>CM035421.1:87450714-87488214 GCA_020310875.1 Ceratopteris richardii
ATTTGTTATGCATGTCTATGTTCATGTATATTTATATTTAGTTTTCTGTGTTCTCCATCTGTATGCAGATTTATATCAGTATCTATTTCAGTATGCTGTGTGTATATTTGCATTTATATTTATAAGCTTGTACTTTCTTGTATGTATATGTGCATGAATGCAGGTATTTCCTTTGTATCGACTGACTAGATCAATATGTTAGTGCTCTGCTTAGAGTGCTAAAATGTCCACATATTTGGCGCTATTTTGCTCATTTGTTGGTCTTCTGACATTGCCATGGATGGACAACGAGGTCATCCAGGGCTTGTAGCATGAAGCCATAGGAGCAAGCTCAGGATTTGGCAAGTAATCAGAGAAGACTGAAAGTGTATGCAAGTTTTTGTGGGCACTTGTACATTCTCATAATCTTTTAGACATGTAGAGGGGCATTTCAATGCTGGAAGCTGCATGAGGAAGAAAAGCAGATAATTTTTAAGAGGTGTAAATTTTTTAACTCTTTCTCCCTCTCTGCTACTATTGGATTGGTGAGATAGACATGCAAGATGTTACATTGATCAGGCTCTGGTGATAGTAACAGACTTTTGTCAAGGAATAGCCCTAAGGAAAATGATAGGAGAGAAGATTGCCAAAAGTGGTAATATCAATGCTGTTAGTTCATGTACTATGGCTTAAACAGATTTGCTGAATATTAAGTTGATCTCTCAATTAGTGGTGATAGAAGTGGCAGATTCATCTGTAGTGTCAAACTTAGGGTATTAGTGTGGAGTTGTTTGCTAATTCTAATTGATCCAACTAGTCTCTCTACTGGTTTTGTCTCTGTTGTTTTTGTGAATCATCAACATATTGAACGTTTTTTATTTTTGTAATGTTAAGAGCATTTCATCCTATTTAGTTTAAATTCTATGCGAGGTGAGTCTCCATGGTTAGAGAGAGAGTAAATGCTCATTGACTCTATCTACGTGTAGCTTACATTCCTTCTATATTGATAGTTCTTCGATTTTTGTGCTCTATCACTAAGATGTTGGGATATTTACTTGTTCGCTGGGATTTTGATGTGAGACAAGTGCATATAACATGTATACTTGATGTGATGCAAGTGCATATAACATGTATACTTGATGTGAGGCAAGTTCTTTATATAGGGACTTAATTTGAGGTAGGTATCTGTGTAATAATGTCCTTTACTTCTATCATTATCAGTTTGTGGAAAGCAATTCTAACTTATTTGACAAATCAAATAATCACCTTGAACACCTGTCTGTTTAAACATTTGAATATTCTGTGTTGTTCACATCCCTTTTTTTAATTTCTTTTTTCTCAAAGTTTAGGTCAAACATATTGATCACTGGCATTTGTGGTGAAGTGTGATGGGGCTACCCATAACAATATCTCATATTTATTAAGATGAGTTTTGTATTTAAGTTGCAATACACTGTCTTTAGGTTATAGTACTCTTGTTACTGTAGGGTAAGTCATGAGCTCTCTCAACCTATCTCTACATTAAAACAGAGTATAGTACAAACTAAAGGCTGGCCACTGGTGATGGCTGAGGGATGCATGTTGACAATTGACTGTTGCATGCATTGCAAATTGCATGATTGTCATGTTAACACTTACATTCATTTTTAATCATGTTAACAGTTAGATTATAGTGGATATATTGAATACAATGCATTTTTATATTTTATGGGCAATAGATTAGTTCAGTTTTAGACAATTGGTCTAGAATAATCCAAGAATTTTGAATTTTTTGTTATGTTTTCATAAGGTACATACTGGTTGCATAAAAAAATACCTGACATTGAGACGGAGTTGATTTAGCTTTATTGGGATGAGTATTTAATTGAAGACATGTGTGATTGGTTTCAGATTGTTAGAACCGAACTAATTCATGCACTCGTAAGTTGTGGTTTGTTGTTTCCATTTTTTTCCTGATCAGGCACACAGAAAAGAAGGTAGCCAGATAGACACACGTGCACACACACACACGGGGAGAGACACACACACACACACGGAGAACACACACTTGTAATGACATCTTTATGAAGTGGGTGCACTAGACTCTAGTGCATGAATGTGTGCGCAAGCTTTTTTCCCCACAATACTCGATCAAGTGAGTTTTATCTTTTTGAGTGTAGCTTGTAGTTGTTGTGGCAATCGATATCATCTTGCTTCAAATGGCTAGGAGTTCGTCGTCCTCTCAATATGTCGTCAGTGTTCTTGATGGAAATAATCATCCATCAGGTATGTACTCAACTCCCTTCAAATAGTCTCTCTCTCACTAAATATATAATATATAAAATTTGTATATACTATATATATGTGGTAGATGTAGGGCATGTGTATAGGTTTAATAATTATATATATGTGGTAGGTCTAGGGCATGTGTCGTAGAGTTAGGGTTTGTAATATGTATGTATATATAAAAATGGATTTATAGAAAGACATAGGATTAGTGTTGGAAGATTTCAAATGCTTCTCTCATGGGTGTGTTCATGTGTGTGTCTTCTATATATCCAGGAACTGCTAAGATGCAATCAAAGGAAAAAGGAAAGGTTGTAATGGATTCGAGACCTAAGAGAAAATCCATTTCTGATTTTTATTCACTTAAAGGAGGGATTAGTGGCTCGAATGTCATGCGCTCTTCATGTGTAGCAAGCTCATCCCTTGAGCCTACAATTTTACCCTCGATTGCATGCTCTAATATCTCTGTGTCAGAGTCGAAAACCTCAAATGACACTTCTATGTCTAAATGTATGAAGAGAGGGAAGGGTCAATGGGATATAGGAAGGACTTTTAAAATAGATTGGATAACAAAGTTTCCTTTTATTGAGCCTTTGATAATTGAGGGTGAAGAAGAACCAAAATTTTCCACTTGTATACCATGTAGTTGGAAATTAGGTAATCAAGTCAAGTTACAATTGAAATTAGATACCATTGAAAAACATGTGGGTAAAATGTATGAGAAAGTAGAAGTAGAAGGGAAAATGGAAAACATTGTTAGATGGAAAACAAAAGATGAATGTAGGCATCTACAGAATGTAGACGCCTATAATTCTCATTTATTGCTTTTGGAGCAAAGTAATGAGAATAAAAGATCCTTTATGCATCTTTTTGAGAGAAAGCTCAAATCAGATAATGAAGCCATATTAATGCAATTTTCAATTGTGCTACATATCTTGTCCATTGGAAAACCAATGTCTGATTATCCTAAGTGGAGAGTTCCATTGAATTTCATTGGATTACGAATTCAAAGTTTTCCGACACAATATTGGACAGAATCTTCAGGATGGGAATTTGCAAAAGCAATGGGAGAGGTAATCAATTCTAACTTGAAAAAAAGTTTATCGGATGCTACTTTTATTTCTATTTCCCTTGACGAAGTGACAGCAAGGGATTGCACTTCTTGGGTATGTATCCATGCATATATTGTGGAGAATTATGCAAGAAAAGCCAAATTTATTGGTGCTTTTCAACTAAAGGGAATTGCAACTTCTAATTTGTTGGTGCAACTTGTTTTAGATTCCATTTCAAATATAGGAGGGATGTCAATTAGTGATATTAATCAAAAGATAGTATGCATTGGTGTTGATGGATGCTCAATTATGCATGGGCTTAGAAATGGATTGTGTGTTCAATTGCAACAAAACTATACACCATATGCTTTAGGTATACATTGTATGTCTCATCGTACAAATTTGGCATTTAAAATTGTGTCAGAATTTGTTTTCGTACAAAAAGTTGAAGATCTTGTACACCAGGCATATGCTTTCTTTTCAAAAAGTCCTAAGCGTATTAAAGAGTTTAAATGCTTCTCTGATGGGATAAGTAAAGGAAGAAAATTGAAAAAAAATATTGACACCAGATGGATTTCACTTATTGGACCTGTAGAACGTCTTTTTGAAGAATATAAATCAGTCATCAGTGTGGTCAATATTATGTCTTTAAGTAAAGGAATACAAAAAGGAGAAGCTCACACTTTGTTGCAAATGCTAAGTGATGGGGAAACTCTTCTCTATCTTGGAGGAATGTTACCATTGTTAAGAGAAATGAATAATTTGATAAAAGTTTCTCAATCAAGAGATATTTATGTAATGGAATACGCAGTAGCAAGAAAAATGACTTGTATGCGCTTAGAAACTTTGTATTCTGAGACATCGGGTTTTGATTCGCAAGAATTTATCGAGTGGGAATCGTTGATACAAGTTGGTGTAGAAGATAGTTTCTTGCAATACAATAAGAAAGGTTGGTTGTGCATATTTGTGAAAGATAAGCACATTCCTCTTTATGTATCACGAAAAGTCAAGGAGTATGCATCAGGAAAAAAGTTAATCAAACATTCTTTGCTATCCTAGTGGATAGTGTAAAACAAGGCTTAAGATCCATATGTAATAAATTGACTTGTGAGATCAGAGAGAGATTTCCTCGATATGAGCTCTTAGAAGCAATGGCCATAGTTCATCCTTTATATTGGAATCATGCAAAAGACAAGAGCTTACTAACAAATGACTTTAAAAGCAAGGTCCAAGTATTATCCGATCATTTTGGAAAGAATGCATATTTGGGAGATAGGATTCTAGAAGGAATTATAAATCCAAATCTTTTAAAAAAACAATCTGGGATATTTGGACAAACAATGTGGGAGCAATTCGACTTCGTCAAAGATCCTTCAAATCCTGGTGCAATGACAAAGCTATGGAAAAAGCTCGATATATCTCCATTCTTGAAGGAATCTATGTCGGAGTATTTTAAAGTAGCAAATTTGTGTATAACAATGATCCTTGGATCCGTTGAAGATGAACGTCTATGGAGTAGCTTAACTTTCATAAGAAATGCAACGAGAAATAGATTGAATAAAAACTTGGATACATGTCTTAGATTGTTTGTTTCTAAGAGTGACCTTGAAACTTTCCCTTTCGAAGAAGCTTATGTCATATGGAAAAGTCAATGTCAACGAAGAAGTGAATGTGTAGTATCAGGCGAGAGGAAACACATGGAGGATGTTGAACCTTCTAATATTTTTCAAATCGACTGATACTGATTATAAAAAGGTAACTTTTTTATTTGATTTCTTTTTGAATATTATGGTGAAGTATAATTTATACTAATGTTTCTTATTGTTTTGACAGGTTTTGAAGATATCGAGGACTTCAATATTTGCCGATTTTTGTTTTTTTATTTTTTTTTAATATCTGAAATGATGAGATTCAAAGGCTTCTATTGTTCAATGTTCATGCCTATTTATGTATCTATGTATGTATGACTCATGCATGTGCCATGCTTGCATGTGTGTATGTTTGTATTCATGTATTCTTGCATGTATGTATGTTTGTATTCTTGTATTCATGCATGTATGTATGTATGTGTGTATGTTTGTATTCATGTATTCTTGCATGTATGTATGTTTGTATTCTTGTATTCCTGCATGTATGTTGTGTGTATGTACATATGGATGCATGTGTGATGCATGTAATATGTATGTGTGTATGTACATATGGATGCATGTGTGATGCATGTAATATGTATGTGTTATGTATATGTGATGCTTGCATGTATATATTATGTTTTTATTCATGCTTATATGTGTGTATGTATGTGTGTACACTGAACACTCCTTTTAGAGGATTTGAAGGCTTGCACATTGAACTTCTTGGAATTATGGGACCTATCTCTGATGAGAAATTTGGTAATCTAATGTTGTTTCCAAATAGATGTGTGTAGAAGTATGTATGCACGTGTGTGTATGTGCAAGTGTGTGCAAGAGCTAGGTATGCATATGTCAGGTCATGTATTTTGGTCATGGTCATATATTTTGGTCAGGATTCAAAGTCTTCAAAACATTATTTCATGATATTTCACTCATGATGAAACATGATGATTTTTTACTTCATTTTTTTCCTTTTTGATAATAATATGTACTGTGAATGTTGCAAGATGTCTAGCTTTACACATATTAGACTGTCAAAGGGATATTTACACATATATGTATCCATGTGCATGGGTGTGTTGACTGGCATGTATGTGGATCTCTATGTATATGTATGCTTGAATATATATGTGTGTATGCATTTATGAATCCATGTGTATGGGTGTGTTGAATGGCAGGTATGTGGATCTGTAGGTATATGTATGCTGGAATATATGTGCATGTGTATATATATGTTGACTGCCATGGGAAAAAGAGTGACAGCCAAGTGTTGTTACAAGTTTGTGTGTCCTGAAAGCCTGCAGTATAAATGTGGCCATAGAAGGTCTTTTAATCCATGCTCTGAGTTGTGAGATGGACTATGAGTCAGATCAGGCCATAGCAAACACTCTTGTTGATTTTTACTCGAACATTGGAGATCTAATTTCTGCACAAATAATATTTAATTGTTTATCAAGCCCAGATGCAGTGTCTTTTGGAGCATTGATAAACATTTTGCCAACCAGGTATGTAACTCATTTGCTCTCAGTCTTTTTGATGAAATGCGGAAGCAGGGATTACTGATAGACAGGACAACAGTACTGAGCTTATGTATATATGTGTGTGTGTTTCTATGTGTGTGTGTTTCTAGGTAACTCCTATTGATGAAACAAGCCAACAAAAGCTTCTTAGTCCCTGCCAACTGAGTGAATCTCAAGATGCATATTTTGTAATGCTTTTCAATGGGAGCACCACCCCCAGAGGGTTCAAAATGAGGTAATTGCTTCCACTTTCAAGCTTGTAGATCCTGGCTGATGTTCTGGTGTCCGAATTCTAATCTAATATTATTGACCAAGGAGGGAGACGGGGGAGGGATACGCACAGAGAGGAGGCATGGGTGAGGAGCAGTAGCAGCAGGAGGACGAGTGGAAACTCTACTGATCCATGATCTCTTTATATATGCATCAAGGTTTCCTTGCTTTTTACATCATCTAAAGTTTCATTCCTTGCAAATGGTGAGATGTACATTATGAAATACTATTTACCTACAAGACTTTTGATCCTCTCATTAGTCTGTACATATTTCTAATTTGTATATTTAAATACATGTGTTGAAGTACATCTAGTTGATTATCTTTTGTCTATGCTTGAAGATCAGCATATATCTGCTATTAAAAATCATCAACTGCTGTGTGTATTTTGTCCTGCTGATGCATGTTGTTGCTCTCCGAATTCTCTATTAATCGGATGTTGATCCTGGTAGTTTTCACTTGTTGATTCTTTGTTCAAGTTTGTCCTATCTTTTGTTTGCATTTTGTACTGATGGTTGTATGATCTTGTGGTTGAATAACATGAGCTTATAGTTGCAGTTTCGTATGAGGGTGAATTTGGGGTTTGCTTAGATTTCTATTATGAAGCAGATGGCTTCCATATACAGGTGACATATTATAAATAATGCATGTTGAAATAATTCATTTCATCAGCTTCTTTTGATTATTCAAGATGAGCTGTATATGAGGTATATCGGACCAGACCTTACATATGATCAATCTATGGAACTGTTGGTAGATGGGGTCTTAAGAAGTTCATCTGATGATAGTGATGTGTCAGGATGTTTTGGTTCTTCATATAAGATGTAGACAGTCTGCTGGTTCTCTTGTGCCATAGTATTTCTGTACAGGAAATTGTGATAAGCATGGCTTTAGGAGGACTGATGGTATAGTCTAGTCCTATGCATTCTTCTCAGTTTCAGCTTATGCTTTTATATTGAAGTGAATCTCTCTTAAGTTGTTCATTACTGGACTTCTGGGTATGATTGCCTACTACCAAATAAATGTGCAAAAAGATAGGATACAATATTTTATGCTTTACTTTTATGCTTGTGCCATCTTCAGACCTCACTTGTCTAAGAACTGCTTGTGATTTGATTGATAATGAAAATCTAGGATTGTTCTCAAGTGCATCAACCAGAGCAATGCTAAAAACTGCATCATTGTGAAGTAACATTAGCCTTCAAGGCACTGGCATAGGTCCCAACATCTGTAATGAAGCCTTTACTTTGTATACATTCTAAATAGGCCAAAGCTTTCTCTCCCTAACCTTCTTCAGCATTCAAGGTCACTCAGGGTCCCCAGATCTGCACAATGTAGAGTATAGCAGATGATTCAAGGGGCTACCAAAAGCCATACTTCTTGATACTAAATATGCAAGAAAACATTCTCTTGGTTCCTGTCAGATGAGGCATCATAGGTATCAAAATCCTATGCATTCATCATTCATTTCTCCCATACCATGGAGTCTGTCATGATGTTCCATAGAGTATTCCTAGATCTGCAACCTACAAAGCACAGTCGATGTGTACAAAGAAGCCATAATTTTGTTTGATCTTCTTGTCACTAAACATGCAAACACATCTTTTTGCATATGCAAGTTTGCATAGGCTCTATTCAATCTTTCCTCTACTGCAAATGTTGGAATTTGTACATGTATGCATGTATGTATATGCTTTGATCGATATGTATCAGGTATGTATGTGCACAGGTATGAAAGTCAAATTATTGGCTGCTTACTTACCACATTAAAATGTAGCAAGGTACAATTGATTCTGTAGGAAGCCAATACAGTTTCAACTTTTTATAATGGAGCGATCCTCCTCGATATGAGTAGACTATTTGCACCTTTCAATGGGTTAGTAGTATAGTACTTACATAGTATATATATACTGCTTTCTCTCTCTCTCTCTCTCTCTCTCTCTCTCTATATATATATATATATATATATATATATATATATATATATATATATATATATATATATATATATATATATATATGTATGTATGTATGTATGTATGTATGTATGTACACACACACATACCAATATGGGTAGTGAAGTTGAAGAAAAGTATGACCAATGATGGAAGAAGGTAGCAAAAGTGAAGAGGACTAGAAAGGTAAGATAGGGGAAGAGGTGATTTAGCATAGTGAATGATATCAAATGCTCAAACATTTGTATAGTTTTAAGGGAAGTTATCATCAAAATTCAAATAAACTTTTATATTTCAAATGGAAGGTATCATTAGAATTCATAAATTTTTTAATTTTCAAGAAGGAAATTATTATCAAAATTCACCAAAATATTTATAATTACACACACACACACACACATACACACACATCTCAATATGGGTAGTGAAAGTGAAGAAAAGTGTGATCAACGATGGAAGAAGAAGGTAGCAAAAGTGAAGAGGATCACAAAGGTAAGATAGCAGAAGAGGTGATTTAGCATAGTGAATGATATCAAATGATCAAACATTTGTGTAGTTTTAAGAGAAGTTATCATCAAATTTCAAATAAACTTTTATATTTCAAATGGAAGTTATCATTAGAATTCACCAATTTTTTTATTTTTCAAAAGGAAATTATTATGAAAATTCGCCAAAATATTTATAATTATAATATGAGATGCTTAGAGAAATTCGCCCATGTTTATATACTTTTGAGTGAGGGGGGTGGTCTTATTTTTTACCCTGGCGTACAAGCATGCATATGCATACAAGCATGCATATGTATACATGAATGCATATGTATACATGAATGCATATGTATACAAGCATGCATATGCATACATGCATGCATATGCATACATGCATGCATATGCATACATACATGCATGCATATGAATACATACATGCATGCATATACATACATGCATGCATATACATACATGCATGCATATGCATACATACATGCATGCATATGCATACATACAAGCATGCATATGCATACATGAATGCATATGCATACAAGCATCCATGTATACAAGCATGAATGCATATGTATACAAGCATGCATATGCATATACATGAATGCATATGTATACAAGCATGAATGCATATGTATACAAGCATGTATACATATGCATACATGAATGCATATGCATACATGCATATGCATACAAGCATGAATGCATATGTATACAAGCATGTATACATATGCATACATGAATGCATATGCATAGATGAATGCATATGCATACATGAATGCATTTGCATATGTATACATGAATGCATATGTATACATGAATGCATATGCATATGCATATATGCATACAAGCATGAATGCATATGTATACAAGCATGTATACATATGCATACATGAATGCATATGCATACATGAATGCATATGCATACATGAATGCATATGCATACATGAATGCATATGCATACATGAATGCATATGCATACATGAATGCATATGCATATGTATACATGAATACATATGTATACATGAATGCATATGCATATGTATACAAGCATGCATATGCATATACATGCATGCATATTTATACAAGCATGCATATGCATATACATGAATGCATATGTATACAAGCATGCATACATACATACATATGCATACATGAATGCATATGCATTCATGAATGCATATGCATACATGAATGCATATGCATACAAGAATGCATATGCATAAAAGAATGCATATGCATACGAGCATGCATATGTATACGAGCATGCATATGTATACATGAATGCATATGTATACATGAATGCATATGTATACAAGCATGAATGCATATGTATACAAGCATGCATATATATACATTGGATGAGATGAGATCTTCACATTGCATCAGATGGGATCTCCACGTACACTTTGGGGTGTGCATGATCATGACGACTCCAAGATATATCATATCCGTAATGGAGCTCCAGTTATGGATGCAGTCAGAAAGTCAATGGATCAGCGCATTTGACAACTCTGCTCCATCGAATTCGGTCATTCAGTAATGTTAAAATGGACTGAACAGGATAGGGACTCTAAAAATCATATCACAGAATGCATATATGAAGAGTACCGGCCAGCACCTGGGAATCCTATTGTGAGTTCCGAATGGATTCAACATACGGCATGCGAAGTGATGTCTCATCGACGATCGGAAGCTCACGATGCTTTTAGAGCAGGCTTTCCGAAGCCTGTATGGCTAGATGTCGAAGAATGGGAATCGATTCAGGATGAGCAACAACATACTCCTGATTGATATCGTCAACAGAGAGATGCGGCGGCCACATGTTTAGATACGGCTGGAACGTCGCATTTAGGTAGCGACGGATACGACAGTATGCGCTACCAATTTGTAAGTATCATGTTAATTATTGAAGTTGTTTGTGTTAAGCACATTATGTATGTTCATCTAACATTTTGAATATTTATTATAGGAGTTGGTAGTGGGTCGTCCTCCGACGCGAACTGAAGAATCATATGGATATCAACATGGACTGACTGCACTGTTACAAGACTTAGAGGACACGGTGCAATCGTCTCATGGGAGAATATTCTTGATTAGGTAAAGTTATATCTTGGTTTCATGTTTTTAGTTGTTGTTTATAAATTTCATGTTAATTGGTCTTATTTTATACATATGTTTTGTGGCAGGATTGTAGGTGTAAATATTTTGATCAATGCCACAATTTTGTATCACATTCACATACGGCAATGATGTAACATAATTTTGTATTCGATTCCTATATGGAAGTGCTTTGTCACATTTTGTATTCGATTCTAGTCAAGGATGTCCGGGTCCTGAACATAGGCATCCTTTAATGCCCATTTTGGGTATCAAATTTAAACAGTCCTTGGGCGTTGGGCACTCTCTTTTCATCATGGATGGGATGATAGTTTTTGGGCACCTTGATGAAGGCCTTTGGGTATCTTTGTATCAGTGTTCTCCATCAATTGATTTCTTCTACCTTAACAACATCCTTTGTCCAGCTCTACCTAAGCGGTAGTCGGGTCTGTATTCTCGTAGTGTTAGGCTTCTAACCCCTGCTTTCTTTATGGGATACAGAAGGCCCTATGAGCATTATACTCAGCTTCACGTGTATTCTCAATAAAGTCAAGCATAATCCGGAGATACTAGGTGATCGAATGAACTTATTCTAAGAAAACAACACGTTGTGGAAATTCTCCTATTTAATGATACAAACCTCTGTGGGTCTTCATCACGCATTACGACCAGCTAGTTATGTAGCTGTTGTGCAAAGTGTTCACATCTTCAGATTCTTTGAACATAGTATATGTACTACCTTAATATCTAATGAGCAAGTGGATTGCATCCCTCCGTGTCTTTCTGATGTGAACAGAAGCCTACAAAGATGCATGTGATGTTCATCGAATTCACATTATAACGGAGAAGGTGATTTAAAGTATGATTACAGAGCTCTTGATTTGAAACATGTGCAGAAGTAAATTGGCTGAAAGAGGTCCTAGAGCAAGTGACTCTATGTTTTTGATATTCCGGGAACAGCCATGGGGACTTTCAAGTCACGGATTGAAAAAGCTTTCAAGTCCAAGGGTATATCTAATATTTCGACTCATTCAACGCATATGATTTGTGCTGTTTTGTTATAAGATAAACAGAGATGTGGATATATTCAGTAATGCATGAGTGTTGAAATGTCCATACATATAGTTTGTGTAGTCATTTGAATGATTCAATGGAAACGTTTTTACGCTTAAGAAGGTGGCCATTGCCGATTTGCCACATCATGTGTATGATCTTTCTACCTCAATAATTTAAGCTCCTTAAGATTTTCTCATTCATCATCCGTTTTTTTAAATTATTTGTTCATGTGTACTATATATCTACATTAACACATGCTTATGCATCTATTCTATCCGTTCCTTTCCCTTTATTTTCGTAGAAAAGATATTTACATGAAATGAATGATTTTTATTCGATGGATTGAAGAATTCAGCTACTCATTTGAATAAGACTGAACGGTGTTAAGAAAGGAAAACAAGGGCAACTGAGTTTGAATTGAGAGTACTCGTCATAGCTTAATTCGGTGGTAAAAAATAGTATAGCATTAGAATATGGAGAACGAAGATAATTTTGTATTTCTGATTTCGAATTCAGAATTTCCATAGATAATTTGAAGATGAGCAGATGGAGATCTGGTGTGAATGATTGGTGCCCTTCATTAAAGCTCCTACTAAGAAAACCTAACTACTTCTTTATATATTTGAAAAGTCACCATCACAAATACTTTTCTCTCTCTAGTTGACGGATTATAGAAATGTTTATAAACTAACCTGGCATCTTATCTTATTGTGTAATCTGAATATTATCTTTATTAAATTATTTATCGTGTGGTAAGAATTTAATTGAAATCATTGAAAACATGTTTTCTTTTTTCGAATTTTTTTTTTCTTAACTGTGCAGGAAGAAAAAACATACTTATCAGTCTTCATTCTTCTCATTCGTGCCATGGAGACTGAAATAATCTGTTAACGGTTTTATGATTAATACGATTTGACGAAATTCAGAAAGTTAATCTGTTTTCTTTAACGTTTCCATTGGATAAGTGTGCAAAGAATGTTAAGGTTCTATGGATCCGAAGAAACCGCTTTCGATGAGCTTTTCTTACAGATAAGTCTACAGTGACTTCTCTACCTCAATATAGAACCGAACACGATATAAAATTAAATATAGTAACTTTTTGTTTCTTTCAACTCTTGTAATGAAAGAACCCAGAAAGAGGGAAAACCAGGTTAATCTGCACAAAGGAAACATAAATGACTATATGAATAACATGTTGGAAGTGGGGTGGGCCTTAATAACAATAATCACAGGTTTATAGGATCTTTCAACAAATGAACCTTAGCATACACACCTTACGACTCAAAGTTAGATAAATGAGAAGTAGAGAGAGAATACACAATTTATCAAAGTGTAACACTAAGATGAAAGCTTACCTAAGTGATATTGAATGATAAATATAAAGTGTTTGAATACGACCAAAAAACTAAATGTGTGCTAAATTTGTTGAATATAGATACAAAATCTAAATATGTTCTTAATATAGTTACACAATCTGAATCTAGGGAGAATTTTGAGAACTAGATATAAGAGTTTGTTCATAAAGTGCCTAAGAGGTATAAAGAGTGTTTGTACATGAGCTTGAAGGAAACTAAATAACAAGGCAAATTCATCCTTGTGTAGCAACAAAAGGAGAATAACAGAAAATACACTTGTTACTCACAAAATTCAGAAAGAGCTGAATAGTTAGCTCCAAAATCTCCTCCAAAACTCCATTAGAAGTTAGAGCGCACCTCCTTGAGAAGTTAGTCACCTCTCAAAGCAAGGGATCAATGACTTGATCCTCAATGATACCCAAGAGTGACCCCTAGGGTCTTAATTTATAGGCCCAAAGCTAAACCCATCATAAGATTTTCATAAAAGCATAAAGCTATGCCAAATTTAGCAAAAGTTCCCAATATAACAATGAGCTTTGTAATTCACCAAATGTGCTTTTTGGACCTACATCTATGACAATGAGCATGTTTTAACCCACTAGTTGGTTGTGGGACATAGCTTTCCTCAATATACATAAGCTGAGGAACATAACTAGGTAAAAAAACCATTGTCATTAGAAATTAGAACTATGAAAATAAAAGATCTTTTGAAGCACTACCTCAGTAGCTTATAATAATTTTTCACCTTTTGTGACTGAAAATTGACTAAGTCTCAAAAATTAGGGTTTTTGGAAATTAGGGTTTTATGCTATTTTGAAATTGTTTCCAATAACCCCCCTTCAATGCCATAATGGCATAAAATACAAAAATCTACAAAACATTTGGATGTGTGCAAAACTTCGGATGTCTATAGATATATCTCATAACTATTTTCCACTAAATCTTGAGTTGGCTTTGCATAAACATGGACTAAACTGAAAACTGAATATGTAATTCTCTGAACTTTGAAATGTGCAACTAAACTATCTTCACCAATAAACCTTGAACAAGTATAATTCATGATTTATCTTGGTTATCCAACAAGCTTTCTTACTTTCCATGGCTTTTCTTCTCTTATCTGTTATCTATAAAGCTTCAAATGCAGTTGAGTCATTACCATAACTTAACCATAATTATATGTGCCAATCATATTTCTTAAGTTTCTAATTTTCAAATTATCTGACTGAACTGACTCACCAACTTTCATCCTTGTGTTGGCTAACTAATTCTTTAGATGAGCATTCAGAACAGAATTTTTGTCTTGATAAAGATACTTTAACTCTAACCAAGCTTGACAAGAGGTCCTTCATGACCTAATTTGGGGTGTAATATGTCTCTTGATTCTCAAAACAATGAATGAAAGTGCTTGTGCATCCCTTGAATCCCATCTAAATGGTTCTTCTATAGGAAATGATTTTGTAATACCACAAACTCTGGATGATGAAAGACTTTTTTTTTCTACACTAAGCTCCTATTGAGCAAAAATACAAAAAGCTTTCATATTTCATTTGATTTTTAACACCATGACTTGTAGAATTGCGTGGAGCCCTTGCTTCAACAAGCAACATCATAGGAGCACGAAGTGACAAACATGGAGATCATGGAAGATAATGAATAACCCTTTGACTAACCTTGAGATTGGATTGGGCAAAATCTTTCATGCTCATCATTTCTTTGCCACATTGTGTTTGCTTCCCTTACAACAATGCACTTGCTAAGCATGTACTAGTGTGTTTGATGACATTTTCAACACAAATGACAACTTCTAATGTGGCTTATTATGGTGCATGGACATGTATCACAATAAGAACCCCCAATGTAGCTCAACTACCTAATAAGTGCCCAATTCCAACAAAACATGCATGAACATCTACTCTCCTTGATCTTCATTGATGGCGGCTTCTAAGGATCCTTCTTTGGGCACGTAGATGGACAACCACATGCATCATGGTAGGAATCCCACCCATAGGCATTCAAGATTCCGCTGAGCTTTTATCATTCTCCCAATTCTTCTAGCATTAATCAATTTCAAATCATTGATTGTCCTTGGATTTTTTTTCTTATCCTTTGACCAGAATGCAACCCTAAATTATTGAGTTCTGGATGCTCTATATCATAAGTCATTGAAGGACACCGAAGATGAGCAAGACACCATTGAAGATTTCTCGCGATATTATTTTTATCATTCTATATAAAAAGTTTATATCATTCTTATCTATTGAGAAGTGAATTCCATCAAATATTTTAGACAAAAACACGTGAAGGCTAGGAAGGCACTGCTTGACCCCATGGTTGCATAGAACATGGGTGGTAGACAATGTGGCACTATGGGGGGTGGAGAGCGAGAGAGAGAGAGAGAGAGAGAGAGAGAGAGAGAGAGAGAGAGAGAGAGAGAGAGAGAGAGAGAGAGAGAGGGAGGGAGGGAGGGAGGGAGGGAGGGAGGGAGCGAGGTGTGAAGAGATGGATAGGTATGTGCTTGAAGATGAAGAGGTGTTGCAAAATCCTTGATCTACACCAGCCAAATGAACTCCAGGAGTATATGGTGGCCCTTTTAGCTTGCCAATGGATGTATTAGACACCCTATGTACCTTGGAAGATCACTCTCGAAAAGATAGATCAAAACAGATAAGTTGGAGTTAGCTCAGAGGTGAAAACTTGCTATTCTTGGTTCATACACATGTCCAGTGTTTTACATAATTCTCTGAGCACAGCAGCAATTAGCTTAATTCCTCTTGGGGAAGTCTAGGTAGCGTAAAGAGCTAACTTTCAAGAGTAATCGCATAAAAGATAATAAACCACACACTGAGAATGAGTTTTAACAAGTGATGACATCATCCCGATTTTCACAAGCTGCTACAATTTGAGACCAGTGAGCAGAACAATAGAGATAACTCAAAATGTAGGAATTCAATGATTATGCAAATTTGTATGGTTATACTAGACAGTAAGCCAAATCCAACAAGCTTTAAATCATTGAATTTGGATGCGTAACGAGTGCGAAATGGCTTTGACAAGGTGAGTGAAAAAGTCGGGTACCTGACAGAGAAGTGAAGATGAACAAACCTTGTTGACTTCAAATGAACATAACTGAAGATTACAACATAAAAATGGCATGAAAATTTGTGATAATATAGTAGACTTATAGAGCTAACTTTAACAAGTTAAATCACTGAAAATGATGCACCAAGCTTAGAGAAAACATCTCTGCAAGCTGACTGAGAAAACTGAGAGTAATGGCAGTGAGTAGTACACTTCACAAGAACATGGACATATGAACTCAAATAATCATGAAAATGAAAGTATATTGCTTGTACAATACAATGGACTTACTGATACATATGTGTGCATTGTAATCACACCTTGATATGGCATAAAGCTCAGCTCTTGGAGGTCTTCACATAGGTCTCTCTAACCACGACTAAAACTGCCATCTATTTATAGTTGAGTTTGGGAGGCTAACTTCCCTCAATCACTCTCCAATCAATCGATGATTGATTTGATTATCTACCTACCACAAATCACGAATTCGTGGCTCCTCTTTCCATTCTTGATCAAGTGGACTCAACCACTTAAGATTCTTTCACTTTTACATTAAGTAAACTCTTCAAAAGTTACAAGAGGTAGTTCACAAGTGAACTTTACATAGTCTTCATTTTAAAGCTTTTTTCATGACTTTGTGGGACTCAAGCCAATACTTAGGCTTGTCATAGACTTGTTCCAACAGCTCCCCCTCAAGCCAAGTATGCTTGAGGTCTTCAATCTTCCAAGATTACCTGCAAACCAATCATAGCCTTGAATTTGCAAAGCTTTGTACCATCCAACGCTTTGGTTAGAATATCTGCACATTGTTGATGAGTGGACACATATGATATTTGAATCTCTTTGCTTAGAACCTTCTCTCGCACATAGTGATAATGAACTTCAATATGTTTAGTCCTTGCATGAAAAATAGGATTAGCAGCTAAGTGAATAGAACTCATATTTTCACCAAAAATAGTTGGAGTTCCAAACTCCAATTCAAGATCTTTGAATAATGTCTTCATCCACATAGCCTCCTGAGTAGCTATGGCAAGACCTCTGTATTCAGCTTCAGTAGAAGAGAGAGAAATTGTGGGTTGCTTCTTGGATGACCATGAAATAAGCTTTGAACCTGCAAAGGTAAGATAACCTGAAGTGCTCCTTCTATCTTCCTTGGAGCCAGCCCAATCTGCATCAGAAAGTAGCCTCAAATCTAAATCAGATACATAAGGATAATAAAGTCCTTCATTTATGGTTCCTTTGAGATACTTGAGAATCCTTTTGGCATCATCCATATGTGGTTTCCTTGGTGTGTGCATAAATTGACTTAGCACACTCACACTGTAACATATATCTACTCTTGTCAATGTGGCATAGTTGAGACTACCCACTAGACTTTGATATGATGTGATGTCCTCTATGAGTTCACCTTCATGTGAGCTCAATTTGTGATTGACCTCCATTGGAGTACCTGCAATCTTACAATGTTGCATCTTGAATTTTGCCAACATGTCCTTAATGTACTTCCTTTGAGTGAGAAACAAACCATGATCTTTGTAGACAACTTCCAAACCTAGGAAGTAGGTAAGTGAACCCAAATCACTTATCTTGAACTCTTCTCTCATCTGATCTTTGATCTTCTTCATACCATCTGCATCATTTCCTGTCAATATAGTATCATCTACATATACACATAGGTAGATGACCTCAGAGTTACTCTTTTTAATAAAGAGTGAAGGATCTGCCTTGCTTGGTTGAAAGCCTTTGTCCTGCAAGAATGAAACAAGCCTGAAATTCCAAGCTCTTGGAGCTTGCTTGAGACCATACAATGCTTTGTTAAGTTTACACACATAATCAGGATAAAATTGATTCTCAAAACCAGGTGGTTGTGCCATATATACCTCTTCTGTTATCCAACCATTCAAAAATGCATTCTTTACATCTAGTTGAAGTATCTTCCAATTTTTGGAAGAGGCAATACTAAGCAAAACCCTAATAGTAGGCATCCTTGCCACAGGAGAGAAGGTCTCCTCATAATCAATTCCCTGAGTTTGTGCAAAGCCTTTTGCTACAAGCCTTGCCTTATACCTGTTAATTGAACCATCAGAATTCTTCTTGAGTTTATAGACCCATCTTGAGCCTATTACCTTCATGGATGAAGTCTTGGGCACCAAATCCCAAGTGTTGTTTTCCTCAAGTGCTTCAATCTCTTCCTTCATTGCATGCTTCCATTCTGATTTTGCTTTGGCCTCTTCAAATGATGATGGCTCCTCTTGGTTTATGTCCTGTGCTATGTAGATAGAATGTTTAGTTACTAATGAGGTGTCAAACCCATACCTTTCTGATTTTTTCTTTTCCCTCATAGATCTTCTTAGGCCATGATGTGATGATTCTGCCTCATGTCCAAGTTCTTGCAATTTTGCTTTACCTTTAGACTTCCATGCTTTGATCTTTTCCATCTGAGATTCTTCATCATCCTCTGAGGTGTCTTGTTCTTCAATCTTTGGTTGTTCTCTACCAAGCTTTGGAAAATCTTCTTCAAGATTATATGGCAAATTGACCTTCTTGCATGAATCTTCATACCATGAATTGTTCTCATAAAAAACTACATCTTTGCTTACCAAGAATCCTTTGTTGGTAGGGTTGTATAACCTGTAGCCCTTTTGATTGTTGTCATATCCAATAAATACACACCTTTCTGCCTTTGGATCCATCTTGCCTCTAACCTGTGAAGGAACATGAGCAAAATCAATACATCCAAAAATTTTACAATGATCTAAGCTTGGTCTTCTTCCATTCCAAGCCTCATATGGAGTCATCCCATCAAGGGATTTTGAAGGCAACCTGTTAATCAAGTAAGTGGCTGTAGATACAGCCTCAGCCCATAGATAATTAGGCAAATGCTTTTCATTTAACATAGACCTTGCAACTTCAACAATTGTCCTATTCCTCCTTTCTGCCACTCCATTTTGCTCAGGAGTGTACCTTGTTGTTACCTCTCTTTTGATTCCTCTTTCTTGAAGAAAAGAATCAAACTCATGGGAGAAGTATTCTCCCCCTCCATCTGACCTTAGCCTTTTTAGTGATTTACCTGTTTGATTCTCCACAAGAGCCAAATATCTTTTGAAACATGAAAAAACTTCATCTTTGTGTTTCATAAAGAATAGGATAGTCCATCTGCTGCAATCATCAATAAAGGAGACATAATACCTTGATCCAGATATTGAAGTTTCCTTGCTAGGTCCCCATACATCTGTATGAACCAACTCCAAGAGATCTCCATGCATATAACCTTTCTTCATGAATGGTAACCTGTGAGACTTTCCAAATTGACATGCACTACACTTATAAATCATATGTTGTTTTGACAAATTAGGGAGTCCAAGTACACTTTGGTCCCTGCAAATTTGCTTTAATGACCTTTCACCAATATGTGCTAAACTTTTGTGCCATACTTCCAATTCTGTGAGTGTCTGACTACCATAATTAAAGAGAGCAATGTTTCTAGTGTCCTGTAATTCAAATGTGAACAATCTACCTGTCTTTTCACCTTTTGCAATTTTTCTGAATCCTTGACTTGGATCTTCAACAAATGCTCCTGCCTTTGTGAACCTGACTTGCAACCCTTTCTCTACTATCTGCCCAACACTTATCAAATTCTTTGTAATGGTAGGGACATAGAGTACCTTACTAAGTAGGTTGATGTTTCCATCAGGTGCTTTGACATTGCCTATTTTCTCCACAGGATGTTTTGTATCATCTCCTGTTTGTACCTCATGCTTATTCCTTGGATCTTCTAAATCTGATAGGAGTGCCACATTTCCTGCCACATGATTTGAACAACCTGAATCTATGTAGAAAACATGCTCATCAGATTTACCTTGTGGCATAGCCATGTTCATGATCAATAATGAATCCTCTTTGTTTGAGTCTTCTGTGTAGTTATTGTAGTCTCTCCTTCCTTTGTAGCCTCCTTGATAGTTTGAATGATTGTAGTTGTTGTAGTTGCCATGATAATTGTTGAACCTTCCTCTTGAGTAGCCATAACTTCCTCTATTGTATCCTCTTCCTCTTTGATTCCTGGAATCCCTAAAGAAATTTTCAGTTGTATGATTAGTTAGTCCATAAATAGAACATGGGTTGGAGTCTTCGGATCTCCCCCTGCCTTGTCTACCTCCTCTTCCTCTACCTCTGCCATGTCTTCCTCTACCTGCATAGTTAGCTTGATATGTACCTGCTTCATCATCCACTTTCTTTGCCTTTCCTTTGTTATCTTTGGACTTGCTTTTATCAGTGTATAAAGCTGAAGATTGATTACCTTTAGAGCTTTCTCCATTTTTTATAAGCTTTTCCTCTTGGGTAAGTAGTTGTCCAATGAGTGTATTGAAATCAGGTACATGCATGTCCATGTACAAATACATAGCTGTGGTGAATGCTTCCCACTTGTCATCTGCCTTCAAGCCATTGATGACCTGCCTTACAATTTGCTCTTCATCTATTACCTCTCCAATGCTTCCCAACTGATCTGCTATGTCCTTGAGCTTTGTGACAAAATCAGTTACATTTTGTTTGGGAGCCTTCTTGAGAGTTGTGAAATCAAGCCATAGTTGATGCTTCCTAGCTTTAGTACTTGAAGAAAAGAAAGCTTCAAGTGCATCCCACACTTCTTGAGATGTCTTACAACTTCTAATGTGAGGCAACAAAAAAATATGAGATAGAGTTGAGGAGATAAGACCTTGCAAGTGCATCCTTGGAGCACCATGTGCTCAATCTTTCTTGCTCTTCTTGTGTTGGTTGACTTTTGTTCCTGAAACTTGGCATAACTTCATCTCCAGCTAGATAACCATATAAACTTCTACCTTGGAGATAAGCTTCCATTCTTAATGACCAAGCTGAGTAGTTACCTCTGTCCAATTTGTCAATTGATGAAGGAAATCCATCTGCCATGTTGTCCAACCTTGCTCTGATACCACTGTGAAGAGATGGATAGGTATGTGCTTGAAGATGAAGAGGTGTTGCAAAATCCTTGATCTACACCAGCCAAATGAACTCCAGGAGTATATGGTGGCCCTTTTAGCTTGCCAATGGATGTATTAGACACCCTATGTACCTTGGAAGATCACTCTCAAAAAGATAGATCAAAACAGATAAGTTGGAGTTAGCTTAGAGGTGAAAACTTGCTATTCTTGGTTCATACACCTATCCAGTGTTTTACATAATTCTCTGAGCACAGCAGCAATTAGCTTAATTCTTCTTGGTGAAGTCTAGGTAGCTTATAGAGCTAATTTTCAAGAGTAATCTCATAAAAAATAATAAACCACACACTGAGAATGAGTTTTAACAAGTGATGACATCATCCCGATTTTCACGGGCTGCTACAGTTTGAGACGAGTGAGCAGAAAAATGGAGATAACTCAAACTATAGGAATTCAATGATTATGAACATTTTTATGGTTATACTAGACAGTAAGCTGAATCCAACAAGCTTTAAATCATTGAATTTGGCTGAGTAACCACTGAGAAATGGCTCTCAGAAGGTGAGTGAAAAAGTCGAGTACCTGACAGAGAAGTGAAGATGAACAGACCCTGTTGACTTCAAATGAACATAACTGACAATTGCAACATCCAAATGCCATGAAAATTTGTGAGCATATAGTAAACTTATAGAGCTAACTTTACCAAGTTAAATCACTGAAAATAATGCACCAAGCTGAGAGAAAATATCTCTGCAAGATGACTGAGAAAACTAAGAGTAATGGCAGTGAGTAGTACACTTCACAAGAACATGGACATATGAACTCAAATAATCATGAAAATGAAAGTATATTGCTTGTACAATACAATGGACTTACTGATACATATGTGTGCCTTGTAATCACACCTTGATATGGCATAAAGCTCAGCTCTTGGAGGTCTTCACATAGGTCTCTCTAACCACGACTAAAACTGCCATCTATTTATAGTTGAGTTTGGGAGGCTAACTTCCCTCAATCACTCTCCAATCAATCAATGATTGATTTGATTCTCTACCTACCACAAATCACAAATTCGTGGCTCCTCTTTCCATTCTTGATCAAGTGGACTCAACCACTTAAGATTCTTTCACTTTTACATTAAGTGAACTCTTCAAAAGTTACAAGAGGTAGTTCACAAGTGAACTTTACATAGTCTTCATTTTAAAGCTTTTTTCATGACTTTGTGGGACTCAAGTCAATACTTAGGCTTGTCATAGACTTGCTCCAACACGAGGGAGCGAGAGAGAGCGAGAGAGAGAGAGAGAGAGAGAGAGAGAGAGAGAGAGAGAGAGAGAGAGAGAGAGAGAGAGAGAGAGAGAGAGAGAGAGAGATAGAGAGAGAGAGAGCGAGAGAGAGAACCGGGGGGGACTGGCACTTCTTGCGGGAAGAGGTGGAGAGGTGGGGTTGTGGACTACAAGGGTCTGCATGCATGGAGGATGGGGGATTGTGGGGAGAGAGAGAGAGAGAGAGAGAGAGAGAGAGAGAGAGAGAGAGAGAGAGAGAGAGAGAGAGAGAGAGAGAGAGAGAGAGAGAGAGAGAGAGAGAGAGAGAGAGAGAGAGAGAGAGTTGCATAGCAACCCAGTCAAGATTTTGTTAGAGCTTTTTTCTTGACCATTTGCCCTTGGATAGTAAGCACATGACTTTTTGTGAAAGACCTTGTGCCTGGCAAAGATAAACTAGAGCAAGTGATTGAGAAAATGTGTGCCCCTATCAGAGCAAGAGAGAGAGAGAGAGAGAGAGAGAGAGATAGATAGAGAGAGAGAGAGAGAGCGAGAGAGAGAACCGGGGGGGACTGGCACTTCTTGCGGGAAGAGGTGGAGAGGTGGGGTTGTGGACTACAAGGGTCTGCATGCATGGAGGATGGGGGATTGTGGGGAGAGAGAGAGGGAGAGAGAGAGAGAGAGAGAGAGAGAGAGAGAGAGAGAGAGAGAGAGTTGCATAGCAACCCAGTCAAGATTTTGTTAGAGCTTTTTTCTTGACCATTTGCCCTCGGATAGTAAGCACATGACTTTTTGTGAAAGACCTTGTGCCTGGCAAAGATAAACTAGAGCAAGTGATTGAGAAAATGTGTGCCCCTATCATTAGTTATTTCAAGTGGGCAACCAAATCTTGAGAAAAGCATGTTTGTATAGAGACTTAGCCACCATCAAGGCCATGCAATCCATAGTGGCCTTAGCTTCTACCCACTTAGTTGCATAGCATGTGGCCATTAGAATGTACTTCTTACCCCAATGAAATCAAGACCCCATTATTTGAAGGGTAGCCATTCTGTGGAGATGAATAATGGTTGGAAATTCAATCTTGTTGGCCTAGGAGCACATCTCTGGTAGATGTCGCATTCTTTAGCAAACTTGACCGCATCTTTGTAGATATGAGGCCACCATAATCCTTTGTGGATGATTTTGTGAGCCAATTTCTCTCCTTTCAAATGCCCTTCATTGTGTGCTACTTCAAGGATAAAATTTACATCCTCTCGATAAACACACTTCCTCAAGATACCATCTTGACAATATTTATACATATTTCCATTTATAAGTGAGTAAGATTTTGGCTTTAAAGAGTAATCTCCTCTTTCCTATTGGTGTTAAGTGTTTTGGAAATTTTCCGAATGTGAAGAATTGTAAAATTCCATCATACAAACCAGTTTGAGTTGCCACCAGACTACTATCCCCTAGTTCATCATTAATACCTGTTGCCTTTCACTCAGAGTAGTCTTTGAAACCTCATATGCCATATAGTGCTCTTTCGGTACATTAATGTGAATAACAAAATCAAGTTATTGAAATAGCAGTAACCATCGTCAAACCCTTCGAGCTACTCTAGGCTTGTCAATCAAGTACTTCAAAGGCTAATGATTAGATATGACAATAGAATGCACACCTAGGAGGTAATGCCTAAAATTTTGAAGAGCAAATATGATGGCCAAACCTTCCCACTCTGTAGTGCTATAATAGTTTCTTTCTACTTTGGTAAGAAATTTGGTGGCGTAGTTCATAGGTTGGTCTACCTTGTGTGATGATGGGTGAGCCAAGACTGCTCCAACAGCATGAAGACTAGCATCTTTATGCACATGGAACTCTAATGACTAGTTAGGATTAGTTAAAAGTGGAGCAATACATAGCCTCAACTTTAGTTCACAAAATGCTTTCTCAGCTTCATGACTTCATGAGAAGGGAATCTTCTTACTCGTAAGCCTTGACAGAGGCTTAGCTTTTATGGTAAATCTTGCATGGCCTAAAAAGATTTGCACTTCCTTTGGAGTCTGTGAAATAGGCATGGAGATGATAGCAATGACCTTTGCAGGATCAACAGTTATCCCTTCGATCGATACTATGTGACCAAGAAGAGTGCCTTTAGTGACCACAAAATGACATTTAGTAGTATTTAACTTAAAACCTATTCAGAGACATTGCTCGAAGATTTCAATCAGATTTTCCAAGTGATCATGGAAATCTTGAATTGGTGCTCTCCTATCTGTGCCTAAAAACACCAAAACTTCATCCATGAAAATGCATAGAAAAGTTGTTAACAACTTCCCCAATATTAGATACATTGTTCTATTAAATGAGGCTCGTGCATTTTTCAAGCTGAAAGCCATGCGTGTATAAACATAGGTGCCCATGGAGTAACAAAGGCTATTTTGTCTCTATCATCAGGATGAATTAGTATGTAGTTGTAGGCAGTGAAACCATCAAGAAAAGTATACAAAGTATGTCTAGCTACTTGTTCAAGCACCTGCTTTGTGAATGGTTGAGGAAAGCCATCCTAAATGGTCACCTTATTTAAAGCACAAAAATCAATGCATACTCTTATTTTGCCATTATTTTTATTTGGTACAATAACCATGGAGGAAATCGATCTTGAATGCTCTATAGGAACAATAATACCTAGCTCTTCTAGTTTTGTTATGTCTAGTTTTACTAACTTTGCATATTTTAGATTGATTCAATAAGGCCTACTTCTTATAGGTGCCACTCCCTCAACTAAGGGTATTCAATGTAATACAAGCTCCTCTCGAATCCCTATTAGATCCTTGTAGGACCATGCGAAGAGATTTTTATAGGAAAAAAGTAGAGGTTACCTTCTATAGTAAAGGGGGATAATGCCACAACCAAGAGGCTAAGTGGACTATTTGAGGGTTCTCTTTATCTCTAAGATTTACTTCCTGAACAAGTGTTTCAAGATTGGACTCACTTGAAAAATTGTTCCCACTATATGCAGGAGTGGAGTTTAGGTTGTGATCCGCAATATGTTCCTTGGTCCATCCCTGAGGGATCTCAAAAAATGGGTGGTCCTCTCCAGGCTTAGGCTCAACATTAGCCTTTTTCAATGCTTCCATATTTTTTGGCCCTACCATGTTAGTATTTAGGTTCAAATCTTCATTTTTTGACTCTTTGTGACTTCCTTGGGCATCTTGTGCAACTTCTTCATTTACAACTTTTGCATCTATTTCATTGATTTCCATAGTGCAACACTCTCCACTCTCATAATGTATCATCTTATTGAGGTAAAGAAGGCATTACCTAAGAGTCAACTATATACCCAAAAGCCTTTCCAATGTTAGATCCTTCTTCTAGATGTATCTGTAGTTGATTGATAGTGTTTGTTGAAATCCACAACTTGTTCTTTCCCCCATCCTGTAGAGCTTTTGCTTGCCTTAGCCAAGGCACTCCCAAGAGTAGAGGGGAAGAAGTCTCTTATGGTAGTGCAATAACAACAAAGTGTAGAACAAAGTGACAACCTTGCACTACCATAAGTACCTTTTCAACAATGCCGAGTGGTGCAACCTAGTGTTGATTTGCTGATGTAACTATGAAGGGTGATATCAGCCTTGGTGGGTTTTAGTTTTAGTTTCATCATTGTGAAATCTGGCATCAAATTGATGCTGGAGCCTCCATCTATAATAACTCTAAGAGCTTCATCTCTTATAAAAACAGATAACCTTGAGCTTTGGTAGTCTGCCAAGGGTCCAGGCAGAAAGTCAACCAGGAAACCATCTATGCTAGGAGGCAGACTTATGTAGGAAGATTGTATAATCTTTAGCAAATCACTTCTCACATTTGCATTCATTTGAATAAGCTGGAATAAACTAACTTTATGATAAATTCCTTTCAAGACTTCCTCAATATTTACCTCTTGATTATTTTTCAAGGGTGAATTGGTTGCTCCTTAATTTAAGTTCTCATTGTGTCGTATGGTTCTTCGATGGCCACTCCTTCTTCAAAATTAACCCTCTTGCATTCATCTCTTTCCTTGATTTCTTGTTGGTTCTTTACACGTGTTGTCGCTGGTTGCTTGGCCCTAGTCATCATAGGCATAGTGGATGATGAAACAACATAAGATTGTGGGGTCATACCTTCTTCCTTTGGAGACATTGCAATCATATGGATTGGAGCAGGGAAATTTCTTGGGCAATCTCTAGTATAATGATCCTTAGCCTCAGGACAATGTTGGCATGGCGGTGCACCGTCTGGTAAGGAACACCTGTTCTGCATATGGCCATACTCTCCACAATGGTAACACATTAATGGCCTATTGTACATCGGCCAAGTTGGACGATTCCGTGCATTTGAAGTACTAACATAATAGGAATCAAGAGCTTGAGGGTTACCTTGGTCCTATGCTCCCTTGAAGTAGTAGTAGTCTCTTGCTTCATGACCATCCTTGCCACAAAATTGATAGCTCACCTTGTTAGGAAAACTAACATTGGAATGTCCACTGTTGTTGCATAATTTACACCAAACCTACCTTCGTATGTTCTGAGTGATCCCTGATTCTTCTAATTCAGGATGCAGTTGAGCCACTTTATCATCATTGTGGCACTTTGGTGGTGGCATGAACTTCTCTTCTTGGTGACTTTGCTACATTCTTAAGGCTTCCAACTCCCTCATGAGTTGCCGGATAGGTTCTAAGTCTGAAGCATAGTTTAGTTGTGTATCCCCTTCAAAATGTAGTCTTGCTTCCTCAATGTGCAATGCAGCTACAACAAAATCATTAAGTGTTGCATCCAATCTAAGAGATTGTCAAAGCTTCTAGTGAGATGACCTAGGAAGAGACTTCTCTATCCATTTTTTTGCCAGGAAATCACCTAGAGCATGTGGCAGATGAGAAACAAGTGATTTGGTCCTACCATGAAGTTTTTTGAAAGGATTAATTTGATCTCAACTTTAGGTTCTCTAGCTCATCTAGAGCTCTCTCTGAGGAGTTGCTTGGTTGGAATGTGTGCGAGAATGCCATCTTTTGTGCATCCCATGTAGCGAAGTGGTCACCAGCATATTGACTATACAATTTGTTTGCGAGGCCTTCCAATGTAGATGGGAAGAGTATCAGCATTGCATCCTCCCTATTCTAAAGACCTCATCCACAGCATAAGGAGACGAATCTCCTCACATGATCATCTGCATCCTCATAAGCTAGTCCCTTAAAAGTAAGGAATTTGATTCTCAACCTAGAGAGTAAATGGGAAAGGTCCTCCATTCACATTCATCTTTTGAAGTATCTGAGGAGAAATATAAGTCCTTCTAGGCTTCTCCTTTGAGGCTGGGGTCATAGCCAAATCAATAGACATATTTAAGGAGCTTAAAGGGGACCGAGGTTGACTAGTCGAAGGTAAAGATGGTTTCTTGAGACTCCTTTGTACACAAATAGGCTCATTGTTTGCTCAAGTGTGGGTCATGTACACACTCACTAGATGCAAAAAGAAAGAATAATGCTAAAACAAGTATTTACTTTACTAAGATCCTCACACAGAAATGCAAGTGTCCCACCAACTATGCCAAACTGTAGAGGAGGTATTGGAGTATCTGTTGGTGTGTGAAACACCACAAGAACTAAACTAATGTGGTATTAGAAGACCTCCATAACCACCATTAGCTTAGCAATACTCACATTATAAGTCTTCATCTCTGAACTTAGTGAAAAACAAAAATTTCACTTCACAGAAATCTGCGCCTCTTCTTTAAACTTTCAATCTGACCTGTATCAACTTGATCTTTGCAAGTTTTTTTGATCATTTGCTAAGAAAGGTTCTTGCTAATGTTCAGTAACATATAACAAGCAAAACTTTCAAGCAATAACTTCACAATCTTCTGATTTTGTACCAAACTTTACACTATGTCTGAAAACTGAAAATTTACTTCATCGATTTGACATACCTCCACTCTTAAGCTGATTTCTCTGAGTACGCGTCCCGTTTCTCAAAGATCTTTTGACTAAATGTAGTTGAGGATAATAGCTTTCAAACGAGCTATCACTTACCAAAAACTTTACACCATGCTTCGAGATCTGACCTTCAGAAGATCAGTCAAATGTGCGCCAGAAAAGTCGTAACTGTTAACTACCTTACACAGTCATATGAAATGACTTGGAACTCAATGTATAATAGGAATTAGACTAAATCCTTCTACACAAACATGTGTTGATTATCAGAGAAGATGTGTACAAAATGGCTTGGCCTAATTTTGCTCACAGCCATGGAAAACTCTCTCAGACTCAGAAGTTTTCTCTCACCATCTCTCTCAGAAATTACACGACTTTTCTCTACTCACTCAGATTACAAAATTGAGTTCTCTCCTACATGTTTCTGACTCAAATTAACTTATATACCTATGATTTACATCCTTCTAGACTTGAACTCGTAAGTTCTGAAGATCAAATACAAATCTAGACTCTAATTTTGAACTAATTTACAATAGTGAAATTGTCCCTTCACTTAGGCTTGATTTTCTGTAAGTCTTTCCTTCACTTCTTCTTTCCTTCATCATATGTCTCCATATGTCTTCATATATCTATGCCTAATTAGTGAGTGAAGCCCCAACAGCTCCCCCTCAATCACTAATTAGCATAATTTGACTTCTTCACATAATCTTCTTCTCTTTTATTCCTGCCATCTCCTTGAACCTATTTGTCTTCAATCCATCCAAGCTCTTTGTCATAATATCTGCAATTTGATCTTTTGTAGAAGTGTACACCACTTCAATCTCTTTCTCCATTACCTTTTCTCTAAGAAAATGATACTGTATCTCTATGTGCTTTGTCCTTGCATGAAATACAGGATTTGCTGCAAGATATAATGAACTCATGTTATCTCCATGAATGATGGGTATACCTTGATCAATTCCCAAACTTTTGAATAATGTCTGCATCCATATGACTTCCTTTGCTGCTTCCACAAGTCCTTTGTATTCAGCTTCTGTTGATGATAAGGCTACTGTGTGTTGTTTCTTTGAACACCAACTCACAAGCTTATCTCCAATGTATATCATATAACCATGGGTAGATCTTCTGTCATCTTGACTTCCTGCCCAATCTGAATCACTATAGGCTCTCAATCTTATATCTGATGTAAAAGGATAATACAATCCTTCTTTCAAAGTCCCTTTGATATATCTAAGGACTCTTTGACCTGCAATCCAATGTGGATCCTTTGGACAATGCATGAATTGAGAAAGAATACCAACTGCATAACTAAGATCAGGCCTTGTTAGAGTTGCATAAATCAAACTTCCCACTAAAGATTGATACTTCCTCATGTCTTTGAACTCTGCACCATCATATCTACTGAGTTTGTGATTGACCTCTAATGGTGTAGATGCCTCTCTGCAATTCTCCATGTTAAACTTCTTTAGAAGATTCAAGAGATACCTTTCTTGTGATACATAAATACCATGCTCTGCATAGGTGATTTCCATTCCAAGAAAATATGACAATTTTCCTAGATCACTTATCTTGAATTCCTTCTCAAGTAGCTTCTTCACCTCCTTGATTCCTTCATTTGAGGTACCTGTAATTATAATATCATCTACATATATACAAATGTAGATCATACCTTCATCTGTTCTTTTGATAAGTAAACTTGCATCTGCCTTTGAACTTTGATATCCAAGATCATTAAGATACTTTACAAGTCTATAATTCCAAGCTCTTGGAGCTTGCTTCAAACCATAAAGGGCTCTTCTCAACCTGCAAACATAATTTGGAAACTTATGATCTGCAAACCCTTGAGGTTGCTCCATGTAAACCTCATCTGATATATATCCATTCAAAAATGCATTCTTAATGTCCAATTGACTCAATGTCCATCCTTTTGATGCTGCAATGGCAATGATTGTCCTTATGGTTGACATCTTTGCCACAGGACTGAATGTCTCATCATAATCTATGCCAAATGTTTGAGCATAGCCTTTAACCACCAATCTGGCTTTGTATCTGGCTATAGTTCCATCTGCATGCTTCTTAACTTTGTAAACCCATTTATTTCCAATCACTTTCTTACCATTAGGCTTTGGGACAAGTTCCCAAGTTTTGTTTTCTTCAAGAGCATCAAACTCTTCCTTCATTGCTACTTCCCATTGTCTTTTACCCTTTGCTTCATCATAGCCTTGAGGTTCTTCATCTTCCTTAACCATGTAAGCATAATTTTTCTGAGTCAAATAAGAAGTGTCATATGAATACCTTGTAGGTTGCTTCCTCATTCTGGTTGACCTTCTTGGTTCACACTCTTCATGTATATCTGGATGTACTTCTTCATCAAATATTGGTCCATCTTCATTCCTTCTATATGATCCAACTCTTGATGTGCTTGCTTGCATATATTCTTCATCTCCATCTATCTGCATATGTGACTTACCTCTTGCACTCCTTCTTATCTCTTCTTCAAATGTTTCAAGATCACATTCTTTATCTGCATACCAACTCTTCTGTTCATCAAAGGTCACATCTCTGGAAACAATAAAATGTTTAGTTAAAGGACTCCATAGTCTATAACCCATTTGCTTTTCATCATACCCAATAAACACATATTTTTCTGCCTTTGGTTCAAGCTTATGTCTGAGTTGTGATGGCACATAAGCATAGGCAATTGACCCAAACACTTTACAATGGTCAAGTGTTGGTTTCTTACCCCACCAAGCTTCATAAGGGGTCATGCCATTCAAAGCTCCACATGGTAGCCTATTCACAAGGTATGTGGCTGTATTTACAGCCTCAGCCCAAAGATAATTAGGGCAATTCTTTTCCTTTAACATTGCTCTTGCAAATTCAACCAATGTTCTATTTCTCCTTTCTGCCACCCCATTATGTTGAGGTGTATACCTGCAAGTTATCTCTCTCTTGATACCTGCATTCCAAAGATAGTCATTAAACTCTTGGGAGAAGTATTCTCCCCCTCCATCAGACCTTAGCCTCTTAAGTTTTTGACCTGTAACTCTTTCTGCATAAGCATGAAAATGTTTGAAGGCTCCAAAGACTTCTGACCTTTCCTTTAGAACATAAAGGGTTATCCACCTTGTAGCATCATCAATAAACAAAACATAATACCTAGATCCATTTATTGAACCTTCTTTTGTTGGTCCCCATACATCTGTATGTATGAGTTCAAGCAAACCATCATGCTTGAAACCTTTCTTCTGAAATGGTTGTCTATGAGCTTTTCCCATCTGACAAGCTTCACACTTGTATATCATATGTTGATTCTTCACATTTGGTAGTCCCAATACAGATTGGTTCTCCACCATAGTTTTGATTCCTCTTCCATTGAAATGTCCCAATCTTTTATGCCAAAGATCTAACTCTGTAATTACTTCATCACCATGTGTGATTAGGGCTTGACCAACATTTCCTTGCACTTTGAGAGTAAAAAGTCTACCTTCCTTCTTACCACAAACAATGGGTTTGTATGCATCCTCTGGATCTTCAACAAATACCCCCTCATTTGTAAATCTGACTTGAAAACCTTTTTCCACTATTTGTCCAACACTAATTAGATTCTTTGGTATTGTTGGAACATACAAAACATTTGTTAATAAATCAGCTCCACTCCTGCACTTCACTTTTCCAATTGAATGCACACTATGCTTTGTATTGTCACTTGTTTGTACTGTATGACTTGAATTGCCTTCTTCCAATTCTGACAATAATTCTATATTACCTGACAAATGATTTGAACAACCAGAGTCAATATAGAATACCTTAAGATCCTCCTTCTCTGATGAACTAATTGAATTCATCATCAATGTTGTATGGTTGTCATTCTGTGTATCATTTGCATAATTGTAATATGTGGTGTTGTATGATTGGTTCTGATTCCAATTTCTTCCACCACCTCTACCAAAACTTCCTCTTGAATTATGTCTTCCTCTTTGAAATTGATTTTGAAACCTTCCACCTCTTCCTCTGCCATTGTTGTTCTGATTTCGGCTTGCTCCTTGTTGATTGTGCCAACAATCATATGCTAGATGATTGCTCAATCCACAAATCCAACATGTCTTCTTGTTATTGTTCTGATTACCTCTACCTCTTCCATTACCTCGACCTTTACCTCTGCCAAAACCTCTTCCTCTTGCATAATTTGCTTGAGTTGTTGACTCTTCTTCATCCTTTGCTTTGCCTTTATCTCCTTTCTTTTTATTCTTCACATACATTGCAGAACTTTGACCTTTGTCTCCATCTGACTTCAAGTCTTGTTCAAATGTGAGCATCAATCCAAGTAATTGATTTAATTCTGGCACATAATGGTTTAATGAAAGTTCTGTTGAGAGTACAAAAGGCTTCCATCTCTCATCACCTCTTAATCCTGCAAGTAATTGAGCTATCAACCTATGATCTTCAATGTCCTCATCAATAGATCCAAGGCTATCTGCCAAGTCTTTCATCTTAGTGACATAATCACTAATATTCTGATTTTGCTTTTTCTTGAATGTGGTAAACTCTGACCATAAGCTAGCTTTCCTAGCTTTAGTAGTGTTTCGGAAGTGGTCTTCCAAAGCATTCCAAATATCTTCAGCTGTTTCTAAACCTCTGATATGTGGCAACAAATGATCTGTAATAGTGTTGTATATATAAGCTCTTGCACTTGCATCTCTCTTCTGCCATAGCTTCAAAGCTTCTAGCTCTTCCTTCCTTGGATGACTTTCATCTTCAAATTTAGGCTTCTCCTCTTCACCTGTCACATATACCATTAAGTCCTTACTCATAAGTAAGGCCTCCATCCTCATTACCCAAGCAGGATAGTTATCTCTGTCCAATTTGTCAATGGACACATGATCTGCCATGGTATCCTTGCTTCTGCTTCAACCTGTAAGTGTAAGGTTAAAGAATGATACCTTTTGTAGACCTTTACCCTTGGAAGTAACTTCGAAACAATCTTCTAATGACTTTTGGTTGTTGAGCACCTCAGCTTCCTCCTTCTTTGATAAAGAACTCTTCAATTCTTCTTGTATCTGCTATTCCTTTAGCCTCGAGGACCTTATCTGCTCTGATACCACTTGTTGGTGTGTGAAACACCACAAGAACTAAACTAATGTGGTATTAGAAGACCTCCATAACCACCATTAGCTTAGCAATACTCACATTATAAGTCTTCATCTCTGAACTTAGTGAAAAACAAAAATTTCACTTCACAGAAATCTGCGCCTCTTCTTTAAACTTTCAATCTGACCTGTATCAACTTGATCTTTGCAAGTTTTTTTGATCATTTGCTAAGAAAGGTTCTTGCTAATGTTCAGTAACATATAACAAGCAAAACTTTCAAGCAATAACTTCACAATCTTCTGATTTTGTACCAAACTTTACACTATGTCTGAAAACTGAAAATTTACTTCATCGATTTGACATACCTCCACTCTTAAGCTGATTTCTCTGAGTACGCGTCCCGTTTCTCAAAGATCTTTTGACCAAATGTAGTTGAGGATAATAGCTTTCAAACGAGCTATCACTTACCAAAAACTTTACACCATGCTTCGAGATCTGACCTTCAGAAGATCAGTCAAATGTGCGCCAGAAAAGTCGTAACTGTTAACTACCTTACACAGTCATATGAAATGACTTGGAACTCAATGTATAATAGGAATTAGACTAAATCCTTCTACACAAACATGTGTTGATTATCAGAGAAGATGTGTACAAAATGGCTTGGCCTAATTTTGCTCACAGCCATGGAAAACTCTCTCAGACTCAGAAGTTTTCTCTCACCATCTCTCTCAGAAATTACACGACTTTTCTCTACTCACTCAGATTACAAAATTGAGTTCTCTCCTACATGTTTCTGACTCAAATTAACTTATATACCTATGATTTACATCCTTCTAGACTTGAACTTGTAAGTTCTGAAGATCAAATACAAATCTAGACTCTAATTTTGAACTAATTTACAATAGTGAAATTGTCCCTTCACTTAGGCTTGATTTTCTGTAAGTCTTTCCTTCACTTCTTCTTTCCTTCATCATATGTCTCCATATGTCTTCATATATCTATGCCTAATTAGTGAGTGAAGCCCCAACAGTATCCACCTTTAGCAAGTGTCAAACTGTAGGTGAAACCACGTGCTCACTTTTCTAGTATGTAGCCTATTCGAGGGAGGTTCTCCTTAGGGAAGTATACCCTATAACATTTCTGTGTGTAGCTACCATCACTGACAAAAGACAATGACTGATAGAGGACAATGACAATTGCACAGTCATAGAGGAAGAAAATCGCAATGCTCATACAAGAGAGGACCTCAATTTCTTGGCTCAATAAATGATCATATAGGTCATGAGTGCTACAAATGAGTGATACAATGGGCTAGCTTGCCAATCTAGAAACTAGACTGAAGCAATACCAAGAGTGCTTATTACACAAGAATTCTTGCAAGGATGATGACCTTTCTTCAGAAGAAGTACAATGGACGCACACAAAAAAACACTATATCCGAGCCACTCAAACACTCTAAGCCACTCAATCACTATGTAATGCTGATAGCTAACCCCATTGAGAGGCCCACCCTCTATATATTCACCACAAAGTGACCCTTGATAGTGTGCATGCAGCAATAGAATGTAGAGAGTGGCCAAGAAAATGGTGCTTGAATGTAGGGCCCAATGCCAAAAGAATGATACTAATGCCAAAAAGGTGATCTCAACTTCTCTATGTGTACATATCTCAAATGAGTACAAATCATCTGCTTTTATAGGCTCCAAGAGTCCAAAACGGGCCTTGTCAAATCCCAATGTTCTCTAAATATGTGCCAAAGTGAATGCCCAAAATGGATGGGTAGGCCAAATATGGCTCTAGCAACCAACTTTAATTAGGCTCTCAAATTGGTTTCTGACACCACCAAGGTTTAGCTGTAATATTCCTAGCAATGACTCTAGCTTAACATTCTAATTTTTTTTTGGACAAATATGTTCCACTTGCCATTGTTGCAACTTCATCCAATGGATCATGAGAGCCTTGAATTTCCATTCTATATAGGAACTCAAAAGGTCCTATAGAACTGGTGTTGTTGAATACAAAAAGCTTTCAAATTTCATTTGATTTTTAGCAGCCTAACTTGCAGAATTGCATGGAGCTCTTACTTAAACAAGCAACATTATAGAAGCCAACAACATCAGAGAAGCATGCACTAGCAAACATGGAGGTCACAGAAGATAATGGATAACCCTTTGACTAAGCTTGCTATTGGATTGGGTGAAATCTGTCATGCCTCATCATTTCTTCTCCACATTGTGTTTGCTACCCTTACAACAATGCACTTGCTAATCATGTACTAGTGTGCTTGATGACGTTTTCAACTGACATGACAACTTCTAATGTGGCTACTAATGTTGCATAGACATGTTTCACAATAAGAACCCCTTATGTAGCTCAACCACCTAATAGTGCCAAATTCCTACAAAACCATGCATGAACATATGCTCTCCTTGATCTTCTTTGATGGTGGCTTCTAAGGATCCTTCTTAGGGCAGGTAGACGGGAAATCACATGCATGGTGGTAGGAATCGCACCCCTAGGGAATCAAGCACTACAACATATGAGGGGCATATCGATGTTGCGTATACTAACGGTCATGCCCGACATCAGTATAAACATTGGAAAAATGTAATTAAGCATACAGACGGTCACTTGACCATTGGTATGATCGTTTAAAATGGATCGTCGGGATGTTTCGCGACCATGGGTATGCATGTTGGTATAAGTATTGGTATAAGCATCATTATGAGCATCAGTAATTTTCTAGAAATTATGAACGCCCATATCGACAACTATATCGACGCCTATAGCGAGGCCGTGTTTTAAACATACCAAGAACCTGAGAGCAAAAATCAACATTTTGCGCATGTTTTACACTGAGTATTGCTTGCTTCTATCAAACTTGCATGCGTGAACCAAATTGTGACCTGCATTATCTTATGCACACACACACATATCTCTCTCTCTCTACACACACACACTCTCTCTTTCTCTAGATATCACATCTTGGTAAGTGGTGCACGTACTCTTACCCTTTGTCTTTCTCTATGCTTTATGTTTTATAATTTTTCTTGTCTTTGATTTTGCAGAAGTTTTTTGATTCTTTGGAATTCGACGATAGATGACATACATTATGCTTTGACGACAACGATCCAAAAGAGGGACATACCTATAAGTGATTGTTTTATTCTCTATTGAGAGAGAGACAAATAGAGAGAGAAAGAGAGAGAGAAAGATAGAGAGATAAAGATAGATGAAAGAGAGGAAGATAGAGAAAGAAATAAAGAGAGATGAAAGAGAGAAAGATAGAGAGAGATAAAGAGAGATGAAAAAGAGAATGATAGAGAGAGAGATAAACAGAGAGAGATATAGAAATACATAGACACACATACACACATGCATATACACACACACATATACACACATGCATACACATACATATGCATACCTACATACACACATATACACACATGCATGCATACATACACACACACATGTACACACATGCATACATACACAC
>CM035421.1:87493214-87518214 GCA_020310875.1 Ceratopteris richardii
CATACGTCTAGGCCTAGCTATGGATGGAGTAAATCCATTTGGTTTATGTAGCTCTTCATGGAGCACATGGCCTATATGTTTTGTCAATTAAAACATCCCACCATGGATGGCCACAAAGAAGGGTCATTTATTATTAGCTCTTATTGTGCTAGGTAAGTATAAGGTAAAAAACATGGATGTATACTTTGCACCACTTGTGGAAGAGCTACACATTTTATGGGATGGGATTACTGTGCGTGACATGTCTCAACCTAAAAGAAGACGAGACGTGCGAGTGCAATGCATACTTATGTGGATGATGCATGATTGGCTTGGTTATGGTGAATGTTGAGGTTTGTCGATTTCAAGCTACCGTGCTTGTCCCTTATGCGGACCACAACTTGAAGAACGCTATTCCAAAGCACTTTGTAAAACTATCTATGAAGGGCATCATAGATATTTTCTTGATGGACATGTTTTACGTGAAGGACAAATTGGCTGCTGCATCACAATATTGGATTGCTTGCGGTAGCACTCCCCCCGGCCTCACTCCTATCAGCATCACTCCTATCAGCCTCACTCCTGTCAGCCTTACTCCCACCAGTGTCACTCCTATCAGCGTCACTCCTACGGGGGGTACTACTGCCGGAGGTATGTCTCCTAGCTTTATGACTCCACCATGACCATCTTCTCAGCCATCCCCTAGTGGCTCTAGTAGTAGACCTGTGCGTTTGACACCTCAGCGAGATACAGGTGCTAGCCCATCTCGTAGGTCGAGGTCATGCTCTAGAGCAGGAGGTTCTAGGAGTGGCTCTACAGGTAGCTTTGGAGGAGGCGACGGTTGTGGAGGTTGTGTGATGGATGTTGTGTCACCCACTTCTACTACTAGAGTGAGTACCTTAGATATAAGTATGCCATGTGGTACACCACGTGGAACACCATGTACACCTTGGGGTGCTCATGACCATGATTACTCCACGGTGTATAGTATCCGTGATGGAGCTCTAGTGATGCATGCGGTCAAAAAGGCCATGCATCAACATATACGATAACTTTTATCCATATAGTTTGGACACCCTATCATGTTGAAATGGAGTGAACAAGATAAAGATCATAAAAACTATATCACAGAGATGATCTATTAGGAGTTCCGGCCAGCACATGGGCATCCTCTTGTCAGTTCAGAGTGGATTCTCCACACCACATGTGAAGTTATGTCCCATCGATGATGCGAGGCTCGTGATGCTTTCAGAGTAGGCTTACCAAAGCATGTATGGTTAGATGTTGAGGAGTGGGATATGATTCGTGATGAGCAGCAACAGACTCCTGAATAATATTGCCAAGAGTGAGATGCTGCAGCCAAATGTTTGGATATGGTTGGACCATCATATTTGGGTAGTGACGGATATGACACTATGCGTTACGAATTTGTAAGTATCATTTGGTTTATTGAATTTGTTTGTGTTAAGCATTTCATGTATGTTCATCTAACATTTTGTATATTTGTTGTAGGAGCTTGCAATGGGTTGTCCTCCAACACGAATGGAGGAGGCTTATGGATATCGTCATGGATTGATTGCACTATTGGAGGACTTGGAGGGATGCAGTGCGGTCCTTTCATGGGAGCATCTGCAATGAGGTGATGAATTTAGAACGTGAAATATATAACTTTTTTAGTACATGGTTCATGGTTCATTCTAATCATCTCCTTTGTGTCCAATAGTATTTTGCTTTATGAAATCATATTTCAATTGCCATTAGAGTACACATCATATGTACTCCGTTTTTTTTGGGCAGAGTGTATTGTCTTTTGCTAAACAACATCATGGTAATGTTACACACTCTACCCAAAAAAAAAAAATTGCAGATATGGTCATTGGTATGAGCGACGGTACTCCCACGATGATCGTCGGTATGAGCGATGGTACACCCAGCAGTCGCCGCTATAGGCATCGATAGAGCACCACTATGAGCCTCAGTATTGTTGACGCTTATATCGACGCTCATACCGATGCCTATACTAACACCGTTGTTTTAGTTCCAATGCCTATAGTGACACTTATACTGACGTCAGAGCAAAGACGTGCCTATTCAATTTCATCGATAAAAGCCTCCATATACGGTCGATATGTTGGCGTGGAGATTCCACCAAGGTTTTGTTATTCTCTAAATTCTTCTAATAGTAATCAATTTCAAATCATTGATTGTCCTTGGATTTTGCTTCTTATCCTTTCACCAAAATGCAGCCATAAAGTATTGAGTTCTGGACGTCATATATCTAAGTCATTGAATGCCATCAAAGATGAAAAGAAGGCCATCAAATATTTCTAGTGGTATCATGCTTATCATTCTTACCACTCTATATCATAAGTCTTTATCATTCTTATCTGATGAGTGAATGCCATCAAAACTTTTAGGCAAAAACACGTGAAGGCTAGGAAGGCATTGCTTGACCCCATGGCTGCAGGAAATGTGGGTGGCAAACAATGTGGCACAGCCGTGGGGGAGGGGAGAGAGAGAGATGGAGAGAGAGAGAGAGAGAGAGAGAGGGAGGGGGGAGAGAGAGAGAGAGAGAGAGAGAGAGAGAGAGGGAGAGGGAGAGGGAGAGGGAGAGGGAGAGGGAGAGGGAGAGGGAGAGGGAGAGGGAGAGGGAGAGGGAGAGGGAGAGGGAGAGGGAGAGGGAGAGAGAGAGAGAGAGAGAGAGAGAGAGAGAGAGAGAGAGAGAGAGAGAGAGAGAGAGAGAGAGAGAGAGAGAGAGAGAGAGAGAGAGAGAGAGAGAGAGAGAGAGAGGGAGGGAGGGAGAGGGGGAGGGAGAGGGGGAGAGGGGGAGAGAGAGAGAGAGAGAGAGAGAGAGAGAGAGAGAGAGAGAGAGAGAGAGAGAGAGAGAGAGAGAGAGAGAGAGAGAGAGAGAGAGAGAGAGAGAGAGAGGGAGGGAGGGAGAGAGGCAGAGAGGGAGAGGGGGAGAGAGGGAGAGGGGGAGAGAGAGAGGAGAGAGAGAGAGAGAGAGAGAGAGAGAGAGAGAGAGAGAGAGAGAGAGAGAGAGAGAGAGAGAGAGAGAGAGAGAGAGAGAGAGAGAGAGAGAGAGAGAGAGAGAGAGAGAGAGAGAGAGAGAGAGAGAGAGAGAGAGAGGGGGAGAGAGAGAGGGGAGAGAGAGAGAGAGAGAGAGAGAGAGAGAGAGAGAGAGGGAGAAGGAGAGAGAGAGGGGGGAGAGAGGGGAGAGAGAGAGAGAGACAGAGAGAGAGAGAGAGAACGGGTGGGGACTAAGACTTGCTATGAGAAGAGATGGAGAGGTGGGGTTATGGACTGCAGGGGCCTGGGCGATGGAGCATGAGGATTTGGGGGAGGGAGAGAGAGAGAGAGAGAGAGAGAGAGAGAGAGAGAGAGAGAGAGAGAGAGAGAGAGAGAGAGAGAGAGAGAGAGAGAGAGAGAGGAGGTATGCTTTGCATTCATCTAGTAGTAGAGAAATGATCGTGCTTGGTTGTCCACTTGTTCTATAGGGTAAAAGAACATTTGTATGAGAGTAGGTCAGCGCCTCATCTAGGGCATACTCGATACCCCTGCAATTATAGTCTCAGAATGAGAGTCTCAATTTTGGCCTCTGAATGCACTATCATAGTGCTTGTGTAGGTAATTTTGTCTTTTTGTGCGAAAGATATATATAGGTTTTGGTTCACCAATATAAGCATCTCAAAGTCTACTACAAGCTTAGGAAATCTTGATAGGGTATTTCTGTTCAACTTTTTGAGATACATTCATTTTTCTGCATCAGAGTATTCTAGCAAGTGGCCATGGCTGAAAGTAGTGACATATTCTGTATGTTGGTTGTTGAGGATAAGTTGTACGTTACCAATTACCCATTATGGACTTATATGATGTGTCATGTATTGGTTGCAAAAGAACTATGGAATATTATGCAGGTTGTTGAAAAACATCCTATGACACCTACAAACACAGTTACTGAAGGTGATGTAGACGATGTTGAAGATGATGATATTCTTCATGCTTCTATTCATGTTGCAGTTTTTATTGCACCTTTTGTAGAGAAAATTCGTTGGGATGGCAGAGATGCTCAAGCACATGCATTGATAGCCTTGTATATCAAACATGCCATTATTCCTCACATTCACTCTTGCACAATAGCTAAGGATGCTTTGGATACACTTACCAATTTATATCAGGCAAGGAATGAGGCTCATTTTTCTTACCTCTAAAAACAATTGGAGAATGAGCACATGAATGAAGGTGATTCCACGGACAATGTTTTGATAAAGATCAAATATTTGAAAGAACAATTGATCTCTGCTCATAAGTCTTGCTTGCGAGTTATGCACACTTCTGAATGGGCTTATGCACACTGTTCTGAATGGTCTTCCCGATTCATATCAGAGTTTGGCTTTGCTCTTTGTTTGATGATGAAAGACAACCCAAATGCCTTAACATTTGTGGAGTTATTCTCTATTCTATTACAAGAAGATTAGTCTAGGCAAAAGATATCCATTATAATTGTTGCAGATCAAGCTTTTGTGGTTAGTCAAAAGGGCAAAGGTAAATGGAGCTCTTCTACTAGTAAGAAAAAATATGCTAATTCTACACAATCAAAGAAGGATGACAGAGATGAGAAGAAAATAGAGAAGCAAAAATTGTTTTGAAAATTTGTCGTTCAAGTGGTGATATTGTGTGTTCTTGTAGCTTTTTGATTTTTGGGTTATCATGGGCTACTTCATGGTAGGTTTCCACATTGGTAGTAAATAATATGGGTCCCTCATGGGAGTTCAAGGCTTCCATCGAGTCTTTAAAAATTATTTGGAGTCAAGCTTCCGATTTTCTCCCTTTTGCAAGGATGATGTTATGGAAAAGCAGGATGTTCTTAAATGAACTTGTCTCGTAAGACAATTGTTTGGTCCTAGGCCCCCATTGGAGTCCTTTCATCAATAGCTGGTTAAGGAATGGTTCCCACATGGTTTGATTGTGAGCAAGTGTCAGTTTTTACTTGTGAGTCACTTACTCTTGGTGTTTAAAAATGAGGATATGGCCTCCCAAGCTCTTCAAACTATCCCATGGCAAGTATGGAGGACCACCTCATGTATGTTTAAATGGTTTCCTCAATTTGTTCCTAATCGATCTAGACCCTTGCGTTATCCACTTTGGATTGAGCTCCCACACTTGTCATTTTTCCTTTATGAATTCATAAGAGAAATTGTCTCAACCATCGGCTCGCCTCTAGCCTCAAGAGAAGACGTTAGAGGCCTCATATATGAAGGTGTGAAATACTCATTCAACGCGAGATGGCACCTAGACATTTGTGTCGAAGCTGATCTAAACAAAGATCTCCCCTCTAAAATCTCCATGGACTTTGGAGAAGAGAAAATCATTGAACAAGAGATTTTGTACAAGAACTTGCCAAATGCTTTCTTTCAATGTGGAATGCAGGGCATAGAGTTAAAGAGTGTCCCTTGAGGCAGGAATCCAATAAGAAAAATCCATGGAAAGGTAATGGTACTGGGGTGAGAGTGGCTACTAGGGCCTAGAACATATTAGCAGATCATCTGTGGGATGCTGAGAAGGAGACAATACAAATTCTGGAAACGAACCCTGATGGCTAAAAAAAGCTAGACGAAGGAGGAGAAGAAACTAACTTCTTTTGCATCTTCGAAAAGGAGGTCAATGACCTAGATCACCCAGGGGGAATGGATCACGAAGACTATTGTAGTGAGGGGGAAACCCTTGAAAAGTCAAATTGCAAGGAAAGCAACCAAGGAAAAAATGCCACTAGTAAAGAGGTTGGGCTCACCCCTAGCAACAACATTAGCCAAGACAGTGAAAGCTCGATAATTGGTTCTATGATGCGAGAAAAAATAACAGACTCATTTTTGAATAAGGTTTATCACAAAGGAAAACAAGCGATTGAGATAATGTGGAAGAGACCCCTTAAGGGGAAACTTCTATGTTAGGATCCCTCTACCTCAAAGAAAAAAGTCCAAGAGAAAACAAGAAAAAGAGGGAAAAGGCCCCTCTCTGCAAAGATATCAACCTTCGATCATGATTATCGTGCCTCTCAATGTTCAAGGGCTATCGAACCCCTCAAGAGCTACCATGATCGATCAATGGATCCATGATAAAAGCATAAACTCGGACTTCATCTACCTTCAAGAGATCAAAATCGATAGGGAGGAACTATAAAAGAGACTTAAGAGTATTTCCTCGTCCCATGTTTGGCTCTTCACAACCAACTCCAGGGGAAATTGTGGTGCAGCTATCGGTGTTAGTATAAGTTGGCACACTAGAATTGTGGATTCCCTTGCTGAAAAGAACCATCGGTGGGTTGATGCTTCTTTTGGGGATCCTCTGCACTTTTCCATCATCTCTTTGTATGCTCCTTACATTGATTTGGAAAGAATCTCCACTTGGAAGTCATTAGATTCTTTGTCGTTCAACATGGTTCCTCTAGGGACTTTAATATGGTGGAGGTCCTTTTTGACACATGGGGGAGGAAGGGACGGGTGTTTGATGGGCAGGAAAAGGAATTTTGGGACCAAGTCAAGTTACATCTTGATCTGCTAGAGATCAAGGATGTTGGTGGTTTCTCTTGGTCAAACCTTCAAGTTGGTGCTGACTTGCAAGAATCCAGACTTGATAGGAGCTATATATCACAAAATATCATCAACCAATGGGCCCCCACACTTTCTCTCTCCCTCGTTCCAACACGAGATTCCCAAGGCTTGGGGCAGGGCCTTCACCTCCTTCTCCTCGCCAGCCAGTTGTTGCATGCAGACTTGTTACATCTTGTCCAAGGATCATAAGAATCTTCAAGCCATTTTTTGAGCGATAAGCGAAAATCTATATGAGAGGTTGTGGTGATTGGAGGTTGAAGTCAAGAGAGGCCACTCGCAATACGAGGTTGGACTCTGAAAAATCAAAAGCATGATGAGATGCAAAGAAGAAACTCAAAGAAAGAATGTACAAATATACTTTAAATATTGGTGGGCAAGAAGAGCGGACAATCCTACTAAAGAGATGTGCAACCTTCTCAAGGAGAAGCAAGCCAAGGAAGCGATTCCCTTCATGGTGGATGCTGATTGGGTTGAATGCAAAACAGATGAAAAAAATAGTACACCAATTGTCAACCACTTTATCCAAGTTTTGGGGGTTTCCATGCTTCTTTCTCCTCTCAAACATGACTGCATGGCTTCCATCTCAACCTTTTTCTAGGACAGGATCAATGAGGATAAAAAAGCGTTCATAAAGGGGAGATCTATTCTCGAGGCTATCATTGATCTTTGGGAAGGTCTAGTTTTTGCTGAGGAATCTGTGCAAGACATCCTCTTTCATAAGATTGACTTTAACAAAGCTTATGAAAGTTTTGAGTGGGACTGCATTCTCCAATCATTGAAAGACTTGGGCTATGGCAAAAAATTCATTAAGATGATCTTTGCTCTGCTCGGGAATGCAAGAGCTCAAATAAACATAGATAGTCAACTCTCTCAAGCGATTAGATTAAAATGTTCTATTAGAAAAGGGTGCCCATTCGCCCCTCTTCTATTTTCTATAGCAGCCAATGGGCTCAGCTACCTTGTTAACCATCAAGCTTACCTAGGTCATATTCAAGGCCTAAATCTACCTCTCAATCAAGATGATCATAAGAATTTTTGTTGATGATACTAATGTCTTTGTGCATAATGACATGTTAAGCATTGGCACTTTTTGGATTTTTCTTAATTTTTTTTGTGAGGCATCAGGATCCAAAATAAATCATTCTAAAATTGCTTTCAGGGTGGTTATTGGGCATCCTTCTCAAATGCTTATTGACCATGGCTGTCAATTGATCCCTAGTGGTCAAATCTTCGACCTCTTAGGTATTCCATTGGGATTCAATGTTTGAATGGGGCAATGATGGAACTGGGATCTCTCTAAGTTGGAGACCAAAAGACCAAGGGATCTTCAAATTAGAGAGAATTTGCTGGAAGTTCCTCTCAATGGGTGACCCTAAAAGAAGGGGTTTCCCCAAAATTAAATGGAGTGCAGCAAAATGGCCATTCTAGACATCGAAGGAATGGCCAATAATTTAGCAGCAAAATGGTTAATTAAAGCATGGAGCAAAAGTGATGCCTCTTGGGCCAAGCTTATTTTTAGAAATAGGAGTGATCTTAAGCTATTAGGTCTCCTAGGGTGGAAGGGTCTCGACATTTTCACCATTTTGTTCTCCCCTTTTTCGGTGACTCCCAAAGGCTCCAACTTGGTCTTTTCTCTATGGAAGAGTTGGAACAAAGTTAAACAATTTATCATAACGAATGAAGATTGGAAATGGGTAGCTAGTATTAGACAAAAATGATTCGATATGGTCCCTATCAAGGGCATCAAAGGTGAGGAGTCTTGGAACCACCAAAAAGCTAGAAAGCTTTGGAACAAAGGCTTCTGTTTGTGGAAGAACCTCTAGAACTAAGAAACTGGTTAGTGGATTGGATTTGAGGACATTGACCCGACCAAAAGAGTGGAATATGAAGAATAGCATCTATTGTAGATCAGAATCAATGCCTGGGAATGCTCGAGGACTCACCTCCTCATTGGTTAGGACTCTTCTCACCCTAAGTGTCGGAGATGGAACAATGGCAATAGCATTGAGAAAATGTTGAGATTGAAGAAGGATGTGGAATTCCATATTATGCTCAATAGGAAGTGGTCTCTTCATTAGTAGTGCTAGAGGTGGGACTTCAAGTTCCAACCCCTTTCACATCCCCTCATTGAGATAAAAAACTCTATGCTTAAGTGGAAAATCCTATACCATGGAATATGGACCAATGTAAAAGCTAACAAAATTTTTGGGCCCCCCCTATGGTGCAAACGATGCCTTCATGGCTCGAAGGACTAAGAGAAAGCTCATGAAAAAGAGATGGCACAATTCTATTAGGAGCTATAAGAATTTTGTGCTAAAAATGGAGTCAAGAGTGGTCTATGGTGCAAAATGTGTAGCAAACAAGGAAAGGTGGCAAGTGAATGCCCTCAGTTAAACTTTTCATTATGCAAGAAACCTAGCCATGAATCCTAGGAGTGCCAATCACCAGGGATTTATACACAAACATACTGGGGACAAGGAGGAGCCTACATAGGCCCTTTTCCACCACCAAATGTAATGGCTATGACTCCAACTCAAGGTAATACTTACAATCCATGCCCTCAAGGCCACTTTGGAAATGGGCCTAGAAGGCCAATCATTTTATTTAGGTGTGGAAAGTGTGGGAATTACCAAAGAAAATCTCCTCTACTAGAGGGTTCCCCTCCATGGAGAAATCTCCTAAAATCTAGAGAACACGACACCATGTATTGCCTAAAGAATAAAGCATCCACATTAGGACCACATATAGAGATGATCTATGTGGATAAGGAAGCACTTGAAAAAAAAACCACTAAACCATCACTGATGCTGGGATAATACATTTAGAAGTAATTTAATCTATGTTATGCAGACAAAGAAACAGGGGAAGCTTCCTTAGGAAAAATTGAGTGGAGAGTTTACTACACATGGATTGACCAAGGAAAATGAGATAGTTAGAGACATGCCTTCTTATGAACACAAGGAAAGCAATTGGAAACACATAGAGAAGGGACTAAAAAGAGCTTGAAGACTCAAACATGTCCCTAGCCACTATGGAATTAGAGAGACTTCAAATCTCTTGAAATATATAAAGGAGTTTAGTGTCTTTGATCTATTAAAAATGGATACAAGCTTTAGGTCCGAAGTTTCTTAGATCATAGATGAAGTTTCCACATACACTTTACTTGTGATTACTAATACTCATTGTGAAGGAATGTTGGTAAGGGAATCCCCATTATGGATTATAAGGGTCTATGACTCACTGTCACTATAAAAAGACACAATCTATTAGGCGTTATACTTGATGATGGCCTAGGCATAAATCTAATGCATGAATACTCTATGGAGAAGCTTGGGTTTCAACCCGTAAGAATAGCCAATTTCATAGTAACATCAGCTAACCAAACTGTTGTAGAGCCCTTGGGAGTGTTCCCTGAGTTCCAATTGAGGTACAATGCAAAACCTTTATTTTGGACTTTGTTATATTAAGGTTTCCATAGGTGTATGGGGGCTTTCTAGTGTTGATTGGAAGGCCTTGGTTTAAGGCATACCATTGTTTTGCATGATTGGGGTAATGATACAATGTGGCTAATACATCACGAAAAGGATCTCAAATAAACTCATCTAGAATAAGGACTAGACAACGAGTGACAAACCAACATGATGCAAAAAGTTGGCATTTGTATGGAACAAGGCATGATGGAAAGCTGAGATTTGGATGTCAATGATGAAGGGGAATATTTAGCCTATATCCAATTCAGTAACTGAGAAGTTCATGTAGAAAAAAGGAGAGACCATACAAGTTGCTAGATTTTGTGAGCTTTTGAATGGTCATAAAAGAGGGAAGAAAACAGCTCTTAAGTGCAACATACATGAATCCAATTCAAATACTGGAAAGGAAACTACCTGCAAGGTAAAGTAACCTAGCTAAGAATCTTCTTTTTCAATTCATGAAATTCAAGGTGCATGTAAGAAAACGAATAACAGATTGATATTCAAAGTGCTCTTGCCTTTGACACTATGACTATGAGGGAAAAAGTGATGGAAGATTCCAAAGATAAAGAAGAGCCTCTAGAAACATTGATGGTATGGAACCTAGTCAAAGAGATTGAGCTACGAAACAAAGAGTATTCTTGTTAAATGTTGGTGGCCCCATGGTTATGGAAATATCATGAGTTTCTTTCAAAGGTAACTTCTTTCATGGAAACTTATCCTCATCTATTTTCATGGAATTACAAGTATTTGGAAGGCATGCTTGCAAGTTTTTTGGAACATAAGATTCCAATGAAAGAAGGATCAAACAAGTAAAGGGTAAAAACTACAGGTTGAATCCAAAGTATGTTATAGATAAAGAAAATCGAGTATGGTAGAACTATCATTCTAGTGGAGCATTTAGAATGGGCTTCTCCCATGGTCATTGTGCTCAGAGAGAACACTCAAAAAATTTAGATATTTTTTGAATTGCGAACATTCAACAAGGTAACAATTCTTGATGGTTTCCTTATGGTAGACTTTAGAAAACTCAACAAGGTAACAACTCATGATGGCTTCCCTATGCCATTTACAGATCAGATTATTGAGGAAGTGGTTGGGCATACACTATATAGTTTCATGGATAGATTTAGTGGGTACAACCACTAGTCAATGTTTTGAGTCTCAAGACCTATCCACATTAAAACCCAAGTTCCTTGCATTCTTGGAATTTGGCAAATTTTCCTAGGTTATAAATAGCCCTTTAGTGATCTTTTTATTTTATTAGTTTTGCCATTATCAACTTGTGTTACATGCTTGTGTTTCAGGTCTTCATTTAAATTTTGATTCCATTCAAGAGCTTAACTCATGAGGATATAGAATTTCTCAAAGTTTTTCAAGATTTTTTGGTAGTTTTTCAATTTTTTTAAAACGAATTTTCTCCTTTTTTGCAATTTTTCCTAAAGAATTTGTAATGAGGAAATGGAATTTATCTAGTTCTTTTAGTGCAAAATGTCCATTCTACTAGATACTATTTTTGTTTTTCTTTTTGGATTTTTTGGATTGGTTTTATTTGTTTTGCCTTTTTGCACTTATGTGTTCCTCGACTAGCTTTGCTGTGAATCTTTTCCCTATACATGGGAAAATTTTACTCTAGTGATGGCTAGAGGATTTTTCCCCATGTTACCATAGACATATACACTCATATGGCCTGGAGCTTTGTGCTAAGGGATATTACTTAGTTGTTACTTCAGTTATGTTTATCATCAATAAAGAGAGTTGTTTCAGCCATTTGTCTTCTCCTTATGCCTTGTTGTGTTTGGGCTTCTTGTGTGTGTTTCTTGTCTATCTCTCGCACTTCTATACATACCCAATAATGGTGTCGAAGCAGGCTTACCTCCTTGTCAGGTTTCAATTTTTGCCATCATAGTGTGCAGACATTTTATCTCACAAAAAGGGAAAAGCAATTGTGGCTCAACGCTTCATCAAAACCAAAGCTTCAAACTTCCTCTTCCACATGTTTATCTAATGATGTTGATTTGGAGAAGAATAAGAGATGCAAATATTGCTAGAAGGCTGATTATACTATTGATGAGTGAAAAAACTTGCTAAACATGATTAAAAAAAGAGGAATCTTGCTTCTCTATTGCTAAAAGTCCTTCAAATGCAAAGAATGATGAAGCCAACATCACTCAAGATTTCTAGGCATGTGTTGTTACATATCATTGTGTTGCATTGTTGCAACCTAAATGTATGGTTGTGCGTGAGTCTGATTTGGATTGTTTCTTTGATAGTGGTGCTTTCAAGAATATCACTTCATGCAAAATGTTTTTTGCAGCTTTGAAAGATGCACCCAAAGGAGGACATGTGGTGTGTGAAAACATTGCCTCATATAATATCCTTAGATTAGGAGAAATCAACCTTGCGTCTACAAATGCAAGTGTGGTTATCTTGAGAAATACATTATATGTACTTGGTATCAATATGAACTTAACTTTAGTTCCTCTATTTGTCAAAGCTAGATTTCATGTAGACTTTGTTGATCATAATTGTATGGTTCATGATTACAACAATGACAATAATGCAATGGTTTCTATCACTTGGATACATTCAAGAGGCTGCCCCAAATGTCTAGGTTTCTCATACTTCGTCCGTTACTGAAATGGAGCTTTGGCATGCTCAATTTGGTCACCTGAACTTCAATAGTTTGCTTTAATTACAAAAGAAGGAATTATTATTTGTTTGCTAACACTTAATTCCATTGAAAAGGATGCATGTGGTCACAAACTTGATGACAAGGAATGTATATTTGATGATTATAGTGTTGAAAGTTACTAATATCATTTATAGATACCATTAATGGACACAATTATTATGAGTCAAGATGTGGTATTCACCTAAAATTCCATTTTCCCTCTACGTGAATGCAAACAAATCCAAAATTTAGCTCACATGATGTGTTTCATACACTCATGCCTTTGTTCCAAAGTGGTCCTATTGATTATGGGCATGTAGAAGAGACATGTGACGTTCAAAAGACTAAAAAATTCTAGCAAAATAGAGCTGAAAACATAACAAATTCACAGCCAAACATGGCCTAAACTATTCAAGATCTCACCATGCATCAAGTAATTTTGTGATTATTCTCTTATTGCAACAACATGTAATGAAGAGCCACTTACATTTGAAGGTGCATGTGATTATCAACATTGGATGAGTGCTATGCAATAAAAAATGGACTCCACAAATAAGAATGGTACTTGAGAGTTATGTGAATTTCCAAAAGAAAAAAATGTCATTGGTAGAAAGTGGGTTTACAAGATTAAGAGAAAGTCAGATGGTAGATTTGATACCTACAAAGCTAGATTGGTTGCCAAAGTATATGCATAACAATATGGCATTGACTATGAGTAAATGTTTGCACCTACTTCATGCATGACTAGCATTCATACCATGGTTGCATTGGCTACCAAATGAGGTTAGAAATTACATTAGTTGGATATGAGAAGAGCTTTGTTGAATGGTGATTTGAAAGAAGAGGCTTATCTTAAGCAACCTCCTAGATTTTCAATGAAAGGGAAAGATCATATGGCTTGTCACTTGCATAAAGTTTTGTATGGTGACAAGCAAGATATAGGTGCATGGTACCATGAAATCCATAAGCAACTGATTGGTCTTGAAATCATATGTGGTCTTATTGAAAGCACACTCTATGTAAAAAAAGATGGGGCTGATCTTACAATTCTTTTTCTTTATGTTGATAACATACTCTTGAATGGGTCATGTGATGCAAAACTTCATATTCTTCTGACTGATTTGTAGCATACTTTTGATGTCACTTACCTTGGTATTTTGAGCTATTATCTTGGCATTCTATTTGTATGGGATGAGGGGGGATTTTTATGCATGAAGCAAAGTGTGTTGAAAACCTAGTTCACCGTTTTGACTTTGAGGATTGCAAGCCAGTTTTCACTCTAATGGAGACAAGATTTAGGTTCTCAAAGTTGAGGATTCCATTGATCCATTTGACACTTCTTTTTATTACCAAGCTATGGGATTTCTTATATATGCACACAACACAAGGCGAGATATACAATATGCAGCTTCCTAGTTTAGTGGATTCATGCATAGTCCTAGCATGTAGTGAAATGTGTGTTTACATATCTCAAAGGAACTTAAATGAATTTAGGTATCTTTTATGGTAGAGATATTGAGTCATGATTGCATGCATTTATAGATAGTGATTTGGTTGGTTGTTATGATACTCACATGTCCACTAGTGGTGATCTTTTTTCCTTGGAGACGCATGCATATCTTGGTTGAGTAAGAAGAAACCTATAGTGGTGACATTGAGGTTTCAAGCTCAGTACATAGTAGTTTTCATACCTAAAGTAGACTGCATATAGTTGAGATGCCTACTGATGGAACTTTGCATGGATATTATTCTCACTCATACTCAGAGTGCATTTGGCTACTGCAAGAAATCCAATGTTTCATACATAGTCCAAACATATTAAGGTGCATCATTACTCTGTCAGAGAGCACTTTCATGGAGAAGATATCCATTTGGTATATGCGCCTACACAAAGATAATTTGGCAAACATATCCATCAAAGCTCCTCCATGAGAAAAGTTTGAAGCTTTTCGCAAAGCCTTAGGCTTATTGCCTAGTGGATGCTGATCTGTTAATCCTTGTACATGTTCACAACATTCACTCCAACGGGGTTTGTTACACTTACATGATCCTCGAGTAGCTTTGATGTGAAACTTTTCCCTATAAATGAGCACTTTCTACTTTAGTGTTGGCTAGAGGTTTTTCCCATGTTACCTTATACATGATACAGTCATATGTGATGGTAATTTGTACTTAATGATATTATTAAGCTCTTACTTCGATTCTATTCATCATCAATAGAAAGATTTATTTCAACCATCCATCTTCTTCGTGTGTCTTGTTGCATATGTGTGTCTTGTTGCATATGTGCTTCTTGTGTGCCTATCACACTTCTACACACACCCAACATTCATTGTGTTTTTACTTTATTATTATTAAGCAAAAAGAAAAGAACAAAAGAGAGGCATGACCCATCTCCCTTAGTCTCTTCCTTGAAGGTTGAAGAAAAGGGGCTTTTCCTTGTGCTCAACATCTCGATTTCTTTTCTCTCTCTCTCGGTGTCTTTCTCTCTCCCTCTCCATCTCTCTCTCTCTCCATGCCTATCCTCATACCTAACCCAGAAAAGTAGTGCCGTGCAAAACTTGTTATTTGTTCTCTTTTTTTATCAGTTAAGGAGTTCGATTGCTTGATTTTTATTCCATAAAATTGGAGCCCTTGACGTAGTAGATAGACCTATTTGTAAAGCGCCATGTCCTTGCAAATTCCCTTAGGTACAAAACTCGATGTTTCCAAATTCATAAAATCTTCATTGTTTTTATTCGCTTACACTTAAGTCAATCGTTTGAGGCTTTGTATGCAACAATTGCACTCAAAAGCCCCAAGAAAAAACTATTTTATACTTTTTGAGTTATACACATACTATTCGTGCTATAGAAACGCATAAATGCAACTACGTTCACGACATGAATTTTTAAATGCAATGACATATTTTTTTCCTCTCCATATTCAGAAAAAAATCAAGTAAGCATCAATTTTCTATATAAAAAAAGGGACTAACATATAAAGAACGATGTCTCTTCTAGAGATGTTTGATTTTACAAATATGTCTAAATTTGATAGTTTCAATGCCTACAAACCATGTTTCCTTAGCCATTCCATTCTGTGCACTTAAAACATGCAAAACTTCAACTATTAAGCCCCCTTTATAGTTTTTGCTTCCCCAGCATCTATAATTTCTTGATTTCTTCCACGTTCGAAGGTGAACAGATGCTTTAGGGTGGTACCTTTTTCCAAATTCACTCTAGGGCTTTAGCTTTTGTATTTAAACCCCTTGGTTTCAACTTTAGCCACTTCCATGGATCAGGGACATCCTTTTTTTCACAAAGTAATTTTTGATGGTTTTTTATCTTACTAGAGTTGGCTTAGAGGCCTTAGAAGTGTAAATCTTCTATTTGATTTCGGAACTATGTGTAAATCTGCTAGTTTGAACGCTTATTTGTGTACTTAAAACATCCGAAACTTCAAATCTTAATCACCTTCCTTGCAACTCCCGAGTCATGAGCAGTCGGCTTTTGTAGACTTGATTGAATCTTAGTTTTTTCATTCAAATGTTTGATCTGATCAATGATGATACTTTGTATAGTGATAACTCAAGTGCATATGTACAACTGCAATGCGTTTTAATTGACTCCTTAATCTTCACTTAGTATTCATTTTAATCCTCAGGTCTTGTCTGATCCGTGCTTACTGATCAAGGCAAGATCAGTAAGGATTCAGTCAAGCTCATTTTATCCACTCCCACAACAAGCACAATCTCTCTTTGACGCTCTTTTTTCATTCATGTTGATGATATATGATGCATCTAAGGCAATTAGCTCTATCTTTTAATGAAAACTACCGTTTTTGGAGTTTGCCAGGGAAATTGCTAATAGTTAATGTAAATGCTTAACTACAAGAAAATGAAGAAGATAATGAAAATGGACTATCAAACGTATTACCCACCTACAGATACTAGTAATTCTGAAGATGACGATGAAACAAAAATACGAAAGTTACAAAACAAGTTGAAGAACACGAGAAAGTGCTGACAAAAAGCTTCAACGAGAAAAAATATTACTTCTCCCAAAGTTCAAGCTTAAATAGATACCTTGAACAATACAATAGTCCTGAAAAATAATGCCAAACGTTGTTGTACACCCATCAGCACAAAGCCTAACTAAATTCTAATGGTTTAGATCAACTAAAATCTCAATTCTAATATTTTCGCCTTACTCAAGTGGATGAAGACTTTCCATCATGAAGCGATGAAGCTTAAAAAATAGTATTTGGAAGAAAATCATCCTTTACGCGCACACACACACACACACACACACACACACAAACATACAACAAGAAACACGAGTTTAAAGCATGAAACAAAACTCACCATAGGTGAAGTGTATATATAGGCTAATGGAGAGATGTGGTCTTTCATGGACACCTAAGCATGGTGATAGAATGTGGGCAACCATTGCCCATGTAATCCCCATACATGGCTTAGGCTGCTTGAACCAACATAAAAAATATGAATGATTTTTATCTTTGATAAGGAATATTCTATATAATATTCCCTGTAGTGTCATGCTAGGGGCATTATGCCTGGACCACCACCAAGGGGACCGTTGGCCCCCTAGGACCCCCCAGCTCGGGGGCCTGCTGGCCATCTTGGACCCCCCAAGAAAAAATGCTCACTTTTAGCTCCAATCCCACAATTGGGAACCCTAGTAACTCCCTTTCCCTATGATACCTTACATGGTCCAATTTGACCTTCATCCAACATGCCAGTTAAGATTCCCATCAATTGGGTAATGCACACTTCTCTTGTCCTCATAAGGGGGGGCTTATAAAATGTGGATTAGTACATACAATCATGATGGGTATACGTTGATCATATACGAACATCCCCCCTTAATGTTTACGGAATGATAAATCAAGTAGGTCTGAGTCCTATTCCCATCTATTGAAGATGCATGTTGAGTTCCTCTTTTCCAAGTGCTATAGTAAAGATTTTTTCATAATTCATCTCAATGGGGAAATATTGAAGCTCCATCGTTTCATCATTAATAAGCTCATGAACATAATGTTACTATACTTCTATATGCTCTATGCGAGCATGAAGTAATGGATTCTTTGTAGTGGCCATACAACTTTGATTATCACACTTTTATATAGTCACCATTTTTAATGGAAAGCCTAGATCTGCAAGAATTCTCCTTAACCAAACTGCCTCACAAGAAGCAAAACAAGCTACTTTGTCTCTAATTCAGTACAGGAGAGTGCAAGAGTTGCTTGTTTCCTACTTACCCAAGAAGATATTCATGAACGAAGTGAGAAAAAATATCCCAAAATGGATGTTCTAGAATCACAATTTCGATCCCAATCTGAAGTGCAATATCCTTGAAGTGTATCAACTATGGTATAAAGAATACCAAAATGGAAGGTTCCTAAAATGTACCTTAGATTTTGCATTCCAACATTCCAATGACTCTTTTTAGGCTTGTTGGAAAACCTCCTTAACACTCCAACAACATAGCAGATGTCTAGTCGAGTGTTGCACATAAAAATAAGACTTGGAATGAGCTTCCTATACTTCTTAGCATCTACATCAGGAATGTTATCATCCATGCATAGCTTATGATTTACCTCCCTAGGTGTGCCAGTTGGTTTTGTAGTCAATCATTGCAAATACCTTCAGAACTCTTGGCATATTTTTTTTCTGGGATGAGAATGACAACGTTTGTTTTCCATACTTCAAATCCTAGAAAAAGATGGATTAAACCTAAGTCGTTCATTTCAAACTTAGTTCCCAAGCTGATTCAAGTTTGATTGATGAGTTCTTCATGATCTCCAATAATGATCAAATCATCTACATCTACAATGACAATAGCTAGCTTGCTATCCTTTCTCATTACATAGACGTTAGCATCAGAGGTACTTCTTTCAAAACCCATATTTTTGAAAAATTTATCTATCCATTAGTACCAAGCTCGTGGTGCTCGCTTAAGGCCATACAAAGCTTCATTTAACCTGCAAACTTTATTTTCTAAATTAAGCACCTCAAAACGTGGTGATTGAGATACATATTCGTTCTCCTTGAGGTGACTATTAAAAAATGCAGATTTGACATCCATCTAAAAAATGGCTAGGCCTTTTGTGCAACTACTACAAGTACCATCTCATTATTTGTCATACATGTTGTTGGTGCAAAGGTTTTTTGACCATCGAAAAACTTCAAGTTTTGAAAAAGACTTTGCAACTAATATTTCCTTTTACTTTTCCAATTTTCCATCTACTTTAAATTTACCTTTTCAAATCCATTTAGTAACAATTACCTTCTTCTTTCCGAGCAAGTCGACTAGCTCCCATGAATAATGAGACTACATTTTTGCTCTCCAACCTGGATCATCAAAGGCTTCTTCAATGGTGCTAGGTTCTTTTATTGAGCCCATGATATTTGGCATTAGAGCCATGTTAACAATGTTTTATGAGGATCTTCTTTGCTCCTCTATTCTTCTTGATCTAGGTAATCCATTTGAGCATGATGGTGGTACATCTAAGTGTGGATTCAGATCCTCAAAGAGCTATTGTACACACTTTGGTAGTGCCTTACATTGTGTGGCTATAATTGGTTGGCTTTGTACTGAGGAAATTTCACTATTATATGTTACCTCCTCCAGCTTAACAATAATCATCCACTAAGAGCAAAAAAATAGAAAGATCCTCCTAAAGTAGGTGTAGAAATTGTATCGTAGAGATTACCATATGAAAACTCTAGAGGAGCATGAGCTCTAGTGTTGGCCTCTTGATAAAATGCCTTTTGATATTGCTTTCCCATCATGCAAGCTTCACAAGGTTCCTACAACTTTGAAAATGGAGGAAAATGAGCAACCATCCTTGTTCGTTGCATTTCCTTCAAAAATTCAAATCCAAGATGCCCAAATTGTTGATGCCATAACATACTTACATCTTTATCTTCTTTGTGAGTAGAGAAACTTAACTCATACAACTCATCACATCTTATGCCTTTTCCTACTACATTACCTAATGAATCCATGATTTCTGCACCAGTCTTGTTGAAGTGAACTTCAAGTCCGCAACTTGTCATTGCAAAAATTGCATAAAATATATTTTAAGTGTAGGTACATAGAGAATGTCATGTAACTTCTTATCAACACTTGGAGAAGTGACAAAAGAGATGGTTCCTATTCCTTCAACTGGACACTTGTAATTATTTCCCACCATTATGTTGATGGATTACTATAACGGCACTAGGGAACTATACAAATCCTTCTTGCTATTCATATGGTGTGAAGCTCCACTATCTATAATCCATGGTTCATCAACACGACCTTCAGCGAATGAGAAAAACTCTTCAATAACTACCCATAGTATCAACTCTATGTTGTTTGCTGATTTTTGGTTTTCCAAGATGATTTCAAAGTCCCATTTCATTCATCAGCTTGCTTATTTCTAAAATCATTGATGGCATGAGGTTTCTTTTCAAAATAGAAGAGCATTTTCCTTTTGCATTCACTGAGAATGCAGCATCGCTTATACCTTGCAAATTCTTCAACCACATCTCCTCTTCTACAAGCATAGCACATAATTCTTCAAATATAAGGTTTTTTTCTTACCTCAGTATTAAGGGCTATTACTAATCCATCATACTTTGTTGGAAGAATTTGCACAAATCTTTGAGTCAGCTATTTAGGTCTTATAACAACTCCAACTACACCAAATGGATCTTCTAGATTGTCTATATGTTTGGTAAGATCTTCAGCCTTTATAGAATCAAAATGCTTTTCATTTGCCAACTATTTTTCTAGATTTTGTGACCTAATGTGGTTTTTGGTTTCATACTAATGAGCCAATATGCCCGAAGACTCATGTGCTTTAGTAGTGTGTTGAACTAAATTAAATAGAGAATCACTTACATTGGTGACAATTGCACATAATGCATCAACATTCTGCCTCTTCCAAGCTCATAAAAGATCTAGATCTCACTAATTCATCACCCTTGAATTTGTTGGATCTTCATCTAGGAAAAGCTCTGGATTCAATCACATCACTACCATGATAGCGTCAAGTAATTCATAAGAGTCCAAAGTTGCAAAAAGTTAAAGCTTTTAGAGCATACAACTAGTTCCATCTAGCTTCCCTTTAGTGAATGCAATCAGGAAAATTTGAATAGGTTCAACCTTAACAATAATCAAGACTATTGTTTGATGATGAAACCATCACGTAATTACTCGGATAGTCTAGTGATATTATAGTATGCTAGTAGGCTAAATTAGTGATTCTTTTGAAGCTATAAGAAGCTTATGGCTCTCATACCATCTAAGAAAGTAGTTATGAAAGAGAACATTGGATCACTAGCAGAGAATATAACATATATAGTAGACTTTCAAAAGTTTCTACTAACAACAAGTACAAAGGTGATGGGGTTGTCCACCCATGCACTCTAAAGGTAGAGCTAAAATGGTGATCTAGACAACTCTAGATAGAGAGTTCCAAGGTAGAGTTACGTTGCCCAATTCAATATCTAGGTTAGTTCATAGGTCATATATATATTGGCTAATGCAGAGATGTGGCCTTCGACATTTGGCTATACATGGGTGCCAGAACGTGGGTAGCCATCACCCATGTAATCCCCATGCGCATTCAATAGACTTTGGTAACTCCCTTTCCTTATAATACTTTACATGGTCCTATTTGACCTTCATCCAACATGCAATTTGGGATTCCCATCAATTGGGTAATGCATCCTTGGAGTCCCCTCATGATGGGGGCCTTACAAAATGTGCATTAGTACATACAATCATGAGGGATACACATTGATCCTAAACTAACACTTATGTATATATATATGTATGTATGTAGTATGTATATGTGTGTGTGTGTGTGTATATATATATATATATATATATATATATATATATATATATATATATATATATATATTAAACACAATCCTCTCTTTGTCATATGCGAAATTCCTCCTTTCTTCCTCTCTCTCTCTCTTGTTATGTCCATCTCTCTCATAATTAAAATAAGAATCCCACAAAACATAATTGGATTAACAAATACTCAATCATGACACAAGTAATTTTATATCTATATTCAAATATATATATATATATATATATATATATATATATATATATATATATATATATATATATATATATATATATATATATATATATATATATATATATATATATATATATATATATATATATATATATATATATATATATATATATATATATATATACACACACACACATATATATATATATATATATATATATATATATATATATATATATATATATATATATATATATATGTGTGTGTGTGTGTGTGTGTGTGTGTGTGTGAAAGGAATAAAATCAAATATCTAATTCTATTTGCTATAAGATTCATAATGTCTATCAATATTGGTATGATCCTTAAAGTGGCCAATAGCACTACTTTGACCCTCTATGCACCATCGACCATCTTTCTTGTGTTCCATAACAAAGAAATTATTAGGCAAGTGTTGACCATATCTTGCAGACGCATGTACCAAACATAGTATAAAAACAAAATATCACAAAATCATATACTGAACAGAGAGAGACACAAGACTAGACACAAGATTGGGTACAATCTCCCCCCACATACTATGATGGATGAGTCTATTAGAGAATGTGTATTTATAGGTATTATTCATTACAGCGTGAATAGAATATACATGAGGGAAGCACTTCCAAAAGTGTGCGCTTAGGAAAATCATCTTTATTTATAAAATCATCACTTTCTAAGCGATCTATTATTTCTACAAAAACCTTGCTTTCTAATCAATCTATTATTTTTACAAAAATATCTAAAACATTCCATGGCCTTATATAGAACGACAAACTATTACTAAACATGTGAAAATAATTTTAGCGATATTGGGATTGAAATAGAATAGAAAAGGTTTTGTCTTGGAAATATATTTAAAAAAAATAAATAAATGACAATGTTAGATAAATAAATGCCAAATCACAAACGGACGTTTTGAATCATGAATGGACACCAAAAAGTACACCTCGAGAGACACATGCTAGCTTTGATACCACTATTGAAACGACCTTGCAAATGCACATATGTATAGATACTACAAAAACAAAATCTTACAAAAGCATATATAGAATAGAGAGAGACAAGAGACTCAACACAAGATTGGGTACAATCTCCCCCCCCCCACATACTCTGATGGAGGACTATATAAGAGTATGTGTATTTATAGGTATTTTTCATTATGTCCCCAATAGAAGAGGCATGAGGGTGGCACTTTGAAAAGCGTGCATTTACAAAACTCAACCTTATTTACAAAGTCATTGCTTTCTAAGCCATCTACTATTTTTACAAAAACTTCGCTTTCGAAGTGATCTATTATTTTTACAAAAATATCTAAAATACTATATTTTAGCTATCTTCAAGAATATCTAAATAATTCCATATGCCTTCATGCCCTCATGATTCTTCACTTGCTAAATCAAAACACAATCACATTAAAAACCTCAAGCTATTAAAATCCTTATAACATTCCATTGTTCCATAAAGTATAATAGCAAGTGTAATACTCACAAAAATATGTCTTCTCCCATTAAGTGTCTTTTTGAGAGCTCTCTAAAAACGTTTGGTGGTATATTTTATCTCCTTGTGTGTAGGCTCTTGATCATAGTCCCTCACTCACATTAAGGCAAATTGAGGGATTTCTGTGTGTGTGTATGTATGTATGTATGTATGTATGTATATATGCATGTATGTTTTTATGTATGTATGTATGCATATATGTATACATATAAACTTACAAATTTAGCAATGAACACATCTTCATCCATGAGACTATACATAAAGAACTTCATATATTTCTAGTATATGAAAGTTATTGTTCTTGCCTTGTGTTGACTATGGTTAATTTGCCAACATGTATTTTTCCAAGGTAGAACCATGCCTCCTTCAACATGATAGTGTTTCTCTTGCTTGATCACCATGCATTATCTCCTATAATTTTCTTTTCGTTTGATAATAAGCATTAGAATAATAGATCATCATATTTAAGATACATTAACATGCATAAATACATTTATGCATGCATATATTAATACATAAAAGCATAAATAAATAAATAAATAAATACATACATACATAGATACATATACACACACCTACATAGGTGAATTCACACATACACATGTATATAGGTGATTCTCTCTCTATGAACAGTTATGAAATTTCTATGATTTTTTATTTTTATGAATATTATTTAGCTTTTTTTATTTGCATGCACACATACATACACACAATAATTTAATTAATTATTATAGTTACACGTTGTAGTTTTAAGTAAATCTCACTTTAATGTCTCTTACTACTTTAATATCCCTAAATTTGAATATAAGAATACTAATGATGTAATGTTTATGTTCAAATATTTAGATTCGAGACTATGATATTGATAATGTTCTAGCTCATCATTCACAATAGTTGTCACAAGAATTCATGAGGACCCTACATAGGCTTCATCCTATGGAACATGCAAGATTAAAAACAAAAATGTTATGGAACATTATGATGCTATTTTTTAGGATGATCATTGCATTGCTAACTTTTTTGAGAACTAGTATGAGAGTGAAAGTGAGATCAATATTTCTAAGAATGTTGAATTTCTTCAAGAAGAAGTTGTACAAAATATCTATGAAGGCATTTAGTTGGAATGGATGAGTGCAAGCTTAATTTTAATTTTATATTGTAACTATGTGGGTTTTTATGAAAATAACTTTTTTAATAAACTTTTAGGCTAATATCGTAGAAGGTCTTGGCAAAACAATATAGTATTCCTTTATCGCATGATGAAATGAATAAAATTTTAAGTAGGTTTGGACTTGATTATGCTTTCATACATACTTATCCCAAAATTTGTATTTAATACAAAGTTCAAGGAGAGGAGAGTCTTACATGCTCAAAATGTCAAAAACCTTATTACAAAGCTAAATATGGTAAAACTTTGAGAAATGTATTAAGACATTTTCCCTTGACTTCATGAATTAGACATGTTTTAAATTCTAGAATTAGATAAGGTTTTGAGATAGCATGAAAATCATATGAGCACTTGATAGATAGTGCAACATTTTAGCATATTGATTGACTATGGCTAGAACTTGCAAAGGAGGATATCGTACTTTGGATTTGGGTATTGTAATAGATGAAGCAGATAAATTTTTCATAAAATGAAGTAGATGGTCCACATGGATGGTGGTATTTATTATCTA
>CM035421.1:87523214-87640714 GCA_020310875.1 Ceratopteris richardii
TTGTATACCCACTTAGTGCCAATGGCCTTCTTGCCTGGAGGCAAGTCACATAAAGACCATGTACCATTCTTCATTATAGCATCATATTTAGATTGCATAGTAGCCATCCAATTTTGTGAATTCTGTGCTTCATCAAAAGAAACAGGCTCATTCTCATCAGAGAGACTAGACGCAGCCATAGCATAGCAATCTGATGCAAAGGAGGCACTATGAGAGCCTAAACCAGTACGATATGACAAAGGTTCATCTAATTTGCTATCACGCAAAGTATGCACCAGCCATTTTGGCATAGTTTTTTCCTGCTCAATATCAGCTCTCTCATCAACAAGTGCATCATGTAAATCTGCATCAGAAATGGAATGATCTGCATCATCATATGAAACCTGTAAAAAGAGGCATCAAAGTATCATACATGTCTTTGGAGCTAACAGATGTCTCCTTAGTACATGAAAGCAATGGCTGAACATCATCTTCCACAAATACAACATCACGGCTAACCAGAATGCGTTTAGTCTGTAGATGATACAGACGATAGCCTTTACTTTTAGAACTGTACCCAACAAAAATACATTTTATTGCCTTATCATCCAATTTTCTACGATGTTGTTCAGGCACTAGTGCATATGCCAAACAACCAAAAACACGTAGATGAGCAACAGATGGCTTGCGGTCATTGCAAGCCTCATATGGAGTGATAGATTGCAGCGCTTTAGTGGGACACCTGTTCAGTACATATGCTGCACACATGACAGCCTCAAGCCAGAAACTATGTGGTAAAGCCTGACTCTTGACCATGCATCTCGCCATCTCCATGAGTGACCAATTCTTTCGTTCAGCAACTCCATTCTGTTGAGGTGTATATGTCACTGTACACTGGTGTTTTATCCCACGTTCAGCCAGAAATGCATTAAAATCTGAAGACATATATTCCCCCCCTCGATCAGAACAGAGGGTGCCCATTTTACATGCTGACAGATTTTCAGCCAAAACCAAAAACTGTTTGAAGCACATGAACACTCCGGACTTTGCTTTGAGTGGATATACCCATGCATGCTTGGAAAAATCATCAATGAAAGTCACGAAGTAAAGGTAATTTCCAAAAGAGGGTGTCTGCATAGGACCACAGACATCACTATGTACAAGCTGCAATTTCTGCATAGCCCGAACTGAACCATCTTTTGGAAAGGAGGAACACTGCATTTTGCCCAAAATACAGCCTTCACAGATATGTTTTCCAGGTGCCTCAAGTTTGGGCAAAGAGGACACCATTTCAGATTTCTGCAGGCGTAGCAAACTAGCAAAATTCAAATGACTAAAGCGTGCATGCCAAAGCTTTGCATCTCACTTAGCCTGAGAATCATTTACTGCATATGCCAAATCATTTACAGATCTTTCATAGTCTATGAGCTTATACAGCCCACGACATAAAATGCTAGAAGCAATAATCACATTGCCATTTGACAGATCATGAACTGTACACCTGTCATCAACAAATTTCACAACCAAGCCAATCTTGGCTAATGCAGAAACTGATAACAGGTTCTTTTTGATCCCTGGCACAAATAAAGCATCTGACAAAGTGAAAGAACTACCATCAGCTGTAGTCAGAATGATCTTACCAACTCCCATAAGAGGATAAGAGGAGTTGTTGGCACATGTAACAGTATTCACTGTAGGGGCAGGCTCAAGTGAAGAAAAGAAACTGCGCTACGAAGTAATATGTTTGGTTGCCCCACTGTCAAAATACTGGCAAACATCTGAGTCTACTGCAGACATGCACTGATCATGAGAAGATGGGTCAAAACTGCAGACAGTAGTAAACGCCCATTCTTCTTCCTGCACAAGATTTGTAGACTCTGTTTTTGGTGTAGAGGCCTCTGCAACAACCATTCCAGCCTCTTTCTTCTTTGCCTCTTTAGTAGCCAGTTTTGGATAGTTCTTTATGATATGATCATTTCCTTTACAGTACTTGCAAAACAATTTCTGCTTTTCTGATTTCTTCTCATCTTTATCCTGGTTCTTCGATTGTGCAGCATTTGCAGATTTCTGCTTACTAGTAGAAGAGCCCCATTTTCCTTTGCCCTTCTGACTAGCCAGGAAAGCTTGATCTGCAACTCGCATAATGGACCTATTCTGCCTGGACTGATCTTCCTACAATAGAACAGAGACTAACTCCTCAAATGATAAGGCATTCGGATTGCCTTTCATCATCAACCGAAGAGTAGAAGCAAAACTCTGATATGAGTCAGGAAGACCATTCAAAACGGTCTGCACAAGTGAGCTATTTGGTATAACCTCATCAGCAGAAATCAATTGTTCCTTCAAATCTTTGATCTTCGTTAGGAAAATTGTCCATAGAATCACCTTCATTCATGTGCTCACTCTCCAACTGTTTTCGGAGGAAAGCAACACGAGCATCATTCCTAGCTTGGTACAATGTGGTAAGTGTATCCCAAGCATCCTTAGCTGTTCTACAAGAGCGAATGTGAGGAATAATGGCACGTTTGACAGACAAAGCTATCAATGCATGTGCCTGGGCATCTCTGCCATCCCAACGAATCTGCTTTGCAGTAGGTGCAACAAAAACAGCAGCACGAACAGGAATCTGCGGAATATCATCTTCGACACCATCTTCATCAGCTCCAGCATCTCCAGCACCTGTAGTTGCACGTGTAACAGGACGTCTTTCAACACCCTACACAATGTTCCATAGTCCTTTTGCAACCAATACATGTCGCATCATATAAGCCCATAATGGGTAGTTGGTACCATCCAACTTATCCTCAACAGCCAACATACGGGATACATCACTGCTTTCAGCCATGGCCGATGACTAAAATACCTTGATGCAAAAAATTGACTGTATCTCAAAAAGTTGAACGGAACTGCCCAGACGAGTTCTGCTAAACCTGTAGCAGACTTCGAGACGCTTATACTGGCAAACAGAAACAGGTATATACCTTTGGCACAAAAAGACGAAATAGCCTGCACAAGCGCTGCGATAGTGTGTTCGGAGGTCGAAACGAGCTCAGATCGCGATTTCGGCACCACAGAGCAAAGCAGTTTTGATCTCCAAAACACCTTGAGTATGCTCACCAAAATTCGTACGATTCTGAGAGTGCAAACGGAGGGGTGTCGACTGCGCCCTAGATGAAGCGACGACCTGCTCTGATACCAATTGTTGGAGTTAGACGTCTGCGGAAGCACGCGAACAGCACAAGGAAGAAGAAGAATCTTAGAGCACAACACACAATACTGAATGTATTACTAGAGAATGTACAAACATAAGTAGCCCATTAGGGCAATAGGCATATATATAAGCCGAGGGAAAAAAACCTCCTAAAGAGGGAAAAAAGTGCCCCGACGGTCCTAGTGTGTTCACACATACATATATATAGATATATATATATATATATATATATATATATATATATATATATATATATATATATATATATATATATATATATATATATATATATATATATATATATATATATATATATATATATATATATATGTATGTATGTGTGTGTGTGTATGTGTATGTGTATGTATGTATTAATCTATATGTATATGTGTGTTTATGTATATGTGTATGTATGGATATATGTGTATATGTGTATATTTATGCACACATATACATACATGCATACAAAGATACATAGCTGCATACATACATAGTTAGATACGCACACAGACACATACATACATACATAGACACACACACACACACACACACACACACACATATATATATATATATATATATATATATATATATATATATATATATATATATATATATATATATATATATATATATATATATATGTGTGTGTGTGTGTGTGTGTGTGTGTATGTGTGTGTGTGTTGGCATTTGTGCATCTTTATACATTCATGTCTCTCTATAAACACACACACACACAGACACACACACATATATATATATATATATATATATATATATATATATATATATATATATATATATATATATATATATATATATATATATATATATATATATATATATGTATGTATGTATGTAAGTAAGTATATATGTATGGATGGTTCAATATAATAAGCCTATTTCATATGAGCAAAGAGAGCCCATCATTGGATGTGAAACAAAGATCAATTTTTAAGATATGAAAATTGAAATTAACAAAGATTTATTTTGTTTATGTTGTAAATTATCTCAAATGAACCTTAAACAAGATTCATATATTGTCGCCGATTTGAAGCATTTATCAAGTGCAAATTACAAAGATAGGAATCTTGTTGAGAATGAGCTTGGTTATTTGTAGAATTTCATTAGTACTTATGAAGTATGCTATCATAGCTTCAAGGAAGTAAAATAAATACTTAATTATTCAAAATGTCTACTTTCTATATTTTCTTTGTAATCAAGAACTTGAAAATCTTGAGTTTTTTATCTTGATAGGTGTTTTTGATGTCTGAAAAGGAAGAGCCATATGTTCTTTTGATGCAAGTTGAAAAAGCATCTTTGTAAAAAATTGATGATGCTCATCCATGGTGGCAAGTTATGTACATTCCACCTAGAGGTCAATGATTATTTGACAAGCATCCTCTTATTTTCGAAAAAGATCACCGAGTATTTAGGGCTTCATCAAATCTCAAGATATCAACATCAAAAGGAGAACGAGTTTTGCCTCTTGGGCATATTAATATTATAGAAATGCTGCTCCGTAGAAGAACAAGAGATGCAAGTTTTTCCAGAAGGCTAGTCATACTATTGATGAGTGTAGAAATCTTTCTAAGTGCAATGAAAAGAAGAAGGAATTTGGCATGTCTATTGATAAAAATTATTCAAATGCAAAGAATGACAAAGCAAACATGGCTAAAGAGTTTTGGGCATGTATTGTTACATCTTATTATGATGCATCATTGCATTCTCAATGTATGATTATGAGTGAGGCTGATTTTGACTCATTCGTTGATAGTGATGCTTCAAAGCACATAGCTTCATGTAGAAGTTTTTTTCAATCTTTGAAAGATGAACCTAGAGGAGGGCATGTGGTGTGTTCAAACAGCTACTCTTATCGTATCATTGCAATAGGAAAATTTGATCTTAGGACTCCAAAGGGAGGTGTAGTTCTCTTGAAAAGTGCATTTTATGTACCCTATATCAAGAAGAACTTAATTTCAGTTCCTTTGATTTCCAAGGCTTGATTTCAATATGTACACTTTGTCAATGATAAGTGTATGGTTCATGATTTTATCAATGGTGATTCTATCTTGATGTATGATACATTATGCAATGATTTCTATCTCTTCGATACATACAAGAGGGCCATGTCAAATGCCTTGGTTGCTCATACTTCCTCCATGGCTGAAATGGAGGTCTAGCATGATTGTTTTCATCACTTAAACTTCAATAGTTTTCTGTACTTGCAAAATAAGGACTTGGTTATAATTCATTTTCCAAGACTTGAGTCCATTGAAAAGCATGCATGTGAGGGTTGCATTCTTTGAAAAATACATCCTTCTTCTTTTCCAAAAGAAATACATACACACACCACAAGAAAATTATAGCTTCTTCATAGTGATGTATGTGGTCCCGTCAAAGCTCTATCTTTTGAAAACATTTATATTTTCTTAGCTTCATCGATGATGCTACTTATCATGCATGGGCGTATCCAATTAAAGTAAAGAATGAGGTATTTTCTTGGTTCAAAGGATTTTTGTCTATGGCTTAAATTTTTTCTTGAAATGAGATTTTCACTCTATGCACATATCATGGTGGTGAATACATGTCACATGAGTTTAATGTTTTTCTTTGTGAAAGAGGAATTTCACACCAATGTGTGGTGCTATATAAACCTTAGAAAATTGGTGTTACAAAGTATAACAATAGAAAGTTCCTTGAAATGGCATGATGTATGGTTAAAGGAAAGCACCGTCCTCACAAGTTTTGGATGGAAGGGGTCATGTGTTCAAACTATGTGTTGAATTTCTACCGTGTAGAAGTGATATTCATCACTCTTTATAAGGCTTGTTATGAACATAAACATATGGTTAGTTAGATGCATGTGTTTCTTTCTAGCATATGCTCTTCTTCAATCACAAAAACATCACAAACTTGATGACAAGGCAAAGAAATGTATATTTTTTAGTTATAGTTTTGAAACTAAGGGATATTTTTTGTACCATCCATTGATGGACATAATTATATTGAGTCTAGATGTGATATTTGCTAAATATTTTCCATCTACTTGAAGGGAAAAAAACGACCAATATTTAGCGCGCAAGATGTGCTTAATACACTCATGCCTTTGTTCCAAAGTGTTGTGCTTGACTATGGCTATGTACACCAGCCAAGTCACATTTAAAGGGCTGAGAAATTCTAGCAAAATAAAGTTGCAAAATGCAGAGAATTTCCAATCAAACATGACTGCAATTTTCTAGACAAACATGGTGGGAACTACATGAAATATCAAGCCACATATGACCTAATTTTTGGATCAAAATATGGTTGAAATGGAGCATGAAATTCATCCCATGCATGATATACATATTGAGATGTATTACATAATGAACTCATTTCTATCAAGAGTGCATAAACTATGCCAAAGTGGCTTACAAATCTTTGCAAGACAAGAAATTGATTGCACCATTGCTCTGTAGAACAAGATCAAGCTCTCACCATGCATCAAATATTTCGGTGGATTATTCTCCTAATGCAATAGAATGTAATGAAGAGTCGGTTACATTTGAACATTCATGTGATGATCCACATTGGATGAGTGCTATGCAATAATATATGGATTCCATACATAGGAATGATACTTTGGAGTTATGTGAATTGCCAAAAGGAAAAAATGCCATTGGTATAAATTGGCTTTACAAGATAGAGAGAAAGTCAGATGGTAACATTGATCGCTACAAAGCTAGACTAGTTACCAAAGGATATGGGCAACAATATGGCTCTCACGTGAGGAAACATTTGGCACCTACTTCACTCATGACTACCATTCATAGTGTGGTTGCATTCGTTGCCTAACAAGGTTGGATAGTACATAAGATGGACATAACAAGAACTTTCTTGAGTGGTGATTTGCAAGAAGTGGTTTATATGAAGCAATGTCCTCGTTTTGCCATGAAAGGACAAGAACATATGGTCTTTTGCATGCATAAATCCTTGTATGTTCTCAAGAAAGCTCTGCATGCATGGTTTGACCAAATCCATTAGCACTTGATTGTTCTTGGCTTCACATGTGGTCCAATTGAAAGCACACTCTATGTACACAAAGATGGGGCTGATCTTATAGTGCTTGCTCTTTATGATGGTGACATACTTTTGACTATATCATGTGATGGAAAGTTTGAGATCCTTATGGATGACTTGGAGCATGCTTTTGATGTCACTTATCTTCTTTTGAGCTACTACCTATAAAGAGAGATGGTGGATGCAATTCGAAGATGAGTTGGTGCTGCTACAAGCAGCTTCACACTAGCCAACTAAGACTTCAGAGTTGGTTAGTAGACCCTTTGAACTTCCTAAATACACAAAAGAATCACCCGAATGTTTTGCAACAAGTATCTCAAAAGTTTGAGTCAAGATAGACTAGTTGCAAAATGACTAGCTCCCAAAACTTGCTATTTTTGTACATACACCTGTTGGAAAAAATGAATAGTGCTCTCAACCTGGTAAAACTTAGAAAAATTCCTTTTAGACATAGAAAATTGATGTAGATAGCTTGCTAATCCAAGCTAAAACACTTCAATTGATCAACTGAGTACTGAGAAAAGATTTCGCAAAATCTAGAACACCCTCGACATTTTCTGGGCTCTATAGAGATTGGATGAGTGAGAATAAAAGCACAGATTTCTCACAAAAAGTAAACCCAATGACCGTGGAATTTTGGCAGCACCACGTAAACTTAGAGAGCAATCTAGTGCACTTTAAAAATCTGAGAACGGTTACATATAGCCCGAGATATGGGCTTTTGAAGTTACTATTTTGAGTGAGTATAGCAAAGAATAAAACAGAGAAGAAGTAACTGATGAATGTATAGATTCACATATAACTACAACCACATTTGCAATTAATACTTGCACAATGGGAGTAGAATGATAGAGCTATGGAGTAAGCTCTTCAATCTCTATAAATGAACATCAAGTGAGCAGGAATCAAGCTCTCTAATGGCGACTTCCTTCTTGCTCTTTTTATAACTACTTTTGGAGGTAGTTTTGAATTTGAATTCAAATAACTTCACCTAGAAGTGATGATAGGAATTAGGAGATATTCTTTCAACTAATGGATTCATGTTTTTAGGGAGCTAGATCCACGAATTTCCTTTTTACATCATGGATGATGTAAGCCATTCTTTCTTTCACATTTACAAGAGATAAAATATACTCTTTTACAAGAGGTGTTCATATGTCTACACATATGACTACAAATGAACATAAATCAAATCATATCAAGCATGTACGCTTCGGTAAAATGCACCAAAAGCTCCCCCTCAAGCCTAACATGCTTGGCCTCCAAATAAGTCTTCAATTGTCCTTGATTTCGTGCAAGCCAATCATCAACTTGAATCTACTCAATTTTGTACCATCAAGAGCTTTAGTCAACATGTCTGCACATTGCATATCTGTAGAGACATAGGATAGTTGAATATCCTTGCTCATTAGCTTCTCCCTTACATAATGGTAGTGGACTTCAATATGCTTGGTTCTAGCATGGTATACAGGATTAGCTACAAGATGTACTGATCTTGTGTTGTCACCAAAAATGTTCGGTGTTGAAGAGTGAAGTCCAAGATCTCTATACAAAGATTTTAACCACATGATTTCTTGAGTTGCATTAGCCAAACCTCTATATTCAGCTTCAGTAGAAGATAATGCCATTGTTGGTTGCTTCTTGGATGACCAAGAAATTATTTTTGAACCTGGAAAAGATACATACCCGGATGTGCTTCTTCTATCATCTCTAGATCCAACCCAATCTACATTTGAGTAGGCCTTTAGCTCAATATCTGAAGTAAATGGATAAAACTAACACTCATTCATGATCCCCTTTAGGTACTTGAGGACTCTGTTGGATGCTTCCATATGTGGTCTTCTCGGCTTATGCATAAACTGGCTCAATATGCTAACACTATGGCATATATTCACCCTTGTGAGTGTTGCATACTTCAAACTTCCAACCAAGCTTTGATATCTTGTGATGTATTCAATTGGCTCTCCTTCATAAGCACTAAGCTTATGATTTTTCTCTGGAGCTGTACCTACATACTTGGTGTTTTTCATCTTGAACTTGATGAGAATGTCATGCACATACTTCCTTTGTGTGATGTATATACCTGAACCTATGTAGATTAACTCCAATCCAAGAAAATAAGTGAGTGGTCCAAGATCACTTATTTTGAACTCCTCCTTCATTTGATTCTTTACCTGCTTGATTCCTTCAAGATCATTCCCTGTGATATCATCAACATACCCACATAGATAGATCACTTCAAATCCATTCCTCTTTATGAACAAAGAGGTATCTGCCTTGCTAGCTTTGAATCTTTGGTCCTACAAATAAGTCACCAATCTGAAATTCCAAGCTCTTGGAGCTTGCTTCAATCCATACAAGGCTTTCTTTAATATGCATACATAGTTAGGATGATGTGCATCCTCATATCTAGGAGGTTTTGTGCCATATACACTTCCTTAGAAATCCATCCATTTAAGAAAGCATTCTTTACATCAAGTTGATAGATCTTCCAATTTCTAGATGCAGCAAGACTAATGAGAACCCTAATTGTAGGCATTTTCTCAATAGGAGAGAAAGTCTCCTCATAATCAATACCATGGGTTTGAGCAAACCCTTTAGCAACTAACCTTGCTTTATGTCTATTTATAGTTCCATCTGGATTCCTCTTGATTTTGTATATCCATCGAGATCCAATTACCTTCATACATGGCTTGTTAGGTACAAGCTCCCAAGAGTCATTCTCCTTCAAGCCATCTGTTTCTTCATCCATTGCATCGCTCCAAGGTTTCTTGCTTTGTGCTTCTTCAAATGTGGTAGATTCTTCATTGGTTGAATCCTTTGCAATGTAGATTGAGTGCTTGGGACCAAAGAAGTATCATAACCATACCTCTATTGTTTCTTCTTCTCCCTTGAAGACCTTCTAACTGGTTGATGTAAGCTCTTGGGTCCATATGTAGCATCTTGCATCTTTGCTTTACCTTTGCTCTTCCATAACTTTAGTCTTTCTAACTCCTCTAGGTCAATCTCCAAATCACTTTCCTCAATTTGCTTTGGCCCCTTTGGTTGAAGTGATGGAAAATCTTCATCCAAGTCATAAGGCAGTTACACTTTCCTATCATCATCAAACCATGATTTGTTCTCATAAAAAATTATGGTTCTACTCACAGAAAATCCTTTTTTTATTGGATTGCACAATCTATACCCTTTTTTGTGTTGTTCATAACCAATAAATATGCACTTCTTGGCCTTGCAATCCATTTTCTCTCTTACTTGAGAAGGAATGTGAGCATAGGCTAAGCATCCAAAGATTTTACAATGCTCTAGACTAGGTCTTCTTTGATTCCACAGTTCATATGGAGTGGTTCCATCTAGTGATTTAGATGGAATTCTATTTATAAGATATGTGCCTGTAGACACAGCCTCTACCCATAGGTAGTTTGGAAATCCCTTTTCATTGAGCATGGATCTTGCGGCTTCAATAGTAGCTCTGTTTCTCCTCTCTGTTACACCATTGAGTTCAGGTGTATACCTTGTAGTGCCTTCCCTTTTAATGCCTCTTTCATGCAAGTAGGTATCAAATTCAGAAAAGAAGTATTCCCCATCCACCATCTGATCTAAGTCTTTTCAAAGTCCTACCTGTTTGGTTTTCAAAAAGAGCAAGAACTTCTTAAAGCAATTAAAAACTTCATCCTTGTGCTTCATGAAAAACAAAATGGTCCACCTGCTACAATCATCTATGAAAGGCACATAATATCTTGCACCTGATATAGATGGCTCCTTACTAGGACCCCACACATCCGTGTGCACTAGATCAAAAAGATTTTGATACACATATCCCTTCCTATTGAAAGGTTGTCTATGATTCTTGCCAAATTGACAAGATTCACACTTATAAATCATGTGTTGCCTTGTGATATTAGGCAAACCAATTACACTTTGGTCCCTGCAAATTTGTTTTAGTGTCCTCTCACCAATGTGAGCAAGCCTTTTGTGCCATATCTCCAACTCGATGAGATTTATGGATCCATAGCTAAATAAAGCTATGTTCTTTGTATCTTCCACTTCAAAAATGAAAAGCCTTCCTGTATTTTCTCCTTTGGCAATCCTTCTAAAGCCTTGCCTTGGTTCTTTAACATATGCTCCAAATCCGTTGAATCTAAGCTGCAATCCTTTTTCAACAATCTGCCCAACACTTATTAAATTTTTGGTAATTATAGGGACATACAAGACTTTTCTTAAGAGGTTCATATTCCCATTTGATGTCTTCAGATTACCTATCTTCTCCACCAAGTGCTTTGTGTCATCTTCTGTTTGCACTTCATGTTTATTGTGAGGATCTTCCAAATCAGAAAGTAACACTACATTTCCTACTACATGATTTGAGCATCCCGAATCGATGTAAAAGATGTGATCATCATGCTTACTCTTCTTCATTGATAGATTCATAATAAATAATGAATCTTCTTGAATTTGGTCCTTTGCATGGTTATTCTAATCTCTTCTTCCTATATGGCCACTTTGATAGTTATTGTTGTAATTTTTGTTGTAGTTGTTGTTGTAGCCTCCATTGTATCTGCCTCTATTTGATCCATAGCCACCTCTATTGAATCCTCTTCCTCTTGAGTTTCTTGGGTTCTTGAAACATTCTTCAGTAGATTGATTAGGTAAGCCACATATATTGCAAGGCTGAGATGATTGGAATCTCCCCCTACCTTGCTTTCCACCTCTACCTCTTCCTCTAGCTCTTCGTCTACCTACAGAGTTTGCTTGGAAAGAGCTACCTTCATCTTCATTCTTCTTATTCTTTGACTTGTCCTTGACCTTAGCTTTATTAGAATATAAGACATAAGTTTTATTACCTCTTGAAGGCTCACCACCTTTGCTAATATATGCTTCATGAGTGAAGAGTTGGCCCATGAGTGTGTTGAGGTCAGGTACATGCATATGCATGTACAAGTCCATGGCTATTGTGAAGGACTCCCACTTTTCATCTTCTTTGATTCCATTTATGATTTGTCGAATGATTTTTTCCTCTTCAGTTAACTCTCCATTGCTTCCAAGTTGATCTGAAATCTCCTTTGTGACATAATCAGTCACACTTTGCTTGGGGCTTTTCTTCATTGTTGTGAACTCAATCCACAGTTGGTTCTTCCTTGCTCGAGTGTTGGAGGAGAAGAAAGAAGCAAGTACATTCCAAGTCTCTCTTGATGTCTTGCATCCCTTCACATGAGGTAAAAGAAAATCAGAGATTGAGTTTAGAATATAGGACCTTGCAAGTGCATCCTTTGAACACCAACTTGAAAGTCTTTCCTCTTCTTCATGTGATGGTTTCCCTTTGTTCCTCATGGTTGGCATAGCTTCATCTCCAAATGTGTATCCAAATAGATTCCACCCTTGAAGATAAGCCTCTATCCTTAGAAGTTGTGATGGTTAGTTGTTTCTATCCAATTTGTCAATTGTTGATCGAAATCCAACTCCCATGTTGACTGACTATGCTCTAATACCACTGTCAAGAGAGATGGTGGATGCAGTCCGAAGATGAGTTGGTGCTGCTACAACTAGCTTCACACCAGCCAACTAAGACTTCGGATTTGGTTAGTAGACCCTTTGACCCTCCTAAATCCATAAAAAACTAACCCAAGTTGTTTGGAACAAGTACCTCAAACGTTTGAGTCAAGATAGACTAGTTGCAAAATGACTAGCCCCCAGAACTTGCTATTTTTGTACATACACACCTACTAGAAAAAATAAACAGTGCTCTCAACCTGGTAGGAATTAGAAAAATTCCTTTTGGAGATAGAAAATAGACTTATATAGATTGGTAATCCAAGTTAAAGAACTTCCGTTAATCAATTGATTACTGAGAACAAGATTTAGCAAAATCTGGAACACTCCCGCCATTTTTGGGGCTCTATAGAGATTCGACTAGTGAGCATAAAAACATAGATTTCTCATAACTAGTAAATCCAATGATAATGACATTTTGCGCACATGAACTAGGCTTAGGGACAAATCCAATCCACTTTAATACTCTGGAAAAGTTTACGTATAGCCCGAAATATGAGCTTTTGAAGTTACTATTGTAAGTGAGTATAGCAGAGAATAAAACAGAGAAGAAGTAAATGATGAATGTATAGATTCACATGTAATTACAACATATTGGCAATTAATACTTGCACAGTGGGAGTAGAATGATAGAGCTATGGAGTAAGCTCTTTGATCTCTACAAATGAACGTGAAGTAGGCACGAATCAAGCTCTCTAATGGCGACTTCCTTCTTGCTCTTTTTTTAGCTACTTTTGGAGGTAGTTTTGAATTTGAATTCAAGTAACGTCACCTAAAAGTGATGCTAAGAATTAGGAGATATTCTCTCAGTTGATGGATTCGTGATTCTAGATAGTTAGAGCCATGAATTTCGTTTTTACATCATGGATGACTTAAGCCATTCTTTCTTTCACAATTACAAGAGATAAAATATACTCTTTTACAAGAGGTGTTCATATGTCTACACATATGACTACAAATGAACATAAATAAAATCATATCAAGCATGTAGGCTTGCGTAAAAGGCATGAACACTATCGTGGCATTGAGTTTGTATCCATTGAGGGAGAAATTGTTATGCATCAAGCAAAGTATGTTGAAAAACTACTTCACTATTTTGACTTTGAAGATTGGAAGCCAATCTCCATATAGTGGAGATAGGATTTAGGTAATATTTGGGGAAATTTGGGTATCCGAATAGTATGGAGGGAAAATTTTAAATGGATCCATGAATGACAATGGTTCCCTATAGAAGAATTAGTCTCAAATTCTCAAAGTCAAAAAATCATGTTCAATCCTCAAAGATAATTTGCACTTAGATTCTTTATAACTTTAGTTACTCGATTCACTATGGGATTTTCTTTGGGTCATGGAGTTTTCTTATAACAAGTTTAGCTCATGGTTGCATTATTTTCCTTCAAGTCACAATCAAACTCACTTAAACGTTGCACCCATATCCACTTTAAACTTCTCTTGTAAATACGCACACATGTTGGTTCAGTTGGTTGAACAATTTGCCTCGAGGTGGAAGCGGGGCTCATCTCCTACCCGTGGCTGGATAGTATATGGGCCTTATGCCATGTAACATAGTTTTAAAAGAGTTGCCTTTTTGCAAGTCTTCTCTTATATAACCTTCAAGTGCATAATCTTGTGTAACCCTTGCTTTCTAGGATATAGGGGAATCACGAGGATACTATGCCCACCTCACTTGTACTTTCAAATTAATTCAAAAGAGATTAGGCTTTGTCCCAACTTCCTCTTCAAAAATAAATCCTTGAAAATCACACCAACCTTTCAAAATCACACCATTTGAATCCCACGAATTTCCACAATTGGGTTAAAAATTAAAAGTTGCAACAAACTTTTCAAGCCTTTTTTTTAAAACTAATATCACACCTTTTGCAATTTGTTTTGCTTTAACGGTTCTGAGTTGGATTTCTTCTGAGATTCACACCTTCGCCCTATTGAACACAAAAAAATCATTCTTTAAATAAAAAAGTTTCATGAACTCCTTAGAATCTAGTGCAGATTATAACGTATCTACTCATTTGCTTTTGGCTTCACTTCGTACATAGCGTATTCAATTCCCCTATCAAAAACACTAGAAGAAACGCTTTGAAAAACCATTTCTTCTCTCAATACAAGCTCTAAGAGTGAATTGTATTGAAATTTTCATTCCTTTGATACCTACAACAATTGTACTTACATACACTCTACATATAGAAAAATCATTGACATTCAAGCATCAATTGATTACACACCCAAATCTTGATTAGGAGGTGTGCCTCCTTTCCCTTTTTTTCAAGAAAAAAAAACAAAGGAATTTTTTTAATGGGCTAGTCTCTTGTGTTTGAATCAATAAATAAATATATTAAATTAGTGAAAGAGCATAGTGCTCATGAGACCCCCATATCCTAGAATGCCGGATAGGACTAGAAATGGCTAATATGATGGAAAACTTCAATATTAGGGAGAGCTATAGAGAATTCTAATTTTTATCTCTTGCCCTCATGAATAACCCATTTAGTTTGGATCTTATTATTTTCCATGATGAAGATCTTATGGTGTTTGAAGGGAGGGGAGTTTTCTCAATTGCATATTCTTTTGCCAAGTAGGGCAATGGATTCCTCAATTGACCATTGTTTTGGAATGTCATCAACATTCACTATAGATCATTCTCTCCAAATATCTTGAAGAGCTTCCTCTCTGATGGTGTTCCACAAGGCAGAGTAGCATTCAATCACTTCCCCTAATAAAGCTTGCTTCCATCTAAATTGACTTTGTAACTTCGAAATCCTAGCAAAAGCATTCTAGACCGAGAGGCTCTATGATTCTTATTACACTTGTGTGTTCTTTGAGTAGCTTTGATGTGAACCTTTTCATCATACATGGTAAATTTTTACTTTAGTGTTGGCTGGAGGTCTTTTCCCCATGTTACCACATACATGATACACTCATATGTGATCATACTTTGTACTTAGGGATTCTTATTCAACTCTTACTTCAGTTCTGCTCATTATCAATACAGCCAGCTATTCCAACCATCCATCTTCTCTGTATGTCTTAATTTGTTTCTCCTCCTTGGGTGTGCTTCATATGTGTCTCTTGATCTCCTACACACACACACACAATAGTAGTATTAAAGTAGGTTTAGGTCCTTCTCAAATTTCAAGTTTTTTCCTCGCAGCACGCACACACTTTTAATAGTGCAAATCGACTTCTGAGTTGATTTTCAAGAGCCAAAAATTACTCCCACCGGTTGGAATAATTTTGTACCCCCATTCCAAAGCCATGCATGTAGTTAGAATTGCCACTAGAGTGACAAATTATGAGGTGAGATTTCAGCATTCATTTAAGATCTTATCACATTCTTGATCTTTAATGAAATGTCCAATAGCAATGACTTGATTGGCATGCTTCAAGTTGATGATAAACTTGATTGGACCAGCTATGCAATGTGTTCTTACATGATGAAACATGTTCTTGTTGCAAAACAACTATGGAACATTCTGGTAGATGTAGATTGAAGACCCCCAGGTTCTTCTTCTTCTTCACAATCTATTGTCACACATGAAGCTTCTTCTTCGAGTATAGTGGTTACTCCTTCTCGACCTACACAAGAGAAAATAAGATACATTGGAAAAGATTCTCAATCTCATACATTGATTATGCTTCTATGAAGCGTCAGATGGTTCCACACATTTGGTCATGCTCTACATTAAAACAAGCATGGGACACTCTTGCTTCTCTCTATGTAATGCGTAATGAAGTATGTGTTGCATACTTGAGGAAGAAACTTGAGGATGTATGTATGGATGAAAATGAGTCTTTGGATGTGTATGTGACATGCATCAAGGACTTGAAAAAGAGATTGGCAAACATAGATGAGGTTATTCTAGATTCATCAATTATATCTACATTGTTGGACAAATTACTATAATCTTCTCCAAGCTTTGCCGCTAAGCTCCATTTGGTTGCAAAACGGAATCCAAATATGTATGCACTTAATAATCAACCTTTATCTTCCACGCATTCCTCTAATGATGATGATTTGTAGAAGGAGAAGAGATGCAACTATTGTTGGAAGGCTAGTCATACTATTGATGAGTTTAGAAATCTTACTAAGCCTAATGGGAAAAAAAGGAATCTGGCATCTCTATTGCCAAAAATTTTCCAGATGCAAAGAATGACAAAGCTAACATGGCTCAATATTTTTGGGCATGTGTTTTTACATGTCATTATTATGTGCCATCCCATTCTAAATTTATGGTTGTAAGTGAGGCTAATTCGGATTGGTTCTTTGATAGTGGTGCTTCAAAGCACATAACATCATGCAAAAAGGTTTTTTACATCTTTGAACGATGAACCCAAAGGAGGACATGCGGTGTGTGCAAACAATGCCTCTTATTCTCACATTGGAGTACGAAAAAGTGAAGACTACAAATGAAGGCTTGGTTCTTTTGAAAAATGCATTGAATGTACTTGGTATAAGAAAGAACTTAATTTTCTTCCTTTGATTGCCAGAGTTGGACGTCATGTACAATTTCTTTATAATACGTGTATGGTTCATGATTTCAACAATGATAATATTATCATGATTTGCAAAACAAGTACTGAAAGTAGGGGATATCATATGTGAAATCCATTGATGGATAGAGTTTTTGAGTTGAGATGTGGTATCCGAAAAAAGATTATATTTTTTCCTCTACTTGCATGTCGAAAACATCCAACAACTAGCTCACAAGATGTGCTTCATGTACTCATGCCTTTGTTCCAAAGTAGTGTGCTTGACTATGGCCATGTAGACCAACCAAGTGTGATTCAAGGATTGAAAATTCCAACAAAAGAATGCCAAAAAAGTAGAGAATTTCTACCCAATCATGGCTAAAATTTGATTTCCTACCAAACATGGTTGGAACTACTCAAAATTTCCAACCACATATGGTTGAACATTTTCATCAAAATATGGCTGAGAATGAGCATGAAATTCAGCTAATGCATGATATACATGTTAATGATGTATTACTGTTATACTTTATGGAATAATGAAATGGTATATGGATTTAAGTTTCTTGAGGGTTTTATTGATTGTGCTTTGATTTAGCAGGTAAAGATCATGAGGGCATGAATGCACATGGATTTATTAAGGTATTCTTTAAGCTAGTTAAAAGATAGTATTTTAGATATTTTACTAAAAAATAATAGATCGCTTTAGAAAGTGATATTTTTGTAAAAGTAGTAGATCGCTTAGAAAGCAATGATTTTTTGAAATAAAGCAGATATTCATAAATGCATGCTTTTTGAAGCGCCACCCTCATGTATCTTCTATTCAAGATGTAATGAAAAATACCTATAAATACGCATGCTCTGATAGACTCGTCCATTAGAGTATGTGGGGGGAGATTGTACCCAATCTTTTGTTCACTCTCTTATCTCTCTCTATTTTGTGAGTACTTTTGTGAGATTTTTTTTCTATACTATCTCTATGGTACAATCTCCCCCCACATAGTCTAATGGAAGAGTCTATCAAAGCATGCATATTTATAGGTAGTTTTTATTATGTCTTGAATAGAAGATACATGAGAGCCTTCAAAGCATAAGTTTACAAAAATATACTTTACAAAATCATCACTTTCTAAGAGATCTACTATTTTAAAAAAATGTTGCTTTCAAAAAAGGTCTATTATTTTTATAAAAAAATCTAAAATACTATCTTTTAAGTATCTACAAAATATCTAAGTAAATCCATGTGCGTTTAAGCCCTCATTATTCTTCACTTGATAAATCAAAACATAATCACATTAAAACCCTCAAGACATTTAAATCCAGATAACATTCCATTATTCCATAAAGTATAACAATAAGATAATGAACACATGTCTATTGAGAGTGCACAGACTATGCCAAAGTGATTGAAATGGACTCTGCAATATAGCAAATTGAGTGCACCTTTACTTCCTAGAAGAAGATCATGTTCTTGCCATGCCTCAAGTAATTTTGTGGATTATTCTCTTATTGAAACGACATGTAATGAGGAGCCTTTTAATTTTGACGATGAATATGATGCACATTGAATGAGTGCTATGCAATTGAAATGGATTCCATACATGGAATGGTACTTGAGAGTTAAAAGGAGGAAATGTCATTGGTACAAAGTGGGGTTACAAGATTAAGAGAAAGTCAGAGGATAGCATTGATTACAAAGATAGATTCACTCCCAAAGGATATGCACAACAATATGGCATTGACTTTGAGGGAACTTTTTTAGATACTTCACACATGACTACCACTCATACCGCAATTGCATTGGTCTCCAACATGGTTGAAAAGTACATTAGTTGAGCCAAAAAAAATCTTGAATGGTGGTTTGCAAGAAGAGGTTTATGTGAAGAAACATCCTAGATTTCCAATGAAAGGGCAAGAACACATGGTTGGACACTTGCATGAATCCTTTTATGGTCTCAAGCTAGCTCCATGTACATGGTAAGACAAAATCAATAAGCACTTGATCGCTCTTGGCTTCAGATGTTGTCTAATTGAAAGAACACTCTATGTATGCGAATATGGGGATGATCTTATAGTGCTTGTTCTTTATGTTGATAACACACTCTTGACTTGGTCATGTGATGCAAGAGTTGAAATCCTCATGGCTCATTCGCAATATACTTTTGATGTCACTTATCTTGGCCTTTTGAGTTACTATCTTGGCATCCATTTTGTATCTGTCGAGGTGGGAATGTTTACGCATCAAGAAAAGGATGTAGCAAAAGTACTTCAATATTTTGATGTTGAGGATTGCAAGCAAGTTTCCGGACTAGTGGAGAAAGGATTTAGGTTCTTAGTTGAGCATTTTAATGACACATTTAAAACTTTTCTTTATCAGCAAGGTGTGGGATGTCTTTTATATGCCTGTGACACAAGGCTGGATATACAATATGGATTTTTTGAGTTGATTTGACTCATGCATAGCCTTGACAATAAGAACTGGTACGTAATAACACGTGTATTTAGATATCGCAAAAGCACTTTTAGTTTAGGTGCCTCTTTTTGGTGGAGATATTCTTCCATGTTTCCATGATTTTACAGATGATGATTGGGCTGGTTGTTATGATACTTGCATGTCCACTAGTGGTGATTGCTTTTTCCTTGGAGAATCATGTGTATCTTGGTTGCATAAGGAGCAACCTACAGTGGTGACATTGCATTGTGAAGCTCTGTACAAGGCAATTTGCATAGCTATAATGGAGTGTATATGAGTGAGATGTCTATTGATTATCTTTGCATGGAGGTTGATGTTGCTACTCATATTCTCATTGATAGTCATAGTGCATTTATTTTTGCACAAAATCCACTGTTTTATGCTCGAACCAAAGATATTGAGGTGCATTATTACTATGTGAGAGAGAACCTTAATGTAGGAGATATTGATTTGTTTTATGTGCCTACACAAGATAATGTGGCAAACATTTTCACCAAAGCTCTTCCACGGAAAAAGTTTGAAGCTTTTCACAAATCTTTAGGCTTATTCCTAGTGGGGGTTGATCTGTCACTCCCTGTATGTGTTCACATCATTATCTCCAAGGTAGTTTGTTACACTTATGTGTTACTCAAGTAGCTTTGATGTGAACCTTTCCCCTATACATAGGAAATTTTTACTCTAGTCTTAGATAAAGGTTTTCCCCATGATACTACATACATGATACAATAATATGTGATGTTACTTTGCACTTATGGATATTATTCAGCCCTTACTTTAGTTCAATGTTAATTGATACTTGAAGTATTTTCTCATCATACTCTTGAACCTCATATACTTCATCTATATCTATGAAGTTTCAATTACCATTGAAATTGAGTCTTACTTTAAATCATAAGCCAAAGACTAAAAGATACCTACAATTGCAAGGTCTCATGTCCCACACTATTATTCTTACATGAATATGAATGTAAAGTATAGTTTGCAGATGCTTTATTTAGCTATAGAGTACCTTTTACTCAAATCCTTTTTACAAGAATTTGAATTCAAGTAATTGCCTCCATGTTTTCTATTCTTCTTAGGGTGTTAGGGATTCAAACACAAGATCATTCTTTAATTCAGCATTATGTGTTGTGATCCAAGCTTCTTCTTCCTTGTGTTGTTTTTGTGCTTTTGTAGACCTCAAAATCGAACAATTGGTATCAGAGTAGGTCTCCACTTCATCTAGGGCATCCTCAACACCCCTCAGTCATAGTCTAACTCAAGGTGATTATGATTTCAAAATGGCTTTGTTCTACGGTGTCAAAATCGCACTCTCGCATTGTTTTGGCCTCCAAATGCACTATCATAGTGCTTGTGCAAGACATTTTTTATTTTTGTGCCAAAGATATATACAAGTTTAAATTTTCTAGTATTAACACCTCAAAGTTTGCTATAGGGTTAGCAGAACTTGAGAAGGTAGTTTTGCTCAACTTTTTGAGATATAGTCTTTTTTTTTGCATCAGAATATTTTAGTTAGTGGTGATGGCTGAAAGCAGTGATGTATTTTGTATGTTGGTTGTTGAGGATAAGTTTGATGGTACCAATATCCATTATGGGCTTATATGATGTGTCATGTATTGGTTGTAAAAGGACTGTGGAGTATTGTGCAAGCTGTTTAAAAACATCCTATTACACCTACAAATATAGTTACTGAAGTTGATGCAGATGTTGTTGAAGATGGAGATATTCTTTAGGTTCCTGTCTGTCTTGTTGTTCTTGCTACACCTATTATTGAGAAAATTCATTGGGCTGTCAAAGACACTCACACACATGCATTGGTAGCCTTTTCTATCAAACATGCCATTATTCCTCACATTTGCTCTTGCAAAATAGCAAAGGATTCTTGAGATACACTTACCACTTTATAACAAGCAAGGAATGAGGCTTGTGTTGTTTACCTCTAAAAATAGTTGGAGAGTGAGCACATGAATGAAGAAGATTCCACGGATAGTTTTCTCACAAAGATAGAGCAAGGGAAACTAGGAAGTCCAAATGTAAAAGAGATTGTACAATCGCACCATGATATAAGAAAGGGTCTCATAATTCTAGCTACACCCATAGAAACATGTCTTGCACTTGTCAAGTTAATCATGCACAAGAAGACCCTTTCCCTTAGAGCACTAGTAGATTCAGGGGCCTCCTCATGTTCATCAATGAAGAATTCGTTAAGAAACATGGGATTCATGTACTTCAAAAGAACTAACCAATAGTAGCTAAACTAGTAGACGGATGACCTCTAGCATCTAGGAATATAACCATGGAAACCACACTATTGAGAGTACAACTTGGTGACCATGAATCCCACATATGTCTCAACATAATAGTCAATAAATTTGGTTATCATTGGAATGCCCTAGTTGAAGAAACATAATCTAGACATTCATTGGGAAAAGAATAAAATCACCCGTCGAGATATCCAAAAGAACTTGATATATGTCAGAGCCAAAGCCTTCATACATGTAGTAAGGAAGGAACCAACCCATATGATCTCTGCCATACCAACGCAAGAGCCTAAGAAAGAAGATTCAATGAAGCTACTTAACCAATACCAAGATTTTGAAGATGTTTTTGAAAAGAAGGATGCACAGATTCTCTTAGATCATAGACCTTATGATTGTGCCATAGAACTTCAAGAGGGAGCACAACTACACTTCAAACCAATCTATAGACTATCCCTAGAGGAACTTACAGAATTACATAAGAATATTGATGAGAATCTAACCAAGGGGTTTATCAAACACTTGAAGTCTCCTATAGGAGCCCCTACCCTATTTGTAAAGAAGCAACATACTCTCTGAATGTGGATAGACTATCGTGGGTTGAATAAAGTCACAATAAAGAAGAGACACCCTCTACCACTCATGTCAAAGCTCTTGGAATGCCCCAAATAAGAAAAATTCTTGTCAAGATCAAAGAGGGATACGAATGGAAGACAACATTTCGAACAAGGTATGGGCATTTTGACTATGTAATTATGCCGTTTGGTCTCACAAATGCTCCAATTTTCTTTCAACATATGATGATTGATATCTTCTGAGAGTATTTAGATAACTTTGTGGTAATATATCTTGATATTCTCAAAAAAGCTAGAGGATCATGAATATCATGTAAAGATAGTCTTAGAGAAACTAATAGAAAAAGGGTTATATGTAAAATCGGAGAAGTGCTCTTTTCATAAGGCAAAAGTGGAGTTTTTAGGGTACATTGTATCAAGGAAAGGAATCTCTATGGACCTTAAGAAGATCAAGACAATCCTTGATTGGCAACCACCTTCGGGTGTTCCAGATGTACAATGTTTTCTTCGGTTTGCCAATTTCTACAATATATTCATCTGAAATTAATTCAAGATAGTGACACCTCTTACTAAGCTTATGCAACAAAGTTTCCACAATACCAGCTCACAAATGAATGTGTACTCACCTCCTAGCCATATGCCTCTATAATCAACGAGGACCACAAATGTAACTCAAGTGCATGTGAAATCGCCTCCACTCCTTTGATACCTTCCACTAGAGTCCACTAGTGGTGGTTGTACTCGCCACTCAAGTTAAGTCTCGCTAAACCCAAGTTAACTCACGTTAACTTGAGTTAGAAGCCTCTAGAGCTCCTTGGGCCAAACTCTCCCCCCATGCTCCTCATGGGGGTTGTAGTGATCTTGTGCACTGCTTTAGTACCTTCCACTAGAGTCCACTAGTGGTGGTTGTACTCGCCACTCAAGTTAAGTCTCGCTAGACCCAAGCCTTAACTCATGTTAACTTGAGTTAGAAGCCTCTAGAGCTCCTTGGATAAACTCTTCCCCCCATGCTGCCCATGGGGGTTGAACCCAAGACCTTCTCCTTCACAACCTTGAGACTTAACCACTAGGCTAAGTGGATCACTTGAATATGAAAGCACATGAACTTATGCTTGAGTCTATTCTTCAGATCTTTGGTCCTACACACGAGTGACCAAAGGGTGTCCGATTTTAGATCTCTCTGCAGCGGTCGGACCCCTAGACCATAGACTACTTTATTACATTCTTCCCTCCTTGGGAAAGATTTTCGTCCTTGAAAATAAATCTATATATAGTATTCGTAGGCAACCCTCAAGCCTCCTGTTCTAGTACTGGAAGAACATGAGCATTCATTCAACTGGTTGTCCACTTGGAACTTGAAAGTAGAGAAACTTATCTATCGTTGACCAACTTAAAACTAGAAAGTCCAAAAACATCACTGGATTGTAGAAACTTTTTCCCATGTTGAGTTTTCTTCAGTTCCATCCTTCCATTTTACTAAGCACTCTTCTTACAAATGACTTCTTGTACGTTTATCTCGAGTGTGAAGTATTCTTTCGAGTTCTTGAGGAACTATTTAACTTATGGGAAGTGGAAAAAATAACCTGTTGTCCAACCAGATTATCTGAATCTATTAGAGTCTTCCTGAGTCAGCTAACATGGAATACTGGATGAATCCAACTATCTTTTGGAAGTTGTAATTAATAAGCCCATAAGCCAACTTTTTTGGTGATTGGAAAAGAACTGCAATATCTAGGCAACAACTTGGCACATTGACTAGTCTTAAACTTTTCCGACCTTTCAAGAACACGATGATAGACTTGATCGCCAATCTAAAAAGTAATACCTCTTCACTTAGGTTCGGCATAAGCTTTTGCACGATCTTGAGCTTTCTTTAAGTTTTCTTTAGCTATCTTTAACTTAAATTTCATATCTTGAAGGAATTCTTGAGCTACTTGGACTCGTTCATTTTGAAGTCCTACTGCATATGGAGACCTAGGCTAGAACCCATACATCAAGGTGAATGGACTAAATTTAGTTGATGAGTTCATGGCAATGTTATAGGAAAATTCAGCTAAAGAAAGATAGACTTCCCAATTAGTATGTTTGAAAGGAGCATAAGCTCTGAGTATGTCTTCCAAAATTTGATTGACTTTCTTGGTCTGTCCATCCATTTGGGGATGTTCAACTGTACTTAAGCTTAGTTTAGTTTCAAGTCCACTAAAGACTACTCGTCCAAAATCACTTGTAAATCAAGCATCCCGATGAGAAACTATGTCTACTAGAAGATCATAGAGTCTATAAAGCTAATTTGCAAATATCTTTGCAAGTTTTGGAGTCTTATATGTAGTTTTGACCGGAATAAACTGAGAAAGTTTAGTCAATCAACCAATCATAACCCAAATTGAATCGAAGCCTTTCTTAGTGGAGGATAACCCTGAAATGATATCCATGGAGATACTTTCCTATTACCTTTGGGAATCTCCAAAGGATGCAACAATCCTCCAACTTTAAGTCAATCAAATTTATTGATTTGGCATTTATGGCACTTGGATACATGGTTTTGCACATCTCGATGTAAACTAGGCCAATAAAAATGTCGTTGAACTAATTGATAGGTTCGGTTAGTACCAGGATGTCCAACACTTGGAGCATCATGGCATTCAAAAAGTACTTGATTTTGTATGTCTGGAAGACATGGGACACAAACCTTACATTTATAAAGAAAATATTCATCTTGGACAAAATAGTGTTTAAACTTTCCCTCTAAAGGACTTGCTTCATTTTTTTGAGCTTGTTCAGCTGCCTTCCATGCTTACCTGTAGCTTGGATCTTCTTTAGAGCTTCCTTTCAAAGTTGAAATAAATTCACTTTGAATTTGTACAAAAGTCAGGTTGTTCAGCATAGACATCCGACTTAAGGTGTCCACCACTACATTGAACTTTCCTTTCTTGTACCTTAGTTCATAATTGAACTCTTGCAACTGTTCAGCCCATCTAGCTTTTCTACCTCTTAAATTTGGTTGGTTTGCAAACCACTGGATGCTCTCTTGATCAAAGACTATGGTTAACTTTGATCCATATAGGTAATGGTGCCATTTCTTCAGAGCATTTATTATAGCCAACATCTCTCGCTCATTGGTAGAATAGTTTTGTTGAGCAGGAATTAGCTTTCTACTTTGGAAAGCTATTGGTCGACCTTCTTGGCTTAGACTACTCCTACTCCATATGAACTTGCGTCTGTTTCTAATTGGAAAGGCTTGTTCAGGTCTACTATTTGGAGAACCGGGCCTCAAGCTAAAGAAAGTTTAAGCTCTTGAAAGCTTCTTGCTTGTTCCTCTTTCCAAGTAATCTTTTGATGCTTCCTTTGAGCTGATTTGTTAGAGGTACTGCTATCTTGGCATACCTAGCCACAAACGTCTGATAATATCATGCCAATCTAAGAAAACTTTGTAGTTTCTCATATTGTCTTGGGCTCGGGCCATTCAAGAATCACTTGGACCTTATCCAGGTCTACTTTGATTCGTTCCATGGAAATAATGTGGTCTAAATACTTTACTTCTTTGGTAAATAAATTCACATTTTAACTCTTTACCGTAAATTTGATTATCAGGAAGAAGCTTAAAAACATTTTTGAGATGTTCTAGATGACTTTCATGATCTCTAATGTAGATCAATATGTCATCTAAAAATTATGCTGCAAACTTTCCTAAGTATGGTTGCAAGACTTGATTCATCAAGCTCATAAATGTTGTGGGTGCATTTGTTAAACCAACTGGCATTACCAAAAACTCATAGTGATCATACATAATTTGAAAGACTATTTTAGGAATATCATCATCTTTAATTCTAACCTAATGATATCCTTGGTGTAAGTCAAACTTCAAAAAGATTTTAGCTCCCTTTACGTTGTCGAAGAGGTCTTCAACTAGCAGCATGGGATACTTATTCTTTATTGTCAAATTGTTTAAGGCCCTATAGTCCACACACAGCCTCATAGAACCATCTTTCTTTTTTACAAGAAGGATGGTGCGGCCCAAGGGACTGGCTTGGCCTAATAAACCCTTCATCCATATATTCATTGATCTGTTTCTCAACTTCCAGATTGTGGACATACGGGAGTGGGTAGGGGTTTTGGGATTTTGGCTTGGTTCCTAGAAGCAGATCTATTCTATGATCAATGCTTCCATGAGAGGGTCGCAAGCCGTGGGGGAGTTCCTTAGGGAACAAAACTTTAAATTCCTTCATTAATTCATTGAATTTAACATACACTTCATGAGGAATAAATGACAAGACATAAGAAACTTGTTGGAGTTAGACCTCTCCGGAAGCACACGAATAACACAAGGAAGAAGAAGAAGCTTGGAGCACAACACACAATTCTGAATGTATTACTAGAGAATGTACAAAGATAAATAGCCAATTAGGGCAATACGCATATATACGAGGGGGGGGGGACCTCCTAAAGAGGGAAAAAAGTGCCCCGATGGTCCTAGTGTGTTCACACACATCACTACCTAAATATATCAAGAAATCCCCCCTAGGAGTGATGCGGTGAACAAGAAGCTGGCATTCATGTATAAGGAAGTGCCAATCTATGTGGAATCAATCCACAAAAGGAAGTAAACCCAAAGCTTTGCAGAAAGCTTCAAACTTCTCCCTAAGTAGAGCCTTTGTGAAAAGATCTGCAATGTTCTCCTGTGTGGGCACATATGCCGAGGTGATCTCCCCAGCAGAGAACCTCTCCCTGACATAATGATAATGCACCTCAATGTGCTTAGTGCGAGCATGGAACACAGGATTCCTCGCAACTGCTAATGCGCTCTGGCTATAAGTGAAGATGGTGGTGGCAAAAGACTGACCAACACCCAAATAACCCATAAGGCATCTGAGCCACACACACTCAACATTCGCTCAAAAAACTGCCCTATACTCAGCCTTACAACTAGAAGTGGCCATAGTAGGCTACTTCTTGCTCAGCCAACATATGCATGAGCTACCAAGCATGAAGCAAAAACCACTAGTGGACACACTCGAGTGTCATAGCAACCAGCCCAGCCAAAGATAGAAAAAGCATGCAAATATGGCGGTAGTGATCCCCCCTTCGGATAAAACAACCCAAGTAGTCGCGTACCACTCAAGTAGCGAAAGATGCGCTTAACCACCTACCAATGCTTGACTCCTGGGCAATGCATAAACCTGCTTATCTGTGAGGCAACAAACTCAATATCTAGCCAATTAATGCATAAGTAAATCAGACATCCAACAGCTTGTTGACAGAGAACAACATTAAATGCATCTCTAGCATTATGAAGACTCAATCGTAAACTCGTCTCCATAGGCGTGGCAATAAGGCCAAAATGCTGCAATAATGTGTCTATATATTTTGTTTAACACAAAGTCATTCCACCATCAACGTGCATAAACTGAATGCCCAAATAATTATGCAAATGCCCCAAGTCAGACATCTCAAATGAGGCATGAAAATCAGCATTAAAATCAATAATATGCTTCTTCATAGGACCAATGATCAACATGTCATCAACATAGACAACAATGATCAGAAGCACATCATTAGCACGCTTAACTTATAAGGTGCTTTTAGTTGGACTGTTCTCAAGACCATGTGCAATTAGATAGGCATGTATCTTCTCACACCAAGCATGTGGTGATTGCTTTAAACCATATAATGCTTTCTTTAACCTGCACACCTCGTTTTCATGCCCTTTTTGCACAAAGCCATGGGGCTAAAAAACATACACGTCTTCATGCAAGTCACCATTCAAAAATGTTGTTATAATGTCCAGCTAATGTACATTCCAACCATGATGGGCTGCAAGTGCACAAATGCTCCGAACAGTAGTCATAAAACATGTAGATGCAAAGGCCTCATTAAAATCAATGCCTCTTTCCTACATATTACCCTTTGCAACAAGCCTAGCCTTATACCTGTCAACTATTTTATCAGGCTTACACTTCAGCTTGTAAACCCACTTAGTGCAAATGGCCTTCTTGCTAGGAGGCAAGTCACACAAAGACCAAGTACCATTCTTCATTATAGCATCATATTCAGATTGCATACCAACCATCCAATTTTTTGAATTTTGTGCTTCAGCAAACAAAACAGGCTCATTCTCATCACAGAGACTAGATGCAGCCATAGTATAGCAATCTAATGCAAAAGAGGCACTATAAGAACCTCAACGAGTACGATATGATAGAGGTGCATCTAATTTGATGTCACACAAGGTCTACACCAACCATTTTGGCATAGTTTTTGCCTCCTCAATATCAGCTCTCTCATCAACATGTGCATCATGTAAATCTGCATAAAAAATGGGATGATCTGCATCATCACATGAAATGTGCAAAGGCTGAGAAGTTGCCTCATTAAGACCAGCACTAGACTGTCCACCTATAAAAAGAGGTAGCAAAGTGTCATACATGTCTTTGGGGCTAACAGAGGTCTGCTTAGTACATGAAAGCAATTGTTGAATAGCATCTTCCACAAAGAGAACATGATGGCTAACCAGAATGCGTTTAGTCTGTGGATGATATAGACGATAGCCTTTACTTTCAGAACTGTACCCAACAAAAATACATTTTACTGCTTTATCATGCAATTTTCTGCGATGTTGTTTAGGCACTAATGCATATGCCAAACAACCAAAAACATGGAGATGACCAACAGATGGCTTGCAATCATGCCAAGCCTCATATGGAGTGATAGACTGTAGTGCTTTAGTGGGACACCTGTTAAGTAAGTATGCTGCACACATGACAGCCTCAAGCTAGAAACTATGTGGTAAAGCCTGATCTTGACTATACAGCTCCCCATCTTCATGAGTGACCTGTTCTTTCATTCAGCAACTCCATTCTATTGAGGTGTATACAACACTCTACATTGGTGTTTTATCCCACGTTCAGCCAAAAATGCATTAAAATGAGAAGACATATATTCCACCCCTTGATCAGAACGGAGGGTTCCCATTTTACATGCTGACATATTTTCAGCCACAACCAGAAACTAGTTGAAGCACATAAACACTTCCGCCTTCTCTTTGAGTGGATATACCCATGCATGCGTGAAAAAATCATCAATGAAAGTCAAGAAGTAAAGATAATTTCCAAAAGAGGATGTCTGCATAGGACCACAGACATCGCTATATCTTAATAGCCCGAATTGAACCATCTTTTGGAAATGAGGAACGCTTCATTTAGCCCAAAATATAGCCTTCACATACATGTTTACCAGGTGCCTCAAGTTGGGGCAAAGAGGACACTGTGTCAGATTTTTGCAGCCGTAGCAAACAAGCAAAGTTCAGATGACGAAAGCGTGCATGCCAAAGCTTTGCATCTCACATAGCCTGAGAATCATGTACTACACATGCCAAATCATTCACAATTTTTCATAGTCTATGAGCTTATACAACCCATGACATAAAATGCTAAAAGCAATAATAACATCGCCATTTCGTAGATCATGAATTGTACATGTATCATCCACAAATATCATAACCAAGACGATCTTGGCTAATGCAGAAATTGATAACATATTCTTCTTGATCCCTGACACAAATAAAGCATCTCACAAAGTGAAAGAACTACCATCAGCAATAGTCAGAATGATCTTACCAACTCCCATGCCAAGATAAGAGGAGTTGTTGGCACATGTGACAGTATTGCCTGTAGGGGCAGGGTCGAGTGAAGAGAAGAAATTGTGTTGCGACATAATATGTTTGGTCGCCCCACTATCAAAGTACCTAACAACTGAGTCTATTACAGGCATACCCTGCTCATGAGAAGATGGGTCAAAACTGCAAACAGTAGTAAATGCCCATTCTTCATCCTGCACAAGGTTAGCAGACTCTGTTTTTTGAGTAGAGGCATCTACAACAACCATTCCAGCCTCTTTTTTCTTTGCCTCTTTTGCAGCCAATTTAGGACAATTCTTTATGATATGATCATTTCCTTTACAGTACTTGCAAAACAATTTTGTCTTTTCTGATTTCTTCTCATCTTTTTCTTCCCTCTTCGAATATGCTGAATTAGCAGATTCCTACTTACTACTTGAAGAGCTCCATTTTCTTTTGCCCTTCTGATTAGCCAAGAAGGCTTGATCTACAACATGCATAATGGACCTGTTCTGCCCTGACTGATCTTCGTGCAACAGAATAGAGACTAACTCCTCAAATGACAAGGCATTTGGATTGCCTTTCATCATCAACCAAATAGTAGAAGAAAAACTCTGATATGAATCAGGAAGACCATTCAGAATGGTCTGCACATATGAGCTATCTGGTATAACTTCATCATCAGAAATCAATTGTTCCTTCAAGTCTTTGATCTTTGTTAGAAAAATGTCCATAGAATCACCTTCATTCATGTGCTCATGCTCCAACTATTTTCGAAGGTAAGCAACACGAGCCTCATTCCTAGCTTGATACAATGTGGTAAGTGTATACGAAGCATCCTTAGCTATTTTGCAAGAGCGAATGTGAGGAATAATGGCACGTTTGACAGACAAAGTTATCAATGCATGTGCTTGAGCATCTCTGCCATCCCAACGAATCTGCTCTATAGTAGGTGCAGCAAAAACCACAGCACGAACAAGAATCTGCAAAATATCATCATCTTTGACACCATCTCCATCAGCTCCTGCACCTGTATTTGCAGTACTTGTATTCGTAGGTGTAACAGGATGTCTTTCAACACCCTGCACAATATTCCACAGTCCTTTTGCAACCAATACATGTCGCATCATATAAGCCCAGAATGGGTAGTTGGTACCATCCAACTTATCCTCAACAATGAACAGACGAAATACATCACTACTTTCAGCCATGGTCGGTGACTAAAATACCTTGATGCAAAAAATTCATTGTATCTCTAAAAGTTGAACAGAACTCCCCATACGAAGTTTGCTAAACCTGTAGCAGACTTCGAGATGCTTATATTGGCAAACCAAAACTAGTGTATACCTTTGGCACGAAAAGATGAAATAGCCTGCACAAGCACTGCGATAGTGCATTCGAAGTATGAAACGAGCTCAAATCGCGATTTCGGCACCATAAAACGAAGGCCTTTTGATCTCTGAAACACCCTGAGTATGCTCACCAAAATTCGTGCGATTTTGAGATCGCAACTAGAGGAGTGTCGACGACACCCTAGATGAAGCGATGACCTACTCTGATACCAATTGTTGGAGTTCGACGTCTGTAGAAGCACGCGAACAGCACAAGGAAGAAGAAGAAGCTTGGAGCACAACACACAATACTGAATGTATTACTAGAGAATGTACAGAGATAAGTAGCCCATTAGGGCAATAGGCGTATATACAAGCGGGGGGAAAAAACCTCCTAAAGAGGCAAAAAAGTGTCCAGTGGTCCTAGTGTGTTCACACACATCACTACCTAAATATATCAACAAAACTTGTTTTGTATTATCTGAACCAATTACATCGGCGCTAAGAACCAAAAAAGCTTGGGTCCTAGCTTCATTGCTTACAAGATTCTTTAATTTTGTGTGTGAAATCAAAGGGGTGCTTGGAACGTTGTGTTCACCCTTGATCTTATACAACACTCTGTCACGCTGGAATTCCAAAGTGTTTGTATAATAGCATAAAGACAATGAAGGTCCAAGATTGCAAAGACACTCTCTCTCTATAACCAAATCTACCCAATCCATGTTCATAATTTGGAAGTCCAATTTGTCTTTATAATCTTGGATTTCTAGTTCCAAATTTGAAATCATGGTATCCCAGACACGAGAATTCTACCCATGCATCATAGAGACAACGCATCTATGACGAGATGGACTTTGAGGAAGAGCCAGTTTTTTCACAAGTGCATAATTTATAAAATTATGCATTGCCAAATTGTCCACCATAATTTGGATGGTGTGACCTTTGACTGACCCATGCAACTTTACCAAATCATATGGACCAAATTCTTGAGGTTGCCACATGTTTTTGGCAACTTTGCACTTATGGGTACTATCAGAGTGCATGATCTGAACCTTCTTTGCACTTGAATTTTCATCCAAGTTCAAAGTTTGGATCACATGAATCTATTGTTTCCCCTTATCTTTGTGAGTCAAAGAGGCCTTACTATCTCTTCCAACAGGACAAGTCCTGCTATGATGTCTTGGCTTGAGGCATTTAAAACACAAATTTTTCTTTTGTGCTTTAACAAGATCTTCTTGAGAGAGCACATTTCTAAAAATATGAGGTCTTTTAGACGTGCATTCAGATGATCTTGGCCCTTTGCCCTTGTGTTTAGTGATATTTCTTTGGAAATGACCACTTTCGTGCGGGACATCTACACGAGAGTTATCCTCATAAATTTGTGTAACCTTAATCACTTCATCAAGTGATTAAGGTGCATGTCTCTTCACCTCATTACGGATTCGTTGGTTAAGTTCTCGGACAAAACCACAAAGCCGATGAAAGTCATCAAGATTTTTCAATTTCAGAATAACATCTCGGTATTCTGAAATATAAACCGATAATGGCCTTCCTTTTTGTTGAATTCTATCCCACGCCTCCCACTTACACTCCTCCTCATTCTCGGGGAGAAACTCTTCCTTAAAGAGATGGGTGAACTCAACCTTGGTTGAAGGTTTTTTATGAGTCTCAAAGAGACTCATCCACCACGTATAAGCCTTAGGGCCTAGTGATAAACTGGCTTCTACCACTCGCACATACTCGGGGGTGTTCTTGAACTGGTGGACATCATGCCACTTCTCTAAGAACGTCAAAAAAGCATGCTTATTCCTGTCCTTATCTTCTCCCCAGAAGTAAGGAGGATGCAGATCCTTTCCCAAGGAAAGATCTAGTGGATGGCTTTGACCTAGTACTTGCCCTAAAGTATTAGCAAAAACTAGAGCAATAGGAGTCATCAAGCTAAGATGACTCAAGCTACCAATTAGGGGAAATAAGTGTGCTTGGGAAATGGATTTGTCCGGATCCTTCTCTAGCAAAACAAACATCGATGAAGTTGCAATCATATCCGTATGGATACCAAGAGTAGCTCTACCTACTTAGGCTTCTGGAGTAAGTCCAAAATAGCCTTAAGGTGACTTTGAATTCTGTCAAAAGATTGATGAAGTTCCGCAACTTCTATTGGGACATTGGACAAATGTCCAAGGCCTTGCTCTACTCTTAACAACCTACCTTCAAAATCATTCCTCTCGTTTAAGGTGGTGTTGATGTCCCCTCACAACATGGTTCCCTCAATGTCTAAATTTATTGCCGTCGTAACTATGTTCGATGCATCAATCACATGACTAGGAATTGAAATTGTTCGTATAGATGTATGCAATGCACGTGATAAATGCAATAGAGTTTCCACAATACCAGCTCACAAATGAATGTGTACTCACCTCCTAGCCATATGCTTCTATATATAGCTGCTTGAATCAATGAGGACCACAAATGTAACTAAAGCCCACAAGTGCATGTGCAATCTCCTCCACTCCTTTGATACCTTCCACTAGAGTTCTCTAGTGGTTGGAGTGATCTTGTCCACTACTTTAGTACCTTCCACTAGAGTCCACTAGTAGTGGTTGTACTGGCCACTTGAGTTAAGTCTCGCTAGACCCAAGTTAACTCACGTTAACTTGAGTTACAAGGCTCTAGAGCTCCTTGGGAAAATCTTTCCCCACATGCTCCTCATGGGGGTCGAACCCAAGACCTTCTCCTTCACAACCTTGAGAATTAACCACTAGCCTAAGTGGATCACTTGAATATGGGAGCACATGAACTTATGCTTGAGTCTATTCTTCAAATCTTTGGTCCTACACACGAGTGACCAAATGGTGTCCGATTTCATATATGTTTGAAATGGTCAGAACCCTAGACCATAGACTTACTTTATTATAGCTTACAGGTAACTAGAAATTCTCATGGATCGAAGAAGTAGAAAAGGCCTTTCAAACCTTGAAATCAGCATTTGCCACTGCTCCAATTCTAGTTCATCCTAATTCTAGCAAGCCATTTTTCCTTGAGAGAGATGCATCAAACTTTGCCCTAGGGGCCATTCTATCCCAATATGGACATGATGGACACCTATATCCAGTTGCATATCATTCAAGGAAATTTTCTCCTCCAAAGGTTAGTTATGAAATCCATGATAAAGAACTTCTTTCCATAGTGGACGTGTTTGATACCTGGCATCACCATTTAGAAGAAGGAGCTCACAAAGTTATTGTGTATACCGTTCACAAGAACTTAGAGTATTTTATGACCAGGTGCATCCTCAATAGAAGGCAATCGTGATGGAGTAACTTTTTATCCAAGTTCGACTTTGTCATCACATACTGTCCAAGATGCCAAAGTGTGAGTCAGATGTGTTGATATATTTAGGTAGTGATGTGTGTGAACACACTAGGACGGTTGGGGCACTTTTTTCCCTCTTTAGGATGTTTTTTTCCCTCGGCTTGTATATATGCCTATTGCCCTAATGGGCTACTTATCTTTGTACATTCTCTAGTAATACATTTAGTATTGTGTGTTATGCTCCAATCTTCTTCTTCTTCCTTGTGCTATTTGTGTGCTTCCACATATGTCTAACTCCAATAATTGGTATCAGAGGAGGTCATTGTCGTCGACACTCCTCCGGTTGCAGTCTTAGAATTGCGCGAATTTTGGTGAGCATACTCAAGGTGTTTCACAGATCAAAATGGCTTTGCTCTATGGTGCCAAAATCGCGATATGAGCTCGTTTTTTAGCCTCCGAATGCACTATCACAGTGCTTGTGCAGGCTATTTTGTCTTTTTGTGCCAAAGGTATATACCAGTTTTGGTTCGCCGATATAAGAATCTCAAAGCTTGCTATATATTTAGCAAAATTCATCTGGGTAGTTTTGTTCAACTTTTTAAGATACAATCAATTTTCTGCATCAATGTTTCTTAGTCACCGACCATGGCTGAAAGCAGTGATGTATTCCGTATGTTGGTTGTTGAGGATAAGTTGGATGGTACCAACTACCCGCTATGGGCTTATATGATGCGACATGTATTGGTTGCAAAAGGACTGTGGAATATTGTGTAGGGTGTTGAAAGACATCCTATTACACCATCAAATATAGGTACTACAAATATAGGTGATGAAGCTGATGGAGATGGTGTCGAAGATGATGATATTCTGTAGATTCCTATTCGTGCTACGGTTCTACTGCACCTACTGTATAGTAGATTCATTGGCATGTCAAAGATGCTCAAGCACATGCATTGATAGCTTTGTCTGTCAAACGTGCTATTATTCCTCACATTTTGTCTCACACAACAGCTAAGGATGCTTGGGATACACTTACCACATTGTACCAAGCTAGGAATGAGGCTTGTGTTGCTTACCTACAAAAACAATTGGAGAGTGAGCACATGAATGAAGGTTATTCTATAGATAGTTTTCTAACAAAGATCAAAGACTTGAAGGAACAGTTGATTTCTGCTAATGAAGTTATACCAGATAGTTCACTTGTGTAGACAGTTCTCAATGGTCTTCCTAATTCCTATCAGATTTTTGCTTCTACTCTTTGGTTGATGATGAACAACAATTCAAATGCCTTGCCATTTGAGGAGTTAGTCTCTGTTCTATTGCAAGAAGATCAATTGAGGTAGAACAGGTCCATTATGCGTGTTGTAGATCAAGATTTGCTGGCTAGTCAGAAGGTCAAAGGAAAACGGAGCTCTTCAACTAGTAAGCAGAAATATGCTAATCGTGCATATTCAAAGAAGGAAGACAAAGATGAGAAGAAATCAGAAATGCGCTAATTGTTTTGCAAGTATTGTAAAGGAAATGATCATATCATAAAGAACTGTCCTAAACGCGCTACAAAAGAGGCAAAGAAAAAAGAGGTTGGAATGGTTGTTGTAGAGGCCTCTACTCCAAAAACAATGTCTGCTAAGCTTGTGCAGGATGAAGAATGGGAGTTTACTACTGTTTGCCGTTTTGACCCATCTTCTCATGAGCAGTGCATGTTTTTAGTAGACTCAAATGTTTGGTGCTTTGATAGTGGGGCGACCAAACATATTAACTTGCAGTGCAGTTTCTTCTCTTCACTCGAGCCTACCCCTATTGGGAATACTGTCAAATGCACCAACAACTCCTCTTATCCTGTCATGGGGGTTGGTAAGATCATTCTGACTACTGCTGATGGTAGTTCTTTCACTTTGTCAGATGCTTTATTTGTGCCAGGGATCAAGAAGAATCTGTTATCAGTTTCTGCATTAGCCAAGATTGGCTTGGTTGTGAAATTTGTTGATGATAGATGTACAGTTCATGATATGTGAAATGGCGATGTTATTATTGCTTCTGGCATTTTATGTTGTGGGCTGTATAAGCTCATAGAATATGAAAATTTGGTGAATGATTTGGAATGTGCAGTACATGGTTCTCAGGCTATGACAGATGTAGAGCTTTGGCATGCACAGTTTGTTCATCTCAACTTTGCTAGCTTCTACGCCTACAAAAATCTAAAATGGTGTCCTCTTTGCCCGAATTTGAGGCACCCGGTAAACATGTATGTGAAGACTATATGTTGGGCAAAATGCAGCGTTCTAATTTCCAAAAGATGGTTCAGTTCGGGCTACACAAAAATTGAAGCTTGTTCATAGTGATGTTTGTGGTCCTATGCAAACACCCAGTGTTGGAAATTATCTTTACTTTGTGACTTTCATTGATGATTTTTTCAGGCATGCATTGGTATATTCACTCAAAGCAAATTCGAGACTGTTTATGTGCTTCAAACACTTTCTAGTTTTGGCTGAAAATATGTCAGCATGTAAAATGGGCACCCTCCGTTCTTATCGACGGGGGCAATATATGTCTTCTAATTTTAATACATTTCTGGTTGAACATGGGATAAAACACCAGTGTACAGTGCCATATACACCTCAACATAATAGAGTTGCTAAATGGAAGAACAGGTCGCTCATGGAGATGTGGTCAAGAGTCAGGCCTTACCACATAGTTTCTGGCTTGAGGTTGTTATGTGTGCAACATATGTACTTAACAGGTGTCCCACTAAAGCACTACAGTCTATCACTCCGTATGAGGCTTGGCGTGATCAAAAGCCATCTATTGCTCATCTACGTGTTTTTGGTTGTCTTGCATATGCATTAGTGCCTGAAAAACATCACACAAAATTGGATGATAAAGTCGTAAAATGTATTTTTATTGGGAACAGTTCTGAAAGTAAAGGCTATCGTCTCTATCATCCATAGACTAAATGCATTCTGGTTAGCCATGATGTTGTTTTTATGGAAGATATTATTCAGCCATTGCTTCATGTACTAAGGAGGCATCTATTAGCCCCAAAGACATGTATGATACTTTGCTCCCTCTTTTAACAGGTGGACAGTCTAGTGTTGGTCCTAATGAGGCAACTTCTCAGCCTTCACAAGTTTCATATGATGATGAAGATCGTTCCATTTCTGGTGTAGATTTACATCACGCACTTGTTGGTGAGAGAGCTGATATTGAGCAAGCAAAAACTATGCCAAAATGGCTAGAGCAGACTTTGCATGATAACAAATTAGATGCACCTCTATCATATCATACTCGATCAGGCTCTCATAGTGCCCCTTTTGCATCAGATTGCTATGCTATGGCTACCTCTAATCTCTCTGATGAGACAGAACTTGTTTCGTTTGATGAAGCACAAAATTTTGAACATTGGATGGTTGCAATGCAATCTGAATATGATGCTATAATGAAGAATGGTACTTGGTCTTTATGTGACTTGCCTCCTGGCAAGAAGGACATTGGCACAAAGTGGGTATACAAGCTAAAGTGTAAACTTGATGGAATAGTTGACAGGTATAAGGCTAAGCTTGTTGCAAAGGGTTATGCGCAAGAAAGAGGTATTGATTTTGATGAGACCTTTGCACCTACTTGCCGAATGACTACTGTTCGTAGCATCTGTGCCCTTGCAGCTCATCATGGTTGGAATGTACATCATTTGGATATCAAAACAACATTTTTCAATGGTGACTTGCATGAAGAAGTGTATGTAATTTAGCCCCGTGGCTTTATGCAAAAAGGGCATGAGAACCAGGTGTGCAAGTTAAAGAAGGCATTATATGGTTTAAAGCAAGCACCATGTGCTTGGTATGAGAAAATACATGCCTATCTGGTTGCACATGGTTTTGAGAACAATCCAACTCAAACCACCTTATATGTTAAGCGTGCTAATGATGTACTTCTGATCATTGTGGTTTATGTTGATGACATGCTGCTCAATGGTCCTCATGAGAGGCATATTGCTGATTTTAAGGTTGATTTGCATGCCTCATTTGAGGTGTCTAATTTGGTGTGTTTGCATCACTATTTGGGCCTTCAGCTTATGCACATTGATGGTGGAATGGATTTTTGTCAAATGAAATATATTGACACATTATTGCAGCATTTTGGCCTTGAAAATTGTAAACGTATTGCCACTCCTATGGAAAGAGGTTTACGACTGAGTCTTCAGGATGCTAGAAATGCATTTGATGTTATTCTCTATCAGCAGGCTGTTGGATGCTTGATTTACGTATGCATTACTCAGCCAGATATTCAGTTTGCTATCTCACAAATGAGCAGGTTTATGCATTGCCCAGGAGTCAAACATTGGCAAATGGTTAAGCGCATCTATTGCTATGTGAGTGGTACACGGCTACTTGGTTTGTTTTATCCCAAGGGGGGATCTCTACTGCCAGATTTGCATGCTTTTTCTGACTCTGATTGGGCTGGTTGTTATGACACTCGTGTGTCCACTACCACTAGTGGTTTTTGCTTCATGCTTGGTAGCTCATGCATATCTTGGCTGAGGAAGAAGCAGCCTACTCTGGCCACTTCCAATTGTGAGGTTGAGTATAGGGCATCTTTCATAGCGACTATTGAGTGTGTGTGGCTCAGACGTGTTATGGATGATGTGTTGGTTAGTCTTCTGCCACCACCATATTCACTAACACTCAGAGCGCATTGGCAGTTGTGAGAAACCTTGTGTTCCATGCTCACACTAAGCACATTGAAGTGCATTATTATTATGTCATGGAGAGGTTCTCTACTGGGGAGATCAGCTTGGCATATGTGCCCACACAGGAGAACATTGCAGACCTTTTCACGAAGGCTCTATCTAGGGAGAATTTTGAAGCTTTCTGCAAAGCTTTGGCCTTACTTCCTTTTGTGGATTGATTCCACATAGCTTGGTACTTCCTTATACATCAATGTCAGCTCCTTATTCACCGCATCATTCCGAGGGGGGTTTGTTGATATATTTAGGTAGGGATGTGTGTGAACACACTAGGATAGCTCGGGCACTTTTTTCCCTCTTTAGGAGGTTGTTTTCCCCTAGCTTGTATATATGCCTATTGCCCTAATGGGCTATTTATCTTTGTACATTCTCTATTAATACATTCAGTATTGTGTGTTGTGCTCCAAGCTTCTTCTTCTTCCTTGTGTTGTTCATGTGCTTCCGTAGACGTCTAACTCCAACAAGATGCCTTGTGAAGAATATCTTACCTTGCACCCAAGAATGGTGAAGAGGCCTTATCAATAGGAGAGTGTATTACTCAAGTGTGAGCATCTCCAATTAGTAGCTATCTCTTCAAGCCATCATGAAGATTCAGCTTTGAATCATTTGATTCGTGAGAATACCACAAGATGAATTGTTTTGTAATGTTAAGCAGAAAACACAAGAAGGAAAAGTCCAAGAAATAAATGAATTTCAAGAAAAGGATGGGTTACTATTTTATAAGAACCTATTAAATGTCCCTCCATGAAAGCCTAGGATCCTTCAACAACTTCATGACAACCTTGCAGCAATACATTTTGGAGTGAATAAAACAATAGAGCTCATATCAAGGGATTTTTGGTGGCCTCAAATATGGAAGGAAGTCAAAGAATATATTCAAATGTGTGATACTTGCAATAGATCTAGGGTACTGTGACATAAATCTCATGGCCTCTTGCAACCTTTACCTATTCTAGAAAAGCCATGGGTTTTATTATCTATGGATTTCATCACAGATGTACCAAAGTCAGACAATTATGATGCCATTCTTGTTATAGTGGATAGATTTACAAAGATTTCACACTTTATTCCAACTACCAAGGCAATCACAGGTGCAACCAGTGCTAGAATTTTGGATTTCCTAATGATATTGTTAGTGATTGAGGTCCGCAGTTCATATCTAGCTTTTGGAACAGTCTTTGCAAGATCCTTAGTGTTCAATTCAAACTATCTACAAAGAATCATCCGCAAATTGCTAGAAAAACAAAATGGGTGAATCAAGTCCTAGAACAATATCTCCATTGTACAATCAAATATCATCAAAATGATTGGTTTGAGATTTTACCCTTTTGCAGAGTTTGCTTATAACAATAGTGTGCATAAATCTACCAAGCAGACTCCCTTCCTTGCAAATTATGTACAACATCCAAGTATGGATATACAACTCTCAAATCATGTCAAGAACCCAACTGCCAAAGATAAGGCCTAGTATCTCATGGATATTCACAAAGAACTCAAGGAAGAGATCCATACAGCTCAAGAACAATATAAGTATTATGCAGATCAACATGGTGTTCAAAATCCATCCTATCACATTGGGGATAAAGTGTGGTTACTCATAAATAATTTGTAGATTTCAAGGCCTTGTGCAAAGCTAGACCATGAGAGATTTGGTCCATTCACCATCTTGGCAAAGATTAATCTAGTCACTTTGAAGCTCCAGTTACCAAGTACCATGAGAATACATCCTGTTTTCCATGTATCTATGTTGGAACCATATCAAATTTTACCATTGAGGTAGGAGAGACCTAGTCCTTCACCACCTATCAAGATTGATGATCATGAAGAAGTCAAAATTGAGCATGTCTTAGATTCAAGAATATTCTGAGGAAGATTGAAGTACCTTGTTCATTGGAAAGGGTATGAAATCAATGATCGCACTTGGGAACCTGCAAGGAACCTTCATAGAGTACCAATTAAGGTTCGTGAATTTCATAAGAAAAATTCAATGAAGCTGAGGCTAGAGATCATGATCTCTCCTTGTGGAACTTGTTGCTTGAGCCAGAGGTGATGTCATGGACAAGGAAACCATCCTGAACCTCAGATTCCATGTGACTTCTATATCTCATGATTGATTTCGAATTTGGGGAAACCAATGTTTCCATTATGTTCGGAGCGTGCCAAAACGATAAGATTGATTGTCTACTTGCCTCATTCATATATCTAGAGCTCATGTTTCAAATTGATGTAATCATCAATTCATAACTACCTTTCATGAACTGCCCTTGAAAACCTATATAAGGAGGGGTTGGCCATATTCATACTTAGTCTTGCCAATACTAGTCTTGGGAGCTCAAGGAGTCATGATTGCCAAGTAAGTACTCTCCAAGTTCTAGTCCAAGTTCTCATCTTGTTCCTTATTCTAGTCTTCTTTAGTCTAGCTCTTCGACATCTATCTCTGTCCTCTTGTAATATCATTGTATGAGATCTTGTCTAGTTATTCGTTGTATCTAGATCATCACCGTGAAGGGAGTTCTTGTAACCCAGAGATCTTGCTTCAAACCTATCAGTCACGAGTTGTGGGACGTCTTGTATCATCTCTAGTCTAGTTATTCATACCTATCAGTCCCACATTGTGGGACATCTTGTATCAGTTACGTATTCTTGTATCATTTCCCCTACGTGGGTATTCCTATTAAGTAGGGTTTTATTGGTACTTTCAGCAAGTCCATTGGCACGAGGGTAATACTGGGAGCTAAATTTATGAACAATCTGCAGGGTGCGGCTAAGCGCTTGCATTAAGGAATTAAAAAAATGTGTGCCCTAATCTGAAATAATCTCTAAGGGAAGACCAAACCGAGGAAAAATATCAGTCATCAAACATTTGACTACCACTGACGCAGTTGCAGACTGTAAAGCCCAAGTTTCTGCTCACCGAGTGACATAATCCGTACAAGTAAGTATATATCGATGATGAGTAATCGTAGTCGGAGGTGTAATGGGACCAATGAAATCCAAGCCCCATTTTTGAAAAGGTTCAAGGCGAGCTACATGCTGTAGTGGAAAATGATACCGTTGTAAAGACTGTCCCGATCGTTGGCAAGCATCACATAAATTGTAGATTGAGCTTGCTTTGCTTTTTCGTTGCTCCACATGCACTTGAGTCAGAAGGGAGATCAATGGTTGGATCAGATGGGAGATCAAGAGGTGCATTTGGTTGAGCAGCATTGCACTGTGAATTGGATAACTTAAATGACTCAACAAAAAACATGGAACCATCAGCACGTCCTAAATCATAGGGATCATCACTTCTGTGGAAAGGATCAACTGAGAACAATGAATCCGAAACTGTATCAATATGAGCAGAAGAAGCTGATGCCCAAGCATCCACTGAAAAGATTGAGCTCATCTTCACTGAGTTCACAGAAGACTGAAGATGAATGACCTTTTTAAATAAGTAGAAATCCGAGAACAAGTGAAGATGTCACATCAAATGTCACATCAAGAAGATATGAAATCAAAAGTTTATTAAAGTACATTAAATAACATTAAACATCAAATTACATCAAATAACTTAATTACTCAAATATACACTAATAAGGGAACCAAAGATTTGATTCACTTTTGAAATGAGAAACACAATTGATTTCTAACTAGATACGAGTCATTGAGTCTTAGCATTGTGAGTGAATCAAAATATATCCAAGTTGAGTTCCAACTGGATTATATATTAAAATTGTTTGTAGTAGTGCCATTGAAGACTATACAAGAAGAAATTTTACCTTTGGTACTAAATAAGATTTCAAGGATTAGGTTTCGTTGTAGTCTTGGCTAGATCTCAAAGAGGTAGATGAACGTATATTAAAAAAGAATTATGTGTAAAAGAGGTACTTGGAATGTTTATTCATACATTGATTTTCCATTTCAGCAATGTGTTACAAGATAAATGTGAATATGAACTAAAGTGAGGAGGATAACACTATAAAGATGTCATTAATCTCCCATATTCAACACAACTTAGACTTGAAGTGTAATTTCCATGCAAATGTACATAAATAGTTGCAAGGTTCTTTACTTGAATGTTTATTCATACATTGATTTTCCATTTCAACAATGTGTTACAAGATAAATGTGAATATGAACTAAAGTGAAGAGGATAACACTATAAAGATGTCATTAATCTCCCATATTCAACACAACTTAGACTTGATTTTCTCCCAAGCAAGAGATTCTAAGAAAAAATTTCTACAGGAGATTAGACATCCTCATGTACATACCATACTCTTGCCATTGAAGTGTAATTTCCATGCAAATGTATATAAATAGTTGCAATGTTCTATGAATATTTCATTAAAGTGGCTCTGAAACAGCCTATTTGTGTGAGTGGTATTCCCTGGTTAGATTGGTCGACAAATATAGTTAGCAACTGGACTCATTCAGTTAGATCCAGTTAGTCTCTGGTTCAAGTTACCCAATTGCCTATAAATAGCAGAGGAGGAGATCATTCTCATTTTCAAAATCCACGAGCAACAGAGAGCAACAGAGCACAGACAGCTATGGAGCACAGAGCTCAGCATACAAGCAAGGCAACTATGATGGAGAAGAAGAATGTTGGCAAGAGTACCAAGAGGTAGACAAAATCATACCATAAAAAAAGATTCCTAAAAGATTCCCTTTGTATGTTTGTGTAAAGAGTCTGCTTTCTAGGTTTTTATTTTTCTTAGCTCTAAAAATACAGATCCAATGAGGGTACAGCTCGATGCCTGGCATCGACTTTTAGGTGTAAGTCAATGCCAGGCATCGACTTGAGGCTGCAAGTCGATGCCAAGCATCGACTTGAGGCCTCAGGTCGATGCCTGGCATCGACTTGCACCTGAAAGTCGATGCCAGGCATCGACTTTGTGTGCAAGTCGATGCCAGGCATCGACTTGCAGGTGCAAATCGATGCCAGGCATCGACTTGAGGCTTCAAGGCGATGCCTAGCATCGACTTGCACCCGCAAGTCGATGCCTGGCATCGACTTGCAGCCTCAAGTCGATGCAAGGCATCGACTTGCTTGGCATCGAAGTTTGCCTTAAAGTCGATGCCAGGCATCGACTTTAGGGTGCAAAGTCGATGCCAGGCATCGACTTTTGGGTGGAAGTCGATGCTAGGCATCGACTTTTAGGTTCAAGTCGATGCCAGGCATCGACTTTTAAGTGCAAGTCGATGCCCGACATCGACTTGCACACAAAGTCGATGCCTGGCATCGACTTGCACACAAAGTCGATGCCTGGCATCGACTTGCACTTAAAAGTCGATGCCTGGCATCGACTTGACCCTAAAAGTTCATGCCTGGCATTGACTTGGGCCTTTGAAAACCACATTTACGTATGAGCTGATTATTCCAAGCGCCTTCAGGGATGCGGAGTCCAAGAGTGAGAGGCCCTTCAAGAAACTGAGAGTCACCATGGGCTCTGGTGATCAGCAACGTGACAAAGGCATTGGTCACCAAGCGAAACCAAAGAAACTTATTGTATCGTTATCCTCTGAGAAGGCCAGCAACCCGCTAGGAATATCCTCAGGTGGACAGAGTAGCATCAAAATTCCTGAGGATGATACAACTATGAAGGATAGGTTGAGGGACGCTGAGGTCTTAAGGACAGATCGTCCACTGCGGGACATGACAAATCTGGAATGGTGCCTTCAGTATGTTGAAGAGAAGAATGCAGTCCTTCTTGTGTTCGCAGGGGCATATGGGAGAGGAAAGATCACGACAACACAAGGTTTTCAGTATGGCCTTGTGTACAAACTGGATTATGAAGATGAGGATTCTGACAACCTCCTTTTCTTGGTAGAGACATCGAAAGGTTTGAGAAATGTTATATGCAAGATGGATTTCTTGTGCCCAGAGTGCTGTGTTCCAGATCGTCTAGCTGAGATATGCAGGGACTCAGTCAATCTTATCAAGGACTTGATGCCATGGATCCAGGGCAACATCATGCCAACACAACAGAAGATGACAACCCCTGTAAAGGCAAGGGGTAAGCAGAGCGTGCAGAAAAAGCTTCAAAAGAAAAAGAAGAGAATTTCAGAAGAGGAGTCTTCTGACTCAAGCTCTAGCTCTGAGGATATAATTGTTGCACCTGGTGGAGAGCTTGCCTCGGGTGTTCTTGGTACTGAGCAGAACAAGATGAGGGAGGACATAGCTAAAAGAAAAGTTGTGAAGAAGGGGCAGTTTTTCCACCTGCCAATCAATATCATCCACAGGCCACCAATAGATCCAGTCACAGGGAGGAGGCCCCTTGAGATCAGGGAGCCACACAATTTGCATGTGCAGAATCTTAAGAAGAAAATGAAAATAAATCCTCATGCTACTGTTGTGCCATTCCTTGTCATGGTGGATCCGAATGAGTGCAGCTCTGTGGACGAGTTCAATGAGGGTTTATTTGAGGGGTATACTTATTATGTGATTGGAGGTTCACACTCTGCAGAGGCCCGTAGACAGCTAGTGAAGGAGCACCCTACCACATTTTTCTTTAGGTATGCAGAGTGTAAGATATATGCTGGTCTTACAACTGAGGAAGCCAAGCTTCTTGCTTGGGATCACAACAATGACAATGACTACAGGCAAAAAATGTCCTCCATAGAGAGAATTCGGTTCTTCCACCATGAATATGAAGATTGTCTTGTTAAGGAAGCTGGAAGAATACATCCCAATCTACGAAAGCAATGCCTTATTGAGGTTGGAATTGCACTGGATGAGAATAGAAAGTCTGATGCCTTGAGGAAATATGATCCATGGTTTCAACTGGCATTCAGATCAGGTGAGCTCTGGGATCTACAGGATAAAATTTTCACAATGTGGGAGAACAAGGAGGTCAAGGGCCAGAAGCAACGAAAGTCGAGGCCAGACCCACAGGTTGATCTGAAGGGAAAGGGAAGGAAAGTTGACCTCTTAATTGAAGAGGCTCCTGAGGACATGAAGCTGACACCATGGAGGGCCCTTCAAGGAATCAAGGATGATACATTGATCATATCAACTTTGTCAAGAGTAATCTCAAAGGACTTAAGCCTGGAGGAGATGGTGACTGAGCTCAATAAGTATGTATGTTATTCTCAGATCCTTTTTCCCTCCTCCCATGTTTCTGGTCTAACCTAGTCTCTTTTTAATTTCTGTGACTGTAGTCATAAAGTTTACATGAAGATTCAGGAGGTCATGATGAAGAGGCTGGGTTGCTTTTCTTGGACAGAGGTCCAAGCAGACTATCCAACCACATCATCCTACAAAGCTTTATCAGAATATTTCATCCTTTTCCGTGATTGGGTAGGTTCTCTTTCTGAGGTTGTGCCTGGTTTGCCATTAGGTTAGATGCCTTGATTCACCAAACCAATTTAATGCCAGGCTTTTAGTACGAATTCGATGCTTGGCATCGACTTACGGCTAAAGTCGATGCCTGGCATCGACCTGCAGCCAAAAGTCGATGCCTGGCATCGACTTGGGGGCATAAGTCAATGCCCGGCATCAACCTGCAGCATAAGTCGATGCCTGGCATCGACCTCGTGGCATAGGTCGATGCTAGGCATCGACTTATGTCCCACAGTCGATGCCAGGCATCGAGTTTCAGTAGAAAGTCGATGCCTGGCATCTACCCCCACATGAAATCGATGCCATGCATCGCTTCCTTATGTTCTGTTTGCTGTATTGAAGAGCTCATTTAGTTGTCTTTCCACTTTTTTCTGCAGAAACCAAAGAAAAGTAAGTCTGCGGAGCTACTAGATGATTGCCCCCCTGCATTCCTGGCTCACATTCAAAGAGCAAGGCATGAGAAATCTAGGCTGAAAGCCAAGGAGATGGATTTTGATGATGAACCTGATCTGAAATGTTTCTCCAATCCCCTAGACCCCCTTAGGCCTGTATATTACAATGTATTCTGTAGTGATGTAAATAATATTTGTTCTGTTGTGCCTAGAAAACATTTCTCCCTTCTCATAGCGGACATACCCTATGGATTTAGGATGTTGGGATCAGTCAATGATGATGAACTCTTCAAACACCCTCAGATTCGGAAGATGGTCACTGTTTTGCAGAGTTGACTATGTCTCCTCTTTGGAGGATAGTAATTTTCCATAGCAGAGACCAGTCCTTCTCTGTTTCAACTGCTCTGAAGGCAAGATGTCATGCTGTGGAGTGCCTCACGTGGTAAGTAATCTTCTTTCTATCTCCGTGGCTTTAATGATGCTCTCTGTGACTCATAGTTCTTGTTTGCAGGGTGAAGACAAATGTAAATCACACTCCTTTGCATAGGTTTGTGAGCTCCACTGAATGCATTACAGTTGGCTATTATGATGAAGTAAGCAAAAGGAGAGTCAAGCAGCATTGCAATGAAAATGGGATCTCAAATGTGCTCATGTTCCCAGCCGTTACCAAGAAACTTCGTCATGTAGCTGGGGACATGACATTGGTTAACCCCTATCAGAAGCCACAAAAACTCATAATGAGATTGCTTCAGCTATTCTCCAATGATGATGACTGGGTCCTAGACCTTTTTTCGGGCACAGGTAATTTCAATTTTCACAATTTTCATTAGTCATGGTTGATTGACGCCTCTAAGTGGTTTTCTGCTGTTTCAGGAACGACTCTGGCTTGCTCTTTAAAGATGTTCAGGCACTGCATAGCTGTGGAGAAGGATGATGCTCAAGTGAGCTTTATTAGAATGAGAATCAATGGGCTGAATGAATGCCCAGATGAAGACCAAGAGGTTGGAAGGAAGCACATTGCAGACACGGAGAGATTCCAACCGGCTTCAAGGGAGCCTGTTCCCCCACTTGCAGATGAACCGGGGGACATGGCTGACCTTGAAGAGCCAATCTTGGAGCAAGAGAGGCAGGATATGTGTTCTAATGTTCCAGAGGATCCCAATATCCTTGAGCCTGAGGAAAGCTATGATCAGCTTCTATTGTAGATTCATATTACTCTTGTACTTACACAGGAAATGTAAAACATCATTTTAATATAAATATAATGTCGAGTTCTGCTTCCACTTTGTGTTCAACTTGATTTATCTTGAGCACTTCTCTGATCATGTGTGAATGTTTCTTAGTATAATTTTATTGATTATTATCTTCTCTTGGGAATGCTTTTGTGAAATGTATTTCATATTCTGTGAATATGGCCATGCATTCAATGAGGATCTTAACCATACAAAGGGGATGATCTTAATTGCCTTGTTAAAATGTTCCGATTTTTGCAACACATGTACTCTAATTTTCGAGTAACTTTTAATCAGCTATAATCTGTGCTTGTTGAGGTTATGGATGTAAGGAAGGAGCTTCTCAAACTCTTACTTGTACCTTCAACACTAATCTATTGTCAAAGATCATGATGTGGGATTCTTGATCGGCTGAACAACTAGTTTTCATGGCAACAAGAATTTTATAATATCTATCTTGACTACTTGGGATATGAGATCAAGGTTCTAGTGACAATATTTACAAGCAAGAACAAGTGATGCTTTCTAGATATTGTAAAATGCTCACTTTATTGCTTGATATAATGGTCTTTAGGTAAAAAGGAAAAGAGAACATGTCTTTGTTCTCCTTTGTTGTGACTCAGTGTTTTGAGGAGTTAGTCTTTGTTCTATTGCAGGAAGATCAGTCCAGGCAGAACAGGTCTATTATGCGAGTTGCAGATCAAGCTTTCCTGGCTAATCAGAAGGCCAAACGAAAATCGAGCTCTTCAAGTAGTAAGCAGAAATCTACTAATTCTGCATATTCGAAGAAGGAAGATAAAGATGAGAAGAAATCAAAAAAGTAGAAATTGTTTTGTAAGTACTCTAAAGGAAATGATCATATCATAAAGAACTGTCCAAAACTGGCTGCTAAAGAGGCAAAGAAGAAAGAGGCTGGAATGGTTGTAGCAGAGGCCTCTACACCAAAAACAGAGTCTGCAAATCTTGCGCAGGAAGAAGAATGGGCGTTTACTATTGTCTACAGTTTTGACCCATCTTCTCATGAGCAGTGCATGTTTGCAGTAGACTCAGATGTTTGGTATTTTGACAGTGGGGCAACCAAAGATATTACCTCGCAGTGTAGTTTCTTCTCTTCACTCGAGCCTGCCCCTATAGGGAATACTGTTACATGCACCAACAACTCCTCTTATCCTGTTATGGGAGTTGGTAAGATCATTTTGACTACTGCTGATGGTAGTTCTTTCACTTTGTCAGATGCTTTATTTGTGCCAGGGATCAAAAAGAACCTGTTATCAGTTTTTGCATTAGCCAAGATTGGCTTGGTTGTGAAATTTGTTGATGACAGGTGTACAGTTTATGATCTGTCAAATGGCGATGTGATTATTGCTTCTGGCATTTTATGTCGTGGGCTGTATAAGCTCATAGACTATGAAAGATCTGTGAATGATTCGGCATGTGTAGTTCATGATTCTCAGGCTATATCAGATGCAAAGCTTTGGCATGCACGCTTTGGTCATCTGAATTTTGCTAGTTTGCTATGCCTGCAGAAATCTGATATGGTGTCTTCTTTGGCCAAGCTTGAGGCACCTGGAAAACATGTATGTGAAGGCTGTATTTTGGGCAAAATGCAGCATTCCTCCTTTCCAAAAGATGGGTCAGTTCGGGCTACGCAGAAATTGCAGCTTGTACATAGTGATGTCTGTGGTCCTATGTAGACACCCTCTTTTGGGAATAACCTTTACTTCCTGACTTTCATCGATGATTTTTCCAGGTATGCATCGATATATCCATTGAAGGCAAAGTCCGAAGTGTTCATGTGCTTCAAATAGGTTTTGGTTTTGGCTGAAAATCTATCAGCATGTAAAATGGGCACCCTCCGTTCTGATCGAGGGGGGGAATATACGTCTTCTGATTTTAATGCATTTCTGGCTGAACGTGGGATAAAACACCAGTGCACAGTGCCGTATACACCTCAACAGAATGGAGTTGCTGAACAAAAGAATAGGTCACTCATGGAGATGGTGAGGTGCATGGTCAAGAGTCAGGCTTTACCACATAGTGTTTGGCTTGAGGATGTCATGTGTGCAGCATATGTACTGAACAGGTGTCCCACTAAAGCGCTGCAGTCTATCACTCCATATGAGGCTTGGCATGACCGCAAGCCATTTGTTGCTCATCTGCATGTTTTTGGTTGTTTGGCATATGCACTAGTGCTTGAACAACATCGCAGAAAATTGGATGATAAGGTAGTAAAATGTATTTTTGTTGGGTACAGTTCTGAAAGTAAAGGCTATCGTCTGTATCATCCACAGACTAAACACATTCTGGTTAGCCGTGATGTTGTCTTTGTGGAAGATGCTATTTAGCCATTGCTTTCATGTACTAAAGAGACATTTGTTAGCTCCAAAGACATGTATGATACTTTGATGCCTCTTTTTACAGATGGACAGTCTAGTGCTGGTCCTAATGAGACAACTTCTCAGCCTTTGCAGGTTTCATATGATGATGCAGATCATTCTATTTTTTATGCAGATTTACATGATGCACTTGTTGATGAGAGAGCTGATATTGAGCAGGCAAAAACTATGCCAAAATGACTCGTGCAGACTTTGCAAGACAGCAAATTAGATGCACCTTTGTCATATCGTACTCGTTCAGGCTCTCATAGTGCCTCCTTTGCATCAGATTGCTCTGCTATGGCTGCGTCTAGTCTTTGTGATGAGAATGAGCTTGTTTCTTTTGATGAAGCATAGAATTCAGAAAATTGGATGGCTGCTATGCAATCTGAATATGATGCTATAATGAAGAATGGTACATGGTCTTTATGTGACTTGCCTCCTGGCAAGAAGGCCATTGGCACTAAGTGGGCATACAAGGTGAAGGTAAACCTGATGGTACAATTGACAGGTATAAGACTAGGCTTGTTGCAAAGGGTTATGCGTAGGAAAGAGGCATTGATTTTGATGAGACCTTTGCACCTACATGTCGTATGACTACTGCTCGGAGCATTTGTGCACTTGCAGCTCATCATGGTTGGAATGTACATCAGTTGGACATTAAAACAGCGTTTCTGAATGGTGACTTGCATGAAGAAGTGTATGTTTTTCAGCCCCGTGGCTTTGTGCAGAAAGGGCATGAAAACCAGGTGTGCAGGTTAAAGAAGGCATTATATGGTTTAAAGCAAGCACCACGTGCTTGGTATGAGAAGATACATGCCTATCTGGTTGCACATGGTTTTGAGAACAGTCCAATCGAAAGCACCTTATATGTTAAGCGTGCTAATGATGTGCTTCTGATCATTGTTGTCTATGCTACCGACATGCTGCTCACTGGTCCTATTGAGAAGCATATTGCTGATTTCAAGGCTGATTTGCATGCCTCATTTGAGATGTCTGATTTGGGGCATTTGCATCACTATTTGGGCATTCAATTTATGCAAGTTGATGGTGGAATGACTTTGTGTCAAATGAAATATATTGACACATTATTGCAGCGTTTTGGCCTTGAAGACTGTAAGCCTATTGCCATTCCTATGGAGACAGGTTTACGATTGAGTCTTCATGATGCTGGAGATGCATTTGATGCTGTTCTCTATCAGCAGGCTGTTGGATGCTTGATTTACTTATGCATTGCTCAGCCAGATATTCAGTTTGTTGTCTCACAGATGAGCAGGTTTATGCATTGCCTAGGAGTCACGCATTGGAAGGCAGTTAAGCGCATCTTTCGCTACTTGAGTGGTACTCGGCTATTTGGGTTGTTTTATCCCAAGGGGGGATCACTACCGCCAGATTTGCATGCTTTTTCTGACTCAGATTAGGTTGGTTGCTATGACACTCGTGTGTCCACCAGTGGTTTTTGCTTCATGCTTGGTAGCTCATGTATATCTTGGTTGAGCAAGAAGCAGCCTACTGTGGCCACTTCCAGTTGTGAGGCTGAGTATAGGGCAGCTTTCACAACGACTGTTGAGTGTGTGTGGCTCAGACGCCTTATGGCTAATTTGGGTGTTGGCCAGTCTTCTACCACCACCATCTTCACTGACAGTCAGAGCGCATTGGCAGTTGTGAGGAACCCTGTGTTCCATGCTCGCACTAAGCACATTGAGGTGCATTATCACTATGTCAGGGAGAGGTTCTGTGCTGGGGAGATCAGCTTGGCATATGTGCCCACGCAGGAGAACATTGCACCTTTTCACGAAGGCTCTACCTAGGGAGAAGTTTGAAGCTTTCCGCAAAGCTTTGGGCTTACTTTCTTTTGTGCAGTGATTTCCACATAGCTTGGCACTTCCTTATACATGAGTGCTAGCTCCTTGTTCACCGCATCACTCCCAGGGGGGATTTGTTGACATATTTAGGTAGTGATGTGTGTGAACACACTAGGACCGCCGGGGCACTTTTTTCCCTCTTTAGGAGGTTTTTTTCCCCCGGCTTGTATATACACCTATTGCCCTAATGGGCTACTTATCTTTGTACATTCTCTAGTAATACATTCAGTATTGTGTGTTTGTGCTCCAAGCTTCTTCTTCTTCCTTGTGCTGTTCGCGTGCTTCCGCAGACGTCTATCTCCAACATCGCCTAGACCGAATAGTTCGGCGATGCATCTACCGTCTCTTCCGCACACTACTCTATTGATTAGGAAAAACATTACAACGTTTTGTGCAACACCCTTTCAGTGCACGTCTTTTCCTAATTAAAATTAATCCACTGAATAATATTCCGGCGGCCTTAACAAGTCACTTGACTCAATCTCTTTTTCACTTATGCCTTGCAACCACAACTTTGAAGATAAAAATGGACTTAAGAGGAAGAAAATGTTATATGGAAGAGTCAATTCGAGGTGAGAATCTTCTTATATATTAGAGATGGATCATGAATACTAAGTGGCATTCATGTAACCACCTTCTATTCAAGGAAAGAGGAATAGATGACGTTTGGAACAATCTGTCATTGTCAATTTTGGATGTCTTCAGCTTCGTTTCCATGCATAATAGCTTAAAGATCATTGTAAAAAGAAGGAAGAAGCATGAAGATATGATCTAATAGACTATCATGCTTTATCTTAATTAATCCTAAAGGTAAAAAACCTTTTAATGAGAGATGAATTGAATCAATAACCCAAATGTTTATACTAGGTTCTAAACCAAGGATCAATACAAACATCCAAGGGTCTAGCCCAAGGGTATTTATACAACATATCACTTGATTTAGTGACCCCCAAATCTCTCTTGTAGTTGCTTTCGTAATACACAACACATCAGCTCATACATCACAAACTTGTATTAGAATCCAAAAGATGAAACCAGAAAGTGGAGTCGGCTAAATCATCCACACCACATTTGACATTTACACACACATATATATATATATGTATGTGTGTGTATATAGAGAGAGACGTGTACATATATATATTCTCCATGCATACTTTGCCAAAAGGAAGCTTCCTCTTCAAAATTAAAAAATGCTTGTTGAGAAAACGTAGGAAAGGGAAACTTTCCACGTTCTAAATGGAACTGATGTGTGCATATGAAAGCCTCCAATTATCCAAAGCTGAAACACGGAGGAATCATGATAGGAGAGTATTTTCATGAAACGCGGGACTAAGGTTCAAATTTCTTGAAAAAGAAAAAGGTTGGCGAGGGGGTAGTCTCTATCGCTATAATTAATAAAAGAAGAGTTATAGAGTGGGAATCGGAGAAACTCCAAAAGGCAGATGAAAGAGGTTTAGCAGAAGAACTTGGTCACCTCTCTTTTAGTGCCCAAAGAGGAAGCGAGCGTTATGTGAAGAAAATATGGAAACCAAAGGATGTAACAAGTCCTTTCTTTTTACAGACCATAGGTCTGATAGTTGTCATTAAACTTCTTTTTTTTTTTTAAATGGAGGTTCAATCGAAGCCTACTCCCCCGAACTTTAACTTTGAAATTGCAACTGTACAAGTGAATGGGTATAGCACCCATGGGACCTCCCGTATCCCACAAAGCAGAGGTTATATAAGGTTACAATTGAAAGAGACATGGTTACAACTGATTTTAACTGGCTTAAGCCATAACATGTCGAACCTGGGACTTGAACCTTGGACCTCGGTCTCAAGAGGCGAAAGCTCAACCAACTGTCCTACGGGACGTAGACACTAAACTTCAATTTTAAGGTCTTGGTAAAGGAGAATAGTGATTGCTTTTAGGGTTGCATTTGAGGTGGATTATGGACTCGAATTGAGAAAAGATTTGCTCGAAGTGGTGAATAATGTCGAGTGAGGCGGCGGCGCTATTAGAGGATTACGTAAATTGAAAATGTGAGGAGAGGAGGGAGAATCCTACAGCTCTGGAAGAACTCCCTGATCAGGGCACTGAACGAGGGCGCCTTGCATATGTGGAGCCACTTGCTCGGATGGAAAAGGGCGCGAAGACAAGAAGTAACTCAGAGTGAGGCACATCAAATTCTCGAATGTGTCTGCTCTTTCGCAGCCTCGCATATAGAAGCAGCCCCATCCCCACGTGAGGAATGAGACACCATTATGTTCTGGTCTTTCTCAGCCTCGCATATAGAAGCAGCGCCATGCCCACATGAGCAATGAGATTTGGCGTCTCTCGCCTTGAACGACTATGTTCCGTTAGGCTGCTTGTCTGTCCTACTTGACATAGCTCTGCTCGTACACAACTGTTTATGCTTTATTGAGCTACGATCCACAGAGTTTCAGCCATTCTCATCTCCGCCTTTCTACGCAACGGCAATTGTTGTCTCTGTTTGTCTCCCTTTCGCTCCTACACAGGAAGCGTAGGCATGGATAATGAAGCGTCCATGGCGTGTGAATTGCACTTGGCGTCCTCTTCACATAATCTGCGATGTCCGCATTCCTCTTCACATGATCAGCGTCGTCTGCATAGCTTTTTGGCTCAGAACCGCCAGAAGGAAGCTCAGGATTTATGTCGCCTCTCGTCATCAACCTCATATGCCGGGCGTGACTGGGCACGCCCTTCCACGCCTTCGTCTCCTTTGTCTTTCGTTGTATCGGCTGCAGCCATGCGACCTCAGGATTCAGGCTTGGAGCGTGACTGGGAGTTATATTCTGTGGAGCACGCAGAGGCTCAAAACACAGGTGTTTCGACTGATGAATCCACGTCCGTTTCATATCAGAACGACATCGCTAGCTCATGCTATACGACTCCACCTCCCGCATCTCATAAGCGAAAGAGAGTGTTGTGCCCCCCGCCACCACCTCGCAAAAGCTCTGCTTCACAGCGCTTCCCTCCGCAGCCACAGCGAACTTTCTTCTGTACACCAGAAATTGAGCTCTTTTTCTCTTCCAATTCCACTGCTTCTTAGTGGGATCGTCCATTTTCCGTGACATATGCGATCTCAGTTCCAATGCTTCTTAGTGTGATCGCCCATTCTCTGTGACATATGCAATCTCAAGTCTGGGTAATCATGTCGTTGATGTCTCCAACTCTCCAGATACTACAACTGTGGGGTTCTTCTTGCAGTAAAGCATGTTGCCGGTTCAGGCGCAATTGTGTGTTATCTGGTCATGATCAATTGAAAATGGGGAACCTCCATGGGCATTGATTGTATTGTCTATAAATTTATGGGAGTTGTGATTAAAATTTCCCACGAATTTGAAACTGCACGTTGCAACCGTCATACCAGAGGTCTGGTTTAGTCATCTCTTTCATGCCGCGGTTGTTTTGAGACTCTCTCCGTTCATCTCCATGCTTTCTCGTTGATTGTATACAAGTTTTATCAGGTTTTCCGCTTTCACATATTCAAAACTATCACTCTATTCTCAGCACCTGAGACTCAGCCTTACCTGTACCGCGTTGTCATGCCCAGCTGGACTAATGAGCTCTTTTCTTAATCCATCTGTACGATTTCGCAATTCAACTGATGCAGATGCTTGTACAGCTCCGAAACTTATTTTATTGTTGATTGAATTCCTTGAGTTCAAAGATCTGAAACTCACGTTGTTTTGTAATGAGCTGTAATGTCCATGGATCTCCTACAGTAAGAGACTGACCACGGGAATGATCACTGGTTACCTTCCTTCTCTCAAAAATGTTCAGCGTTTTCGAAGTTTCCTTGGTTCCATCCGCGGTACCCCATTGGCCACCTCAAATTTGGTGTCATGGCAGATATTATGTTGGAATGCAATGAGTCCACTGCTCAAAATGGAATCTGTCCAGGGGATTGCTTGCTAGCTCGTTCTTTCAATTTGTTGGAGTTCACCGGCTGATCGATCCTGAAGCTGTATGCTGCTGATGAAATTCAGTTCAACGAAACAACGATGATCATCTTGTGCTAGCTCCGTGTTGATTAATGTTTTTCGGAAGTTTTATGTTAGTGTTGAGCTAAACAATTCCGTAGATAACGGCTTCGCGCAGTATTGACATTGAGTTGCACGATTAATTTGTAGTCTTACTCATTGACGACGGTCTAGTCTTTTTGAAGCTCTGTCCTTCATGTAATAAAGAAAGCTAGTGAAAAGAGATGCAGGCGACACTCGAATATGGATTAATTTTACCATAAAGCATTTATTTGCACGTGAATTCAAGTATTCTATAGAAAGGCTCTCGCAAAATAGCTGGGTGGGGTTGTATAAGCATATTGCAGTGGTTATTTACAATGTTCAGATTCGCCATGTGCAATTCCATTTTTGGATACTTCTTTCTGAATCTCTATGTTGTTTTTTTTTTTTTTAAAAAGGAAGTTCGGCCTTAGCCTAATCTCCCGGACTTTAATTAAATTAAAGAGAAAAAGTTACAAGTGAATGGGACTAGTGCCCATGGGACCCCCCAAATCCCACAACGCAGGGGAGGAGTACGGCGAGCTACAGGGCATTACAAATGAGGCGGATAACATTATCATCACCCTCATGTGGGACCCATTTGGGTTTTAGCTTGTTGTTTTCGAGGAGATAGATACAGTGATGTCTAAACGGTGGTGATCTCTTGACACGGGAGATCCTTTTACCAAGTAGAAATAAGGATTTCTCGATCGACCATTCCTTGGGAGTTTGGCCGAAGTTGACGGCACAGCGCTCTCTCCAAATCTTCCAGAGAGCCTCACCTCTGATGGCATTCCATAGTCTTGATGAGCAACCGATCGCCTCACCCAACATCACTTGTTGCCAGTTGATTTGACTCGTTAGTCTCAAAACGCGGTATACGTGATGCCAGATGAAGCGGGACTTGGGGCAGTCGAAGAACAGGTGGACTAAATCTTCGATGCATCGATGACAACGCTTGCACCATGGCGGCACACCACAGATTTTGTTAGCCCTTGCATTAGTCCAGATTCCCTTATGCAAGACCTGCCACATGAGAACGGACTTTTTGACCTCAATTAGGGGGTGCCAAAGAGACATGAATTTTAGCTCCCACCGAAGTTTGGTCCAGGTGAGGCACCACCGCTTGTTAAGGGTGTGGTGAATCTCCTGATCACCTTTGAAGTTTGGGATTTCGGAAAGCTTCTTACCATTGCTCCATTTGAGGCCTTCCAAGCAAGGCAGATCCTGACCGCAAAGAAGGCGGGTAGTTGAGCGGTCCCAAGCTAAGCACCTGCTTTGAAGGAGGGTCCATTCCTCGAAGGTAACGCTAATTCTCGGATCCAAATCTTCAAACCTAATCCACTGGCTGGTCTCTTGTTTCCAGAGCTGTTTCCACTGTTTGAATCCCTTGTTCCATAGCCGCCTTGCAGTTTGGAGGTTCCAAGATTCCACTTCCCTAATGCCACTGATCGGGAACCAAATAGAGTCATTTTGTCTTATGCCAGCTGCCCACTTCCAGTCATCGCTGATTCTGATGAGCTGTTTGGCTTTGTTCCAATTCTTCCATAAGGAACACACGAGGCTAGAGCCTTTAGGGCAGACCGGGTGGGGGGAGAACAGAAGGGATTGAATCCCTATGTCCCTCCACCCAGGGATGCCGACGAAGGTAAAGTCTTTCGTGTTTCTGAAGATCAATTTAGCCCAAGAGGACTCCTTATTGCTCCAGGCCTTGATAAGCCATTTAGCCGCCAGCTTGTCAGCAAGACCAGCAATATCCAAGATTCCCAAACCCCCTGAGTCTTTAGGGCTAATGCAAGTTTCCCACTTGATTTTGGGAACTCCCCTTCTGTTGGGGTCCCCAGTCCAAAGGAAGTTCCTGCAGATTCTTTCTACTTTGGCCAAGTCTTTCTCCTTAGGTCTCCAACAAGAGATAAAGTAGATAATTGTAGACAACATGAAAGTGTTAATAACCATAGCACGTCCTGCCAGGTTGACTTGCATACCTTTCCACAGATTCAGCTTGGTATCCAACTTGGCAAGAACCCAGTTCCACCGTTGGTCCATTGAGATGTCGAAACCCATCGGAATGCCGAGAAGACGGAAGACTTGACCACTAGGGATAACTTGACACCCCCGATCCACCAACAACTGGGGAGTAGGCCCGCTGATCGCTCTAAAAGCAGTTTTAGCATGGTTGATTTTTGAGCCTGACGCCACACAAAAGGTGTGGAGGCACCACCAAAACACCTCAATGCTGTTTATATCGTTATGCACAAAGGCATTCATGTCATCAGCAAAAAGTCTCACAACCATTTGGCCGTGATTTAGGGGTAAGGAGAGACCCTTGAGATTGCCAGCATCCAAGTGATGTTTTAATAGGCAGCTGAGCCCATTCGAGGCGATAGCGAATAGTAAAGGAGCAAGAGGGCAGCCTTGCCTAATTGATCTTTTTAAACGAATGGGTTCGGAGAGCATACCGTTGATGTTTATTCTAGTTGAAGCATTTCCAAGAAGAGTGGCAACCATCTTCGTGAACTTTTGGCTGCAACCAAGGTCTTTCAATGATTGAAGAATAAAGTCCCATTCCAATCTGTCATACGCTTTGTCGAAGTCGATCTTAATGAAAACTAGATCTTGAGCAGACTCCTCAGCAAAAGCAAGGCCTTCCCAAATGTCAATAATTGCTTCAAGTATAGATCTACCTTTGATAAACCCTTTTTGGTCCTCGCACAGCCATGACTTTAAATGACAGGAGATTCTGTTGGCGATAACTTTTGCAATTATCTTGTATCCAGTTTGGAGCATGGTAATCGGACGCCAGTTTTCAATTTTGTTTTTATCTCCCCGTTTATGGATTAACTTGATGACGCCATTATTCAGGCACTCAGGGAGGGCACCGAAGGAGAGAGCCTCTTGCCACACGAGGCGCAGTGGGGTGGCCACCTGAAATTTGAATGACTTAAAAAATTCATTGGTAAGGCCATCTGGACCCGGACTTTTCCCATTGGGAAGGGCATCAATAACCTCGATAATTTCATTCTCGGAGATGTTAGCATCCAGTAGAGCAATCAAGTTCTGTGGGACTCTGGTTTGGGCAACTCTTGAGATGGTTGCCATGGAGTCGCGCCTGTGGGGGGAAAGAGGGGTAGAGACCCCGAGAAGGTTGGTAAAATGTTCGACGATGATAGCTCTATTCTCCTCTTCTGTGCAACATTCAGTTCCGTTGTTATCGACCATTAGGGGGATGGATTCCCTAGCTTGTTTCCTTTTGAGGATGTTACACATCTCTTTCGTTGGTTTGTCTGCCTTCCCAGCCCACCAATCTTTGAAGAAAATTTGGAGATTTTTCCTTTGGACCTCCTCCTCTAATCTTAGCCTACCCCTGATTTTCAGAAGACCCTGTTGGCATTGTAGATTGCCTTTGTTCACCTCTTCTTCAAGCCGTGAGAGCCTCCGGTACACCGTTTCTCTTCTTTTTTTTCGAATTCCTCTTATAGCCTTTTGAGTTCTGATTAGAATTTTACGAGTCCTCTCTACCGCGTTTCTCCAACACTTAGCCGGTTCATTACAGTTAGCAAAGGCTTCCTTCCAAACCTCAGAAATTTCCTGGTGGACAGAGGGGAGGGCGAAAGATGTCTGACAAGCGTGAAACCAAGGAGCTTTCTGGAGCATGTGAATTGGTTTGAAGGACAGAGTAATCGGATAGTGGTCAGAGATAGTGAGGTCCATGTGTTGGGAAATCGACGGGGTGCCCCACTGATGGATGGTGTTCTGATCGATGTAGCATCTATCAAGCCTTGCTTTCCTCAAAGAGTCCCCCGACTGGAGATTAGACCAGGAGAACCCGTGTTTGTCTTTCACTTCGACCAGGTCGAGATGGAGCTTGATTTTATCCCAAATCTCTTTTTCCTGACCGTCAATAATTTTTCCTTTGTTGTTCCATCGGTCCTCAGGAAACTCAACCATGTTGAAGTCCCCACAAATCAGGACATTGTGTGAGAGGGAGTCAAGGGAAGCCCAAGTATCCATTCTATCTGCTTCGCCATTAGGGGCATAGATTGAGACCACCGTGAACTGAAAGGGAGATCCGAAAGAGACCGCAATCCAGCGATGATTTCGACCTTCAAAAGTCGAGGTCACGTTGCTAGACAGGGCGTGACTGATACCGATAGAAGCACCCCCCGTCCCTCTAGGGTGAGAAGTGGAGAACCAAAGGTGGTTCGGAGAGATACATTTAAGTCGTTTTTGTAGATCCTCTCCGTCGATTTTAATCTCTTGTAAGCAAATGACGTCAGGGGCAAAGCACATGTCCCTGAACCACTGGCCAAGAATCGAGGCTCTTGACGGGTCAGACAGACCCCTAACGTTTAGAGATGTGAATTTCATTAGTGATGGTTGCCCTCTTTGAGGGGAGGGACCCAATCTTTTTTCTTCTTGAGGTCTTCTTTTTTCTTCCCTGCTTCTTTACTTAGGATCCTACTCTTGAGGGGGCTCTTCCAAGGCATGCCGGAAGGTTGTTTACCTTTAAGCTTGGACTTTGGTTGTAGAAGTTTAGGGTAGCATACCGGGAGGGTAGGACCAAGAGCGGAGCTTTCGCTGTCTGGGTTGTCTTCGTTGCTGGTAGAGAAGCCTTCCTCTTTGCTCGTGGTGTAGCCTTCTTGGTTATCTTCTTTGCTGGTAGAGCACCCAAGGGAATCAACAGTGGGGTCTTCTTCAGAGAGGTTGTCCCCTGGGAAGTCTAACTCATTAATCTCTTTTTCTAGGTTACAGTATATGTTGTTCGAGGGGGCAGCTGTCGTGGTATTCCTTGTTTTTGATCTTCGAGGGCTTACTTTCCTCTTGCGTCTCACTTCAGTGAAACCTTCTGAATCCGTCTCAGCAACGCGAGTTCCCTCTTCTTCCTCCATTGGAGGGGGAAGACTCCGAGAGTCGTCTTGGGGGAGAGGGTCTAGGGTCCCATCTGGTTTAAGCTTGTTTTTATTGGTACTTTTCCTCAGGGGGCAGTCTTTGATCCTATGACCTTGAAGCCCGCACCGGAAGCACGCGTTTGGCAAATTCTTGTAAGTAACCTCTTATGTCCATGTCTTTCCATCTCCACAGTTTATGGAGATCTTCGAGGGAAGGGCCTGGTTCAGGTCTGTTTCAACGCAGATCTGAGGATGCCATCTAGCATTGAAAGAATGTTGCGCTCCATCGTAGATTAACCCCCCCACATCCTGTCTTGCAGCCATCGGGCGACCGATCGGTGAGACGATTTCACGAAGAAATCCATACATGAAGAAAGGCAGATTGGGAAGCTCCACCCAAAGCGGGTAACGAAGAGGCTTTGATCTGTTCGGGACAAAGTCTGGGGTCCACTTAAAAAGGCAAAGGGTGGACCGGCCCACTTGCCAGGAGCCGGCCTGCAGGGCTTGGAAAGCCATCTCTTCGTTCTCAAAAACTAGAAGCAGGTGATTCGCCGGCAGGAATTGACATTTGGACACAATTAAGCCTCGCGGGAACCACACCTTTTGAAGCCAGTTTCTCACACTTTCAAGAGGGGGTCTGGGGCCAAACATTTGACCGATCAGGCAAGTTTTCTTCAGTTCTTCCTGCTTTGACCGAACTTTGACGTTCGCCGTTTCAATCAAAACCGTTTCAATCTCCCGGTTTTGATTGAAACGGCGCTCTAAGTTTTTGGAGCTACATGTCTGTCATTATGTTGTTGATCTGTTTTCTTTGTACTACAATGGAGGCTGCGGTTGCATTAAGAAGTCCAATCCCGTACTTCGGGATGCTAAATCTGCGTTAGGGAGCCTTGTCACCATTCTATCATCCGTCACTGGTATTGACCCGTGCATGTTCACTCCGAATACCCTTCAGCGCAATAATCGAAGTCATCGTGGTGACGCATTGTTTGTGACTGATCGAGCTTTGAAGCTCTTCGATCTTCCTTTGCTGAGACAATTGCTTATTCAATTTGTTGGATTGGCTGGATATTCTTCTAGTTCAGAGATCCACAAGAGTTCTGCGTGATAGTAGTGATGATTTTCGACATCTGTGTTTAATTAAGTGCTAAGTTAGTCTAAACTCATATCAGAATTTGTACATGACAAGCATCTATTAATCGACGTAGTTCAAACGAGGCTGGATTATCACAGCTAAGCCCAAAATATTGTGTCGGGAAAGATACATGTAAATTACTGGTTTCTTGCGGAACTGAATATTTCTTTTTTTTTTCGAGAGTACAATTACCTTCTTTTGGGAACGATATTGACTTCGTGACTTTCATTGATGATTTTTCCTTCGAAGTGTTTATGTGCTTCAAATATTTTATGGTTTTGGTTGAAAACTTGTCAGCATGTAAAATGGCATTTTGATCAAGGGGGGAATACATGTCTTCTGACTTTAATGCATTTCTACTTGAATGTGGGATAAAACATTGGTGTACAGTGCCATATACACATCAACAGAATGGAGTTGCTGAAAGGAAGAATAGGTCACTCATGGAGATGGGGAGGTGTATGGTCAAGATTCAGGCTTTACTACATAGTTTCTAGCTTGAGGTTGTTATGTGTTCAACATATGTACTTAACATGTGTGCCACTAAAGATCTGTACTCTATCACTCCATATGAGACTTGGCATGGTTGCAACCCATCTGTTGCTCACCTACGTGTCTTTGATTGTCTCGCATATGCATTAATGCCTGAACACCAACATAGAAAATTGGATGATAAAGTAGTGAAATGTATTTTTGTTGGGTATAGTCCTGAAAGCAAAGGTGATCCCCTGTATCATCCGCAAGCTAAACGCATTTTGGTTAGCCATGATGTTGTTTTTGTGGTAGAAGTTGAATCAAGGATGAAACACTTGCTATTTTGGTTCATACACCTGTAGAGTGTTTTGAACAATTCTCTAGCCACAACAGCAATTGACTTAATTCTTTTTAGGGAACTCTTATTAACTTAGTAAGCTAACAATCATGAGTGATTTCATCAAAATGATGGACTACATAAAGAGAAAAGAGTTTAGGAAGTCATAACACCATCCTAATTTTCACAAGCTATAGCAGTCCTTAGACCCGTGAGCAAAGAACTGTTAATATCTCGAGATTCCAAGATGCAATGCGTATGAAATTTCGTAGGCATATATTAGATAGTATGGTGATTCTATAAAGATTTTAATTATGGAAAATTATGAAATACACAATGAGAACAAGCTCTGAGAAAAGCACTATAGTGATGTAGTGCTAATAGAGAAGTAAAGAATGAAGAGATATATACGATTTCAAATGAGCATATATTACGATTGTAAAAACCTGATTGCAATGAAATTTCATGAGTATAAAGTGGACTCAAGGAGAAAACTTTATCAACTTGAATCACTGAAAATGATGGATCATGCTCAGAAAAATTAACTCTGCAAACTCACTAAAAAAAACTGAGAGATATGGCAGTGAACAATATACTCACAAAAGCATAAAGATATGAACTCAAATGATCATGAGAATGAATGTATATTGATTGTAAAGTACAATGGACTTACTGTTACATATGTGTGCCTTGAAACCACACTTTGATATGGCATAAAGCTCTACTCATGGAGGTCTAAAACCACGACTAAAAAGCCATGTATTTATACTGATGATTGGAGCCTGTGAATTTGAATCTCTCCGAAAATCATTCTCCACTCTTTTACTCATTGATTCTCGTACTCACTCAATCACAAACTCGTGGCTTTCTCCTTTCTACTTCATCAAGTGGACTCAACCACTTTAGATACTTTTACTTTTACATCAAGTAAAGGCTTTAAAAATTACCAGAGTGAGTTTACAAGTGAACTCTACAAGTAGTTGATATTTCATTTAAATTTATAGACCTTCTCATGACTCAAGCCACCACTTAGACTTTCCATGGACTTGTTCCAATAGCTCCCCCTCAAGTCAAGCTGTGAGCTTGAGGTCTTCAATCTTCCAAAATTACGTGCAATCCAATCATACCTTTAAATTTGGTGAGTTTGGTTCCATCTAGTGCCTTGGTTAAGATATCTGAACATTGTTGATGGGTTGACACAAAAGATAGCTGAATTTCATTGCTCACAATCTTCTCTCCTCACATAGTGATAATGTACTTCAATATGTTTAGTCCTTGCATGGAAAATTGGATTGGTAGCCAAGTGATTGGAGCTCATATTGTCACTAAAGATACTTGGGAGTTCCAAACTCCAATCTAAAATCTGTAAATAGTGTCCTCATCCACATTGCTTCTTGTGTAGCTATGGCAAGACCTTTGTATTCGGCTTCAGTAGAAGAGAGTGCAACTGTGGGTTGCTTCTTGAATGACCATTAGACAAGTTCTGAACCTGCAAAGGTAAGATAACTTGAGGTGCTCCTTCTTTCTTCCTTGGAGCTAGTCCAATCTGCATAAGAGAACAATTTCAAACTTAAATCAGATACATCAGGGTAGTATAACCCCTCATTCATGGTCCCTTTGAAATATTTGGGTATCCTCTTGGGAGCTTCCATGTGAGGTTTCTTGGGTGTGTGCATAAATTGACTTAGCACACTCACACTATAACATATATCAACCCTTGTCAATGTGGCATAGTTCAAGCTACCCATAAGACTTTGATAACCTGCCACGTCTTCTATGAGTTCACCTTCATGTGAGCTCAATTTATGATTAACCTCCATTGGAGTACCTGCTATCCTGCAATCTTGCATTTTGAAGTTTGTCAACAAGTCTTTAATGTAATTTCTTTGAGTAATATATAGACCATGATCCTTGTAAACCACTTATAATCCTAGGAAGTATGTGAGTGGCCCTAAGTCACTTATCTTAAAATCTTCTTTCATCTGCTCTTTGACTTTCTTGATTCCATTTGCATCATTTCTTGTTAGTATAATATCATCCACGTACACACACAAATAGATGAATTGAGAATTAATCCTTTTCTCCCCCTACCTTGCCTTCCTCCTCTGCCTCTACCTCTACCATGTGTTCCTCTACCTGCATAGTTAGCTTGATGGGTACCTGCTTCATCATCCACTTTCTCTCCTCTTCCTTTGTTTTCTTTGGAATTTCCTTTATTAGTATACAAAGCAAAAGATTGATTACCTTTGGATATTTCTCCATTATTGATAAGCTTGGCCTCTTGAGTAAGTAGTTGTCCTATGAGGGTATTGAAATCTGGTACATGCATATCCATGTATAGATCCACAGTTGTAGTGAATGCTTCCTACTTGTCATCTGCCTTCAAGCCATTCATGACTTGCCTTACAATTTGTTCTTCATCTATCACTTCTCCAATGCTTCCCAACTGATCTTATATGCCCTTGAGTATTGTGTCAAAATCAATCACATTTTGTTTGGGAGCTTTCTTGAGAGTTGTGAAGCCTAGCCATGATGCTTCCTAGCCTTTGTACTTGAAGAGAAGAAGGCTTCACGTGCATTCCACACTTCATGAGATATTTTACAACTTCTAGTGTGAGGCAACAAAAAAATATGAGATAGAGTTGAGGAGATAAGACTTTCCAAGTGCATCCTTGGAGCACCATGTGCTCAATCCTTCTTGCTCTTCTTGTGTTGGTTGACCTTTGTTCATATACCCAAAGATCAACCGATCCTAGAAATTAAAATCGAGTTCGAGAAACAATTCGAAGATATGTCTGAATATGATCAAAGATGTCTAATGCATGAAAGGGTGTTCTTATTCCTACAAGCAATAGATGTTAGAGCCCGAGAGGAACTAATTTCGTTTCTACAAGACTTGGATTACGAGTCGGGACTTACAGAGGATTGGACACTTGTTCATGATGTTGTAACAAGATATGTTAAAAAGCAGCAAATGTTTGAGAAATTCCGAAATGATTGGAAATTGGATCTTCATGCAGATATAGCCGATGCACATATTTCTTGCATGCCAAATTTTGAGAATAATGTGCAAATTCAAAAACACTTAGAAAATCTGGCCGAAAAAGAAAGAAGTATGATTGGAAACCACATATATGATCATATAGAGATTCTTCAAGAAGAACCAATAATAATAAATGATACAAACCCTAAACCTTTAAGATGTCATGGGATAGTAGATGACTTTGCAATAGATACATCTGTAAGTGTCCCAAAAGTACAAATCCTAATGAGAGAAGGAGTAAAGGAGCTACGAGAAGCTAACCAAATATCAATTAATTTAAAAACAAATCAAATAAAAATTCAAGATACTCAAACAAGAAATCAATATAAAGCTTCTTCTGGTCCAACAAACTCCTCACATCTCATAGGAAGTAATTATATAAATATTAAACCAAGATATACAATATATCAAAATCCAAAGATGTCTACAATGTCTCAAGATGAACATGAAGAAATTGTCAATAGAAATGATGTCAAGATCAAAGAGATATCAATAAGTAGTTCCCTAAAAAGTGTTATGCGGCATGCCAAACATGATGAGTGCGATGCTTGTCATGAGGCTAACTCAATTACAGATCAAGTGTCTGATACTCCTCTGAGTGATACTACATTAGATATATGTCTTGAGATGCAAGATAATGATCCTACTTATATGATAGAGGATAAAACTCTAATTAGAGTTCTAGACAGTGATATGTATGTAGATGATGTCACACTGCACGAAGAGGGGTATGAGAATGATCATGAGGAGGATGAAAATAAGTCGTCGATTGCTCATTCATACAGTGATATGTATGTCAATAACAATCATGCTCAGTTGAGTTCTTATGAGGATGAGATTGAGCATGAAATGTCAAATGAAACACTCATAGAATGGCATGATAAATCTGATGAAGAATCTATACCGAGTGAGGGTGAGCATGAAAAGATAGGAATTTATGACTCCATTAAAGAGGCTAGATTTAGTCACTATGAATCGAATGAAGAATCAGTTGGTTCAACTGTAGCTGTAGAAGGATTCATACGCGAGGATGCACGTGACCAAGAGTCGATGATCGACGAGATGGATGAAGAATGTGGTCTAAGCATATCCTCTGAAGAGAATAGGCAAGAGAGAACTGAAATAGGAATAGAACACTATAGTGAGCTTTTGAATGAAAAATTTCGATTGACATCAGATGACATCCAAAGCCCTAAAAAGGTTTTTGAGGACGAATATAAAGTCTATAAATATTGTTACATAAAGGGAGAGTTCAGTGATTAAGATGAACATGATTTTCTTAATTTTGATGACAGTGAATCACTCCATGAGGAAGGGCGAGTGGATTTGGAAAGTGATGAGGATGGAGAGTTCCTAGAAAGGTTGGAGAAAGAAGTAGGCTTCATAATTTCTGGATCTCAATCAGAAGGGAACGATTTCACCATGGAGAATAAAGATGACTGTGTTTTGATATCTGAGTATTATGAACACTTCCATTTGAAGTGGGATTCAAATGATTCTATTCAGAAACCTCATCTTAACGATGATGGAAACATGATAGAAGATAATGAAAGGGATAAAATTCCTATAAATGATCTCAAGCATGAAATAAAAGAAAATACATGCTTGCAATAAAATTTCAATTATGAATCAAACATATACAAATTTCAAACTTCATATACATGTGTTCTTGACTCTGCACATGATGAATTCGAAAGAATCATAAATAAAGATACTTATGCTCAGATAATTGAAACATGGATATCCAAATTCTCTGAGAGTTACAAAGACCACACAAGCCGCCAAGAGGTAGACAAGCGAATAAGGTGGCTTGTATACATATTTACTGTATTTATGAATGCAACCTTGATTGATGCGATTCAAAGATGGCTTGTTTTTAAACATAGCTTCTTTGGAGAGCATTTATTTGTGAAAATCTATTGGAAAGGAATTTCTTGAATTTACAAGAAATTCAAAAGTGACTTTTGTAAATATAATTATTCAAATACTTAATAATTATATTTTTATTTTGTGACATGGATAAAAGTAAATATAAAATATATAAATAAATAAATAAATAAATACAAGTAAATACATAAATAGATAAATAAAAACATAAATAAATAAATAAATAGATAAATAAATAAACAAACAAAAACAAACATAAATAAATTAAATAAATAAATAGATAAAATAAATACATAAATAAATAAACAAATGAATAAATATATAAATAAATAAACAAATACTTAAATAAATAAATAAATATATAAACAAGTAGAAGAGGTAAGTGCATCTAGTATTCAAGTAGATGAATTATTTTTTCAAATAATCTTTTAGAATATGATGCTACTGATGTGCTTTGTGAGTTTATGAGTACAGGTGAAGATTTGGAGCCGATTGCAAATCGGGAATTTGAATGGATCATGAAAAGAGCAACGGGATTTGAATTGCTTGTACATATCGTATTAAAAAAATAGATATTTATGAAGCGTTATCGTGGATTGCATGTGTACATATGAATATTTTGATTCGATATTTCTTGTCACGTGTTCAGTGTTTGAATGCAGGAGAAGATTGACAAAAGGTGATGAAGATAAAGAGTAAAGCAGAGTTCAGAAAAGCCTTGTTTTTTTTTTCTTAGTTCTCCTATTAACCAAAATCTTTTTTCGCACCTATTTTGAGATGCATTGCATGCCAAATATGCATGTAGAAATGTGTAGAAAGCACGTGTTTTGATTCCAATAGAAGCACGTCCATTTGCACAATTAGATAGGTAAATATCATTTAAAAATAATAAATCAAGTTTTGAGTGAATAAAAAGAGTAGTTCTAAGTGAGAAAGAGAGATTGCATCTATAAGAGAGTGGAATTGTGATTATTGAGAGTTTCTTTGCTTAGATACCATAAAACCTCATTTTTTCACACAATTTTGTTTCCCTTCACGCACCTAACACATGCATAAATGAAATGTTAAGAGCACAAGTATATTTAAACCCGTAGTTGCACGGTTGATTGCACTCGTAAAGAGTTGTATATATATGTCAAGTTGATGAGTTCAATTGGAGAGTGAAGCCTCATCATCCGATCCTGATAACTCCCTTATCTGCACCATTTTGTTTTTCCATGCACCTACAGTAGGCATGTATAGGGCCCATTACATGGCTGTGCATAGGCACATATGCTTCTAACCCATGCACATGAATTTGGAATTCATAAATCTTGGAGTAAAAAATTTTGGTGTTGGCACATCCGGAGGATGCACAGGTTCAGAAGGGGGTGGATGTGGTCGCGATCCGAAGCCAATAATCAAATGACAGTCTCGAAGGTGCTCAGAGTACCTTTGACTTCATGTCTTCACACAATGTAATCTCATGGAATAGAATGATCATGGCCTACGCAAATCAAGTTATCAATGTGTACGGAAGATATGAAAGTTTAAAAGGAGCAGAGCCTGCAACACGTGATACACAAATTATGATTATGGAGGCCAAGCCTTCCAAAATCTTTTCCCAAGGGAGTCAGTTTCCTTGGTTCCATCCAACGGCGAGGGAAGTGAAGACTGCTTACTTTATTGGGAGGCAAGGGAATGCTCAAATCATGATGCAACTGTGGGTGACCACGTGCGAAAGGAGGCTTGCTATTTTTCCCCAGGAGAACGTTCAGAGAGGGCGGCAAGACAGTGGGTGCTGGGGTCATTTCAGAAAATATACAATGAGTACGACAAAAAATTTAGTGTCTCTACTACTTTTCTTATTTGGATGACATCTAGAGAGTCAGCACTACCATGTCTGTGGGAAGCGCACTTCCATTTTCCATGTATGTGACCAGTCGGCTCTTTTCAAGGAGTAGTATTGCTGCTTGGAGTAGAACTATTTGCATGGTTTGCTATCAGAAAGGAGCAGGCCGAGCACGCGGAGCTGGCTGGGGTGGCACAAGCATCAAGATCAGAGATGCTGATTTGTACTAGAGGCCATCCTCATTTTTTTGTATTATCAGTGGTAATATGATTTTGATCTTTTCTAGAGCCCTAGTTCTCATGAAAGAGGAGGAGTAGAAGTGACAGATCGTGTAGCAGTAGTGCAAGGGGGAATTCTACCCAGCTTAGGAGATGTGGAAGAACAGAGCGCATACAACGATCAGGGATTGAAAGAGTAGGTTAGGACACTGAATGCATTTATACCCGAGGGGAAGAAGAGCTGCGATAGGTTGAAACAGGAGAGGGAAAGGAAGGCACAACATATATGTGAGGACGCTAAAGGCTGCCTTTCTTCTATCTACGTTCTTCTGATGAAGCTTCCATCGAGGCCAATTCACGAGCTATTTTCTGGCAATCCGCGATGCAGGGGCATTTGGGGAAGGATTTAGTATGCACTCTCTGATTGGCTATTTGCTTCTCCATATGTCAAAATCTAACTGTGCGTGCCACTTATCTGAATACTACCTAATGACATTGCTAATTCTGAAATGTTACAACATGGTGGCTGAAGCGTTCTGATTTGAGAACTAATTGTTGGTGAAGCTCAGATAAATTGTGAAGCAATTTCAATTTGATACTCCTTCAACGGAGTCGCTCACACACACAGTAGAAAGATTCAGTTGTGGTTTAACTATGCTCTTTGTGAGAGAGAGCATCTTCAAGAGAACTCCAAAGATGGTGCTCACATTTGATGATGTTTATATACTGAATCTAGATGATTCGCTGGACGTTAAGCATAATGTCCAAGTTGTGTACAGGCATGGTTATGTTTCAAGTAGGAAAATCATCATAACCACAAACAGCTCATGAATTCTTTCAACCTTTCACTGTTATTCAATACCATGCGGGATAGAAGAGAAAGGACAAAGTCTGGAAGCAAATCTCTATTTCACCTTTTAAGAGTGCATCATCACAAAAAGGAGAATGATACCTATTGTTTTGGCTGACTCAAGAGATGAGGGTCAAAGTTCAATGTTAGTATTTAGTGAATCAAAGCGAGTCGATTATGATATAACGCTAGAGCTACTAAAAAGGGTATCTTTAGCTACCTCTCTTCATTTTCATTTTCTGTATGAAAAACTAAAGTTGCACTTCGGTTTTTTTTAGAAGATTTATTTCAATTTCTTTTGGACGAGTAATGTTTGAATATAAGGTGACATTCATAGAGAAAATGCGAACAGAGGAAAGTAGTGCCTTGAAATAATTTGACTCTTATTAACATACAAAAATTTACTTATTCCGAGTACTTCTTTCTTCTACGATGCAATCATGAGTGTGCTTCCATTTAGTGTATATATGGGTTTATGATGGATACAATAGGAAGTTCAACGTAAGGTTGTGGAGGGCGTTTATAGAGTACTTTGGGTATCTTACAGTCATCGCATCAGTTGATGGAAAGATTTGTTGTATGTTTGGAGGTCTCCCCCCCCTGAACTGAATGAATTATAGTGGATGTGCTTAATACATTGTCCTACTCATGTGTCTGATCAAGGTCTAATAGTTGATTTCAATCTTCACCTATTTGTTTTTTTTGTTTTGGAAACCATTTATTACTGCTTGAAAGTTCTTTGTGTTAGACGCTAATCACCCTTTTTGTTGTGCCCATTATTTGGGCAGTGCTATTGAAGAGCCTGTGAAGAATTGAGTTAGAAGATATGGTTGTGGCATCAATGCCGAGAAGGACCTGAAACTTGTTTGACATAGCATTTATGCACTTCCTATGTCCTTTGTGAACTAGATATGAGCGTAATTGTAAATACATAGGTTCTAATGCAATCTTTATTTTCATGAGATACGTAGAACAACATATTTTCTGTTTAAGGAAATGAATTGTGTCTAGCTCGATGGATATGAAAAATGAATTGAGATAGAAATGTGATGATAAATATATCCGTGACTCTCATTAAAATGCTTCGTTTTTTGTATTTCCATATGAGATAATGGAGATCTATCAAAGCTTAGCTAATAACAAAACCCCAAATGTGTAAAGCATGTGTTGATGAGAAATAAAAAATCTTGACATTGAAGCTAGAGGGAGATCTCTTAACTTGGAGAAATTTACACAACAAAATCTTATGGCACTAAAAGAGCACATACTTATCATGAATACCTTGTGAATTTGTGCGACGTTAAACGAGCCAAAGATCTCTAAACATGTTGTTCATCTACAATCTATTTCCATTTCTCCCTCCTTTCCACAAACTCTTCGACATACCTGGTGAACCCGACGTGAAAGGAGGGGGTGAGTGAGTTATAGATCCATAGGAATTAGCATAATCAAAATGGAAGATATCCTAGCTCAATTCCTACGCTTTCAAGAAGAAGCTAGGCATCAAAAAGCCATCCAATCACTTCATGACCGTTTAATAAAGCGATGTGGGTTTTTCAATGGCAAAAATATATCTAGGTTTTGTAAAGAGTATGAACTCGAGGCCAAATACCTAGGTGTCGGATTGAGTCCGATGATGAAAAAAGAACTATGCAAATAAATCAAACGACATGGTCTCGATACAAAGCGACACTCCTTAAGCAATTTATGCTAGAGGACCTTGATAAAGTGACTCGTAGATCTTTCCTGAGGTGGGTTCATATGCCCAAAGATCAACCGATCCTAGAAATTAAAAAAGAGTTTGAGAAACAATTCGAAGATATGTCTGAATATGATCAAAGATCTCTAATGCATGAAAGGGTGTTCTTATTCCTACATGCAATAGATGTTAGAGCCCGAGAGGAACTAATTTCGTTTCTGCAAGAGTCGGATTTGGAGTCGGGACTTACAGAGGATTGGACACTCGTTCATGATGCTGTAACAAGATATGTTAAAAAGCACTAAATGTTTGAGAAATTCCGAAATGATTGGAAATTGGATCTTCATGCGGATATAGCCAATGCGAATATTTCTTGCATGCCAAATTTTTGGAATAATGTGAAAATTCAAAAACACTTGGAAAATCCGGCCGAAAAAGAAAGAAGTGTTGAGATTCTTCAAGAAGAACCAATAATAATAAATGATACAAACCCTAAACCTTTAAGATGTCATGGGATAGTAGATGTCTTTGCAATAGATACATCTGTAAGGGTGCCAAAAGTACAAATCCTAATGAGGGAAGGAGTAAAGGAGCTACAAGAAGCTAACCAAATATCAATTAATTTAAAAACAAATCAAATAAAAAATCAAGATACTCAAACAAGAAATCAATATGAAGTTTCTTTTGGTCCAACGAACTCCTCACATCTCATAGGAAGTAATTATATAAATATTAAACCAAGATATACAATATATCAAAATTTCTTCACTTTCATCTTGAGATATACAATATCTCAAGATGAAAGTGAAGAAATTGTCAATAGAAATGATGTCATCAGAAATGATGTCAAGATCAAAGAGATGTCAATATGTAGTTCCCTAAAAAGTGATATGCATGCCAAACATGATGAGTGCGATGCTTGTCATGAGGATAATTCAATTACAGATCAAGTTTCTGATATTCCTCTGAGTATTACTACATTAGATATATGTCTTGAGATGCAAGACAATGATCCTACTTATACCATAGAGGATTAACCTCTAATTAGAGTTCTAGAGAGTGATATGTATGTAGATGATGTCACACTCCACGAAGAGGGGTATGAGAATGATCATGAGGAGGATGAAAATAAGTCCTCAATTGCTCATTCATACAGTGATATGTATGTCAATAACAATCATGCTGCGTTGAGTTCTTATGAGGATGAGATTGAGCATGAAATGTCAAATGAAACACGCATAGAAATGCATGACAAATCTGATGAAGAGTTTATACCGAGTGAGGGTGAGCATGAAAAGATAGTTATTTATGACTCCATTGAAGAGGCTAGATTTAGTCACTATGAATCGAATGAAGAATGAGTTGATTCAACTGTAGCTGTAGAAGGATTCATATGTGAGGATGCACTTGACCAAGAGTCGATGATCAACGAGATGGATGAAGAATGTGGTCTAAGCATATCCTCTGAAGAGAATAGGCAAGAGAGAATTGAAATAGGAATAGAACACTATAGTGAGCTTTTGAATGAAAAATTCAATTGACATCAGACGACATCCAAAGCCCTAAAAAGGTTTTTGAAGATGAATATAAGTCTATAATGATTGTTACATAAAGGGAGAGCTCAGTGATTCAGATGAACATGATTTTCTTAATTTTGATGACATTGAATCACTCCATGAGGAAGGGCGAGTGGATTTGGAAAGTGATGAGGATAGAGAGTTCCTAGAAAGGTTTGAGAAAGAAGCAGACTTCATAATTTCTGGAACCCAGTCAGAAGGGAATGATTTCACCATGGAGAATAAAGATGACTGTGTTTTGATGTCTGAGTATGATGAACACTTCCATTTGAAGTGGGATTCAAATGATTCTATTAAAAAACCTCATCTTAACGATGATGGAAACATGATAGAAGATAATGAAAGGGATAAAATTCCTATAAATGATCTCAAGCATGAAATAAAAGAAAATACATGCTTGCAAGAAAATTTCAATTATGAATCAAACATATACAAATCTCAAACTTCATATACATGTGTTCCTGACTCTGCACATGATGAATTTGAAAGAATCATAAATAAAGATACTTATACTCAGATAATTGAAACATGGATATCCAAATTCTTTGAGAGTTACAAAGACCAGACAAGCCGCCAAGCGGTAGACAAGCGAATAAGGTGGCTTGTATACATAGATGGTTTGTTTTTAAACACAGCTTCTTTGGAGAGCATTTATTTGTGAAAATCTATTGGAAAGGAATTTCTTGAATTTACAAGAAATTCAAAAGTGACTTTTGTAAATGTAATTATGTAAATACTTAATAATTATATTTTTATTCTCTGAGATGGATACAATTAAATATAAAAATAAATAAATAAATAAATAAACAAATAAATACAAGTAAATACATAAATAGATAAATAAAAAAATAAATAGATAAATAAATAAACAAACAAAAACAAACATAAATAAATTAAATAAGCCAATAGATAAAATAAATACATAAATAAATAAACAAATAAATAAATATATGAATAAATAAACAAATACTTAAATAAATAAATAAATATATAAACAAGTAGAAGAAGTAAGTGCATCTAGTATTCAAGTAGATGATTTTTTCTTTCAAATAATCTTTTAGAGTATGATGCTACTGATGTGCTTTGTGAGTTTATGAGTACAGGTGAAGTTTTGGAGCCGATTGCGAATCGGGAATTTGAATGGATCACGAAAAGAGCAACGGGATTTGAATTGCTTGTACATACCATATTAAAAAAATAGATATTTGTGAAGCGTTATCGTGGATTGCATGTGTACATATGAATATTTTAATTCGCTATTTCTTATCACGTGTTCAATGTTTGAATGCAGGAGAAGATTGACGAAAGGTGATGAAGATGAAGAGTAAAGCAGAGTTCAGAAAAGCCTTGTTTTTTTCTTAGTTCTCCTATTAACCAAAATCTTTTTTTGCACCTATTTTGAGATGCATTGCATGCCAAATATGCATGTAGAAATGTGTAGAAAGCACGTGTTTTGATTCCAATAGAAGCACGTCCATTTGCACAATTAGATAGGTAAATATCATTTAAGAATAATAAATCAAGTTTTGAGTGAATAAAAAGAGTAGTTCTGAGTGAGGAAGAGAGATTGCATCTATGAGAGAGTGGAATTGTGATTATTGAGAGTTTCTTCGCTTAGATACCATAAAACCTCAATTTTTCACACCATCTTGTTTCCCTTCATGCACCTAACACATGCATAAATGAAATGTTAAGAGCACGAGTATATTTAAACCCTTAGTTGCACGGTTGATTGCACTTGTAAAGAGTTGTATATGTAAGCCGCCGGATTGGCAATTGTAATCTTTACCTTTCATATTCTGCACGAACTGAAAGGTCATTGCGTAGATGTTGTATCTATTTATAAATCAATGAAAAAGACGCTTCGGTAATAACCAGAAGATCACCAGACTGTCTGTCTGGGCCATACGTCTGTGGAGTTACGTTATGTTGTTTTTGGAGAACTCTGAGTCATACTGTGTCTTTTCTGTCTTTGTTTGCTTGTTGCACCTGTGCGGTAAGGACTGTGTTATGATAGTGTTTGCAGTAATTTAAGTATTGAATCACTGTTCCGCTAAGTTAATTATTGGGAGTCTGTATTACGATAGTATTTACCTTGTGTGCCAGTTACTGAGAAGTCTTATTCTGTGTATGAGTCGGAAATATGTGATAGAACGAATCAGAGTATTGATAGTAACTTGTGTTAGTAGAGATTTAACATTACGGTACTGTAGTGTGAGTGTTCAATTGGGAAAATCAAGTATAGGGCCTCTGATTATTCAGACCCCTTCCACTCCCAAGAACCCGAAAAGAGCTTAAACGCGTCTCTGACGGCAAACGCGTGTTTAACACTGGTGCCGTCTTTGGGAAAGTGGCAATAGAATGTTTCAAATTAGTTGTGGGAAAGTGGCACCAGAGTGTTGAAGAATGATTGTGGGAAGGTAACCATTGATTCTGAATCGACAATAAGGTAGAAGTAGTACGCAAGAGTTGAAAAAGGTGATATATGCCGGTTACTCGGTCCGGCGAGTCGTATCCGAAGTACAGACAGCCTTGGGAGGTACCAAATTTGCGAAGGACACCCCCACGAGGAAGAAGCACAGATCGGTTAGGTCTGGTCGTCGAAGAAGCGAAGCACATTAGTAGTGATTCCGGTAGCGTTCCGGTGGAACATACTGCAATTGCGGTAAATTCCGATGAAATCTCGGTGCACTCTACAGAAGATACAGTAACTTCGGAGTCCAAAAGAACGTAGTGTGTAGTTGATCGGACGCCGTGTGGTCAAGATTCAAATCTCTCTACGGATAGAGGTGTGTTATCCAGAGAAGTCATTGAAGGTGAAACAATACCCTGGATTGGGGAAAGTTCCACTAATTCGGGCGGCAGTTCGGTCCTGGTTGCAGAAAATTTACAATTTTTCGGTGACAGCGTTATACTTCCTGGTGACTCTTCATTCCGAACACCACTGTTGGGAGCAAGTTTGCCTACGTTTGATACCACAGAAGAGGATAGGCTATTCGAATTAGAAATTCGTAAGAGGTTGAGCGCTATTTTTGAACCGGAAGGAGAGCAGCTAATCATACAGACTCTGAAGAACCGGAACCGCATTCTCAGAACTCAAGAAATAGTAACAGCACCATGAGTTGGCAACAACAACAACAACAACAACATCAACAACAACAACAACAGCAACAAAAACAACAGCAGCAGCAACAGCTACTTCCACCTCGAGCAGTTCCAACGGGAGTAACTTACACCAAATTCGGTGGATTTCCAGGTGATGATCCTGATGCTCATGTACGCACCTTTGAAATAAGTTATGCAGTACTTAACCATCCACCCGATCCGGCATACAAGGCCATAGTATTCCACTCAACATTAGTTAATGAAGCAGCGAGGTGGCTTACAGAATATGATATCAACCATTTCGGCACCTATGAAGCGGTAAGGGATACGTTTTTGCAGAGATTCCGGCTAAAGAAGAACCCTACCAAAATTTTTGATTACTTACAGAACAATAGACAGAAGCTGAATCAAACAGTGCAAGAATATGCCACCCTATTCAGAACTCATTTGAGACAACTACCTCCGACACATGCTAATTTACCGGATGATGTCATCACTCAGTGGTTTATTAATGGGTTGACTCCGCAACTCCCACAGATTATGATCATCCGTTGTGTGGGAGCTATGACATTAGATGTAGTTATTGCAATGGCTTTGCAGCTCGAGCATAAGGTTGGAGGTTTTACCGAAGACCTGGAGTGGTTAAAAGCCAATAAAAATATCGCAGAGGATCCGGCTAGAAAAATGTACTGCACCAAATGCAAGAATCCAGTGCCACATGTGATCTTAATCAGATGTATTGCGCTATCTGCAATACAACCGGACATTCCACCAAAAACTGTGCTTATAACACCAAAGTGCAGGGACCAGCAACTGTGAACGCTATCATACAAGAACCGGGCCAGTCGGCCACTCATTATATCCCACCTCAGATGAGAAATAATCAGCAACAAGGATACAGAAATTATCGAGGACAGTGGAATACAAATTATAATACAAATCTCTGGTAGACAGGAACATCACAAGAAAGAAATTCTTTGCCACCCCCTCGTTGTCATTTTTGCGGTGAGTTAGACCACATACACAGATTTTGTAAAGATGCAGCCGAATATGATCAGAGGAAGAAAGAGCGTCAGAACCCAATGACCAATATGGTCTTTATTTCACCGGTCAAAACTCAGGCCGCAGTGATTCAAACAAGATCTGGTAAGTAATTACAACCAGTAGCAGAAGTGTTTGAACCTGGCATCCATGAACAGCAGAGAATGTATGACAAAGCTAGTCAATGGTCCACCAAAGAGCCTACAGTGTTCCTAGATCCAATTCTGGTGACCCAAGTTCCGCTGCCAAAGGAAGGATCACAGGAACAAGATTCTATCCCAGTAACAGGCGCATCATCTTTAGAACCGGTGAAAAGTACGATTCAAGCAGATCAAGCATGGGATATTTTATCTAAGGCGTCCATTACTCTCCCTCTTGGACAGTTACTTGCACTAGTACTGGGAGTTCGGCAGCAAATCCAACAATAGCTCAGTCTTGGATCTTCCTGGATTCCAATGACAGCAACGGTACAACCGGAAGCTGATTCTATGGTGGATCATTCGGTCCCTTTAATTACGGTATGGTACAAAAATCACAAGATTACTCAAGTACTAATTGATGGTGGGTCTGGTGTAAACATAGGCACTGCAGCGCTTTGTAAAAAGTTGGGATGGATGCAAATCAAGCCTGTTCAATTTTTCGTTAGAATGGCAGATCAATCTCGAGTTCATCCGTTAGGACTCGTACGGAATGTCCCGATAACCTTGCAGGGTACAACGTTTAAGATGAATTTTGTAGTTTTAGAACTAGCAGAGTCTAGTTTTGATTATAATCTTCTTTTCGGACGACCCTAGTTAAAAGAGGCTAAGGTTATACAGGATTGGTGAGCACAAGAACTAACATTTAAGGATAATCATCATAAATATGTTGTTAAACTTGATGCCATTCAGCCTTGTGAACTCCATGCCAGGCCATATGTAGTAGAGCCAGTCCACATGTTGGATGGCTTATGTGACGATGAAGAAGAAGCATTTTTAAAGAACAATGAAGATCTGATTTCCTTAGGCACTGTAGATCTCCAATCTATTGTAGATAACTGAAGTTCGGCAGCCTGTACGGAAGACCAAAGATACTGTTGCTATGGAAGAAGCCGCTCTACAACATCTTTTACAATCAGCTGATGATCCAGGCAAACCTCGTCAATTCTATGTTCTCGAAGATCAGTTAATCACCAAAAATATGGAAGATGAAGTAAATCCACGACCTGTCAAGATAAAGGAAGGATTGTCTGAAGCATTTCAAGCAGATTTGATACAGCTTATTCGTGAGTTCTCTGATGTTTTTGCATGGGACTATCATGATATGAAAGGTCTAGATCCTCGAATCTATCAGCATCGGGTCATGCTCCCAAGCTGATTAAACAACCGAGCTACGGTATGAACCCTAACTATGCAGCACAGGTCAAAGTAGAACTTGATCGCCTATTAAAGGTAGGATTCATTGTACCCATTGAGCACGCTGAATGGATCTCCCCGATTGTAATCGTACCAAAGAAAAACAAGCAGCTCCGAATATGTGTCGATTACCGGAAATTGAATGCAGCCACCGTACCTGATCCATTTCCTCTTCCATTTCTTGATACAATGTTGGATAGAGTGGCTAGACATGAGATGTACTCATTTCTCAACGGTTATAGTGGTTATAACCTTGTTCGAATGGCTGAGCAAGATATACCAAAAACAACGTTTATTACAAATTGGGGTGTTTTTGCTTGTACAGTCATGTGGTTTGGATTGAGGAATGCTCCTAGCACCTTTCAACGATGTATGCAGGAAATCTTCTCACCCTATCTCACTTCTTTTATGCAAGTATATCTAGATGATTTGTCTTTATTCGATAAGATGATTGCACACCTGTATCATTTACGGTGTTGCTTTGAAAAATGCTAAGAATACCGACTCTGTTTGAACCCCACCAAATCTGTCATTGCGGTTTCTTGTGGTAAACTCCTTGGCCACATTGTATCTGCACAGGGAATACAAGTTGAATCCAGACAAAATTGCAGCCGTGTTAGAAGCTCCTGTGCCTACTACGCCGAAAGAAGTAATGCGATTCATGGGCCAAGTTAGGTGGCATGGTCGACATTTACGGTGGCTTGCCCATTTGGCAATACCCCTAAATCGTCTAATAACTAGTACTCCTCGACAGTTTGATTGGACCCTAGAATGTCAAATTGCATTTGATCGTCTAAAAGTTTTATTAACGCAGGTTCCAATTGTACAACCTCCTGATTGGGAACGCCCATTTCATGTTTTTGTAGACACATTAGATATAGCCATTGTGAGTGTTTTAACACAACAAACTGATAAATGGTTTCGGCCTGTCTATTATGCTTATTGGACCAATCACACCTCCAGCAATCCTTAGCAACAACAAATATATTCTGACATGCACAGATTATGCTACGAGATGGGCAGAAGTTTGAGCTTTACGGTCCGCCACAGCTGTTTCGGTGGCAAAATGTCTAATGAAGGACGTATTCCCATGTTATGGATTACATTTGGAACTTGTCACAGATCAAGGGACCCACTTTGTCAACAATTTAATGCGAGTGTTAACACACACTTTTCAAATTCTGCATAAATTCAGTTCACCGTATTATCCTCGTGCTAATGGCTTAGCTGAGAGTACAAACAAAACATTGTTGACTATGCTTCGAAAATTGATTGTGGAATCACGAGAAAGATGGGATCAGTTACTACCTACAGTATTATGGGCATACCGGACTACTTACAAAGTTGCCACTGGACTGACTCCTTTCAAGCTTGCTTATGGATTAGAAGCAATCGCTCCAATGGAAGTTGTAGTGCCTAGTTTACGCGTCGCCATAACTCAGAAGTTGATACCAGAAGATTCTTTGCCATTTCGGTTGGACACACTCAAAGAATTAGATGAGCATCGCTCGGAAAGTTTTCTGACTCATCAAGAAGTGCAGTTGCGGCAAGCTCGTACACATGATCGGTATCTGAAAACTCCAGATTTTACGGTAGGACAACTTGTGCTGTTTTATAATGCAAAATCAGATCGTTCTGTTGGAAAATTCAAGTTACGATGGTTTGGTCCTTATCGAATTACTGAACAAGTGGGCCCAGCTACTTTTTGGTTGACTACTTTGACCGGAGTTCCTCTTCCAAAAGTGATAAATGGTTCAAAGTTGCGGCCTTATCATCAAGCACCTGATTCGCATTGAAGTGTTCTGTGGTTGTCCGCGTATTGTTTTTCTTTTTTTCTCTTTTCTTTTCTTTTCCTTTTTAGTTTTGCGTATTCGTTGCTTAAAAACCATAAACTCCTCGTTTTGCTACATAATCATAAAACTCCTCGTTTGGATACATAACCATGAATAATCACCGCCTTTTGTTCTGCTCATGCATGCACACCGTAGTTATGAAGGTTATCATCTCAACATCGCGCGATGATTAGCATTTTTGATCGCCTCGCGTTACCAAGTACCTACTTAATCTTCTTCTTTCCGCTGTTAATCGCTATTGTGACTGCGTGTTCTGTGTGCTTTGTGCTCTTTGTAAACCCTGTGTATTCGTGCTACTTTGCGTGCGCATCATGGAAGCCCTGGCAAACTTTGCTACCTTCCGTGACGGACTCCCTACGGATGTGGGTGAATTCTTGCGTGTCCGTGGGTTGTCTAATTTCGCTAAATTGCCTTGGCATTCAGTGGAATGTCACCCATTTTACGCCCAGATTATTGCCGCCATCACTACCACAACTGCTACGGAGCAGAGTTGGACAATTACTTCCTTACCATCTCGGGTAGTAATCACCCTACAGTCCTTTGCTGATGCTTTTCGACTCTCTCCGGAAGGTCGAGAGAATGGCCCGAATCTACCAATTGCTACCATGATTCAATTGTTCCCTAGGTACTCTTCAAATGAGTATGCTATACTCTGTTGCCCTGAGCCTGAAAGAACAGCCTTACAATTTTTAGTAGCCATCTTAAACCTGCAGAAACGTACATATGGGATATCTCGCCCATTCTATTTGGTAATTGATATGGCTGCTCGAGAGCCTATCAATTTCGCTTCCTATTTTTTTCGGCGCATTCACCGTGAATGCGTTTTGATCATAAAGTAGGTTAACAAAGGAGAACTTCCACGATCACGTCTTCCACACATTCTCACTTTTTTATTTTCAGCCATTCAAGTAGCGCAACTACCTCCACGAGATCCAGTCTTATATCATGAGGAATCTGCTCAGATAATTGAAGACGACGAAGACGATGACGAAGAACTCTTCCAGCTCCTCCGCCAAAAACGCATCCGAATAAGTTCGTCTGACAGTCAAGTGCAGGGATCTGCTGATGGAAATAAAGCAGACAACAATGAAGAAGAAGGACATGAAGAAGAGACTTTCCACGACACAGCTACATCAATGCACCATGATTCATCATCTCAATCATCTCCAAACCAGCAACACAATCAAAGTGTTTCTGCTGATTCTAAAGTCACATCTTCTAAGGACGAATCTCAGCAGTTGAGCCATTAAATTCCTTTCTCTCAATCTTGACTACAGTAATATGTAAATTTAATACAGCTATTAAATCGTTAGATATTCAGTTTGATCAATAGTTTAGGAATTTAGAAGGAACTACTAACTATGAACTTTCAAGTTTGAACGAAAGTATGGATACACTATCGAATCCTGTGACATAAATTTCAGCATTCAAAACTATTAGCCATGAAATTTCAAGTTTGAAAGAAAATATTGAAAGTCTAACCAATCAAGGAAAAGAAAGTTCTACATGAGAGTGTAAATATAAACATCAAGTTCAAGTTCAAAATATATCTACACATTCTATTGACCAAAACCCTTTACTTGACTATAGAAGATTCACTCCTAGCCCTTTATATAGAAGACCAAATAGAGTCCATAATCGAACTGTTAGATGTTTATGGTGTGACCAAATAGGTCATATATATGGGAATTGTTAAGCATATGAGAATGCATGTAGACAAAAGTTGGTACTTGAAATTGAACAAAACATATGTAATTATTATGATCAATTACCTCTACACTTGAATTTAGGTAGAGGTGGTATCAAAGCATATTTTGACCAATCAAGAAATTGGCCAAGATCATGGAATAGATTGAAGAAGTAGAGGATGCCAAAGAAGCATAACAATATTGAATCTAATGAAAGTAGTTGTTTAAATAAAAAAGGAGAAAGCTCCATAAGTATGAATCAAGACAAATCATTAGACATAGACACAGAGAGATTTGAAAAATTTTTGAGTGAACGATTACAATTAAATAACGAAGAGAATGAAAAACCAATTAAAGTTAAGAGTAAGGAAGATGGCACAACCTATGTCCAACTTGATGCAAAGTTTTTGTATAATGATAAGGTTTTTTATCCTCAAAAGATTAAAGGATTTATGGAAGAAAAATATAATCATATTCTAACCAAAATTCAAGATGATAGTAAAGATCAAGAAGATGATGGAAATATAAGTATAGAAAATGACCAAGAAAGTACATCATATCATGAACATGAATATTAGACCAGAGTAGTAGGAATTGTTGATAAAAACATGAACCAAATTGAGAGCCATTTTTGAGATTTATTTGTTCCTTTGGATACTTAAGTTTCAAAATGTCTACTAATGCATTTTGAGAGTCTGTTTTGTAGGTATTGGCGAATATTTTTTTTGAATGAACAATTCATTATTACATCAATCAGCTGCGATGTAAACAAAAACAAAAAGATATGATCATGGGAGTTTTTACTTTCTTCCTCACCAAAAAAATAAGTTATGAATGATCAAGGGATTGTTTACTTTCTTCCTCATCAAAAAAGTAAGTTATGAATGATCTTGAGAGTTTTTACTTTCTTCCTCAATAAAAAAGTAAATTATGAATTACACCTACAAGAAGTTAATGAAGTCTATGATGAACAAAATTATGAAGATCTAGAAGAAATACTAGATTCACCATCAAATGAAAACAATGTGGATTCACAAAACAATGAAGATGATGCATCTTCAAACGAGGAATATTGTTTGGTTTCCATTATGAAAAATGAATAACTATGTTTTTGAGATTGTTATAAAAGGTATGATGAACAGGTACCAATGATGATCCATGAAGAGTTCATGTGCCATAAATGGTTTTAATGACTTTATAAGAGAACCTATAATGAGAAATCTATGTAATAAAATGTATTTTTGGATACTAATGCTTGATGATTTTATGAAATAGGACAAATTCTTGGAGGACTTTCTTCACGGAATAGAGCAAATAAAATTTGAGTGATTAGAGAGAATTAATGAGTGATGAGATATTTGCATTTTAGTCTTCTTTTCTATTCTCCATTTTCTTGCACCATGTTGATTTTTATTTTGCATCTAAATTATGCATGAGTGATATTAATGAGCACAAAAATTGCCTATCCAATAGGTGCATGTCCATTTGCACCAATTTAAATTGTAATGCATTATGAAATCTGGAAGCAAAGCCTAAGTTTTGGAGACTAAACCTCTTCAGCAAATGCTCTTACCTTGTCTATGCACCATAATTGTTTGAAAATGCACTTAGAATATGCATGGTAGGATCTCACTACATGACCTTCCATCAAGGCATGAATTGAGCTTTACCTATGCACATAGAGAGATTAATGTATCTACACATAAGTATGTATGTGAGTGAGTGCACAAGCCTCACCATTAGAATCCTTTTACCTTAATGATTGCACCATACTTGTTTCTCCATGCATTTCAAAGTATGCACTCAATAGGGATACATTATAGGCCATGCATAGACACATATCTTCTAATCCCATGCACATATCAAATCAAGTAAACTGATATTTGAGATGAGTTTATTTTTTGAAGCAACATGTTATTTGGCCCATCGAGGACAATGTGCAAGTTTGGTGGGGGTGGATGTTGGAGAGATATTCTCTCCCAAAGTCATTAATACAAACAACCACAATGTTAAAAGTGCTTCTTTTCAGGTTACAATACAATTTATCAAGACGAAGGTTTTGTGATTCTACATAAAGATGCATATATTTGGCCCATTTAATTTGGGAGAGAAGCAAGAGAACAAAACCGCATGAATCATATTCTTGTATATTTGGTATTCAAGGAAGCTATAGGTACAAGCCACCCAAAAGGTTTCAATCCATGTAGATGCATAGGAATCGCCAAGAAATTACACGATTATATTTGTGTAACCAAGTATAGACTAAGAGATATATGAAAGAGAAAGTTAATAATAGAAAATATGTTCGAGATCGCTAAGGAAAAACGAAGGGTGTGTTTTACCTATAATTTTAGAGTTCTTAAAGCTGTGAAGAATAGCACGGTGGGGATACGAAGGCGGGGAGGTAGCGTGCATGCATGGGAGGAGGAAGAGGAGACACATTTTTGCATGGACCTTTTTTATCACCATCTTCAGGAGGGCACTGGATATATATAGAAGAGGTCAGCCACTGCAAAAGGGGGGGATTCGAAGAAGATCAGTAGTTTTATCACTCAAGGACATGCAAACTGTGCAATACAACATCGACATTTGATTATGTGGTCTTGTTCTTACGTTTTCATCCGTTGTCGGCACTCTGCTATTATACTTCCAGTAGCAACAAGACGATTCCATTGATCATTGATATATCCATATATGATCAGAATCATCTGACACTAATCATTCTTCATATACCTGGCACACTGAGAAAAGATCTTTGACGTAGAACCTCTAACAAAGCTGATGCTGAGACAAATTCATCTTCGGACGTCTGACATGATCCAACTTCTGTGCCTGCGACTCACAGGCGGAACTCTCTTTTAAGAGTGAGTAAGGACTGTCGGCCAAATATATGGTGGTAGTCAATAAACATGGGAAAAGCGCAGCGTTGAAGGTTTTATCAATGGCGAGATCTGCCAAATTGTGACGACCGTGACTGTAGCTCAACCATAACGCTGGAATTCAATTTGATGTCACATACAATAAGTATTCATGACTGATTGTTTGATGATTGGTCCGCTTGTGACGCGGGCTCTTCTGAATTAGATCTGACAATGAATTTTCATTATGACCGATAGTTATCACTTCATCAACAGTAGCGCATGTTGCGCTGATTGTATAAGGATTAAAAAGAACTGTATGACGAATGGTTGTTCCGGTTGCAAACGATAATTAGCGCTGATGTTCATCAAGAAAGTTGTAGCATAATAATTGAATAATGTCCATTGTATAAAGTGGTTTATAATTAGGTTTCGTGTTCCAGTTGATCCCTCCCTGGAGAATATGTTTACACATACGCTCTTCTGTGCATCTTCTGCAGCAAGGACATTTTCCAGTATCCAATGTCGAGAATAAATACCTGTATAAGTATTCGCCTCGTGAACAAGATCTTGTGCCTAGTTATTGCTACCAACGTTTTCATTTACTTTAGTAAAAGTAAGTCTTAACATAAGTTTTGATTTTACAGTTATTTATGAACTAAATGGTTTCCGACTTGATTGTACAATCCTTTCTTACGTAAAGGCTCAGCAGAGCTATGCATAATTCTTAGCATAGCAAATACAATTGCATATTACAGCTGTTACTTTGTGAAACCCCTTTACAGATATAACTTGACATTCCATCTATGTGGTGAGAATATATTTGGTGGAAAATTATTTATATATATACCTAAAACTTTAGTTTCTATATTCGGTAGATGTTTTGTTTTCATAAGTCCAGAACATAAGTTGTTCGAACCCATAGCTGTCCTTGAGAAGGCATGAAAATTTCCAGTTGTGGTTCATAAGATATATATAGCATCAATGATAAAACACGACATACCCTTTTCTGAGATTTCAAAGAGCATGTATGGAGTTTCAAAGTTTGAAGGAGATTTGCTTCACTGAGATATGTTTTAGGTGCAATTCAAAGATTTTGTTAGATTCCATATTCCCATATATATATATATATATATATATTAGAAGTTGGATTTTCTTTGTTTTTAATTGGCACTAATCCATATTTCCTTATATTTACATGTAAGAAGGATAGAAGTGGATTTCCTATCTTGTTATCTTATATGTGAATTGACGTTTTCCATTTGTTTTAAGTAACCTTTTAACAGAAATGAGGATTTGAGATAGACATGTGAATGAAAACTTACTTCTTTTTTAAATATCCAAAAGTACTATAAGGCTTTCAATCTTTGATAAGCTAATTGGTGAAAACTCTAAATGACATGATATAATTAATTTGAATTCAAACTAGTCACACTCTTTAAGTTCCATCACACTTGAGATTGCATCAAGCACTTGGCATGTGCCGTAGGATTTGGCGGTTGATTTCATCCACCAACCAAGCGTTCATTACCTTCCGACAACACCCCCATTATTCTTGTAGTGCCTCCACTAGAGAATTTGGACCAATGTAAAAGCTAACAAAATTTGCGGAGCCTCTCAATGGTGTAAACGCTAATTTCATGGAAATGAGGACTCAGGAAACCTTTTCTTTTTCTAGTCCAATTCAATGCCGATCTGGCATGCCCTTGGGAAAATCATGTTGTTGCAAGGAGAGATCAATTGGAAGCAAGCGATATTGGGTGAAGCGATCCATTGTTCCTCAAATTGTGAAATGTCATAAGAGAAGAGCCCCTCAGAAGATCTGGAAAGAGAGATTCGCCAGAGCTTTGGTAGCCCTCCTGAAGAATGGTCGATGAAAATTCTCTCTTTGTCTTAGGGAAAAGAATTTTTAGTTGTAAGAAGCCCACCGCTTTTAGGCATCATAGAATGCTTCTCCTTGAGGGCAACAAAATTAAAAGTAAGTGGGCCCCCCATGAGGGGGACAAAAGGGCTATTAACCTTCTTTGTAATGTTTTCTAACAAGTTTTAAGCAACCCTCTCTTGTGAGATTTAAAGGGTCCATGTGTGCTAGACCCATTCACTTGTATAATTATTCTTTCTATTAATTAAAGTTTGAGAGAGTAGGTTATTGTCGAATTTCTTTTTTGAAAAAAAATAGTGCCGTAATGCAGTTCTAGTGTACATTGAAGTACGCGATTGAACTTCTTAACTCAGCTTTAGTGGCCATTGTAGTGTAAACAGTAAAGGTAGAACATGAAGACATGTGACTTTCGAAACCAAGAGAGACGTTTCAATCCAAATTACAGAACGAAGCCTTCATTGATGAATGTGAACATTGTAAATAACCAAATTATTATGAGCAATTTTGCACAGCGTGGGATGAAACATAGTGTAGTGTGCCCGATACACCTCAACATAATGGAGTTGTTGAGACAAAAAATATGTGTCTCATGGAAACCGCAAGATGTATGATCAAGAGTCAGGCTTTATGATATAGCTTCTCCCTTGAGGTTGTTAAGTATGTAGCATATGTACTTAAGAAATATCCCACCAAAGCATTGCAATCTATCACTTCACATGAGGCTTGCCATGGTCATAAGCAATTTGTTGTTGATTTGTTGTATCTTTAGTCGTCTAGCATACACATTAATGCCTTAACAAGAACATGGAAATTTGGATGATAAGCTTGTGAAATGTATTTTTGTTGGGTATGGTTTAAAAATTCAAGGCGACCATCAATATCATCTAGACGCTAAACACATTCTAGTTAGTCACGATGTTTTCTATGAAAGATGCAATTGAGCCATTTCTTTCAAGTACGAAGAAGACATAGGCCAACTCAAAGGATATGCATGACACTTTGTTGCCACTTATTACTAGTGAATAGTCAAAGGCAACTCCTAGTGTTATTTGCCTTTATGGCTTCAAATAATTATGGGAATCAATCTATTTTTCATGTATATTTACATGATATAGTTATGTATGAGAGACATGAAAAGCAAAAAACTATTCATTAATGGCTACTATTGGAATCAAAACATGTGCTTTCTACACATTTCTATATGCATATTTGGCATGCAATGCATCTCAAAATAGGTGTGAAAAAAGATTTTGGTTAATAGGAGAACTAAGAAAAAAAACAAGGCTTTTTTGAACTCTGCTTTACTCTTCATCTTCATCACCTTGCGTCGATCTTCTCTTGCATTCAAACACTAAAAACATGATAAGAAATATCGAATCAAAGTATTCATATGTACACATGCAATCCACGATAACGCTTCACAAATATCTACTTTTTTAATACGGTATGTACAAGCAATTCAAATCCCGTTGCTCTTTTCATGATCAATTCAAATTCCCGATTCGCAATCGGCTCCAAATCTTCACCTGTACTCATAAACTCACAAAGCACATCAGTAGCATCATATTCTAAAAGATTATTTGAAAAAAAAATTCATCTACTTGAATACTAGATGCACTTCTTCTACTTCTTTATATATTTATTTATTTATTTATGTATTTGTTTATTTATTCATATATTTATTTATTTGTTTATTTATTTATGTATTTATTTTATCTATTTATTTATTTAATTTATTTATGTTTATTTTTGTTTGTTTATTTATTTATCTATTTATTTATTTATTTATGTCTTTATTTATCTAGTTATGTATTTACTTGTATTTATTTGTTTATTTATTTATTTATTTATTTTTATATTTACTTTTACCTATCTTAGAAAATAAAAAATAGTTACTAAGAATTTACATAATTATATTTACAAAAGTCACTTTTGAATTTCTTGTAAATTCAATAAATTCCTTTCCAATAGATTTTCACAAATAAATGCTCTCCAAAGAAGCTATGTTTAAAAACAAGCCATCTTTGAATCGCATCAATCAGGGTTGCATTCAGAAATACAGTAAATATGTATACAAGCCACCTTATTCGCTTGTCTACCTCTTGGCGGCTTGTCTGGTCTTTGTAACTCTCAGAGAATTTGGATATCCATGTTTCAATTATCTGAGCATAAGTATCTTTATTTATGATTCTTTCAAATTCATCATGTGCAGAGTCAGGAACGCATGTATATGAAGTTTGAACTTTGTATATGTTTGATTCATTTCTTGCAAGCATGTATTTTCTTTTATTGCATGCTTGAGATCATTTATAGGAATTTTATCCCTTTCATTATCTTCTATCATGTTTCCATCATCGTTAAGATGAGGTTTTTGAATAGATCATTTGAATCCCACTTCAGATGAAAGTGTTCATCATACTCAGACATCAAAAAACAGTCATCTTTATTCTCCATGGTGAAATCATTCTCTTCTGACTGAGTTCCACAAATTATGAAGTCTGCTTCTTTCTCCAACCTTTCTAGGAACTCTCCATCCTCATCACTTTCCAAATCCACTCGCCCTTTCTCATGAAGTGATTCAATGTCATCAAAATTAAGAAAATCATGTTCATCTAAATCACTGAACTCTCCCTTTATGTAACAATCTTTATAGAATTTATATTCATCCTCAAAAACCTTTTTAGGGCTTTGGATATCGTCTGATGTCAATTGCAATTTTTCATTCAAAAGCTCACTATAGTGTTCTATTCCTATTTCAGTTCTCTCTTGCCTATTCTCTTTAGAGGATATTCTTAGACCACATTCTTCATCCATCTCGTCGACCATCGACTCTTGGTCAAGTGCATCCTCACATATGAATCCTTCTACAGCTACAGTTGAACAAATTGATTCTTCATTCGATTCCTAGTGACTCAATCTAGCCTCTTCAATGGAGTCATACATTCCTATCTTTTCATGCTCACCCTCACTCGGTATAGATTCTTCATCAGATTTGTGATGCATTTCTATGAGTGTTTCATTTGACATTTCATGCTCAATCTCATCTTCATAAGAACTCAACTCGGCATGATTGTTATTGGCATACATATCACTATAGGAATGAGCAATCGACAACTTATTTTCATCCTCCTCATACCCCTCTTCGTGGAGTGTGACATCATCTACATACATATCACTCTGTAGAACTCTAATTAGAGGTTTACCCTTTATCGTATAAGTAGGATCATTGTCTTGCATCTGAAGACATATATCTAATGTAGTATCACTCAGAGGAATATTAGAAACCTGATATGTATATGAGTTATCCTCATGACAAGCATCGCACTCATCATGTTTGGCATGCATATCACTTTCTAGGAAACTACGTATCGACATCTCTTTGATCTTGACATCATTTCTATTGACATCATTTCTATTGACAATTTCTTCATGTTCATCTTGAGACATTGTAGACATCTTTGGATTTTGATATATTGTATATCTCGGTTTAATATTTATATAATTACTTCCTATGAGATGTGAGAAGTTCGTTGGACCAGAAGAAGCTTCATATTGATTTCTTGTTTGAGTATCTTGATTTTTGATTTGATTTGTTTTTAAATTAAGTGATATTTGGTTAGCTTCTCGTAGCTCCTTTACTCCTTCCCTCATTAGGATTTGTACTTTTGGCATACTCACAGATGTATCTATTGCAAAGACATCTACTATCCCATGACATCTTAAAAGTTTAGGGTTTCTATCATTTATTATTATTGGTTCTTCTTGAAGAATCTCAATATGATTATATATGTGGTTTCCAATCATACTTCTTTCTTTTTCGGCCGGATTTTCTAAGTGTTTTTGAATTTTTCACATTATTCTGAAAATTTGGCATGCAAGAAATATGTGCATCGGCTATATCGGCATGAAGATCCAATTTCCAATCATTTCAAAATTTCTCAAACATTTGCTGCTTTTTAACACATCTTGTGACAGCATCATGAATGAGTGTCCAATCCTCTGTAAGTCCGGACTCGGAATCCAAGTCTTGCATAAACAAAATAAGTTCCGTTCAGGCTCTAACATCTATTGCCTGTAGGAATAAGAACACCCTTTCATGCATTAGACATCTTTGATCATATTCAGATATATCTTCAAATTGTTTCTCGAACTCTTTTTTAATTTCTAGGATCCGTTGATCTTTGGGCATATGAACCCACCTCAGGAAAGATCTACAAGTCACTTTATCAAGGTCCTCTAGCATAAATTGCTTAGGGAGTGTCGCTTTGTATCGAGACCATGTTGTTTGATTTATTTGCATTATTTGGTCTCGCATGTCATATCCCAACACATAGATAAAGTTTTCGCATAGTTCTTTTTCTGTCATCGGACTCAATCCGACACCTAGGTATTTGGCCTCGAGTTCATACTCTTTACAGAACGTAGATATATTTTTGCCGTTGAAAAACCCACATCTCTTTATTAAACGGTCATGAAGTGATTGGATGGCTTTTTGACGCCTATCTTCTTCTTGAAAGCGTAGGAATTGAGCTAGGATATCTTCCATTTTGATTATGCTAATTCCTATGGCTCTATAACTCACTCACACCCTCCTTCCACGTCGGGTTCACCAGGTATGTCGATGAGTTTGTGGAATGGAGGGAGAAATGGAAATAGATTGTAGATGAACAACATGTTTACAGATCTTTCGCTCGTTTAATGTCGCACAAATTCACAAGGTATTCATGATAAGTATGTGCTCTTTTAGTGCCTCATTATTTTGTTGTGTAAATTTCTTCAAGTTAAGAGATCTCCCTCTAGCTTGAATGTCAAGCTTTTTGATTTCTCATCAACACATGCTTTACACATTCGGGGTTTTGTGATTAGCTAAGCTTTGATAGATCTCCATTATCTCATATTGAAATACAAAAAACGAAGCATTTTTAGAGTCACGGATATATTTATTATCGCATTTCTATCTCAATTCATTTTTCATATCCATCGAGCTAGACACAATTCATTTCCTTAAACAGCAAATATGTTGTTTTACGTATCTCATGAAAATAAAGATTGCATTAGAACCTCTGTATTTACAATTACGCTCATATCTAGTTCACAAAGGACATAGGAAGTGCATAAATGCTCTGTCAAACAAGTTTCGGGTCCTTCTTGGCATTGATGCCACAACCATATCTTCTAACTCAATTCTTCACAGGCTCTTCAATAGTAGCGCCCAAATAATGGGCACAACAAAAAGGGTGATTAGCGTCTAACACAAAGGACTTTCAACCAGTAGTAAATGGTTTCCAAAAAAAAAAAAAGGTGAAGATTGAAATCAACTATTAGACCTTGATCAGACACATCAGTAGGACAATGTATTAAGCACATCCACTATAATTCATTCAGTTCAGGGGGGGGGAAAGACCTCCAAACATACACCAAATCTTTCCATCAACTGATGCGACGACTGTAAGATACCCAAAGTACTCTATAAACGCCCTCCACAACCTTACGTTGAACGTCCTATTGTATCCATCATAAACCCATATATACACTAAATGGGAGCACACTCATGATTGCATCGTAGAAGAAAGAAGTACTCGGAATAAGTAAAATTTTTGTATGTTAATAAGAGACAAATTATTTCAAGGCAGTACTTTCCTCTGTTCGCATTTTCTCTATGAATGTCACCTTATATTCAAACATTACTCGTCCAAAAGAAATTTAAACAAATCTTCTAAAAAAAACCGAAGTGCAACTTTAGTTTTTGATACAGAAAATGAAAATGAAGACAGGTAGCTAAAGATACCCTTTTTAGTAGCTCTAGTGTTATATCATAATTGACTCGCTTTGAATCACTGAATACTAACATTGAACTTTGACCCTCTTCAGTTGAGTCAGCCAAAACAAGAGGTGTCATTCTCCTTTTTGTGATGATGCGCTCTTAAAAGGTGAAATAGAGATTTGCTTCCAGACTTTGTCCTTTCTCTTCTATCCCGCATGGTATTGAATAATAGTGAAAGCTTGAAAGAATTCATGAGCTGTTTGTGGTCATGACGATTGTCCTACTTGAAACATAACCATGCCTGTACACAACTTGGACATTATGCTTAACGTCTAGCGAATCATCTAGCTTCAGTATATAAACATCATCATATGTGAGCACCATCTTTGGAGTTCTGCTGAAGACGCTCTGTCTGACAAAGAGCATAATTAAACCACAACTGAATCTTTCTACTGTATGTGTGAGCGACTCCATTGAAGGAGTATCAAATTTCAATTGCTTCAGAATTTATCTGATCTTCACCAACAATTAGTTCTCAAATCAGAATGCTTCAGCCACCATGTTGTAACATTTTAGAATTAGCAATGTCATTAGGTAGTATTCAGATAAGTGGCACGCACAGTTAGAGTTTGATATATGGAGAAACAAACAACCAATCGGAGAGTGCATACTGAATCCTTCCCCAAATGCCCCTACATCGAGAATTGCCAGAAAATAGCTCGTGAATTGGCCTCGATGGAAGCTTCATCAGAAGAACGCAGATAGAAGAAAGGCAGCCCTTAGTGTCCTCACATATATGTTGTGCCTTCCTTTCCCTCTCCTATTTCAACCTGTCGCAGCTCTTCTTCCCCTTGGGTATAAATGCATTCAGTGTCCTAATTTACTATTTCAATCCCCGATCATTGTATGCGCTCTGATCTTCCAGATCTCCTATGCTGGGTAGAATTCCCCCTTGCACCACTGCTACACGATTTGTCACTCCTCCTCCTCTTTCACGAGAACTAGGGCTCTAGAAAAGATCAAAATCGTATCATTGCTGATAATACAAAAAAATGAGGATGGCCTCTAGTACAAAGCAGCATCTCTGATCTTGATGCTTGTGCCACCCCACCCAGCTCCGCGTGCTCGGCCTGCCCCTTTCTTATAGCAAACCATGCAAATAGTTCTACTCCAAGCAGTAATACTACTCCTTGAAAAGAGCCGACTGGTTACATACATGGAAAATGGAAGTGCGCTTCCCATAGACATGGTAGTGCTGACTCTCCAGATGTCATCCAAATAAGAAAAGTAGCAGAGACACTAAAATATTTGTCGTACTCATTGTATATTTTTTGAAAATGACCCCAGCACCCACTGTCTTGCCACCTCTCTGAATGTTCTCCTTGGGAAAAATAGCGAGCCTCCTTTCGCACGTGGTCACCCACAGTTGCATCACGATTTGAGCATTCCCTTGCTTACCAATAAAGTAAGCAATCTTCACTTCCCTCGTCGTTGGATGGAACTAAGGAAACCGACCCCCTTGGGAAAAGATTTTGGAAGGCTTGGCCTCCATAATCATAATTTGTGTATCACGTATTGCAGGCTCTGCTCCTTTTACACTTTCACATCTTCCATACACATTGATAACTTTATTTGCGTAGGCCATGATCATTCTATTCCATGAGATTACATCTTGTGAAGACATGAAGTCAAAGGTACTTCGAGCACCTTCTAGACTGTCATTTGATTATTGGCTTCGAATCGCGACCACATCCAACCCCTCTGAACCTCTGCATCCTCCCAATGTGCCAACACCAAAATTTTTGCCTACAAGAATTTATGAATTCCAAAGAAATTCATGTGCATGGGTTAGAAGCATATGTGCCTATGCATAGCCATGTAATGGGCCCTATACATGCGTACTGTAGGTGCATGGAAAAACGACATGGTGCAGATAAGGGAGTTATCAGGCATTCGATGATGAGGCTTCACACTCAAATTGAACTCATCAACTTGACATATATATATGTTAAACGCGTGTTTGCCGTCAGAGACGCGTTTAAGCTCTTTTCGAGTTCTTGGGAGTGGAAGGGGTCTGAATAATCAAAGGCCCTATACTTGATTTTCCCAATTGAACACTCACACTACAGTACCGTAATGTTAAACCTCTGCTAACACGAGTTACTATCAATAGAAAAGAAATCAAAAAAGCAGAAATTGTTCTGCAAGTACTGTAAAGGAAATGATCATATCATAAAGAACTGTCCAAAATAGAGTCTGCTAATCTTGTGTAGGAAGAAGAATGGGTATTTACTACTATTTGCAGTTTTGACCCATCTTCTAATGAGCAATGCATGTCTGTAGTAGACTCAGATGTTTGCACTTTGACAGTGGAGTGACCAAACATATTACCTCGCAGCGCAGTTTCTTCTCTTCACTCGAGCCCGTCCCTACAGGGAATACTGTTACATGCACCAACAACTCCTCTTATCCTCTTATGGGAGTTGGTAAGATCATTTTGACTACTGCTGATGGTAGTTCTTTCACTTTGCTAAATACTTTGTTTGTGCCAGGGATCAAGAAAAATCTGTTATTAGTTTCTGCATTAGCCAAGATTGGCTTGATTGTGAAATTTGTTAATGATAGGTGTACAGTTCATGATGTGTCAAATGACCATGTGATTATTGCTTCTGGCATTTTATGTTGTGGGCTATATAAGCTCATAGACTATGAAAGATTTGTGAATGATTTGGCATGTGCACTACAGGATTTTCAGGCTATGTTAGATGCAAAGCTTTGGCATGCACGCTTTGGCCACCTATATTTTGCTAGTTTGCTACGCCTGCAGAAATCTGAAATGGTGTCCTCTTTGCCCAAACCTGAGGCACCTAGAAAACATGTTTGTGAAGGCTGTATTTTGGGCAAAATGCATCGTTCCTTATTTCCAAAAGATGGTTCAGTTCGGGCTACTCAAAAATTGCAGCTTGTACATAATGATGTCTATGGTCCTATGTAGACACCCTCTTTTGGGAATTATCTTTACTTCGTGACCTTCATCGATGATTTTTCCAAGCATGCATGGGTATATCCATTGAAGGCAAATTCGGAAGTGTTCATGTGCTTCAAATAGTTTTTGGTTTTGGCTCAAAATCTGTCAGCATGTAAAATGGGCACCCTCCGTTCTGATAAAGGGGGGGGGATATATATCTTCTGATTTTAATGAACCCGATGTGAAGAATCGGCATTGTAACTCAAGTACATCCAACGGGAAGAAATTCCAAGTATTTATACTTGTATTTTCCTTGCTTGCACATATATACATGAAAATGAAACCTAATGTAGAAAACCTTCTTCATGACATGGAATCATGATTAGTTTCATCTATGGATATTAAATTTGATTCCAATCCAAACAAGAGGTGCAAGAAGGTACGCAGGTAATTATTGTAGAAATTTTTCAAGAATTGATTACGGTAGTAGAATCTGCAATTGTGCAACCCAAAGTGACTACGCAGCAACTTACCGAGGCAGCTAATACGCAGCAACCCATTCCTCAACCCATTGTTCCTGTTCCACCCCTTCTCTTGAGGAACCTACCGCTTCATCCTCCTCACTCAATTACTCTCCACCGGATTCCACTCATCTTTTAACCTCTTCATCACAGCCACTTCCTCCTTTATTTCCTCCAATTCCTATGTTCACAGAATTAGAATCCATGGGACGCATGCTTATTCAGTTTTTCCAGCAGTTTCTGGTGCAACTCAGAATGGTTACAGAGAATCTTCGTCAAGAATTCCAGCCTAAAGTAGATGTATTTGAAGCATACATTAATCCACTCCAGGAAGAGGTAGATGCGGTGAAGGCAGAAAATCATAATCTGCACTTCGAGATTCAACACCTCCAGGCCAGACTTGACGAACAAGAAACTGTAATCAGACAATGAGATGCTACATTGGCTGAAGTCAAAGAAAAAGATGATTTATTACGCGTTGTTGATGCCGAAATTCTTCAGTTATAGTAGCTAGTTAAAGATAAAGAGGATGCCTGCATAGCACTAGGAAATTTGTTGGAAGAAACTAGAACACATTTAGATGAAGCAGTGCAGAAAGGACAAGAAATGACAGCTTTACTAAAGCAAACCAATACAGAGCTAGAGTTTGCAAATGCAAAACTATTTGAATCAAATGCTGCTCTTAAAAGCTAGATGATGTTGGTCGCTCAGCTACAAAAAGAGATCCCAACAATTCGAAGAGAGCGCGATGCTTACTACCAGACTATTCAATTTCAAAATCAAGAGTTGGATAGAAGAGAAAACCAACTGGGTGCTCAAGGAGAAAGACTATCTAGAGTTGATAAACAAATTGCCGACATGAAAGTGAATCGGGATGCAGCTCTATCAAACGATTTTTACCTACAAGAAGCCTTTCTGCAAACACAGGCAGAAATTTTGATGAGCCAAGTAATTTCTTTAAGCTCTATACAAACTGATGCTCAATTAGTAGAACCAGAGATCCTGAAGCAGATGTTAGATTCCTTGAAAAAGAAAATTTTCCGGAGGTGTAAATTAGCTAGAACAATGGAAGGTGATTTGTGGTAGGTACAGAATCAAATCAATCATTGATTGATTGGAGAGTGATTGAGGGAAGTTAGCCTCCCAAACTCAACTATAAATAGATGGCAGCTTTAGTCATGGTTAGAGAGACCTATGTGAAGACCTCCAAGAGTTGAGCTTTATGCCATATCAAGGTGTGATTAGAAGGCACACATATGTATCACTAAGTCATTGTATTCTACAAGCAATATACTTTCATTTTCATGATTATTTGAGTTCATATGTCCATGTTCTTGTGAAGTGTACTACTCCATGCCATTACTCTCAGTTTTCTCAGTCAGATTGCAAAGACTGTTTCTCTGAGATTGGTGCATCATTTTCCGTGATTTAACTTGGTAAAGTTAGCTCTATACGTTTACTATATGCTCACAAATTTTCATGTCATTTAGATGTTGCAATCTTCAGTTATGTTCAATTGAAGTCAACCCTGTCTGTCATTTTCACTTCTTTGTCAGGTACCCGACTTTTTTACTCATCTTGTCAGAGCCATTTCCCAGTGGTTATTTATCCAAATTCAATGATTTTTAAGCTTTTTGGATTCCGCTTACTGTCTAGTATACGCATACAAATTTTCATAATCATTAAATTCCTACATTTTGAGTTATGTTCATTTTTATGCTCACTGGTCTCAAACTGTAGCAGCCCGTGAAAATCGAGATGATGTCATCACTTGTTTAAACTCATTTTCAGTGTGTGGTTTATTATTTTTGATGAGGTTACTCTTGAAAGTTAGCTCTTTAAGCTACCTAGACTTCCCCAAGAGGAATTAAGCTAATTGCTGATGTGCTCAGAGAATTATGTAAAACACTGGACAGGTGTATGAACCAAGAATAGCAAGTTTTCACCTTTGAGCTAACTCCAACTTATCTGTTTTGGTCTATCTTTTTGAGAGTGATCTTCCAAGGTACATAGGGTGTCTAATACATCCATTGGCAAGCTAAAAGGGCCCACCATATACTCCTGGAGTTCATTTGGCTGGTGTAGAAAAAGGATTTTGCAACACCTCTTCATCTTCAAGCACATACCTATCCATCTCTTCACAGTGGTATCAGAGCAAGGTTGGACAACATGGCAGATGGATTTCCTTGATCAATTGACAAATTGGACAGAGGTAGCTACTCAGATTTATCATTAAGAATGGAAGCTTATCTCCAAGGTAGAAGTTTATATCGTTATGTGGCTGGAGATGAAGTTATGCCAAGTTTCAGGAACAAAAGTCAACCAACATAAGAAGAGCAAGAAAGATTGAGCACATGGTGCTCCAAGGATGCACTTGCAAGGTCTTATCTCCTCAACTCTATCTCAGATTTTTTGTTGCCTCACATTAGAAGTTGTAAGACATCTCAGGAAGTGTGGGATGCACTTGAAGCTTTCTTTTCTTCAAGTACCAAAGCTAGGAAGCATCAACTATGGCTGGATTTCACAACTCTCAAGAAGGCTCCCAAACAAAATGTGACTGATTTTTTCACAAAGCTCAAGGACATAGCGGATCAGTTGGGAAGCATTCACCACAGCTATGGATTTGTACATGGACATACATGTACCTGATTTCAATACACTGATTGGACAACTACTTACTCAAGAGGCAAAGCTTATAAAAAATGGAGAAAGCTCTAAAGGTAATCAATCTTCAGCTTTATACACTGATAAAAGCAAGTCCAAAGATAACAAAGGAAAGGCAAAGAAAGTGGATGATGAAGCAGGTACATATCAAGCTAACTATGTAGGTAGAGGAAGACATGGCAGAGGTAGAGGAAGAGGAGGTAGACAAGGCAGGGGGAGATCCCAAGACTCCAACTCATGTTCTATTTGTGGACTAACTAATCATACAACTGAAAATTGCTTTAGGAATTCTAGGAATCAAAGAGGCAGAGGATACAATAGAGGAAGTTATGGCTACTCAAGAGGAAGGGTCAACAACTACCATGGCAATTACAACAAATACAATCATTCAAACTATCAAGGAGGCTACAAAGGAAGGAGAGACTACAATAACTACACAAAAGACTCAAACAAAGAGGATTCATTATTGATCACAAGGTAAATCTGATGAGCATGTTTTCTACATAGATTCAGGTTGTTCAAATCATGTGGCAGGAAATGTGGCACTCCTATCAGATTTAGAAGATCCAAGGAATAAGCATGAGGTACAAACAGGAGATGATACAAAACATCCTGTGGAGAAAATAGGCAATGTCAAAGCACCTGATGGAAACATCAACCTACTCAGTAAGGTACTCTATGTCCCTACCATTATAAAGAATTTGATAAGTGTTGGGCAGATAGTAGAGAAAGAGTTTCAAGTCAGGTTCACAAAAGCAGGAGCATTTGTTGAAGATCCAAGACAAGGATTCAGAAAAATTGCAAAAGGTGAAAAGGCAGGTAGATTGTTCACATTTGAATTACAAGACACTAGAAACATTGCTCTCTTTAATTATGGTAGTCAGACACTCACAGAATTGGAAGTATGGCACAAAAGGTTAGCACATATTGGTGAAAGGTCATTAAAGCAAATTTGCAGGGACCAAAGTGTACTTGGACTCCCTAATTTGTCAAAACAACATATGATTTATAAGTGTAGTGCATGTCAATTTGGAAATTCTCACAGGTTACGATTCATGAAGAAAGGTTATATGCATGGAGATCTCTTGGAGTTGGTTCATACAGATGTATGGGGACCTAGCAAGGAAGCTTCAATATCTGGATCAAGGTATTATTTCTCCTTTATTGATGATTGCAGCAGATGGACTATCCTATTCTTTATGAAACACAAAGATGAAGTTCTTTCATGTTTCAAAAGATATTTGGCTCTTGTGGAGAATCAAACAGGTAAATCACTAGAAAGGCTAAGGTCAGATGGAGGGGGAGAATACTTCTCCCATGATTTTGATTCTTTTCTTCAAGAAAGAGGAATCAAAAGAGAGGTAACTACAAGGTACACTCGTGAGCAAAATGGAGTGGCAGAAAGGAGGAATAGGACAATTGTTGAAGGTGCAAGGTCTATGTTAAATGAAAAGAATTTACCTAATTACTTATGGGCTGAGGCTGTATCTACAACCACTTACTTGATTAATAGGTTGCCTTCAAAATCCCTTGATGGGATGACTCCATATGAGGCTTGGGAATGGAAGAAGACCAAGCTTAGATCATTGTAAAATTTTTGGATGTATTGCGTTTGCTCATGTTCCTTCACAGGTTAGAGGCAAGATGGATCCAAAGGCAGAAAGCTGTGTATTTATTGGATATGACAACAATCAAAAGGGCTACATGTTATACAACCCTACCAACAAAGGATTCTTGGTAAGCAGAGATGTAGTTTTTTATGAGAAGAATTCATGGTATGAAGATTCATGCAGGAAGGTCAATTTACCATATGATCTTGAAGAAGATTTTCCAAAGCTTGGTAGAGAACAACCAAAGATTGAAGAACAAGACACCTCGGAGGATGATGAAGAATCTCAGATGGAAAAGATCAAAGCTTGGAAGTCTAAAGGTAAAGCAAAATTGCAGGAACTTGGACATGAGGCAGAATCATCACATCATGGCCTAAGAAGATCTATGAGGGAAAAGAAAAAACCAGAAAGGTATGGGTTTGACACCTCATTAGTAACTAAACATTCTATCTACATAGCACAGGACATAAACCAAGAGGAGCCATCATCATTTGAAGAGGCCAAAGCAAAAACAGAATGGAAGCATGCAATGAAGGAAGAGATTGAAGCACTTGAGGGAAACAACACTTGGGATTTGGTGCCCAAGACTTCATCCATGAAGGTAATAGGCTCAAGATGGGTCTATAAACTCAAGAAGAATTCTGATGGTTCCATTAACAGGTATAAGGCAAGGCTTGTAGCAAAAGGCTTTGCACAAACTCAGGGAATTGATTATGAGGAGACCTTCTCTCCTGTGGCAAAGATGCCTACTATTAGGGTTTTGCTTAGTATTTCCTCTTCCAAGAATTGGAAGATACTTCAACTAGATGTAAAGAATGCATTCTTGAATGGTTGGATAACAGAAGAGGTATATATGGCACAACCACCTGGTTTTGAGAATCAAGTTTATCCTGATTATGTGTGTAAACTTAACAAAGCATTGTATGGTCTCAAGCAAGCTCCAAGAGCTTGGAATTTCAGGCTTGTTTCATTCTTGTAGGACAAAGGCTTTCAACCAAGCAAGGCAGATCCTTCACTCTATCTTGACAGGAAATGATGCAGATGGTATGAAGAAGATCAAAGATCAGATGAGAGAAGAGTTCAAGATAAGTGATTTGGGTTCACTTACCTACTTCCTAGGTTTGGAAGTTGTCTACAAAGATCATGGTTTGTTTCTCACTCAAAGAAAGTACATTAAGGACATGTTGGCAAAATTCAAGATCCAAGATTGTAAGATTGCAGGTACTCCAATGGAGGTCAATCACAAATTGAGCTCACATGAAGGTGAACTCATAGAGGACATCACATCATATCAAAGTCTAGTGCATACACACACATGCAAACATAGACACATGCATACATGTATATGCACATATACACACAAACACACTATACATGCACATACGAGCACATGTATACACACATGCACATACATACATGCATAAACATACACACATATAAATACACACATATGCATACACACACATACATACACAAATACAAACATATAAACACACAAAGACACTATACAAACATATGCATACACACACATAGAAACACATGCATACACACACATACATACATGTGTACACACACATACACACACTATACATAAATATGCATACACACACATATACATGTATACATACACACACACACATATACATACACACACCCAGAGACACACACATACACATACACATATACACACATAAAGACACACACTTACACATGCATACACACATATACACATATAAAACCACACATACACAAGCTATACATACATATGAAAACACACACATACACATGTATGCATACCCATACATACATGTATACACACACATATGCATGTATATACATGTATACATACACACACATACACACACTATACATACATATGTATACACAAACATACACACACCTATATATACACACAAAAGGGATACATACACCCACAGATACATACACACAGATAGAGACACACATACACATACACACACATAGAGACACACACATACATACATATGCATACACAATGCACACACATAAGCATACACAATGCACACGCATAAGCATACACAATGCACACGCATATGCATACATACATACATACATACATGCATGCACACACATAGACACCCACATACACATATACACACATACATATACTCACATAGACACCTACATACACATACACACATATACATACACACAGATACACATACTAGCATACACACACATATGCATGCACACACATACACATACATATACACATCCACATATAGATACTTACAGATATACATACACACACATAGACACACACACATACACTCGCATGCATACATACACACACATGCATACACATGCATATGCAAACACATGCATATGCAAACACATGCATATGCATACACACATGCACATACATACACACATATGCATACACACATACATAGAAACATGCACATAGACACACACAAACACACTATACAACACATTTATACACACACATACAAACATATGCATACACACATACACACATGCATACACACACATACACTCACTATATGTAATAAAGTAAGTCTATTATCCAAGGGTCTGGCCGGTTCAGACAGATCTGAAATCGGACACCGTTTGGTCATCCGTGTGTATGACCAAAGATCTCGAGTTTAGACTTACTAGGAGGTCTTGTGCTCTTGTGAACAAGTGATCCACTTAGCTTAGTGGTTAAGTCTCAAGGATGTGAAGGATGAGGTCTTGGGTTCAATCCCCATGAGGTACATGGGAAGAGTATTTTGCCCAAAGAGCTCTAGAACCTTCTAGAAGCATCCACTGGACACTTGGCGCACATGTAGTTACATGGCTGACACTTGGATGATTAGTATCCACCTGCCCAAGAAGGCAGTCCCCTGGAGAGAGCTATATATAGAGGCATTTGGTTGGGAGGAGAGTCATCTCTCTAGCATGTGGTGGTCGTAATTCCTAGATTGTTGCATTGGTATCAGAGCTTGTAGGTTGAGATCTATGGAGACTTTCGGCTTCATTGTTTTTCTTTCATTGTAGGTTAGATTGCCCAAAATGATTATGCGCACTACATGTCGACTAGGGGATTCGAACCCCCGCCCCCTTGATTGGGGCGCGCTGGTCTATCCAAGGAGCCCACGGCCGTCGATGCTGTACATTCGAGATGCAGACGCCATTTACTGTTGCACGCCAGCGCTGAGGAGCAAAAGAAAGATTTTTGTGTGCTGCCGGCAGGACTCGAACTCCCGCCCCTCTCTTGGGAGCGCTTTGCTCTAACCATAAGAACTTGTCGTCCGCGTGAACATAGCTCCGTAGTAGACGTTACCGATCAGAGGCACTGCTGAAGAAGATCTCGGTTTGTAAATCCAAAAGGGTACATACTCTGGTGAAGCAGAGGGGAGTCGAACCCCCGCCCCCTCAACAATAGGATACTCGCCTATCCATTACGTCATAGGCATTCACGCTCAAAAGGTCTGCAGCAGCTATTATTGATCAAATCCCGCGCTGAAGAAGATCTCAAATAAGAGATCAAAAGAAGTTGATCCTCTCTGCTGTAGCCGGGACTTGAACCCAGACGGGTTGAATGGGAGCCAGAAGACGTAGCCACGCGCCCAGCCCGATTTGCTTGTTCCTTAATACAGAACAAACTGTACTAAAGCAGTAAACAGAGCTGAAGTGCAAGCCCAACTCTCATCTTTTCAAGGAGCCAAGTCCTCTCATCCATCCAAGAAGAATCAAAGATTGAGCAAAGCTTGAAGGAATTGGAGCTGTGGAGTGAAGATCCGGAGGCCTAAGTTAGTCGACCACGACGGACCAAGTCATCCAAGACTATTTCTTGATGAGGAAGCTTCAAGAATGGTGAATAGCTCCTCGCAAGGATCAAGAGGATGAATCACTCTTCCAAAGGATCAAGGGATGGACGAAGCTTTGATCAAAGCTAAGTATTTTCCAGTTTCTGCTTGGCCTTAATGCTTGATTTATCTTGTTTTCATTATTCTACACTTAATCATAGATGCACATTGAAATAGCCAAGATTTCAATTGATTAAGTCTAGATTAGAATAATGAATTAATCCATTTCTTATTTCAAGCATTAGTTTGCATTAAGGAAAGACTTGATTTCAAAAAGATCCTTGTGCATCAAAGAATGTATTTTGGTAGTTTAAATACATATTTCCTTTCCATTGAGTAAGTTTTCTATTGCACTTCAAGGGTATGTTTTTATATCATAGTGCATTAGGACAAAGGAAAGGATATACATGCATCAGGATTGCATGATACACATTCTTAGTACAAGGAAAAAAATCGTGCATCAAGTTCATGCATGATTATTGTATTATTTTTTGAGCATGCAAAGAACATGCATGCATACGCATGTGAACATATGCTTTTGCATGTCGATACATGCATTTGCATGGAAGAATGGAATGCTGTTTGCAAGTACATATGAAAATGTACTCTCTTAGTATTTAGCTTACTTTGTAAAGCTCGCAGTTTGACATTAGGGAAGGCCAAGGACTAGTTAGTTGCAAAGACATACTAGTTTTAGTTTGCAACTCAAGTAATTAGTCAATTTCTTCCCAAGTCGATACTCTACTATCAAACATAAATACTTAATGAGAATTAAGTATGTTAGATGTCTTGCTAGGTATGAGTAAGCACTAGGAGAAAGTTAAGTAATAAATTTTCTTGATAACCAAGAAAATTTAATTACTTGCAAACTCTTTTATGATGTATGATGACTCTAAGTCCTGGATGTACTTAGAAAGTCATGCGGATAAGCTTTAGTTGATTAGTTATAACTTCTCAAGCATCCCAAGGTTGGATGAGAGCATCAACTATATTTCCAAAGTTCCATGAGCACTCTTCTATTTAGAAGATTTCGAAAGTTTTTAAGAAGTTTCTTGTGGTTTCAAGATTTATATCTCATGATGAAACCTCGGTAAGTAACTTTTTGGAATAGAGATATGAAATAGTCAAGCCTTCTATTTCATGTGAGATCATTCTCCTACCATGTTTAAGATGAATTTATTTTTGGGAAGGTAGATGTTCCAAGTAGAGGATCTTAATTGATTCATGAACTCTTCCCAAAATACACATAAATTCATATTATATGATAGGTCCAAGGAATGATGAAGGCAAAACCTCTTTAGGATATAAAAGTTTTGCCAAGATATAAAGGTACCAAGCTTTTATAAATTTTCATCCCAAGGGGTGATGGAAATCAAAGGTTAAACCTCAACATCAATTGATCCTTGATATCCATAAAAGGATGTTAGATTCTATAATTGCATCTCTGGTAAATGATGCAACTAGCTAAGCAATCTTTAGGAAATAATATAAGTTCCTAAAGACTTGAAGCAAGTGTGAACTTTTTATTTAGGAGTAGAAAGTTCCAAGAAATGGATCTTGAATCCATGAACTTCTCCTAAACAAGTTATAAAGTTCAAAGTTGTGTTCACAGTAACATTACTATTGGATCAATCATCAATAGATGCTTGGACTTTAAACATAATTTTGATTGGTGAAATATGTTTAAAGGACTCTAGTAACATCTGAAGATTGACCAATAATAATGAGTTTTGTATCAAACTCAAGAATAGAAGTCGATATCACATAAATGAAAGTTCAACTTAAACTTTCATAGTGGCATGGGAAACCATATCCAAAATGTGATATTTTGTCTCTAGTTTGATACACAGGAAATGAATACAATTGAATCAGTAAATTTTTTGGATATTATTTGAAAGAAGTTCTTTCAAATGTTCTTTTTACAAACGATTCCAAGATGAATCATTAGAGTGGAAAGCAAAAAATTCCAAGATGAATCATTTGCTTCAAATTATAGCCTAGTATTACTTGATAGGAATCAAAAAGTTCTTGAAAGAAAAATCTCCCCAGACGTGAGACTAGCATCTTTCAAGAAAAGTTATAGAGTAAGTAGTTCCCAGTAAATCCCTAACCACCAGTTTTGGTATTTAAGTCCAAATAAGTGATATAACCTAAAGGTATATCAAAGATTCTTAGCTTTGGAATCTGAGAGGCATAAGTGTATGCTTGGACTTGTGTAAAGGGAAAGATCTCTAAAATCCTGCAGGTAAGCAAAGAAGCTTTAAGATAGTTTTAAGAGATCTTAAAGATAAAGACTAAGTCTTTATTTTTGTCGCAAGGATCAATCAGACTTGATCAATCTTGGCCATGATTGTCCAAGTAATATGCGATTGGAACTACCCTGTAGATTGCCCAAGTATTGGCAATAAAATTCCTTTTGGGAATTATTCACTCAAGTTCCATCTATTCAATGGAAAATTGTGAAAAAGTAAGCTGTTCTAAGTCTGAACAGAGTGAAGTAATTCCAAGTATGTAGTCTGCAACCGTGAAGACGGTACTTAAGTCTGTGGAAGGTAAAACATAAGTATTTGCCTATCCTTAAAGGGATTTTGGTACAAATCCAGAAAGCATGAGCGGATGCTTAGACTAAGGCAGTAGAGAGATTCCTGTAAAAAGCCCCGGCCGGGATAGGTACCTAAAAAGCACCAGTATAGAAAGGAATCTAAAGACAAGAAGTCATAAACTCTTGTCGCTACAAAATTGGTCAAGAATAACCAATTGAACTTGAATTTGAGAAATTCAAGTACTTGGAATTTTGATTGGTTTTCATTTGAAAGCCCCAGTAAAGAAGAATTGATATTCTGTCATGAGGTTTTCAAGTTTCCAAGGCAAAGCACATGATTATGAGGTGATCATGCGAAGGAATCAAAACCTAGGAAAATCTAGTTAGAGGTAATGCCTGAAACTTCCAATTCTTGTAAAAGAATTGAAGAAATAAGGTACTCTATCAAGAGATGTTTAGACTTTAGGATAAGAATCACCCACACATTAATGTGAATATAAAATAGGGTGGTATGGGACACCAGATTTTATACTCAGATTGATGGTATGGGACATCGGACCGTGGGATGATGATTATCTTTTAGTCCTAGTTTGGATTTTGAAGTTAGGTTTCATCCTCAAGGGAATTAAGACTTCAAGGAAAGTTTAATTCATAAAGGATGTGAAAGTAGTATCTTACGATACTTCAAGGTAACTTCAAGATTAAGGAAACTGAAGATATGAAGTAAGTAACTTCCAAGATCTTCATAGAACACTTCAAGTTTAAGTGTTATTGATCAGAAATATTTGATAAATTCTGAAAGAAGTTGGACTTTGATTTTGAGTTGATCTTTTCAACTAAAGATTTAATTGACTAAGTCAAGCATCCAGTTCCTAGTGTAACTTGGAAAAAATTCACTCTTTTTGACTCAAAGAAATGCACAAGAATTGCATTCACGGAGTCAAAAAGACTGAATGTGACATGAACTTAGTCTCAAGTGAAGCATTATTTGAAAACTAAACTCATCGATAGAACCTCAGTGGGTCGACACACTGATGTTGGTTACCACACTAGTATCTTGTGGTTGGATGATGTTTTTGATTTTCTTTGTATCTTTCTGAGAATCCAGCTTATTTCTCTGAAAGATAAAGACAATGCTTCAATATCTTGTTGAAATAGATCTTTGAGAAGTTAAAGTCCTGAGTCAACTAGACTTTGACTCATAGCAAGTTTATGTATGTGCAAAGTTTGAATTGGTTGTACAAAGTTTTAGTTATCTCTTTCCGCTTTCCAAATCTTTTGGAATTGACTCAGATATGGTATCTGATTCCTTTTGCAAAAGACCAGGGATAGCCGGTTAGAATTAGATAACTAACTTGAACATCCTAGATAGATGTTATGTACAAGAACCTTTTCAATCTTCAAACGATGATAAGTCTAAGTAGACTTATTCATTTGATTTTGCTTCAAGTTATAGCATAAATAATTTCCTGGAGTCCAGTATACTCTAGAATAAAGAAGTTAGGAATTGCTCATTAGATTGACAATTCCCAAGAACTTTCAGTTAAAAGTCTTTGAGAAAAGTGTCCTAAGTTGGACAATTTTCATTTTGAATTTGAATTGGTGAAGTTAGTATGGTTGATTCCACCGGAATGGTAAACTTTCTCCTACAGTTTACATAGGATTTTTTTCAACTCATTGGGACAGAGTAGTCCTCTAGTCGGGTAAAAAATCAAGTAACTGTTGGATCAAAGTAAACCATTGAGTAAGCATCTAAAGTTAGATGTATGGGACAAACAAACTTCAAGTTCTCCAAAACAAATTCAAGTGAATCAAGAATTCTCAAAGTCTTGCGAGGGATAAGAATCCCACTTTCATTACTAAGCCCATGCACCAGTTATGCCTAGAAATGGACTAGTAATTTGAATCCACCTAATTCACATGTTTGTGCCTAGATCGCACATCCAAAAACTGTGAATTAGCCAGGGATGTCATTAGATCCACCCTTATTATTCTTCACTAGTTTGTACTTTGTCCCGTTTATCAAAGTGCAAACCTGGACAGTGTTTTGAATCATTTGGGCAGGGATGCCACCACAGAGATGAGACATGTTCTTCCAGTTCTAGAACATGACCATGTTCTTCCAGTTTTAGAACATGAGGCTCGGGGGTTGCCTACAGTATGTATATAGCTCTATTTTCGAGGACGAAAATCTTTTCCAAGGGGGGAAGAATGTAATAAAGTAAGTCTATGATCCAAGGGTCTGGCCGGTTCAGACAGATCTGAAATCGGACACCGTTTGGTCATCCGTGTGTATGACCAAAGATCTCGAGTTTAGACTTACTAGGAGGTCTTGTGCTCTTGTGAACAAGTGATCCACTTAGCTTAGTGGTTAAGTCTCAAGGATGTGAAGGATGAGGTCTTGGGTTCAATCCCCATGAGGTACATGGGAAGAGTATTTTGCCCAAAGAGCTCTAGAACCTTCTAGAAGCATCCACTGGACACTTGGCGCACATGTAGTTACATGGCTGACACTTGGATGATTAGTATCCACCTGCCCAAGAAGGCAGTCCCCTGGAGAGAGCTATATATAGAGGCATTTGGTTGGGAGGAGAGTCATCTCTCTAGCATGTGGTGGTCGTAATTCCTAGATTGTTGCACTATACATACATATGCATACACACACATATACATACACCCACATTACACACACACATAGAGACACCCACATACACATATACACACATACATACACTCACATACACACCTACATACACACACATATACATACATACATACATATACATCCACAGACATATACATACATGCATATATACACACATACATACACACATGCATACACACATGCATACACACATACACATGCATACACACGTACATATGCATACACACACACACAGATATATATATATATATATATATATATATATATATATACATACACACACACATACACAAACATACACATACATACATACACACACACACACACACACACATATATATATATATATATATATATATATATATATATATATATATATATATATATATATATATATATATATAATCTCCTCTACCTCTGAAGCCTCCTTGCTAATTGTTGTTGTAGCCTTGATTGTAGTTGTGATGGTATACTTCGTCCATTATTAAACTTGTCTCTGGATTGTCCATAGATTCTCTATGGAAGCCTCTTCCCCTCTGATTCCTTGTGTTCTTGAAGCCTTTGTCTGTGGTCTGATTGGTTAGACCACATATATTGCAAGGTGATGTGTTGTCACATCTCCCATTGCCTTGCTCTCCTCCTCTGCTCCTTCCTCTAGTACCTCTTCCTCTACCTGTGAAGTTCACTTGAGAGGTACTAACCTCTTCTTCATTCTTCTTGTGTTTACCTTTATCCTTACTTTTATTTCTATCTATATAAAGGGCAGATGATTGATGACCTCTAGAGTTGTCTGCATTCTTGTTGAGCTTTATCTCATGGGTGAAGAGTTGCCCCATCAAGGTGTTGAGGTTAGGTATTTGCATATCCAATTAAAGATCCATTGCTCTAGTGAAGGACTCCCACTTATCATCAGCTTTGATGCCATTCATGATCTGCGTTACTATATGTTCTTCTTCTATCTCTTCTCCAATGCTTGCAAGCTGGTCAGCTCCATCCTTCTTGGTCATATAGTCAGTTACACTTTGCTTTGGTTGTTTTTTCAATGTTGTAAACTCCATCCATAGTTGGTTCTTCCTAGCTCTTGCATTTGATGAGAACTATGAAGAAAGTACTTCCCAAGTCTCTTGGGAGGTCTTGCAATTCCTAATGTTAGGTAATAAGAAATAAAATATTGAGTTAAGTATGTAGGACTTGGCAAGGGCATTGTTTGCACACCACGTAGTCAACCTTTCTTGTTCTTCCCTTGTGGGTTGATGTTTGCTCTTGAATCTAATCATTTCTTCATCTCCTAAGATGTATCTATATAAGCTTCTTCCTTGCAAGTAGGCTTGCATCCTTAGTGACCATGTTGAGTAGTTTTTCCTATCCAATTTGTCAATGAATCATGGAAAAACATCTCCCATCTTGCTTTGATGTTGCTCTGATACCACTGTTGGAGGAGATGGTGAATAGTCTACATAGATGAAGTGGTGCTGCAAAACCCTACTTCATACTAGCCGAGAACAAGTGATGGAGAGTGTAGTAGGCCTCTTTATCTTCCTAATGACCACAAATAATCACTTATGTGCCTTGGAACATGATCCACTAATCAATGGATCAAAATTGATAAGTAGGAAGTTGATCCAAGATCATAGACTTGTTATTTTAGTCTCTACACATGTTCAGTAGAATGAATTGTGCTCTCAGCCTGCTAGAAATGAGTCAAAATCCTTTTGGTGGTATCTAATTAACTTAGATAGATACCAATCATGAGTTATTTCAATAAAATATATGGACTAGACACTAATAATGATGCTTACTAAGTTACGAGACTTGCACGTCATTTTCGAGGTGCTTCAGACTACAGACTAGAGAGCAATGATATGAAGATATCTCACGATTAAGTGATGCAAGAAGAACGAAAATTTCTAACTATGAAGTAGACAGTACGATGATTCTATGGCAATTTAAATCACATGAATTGGTCAACCATGCACTGAGAACAAGCTCTGAGAAGTTCACTGTTTTAAGATGGTCATAGTAGAGAAGTGAAGTAGAGATATGATCAATGTGTATGTATTAAATCACATAGTAATACAATTTCATTGGCAATGATCAATTGCACAATGTGAGGGTGGTGAAGTGGCTATGGGATGAGCACACTAATCACTTAAGTCCATCTCAAGATGATCTCATAATTAGGCTCTTCTAATCTCTCTTTTTATCACAATTTTTTTTATCCTTTTTATGGTTGAAGTTGGAGCCAAGCTTTGAATTCAATTTCAAATGCTCACGTAAAAGTAAGTACTAAACTCTAGGATTTATTCTCTCATCAAGAAATACAAGATTTGGTTGCTTCTAACTTCTCGTGGAATTAGTGCATCTAACATCTGCACTTTTACATGGGTAAAAGTAATTGATTTTACAAGGAAATGATTATATGGGACTATATGAACTACATGATAACTATTCCAAGTATGTAGGCTTGGATTCTCTTGCACCAACACACAACACACTATATTGAATGTATTACCACTAGAATGTACAAAGATAAGTAAGCCCTTAGGGCTATAGGCATATATACAAGCCAGGGGAAGAAAAGCTCCTAAAGAGGGAAAAAAGTGCCCCTGCGATTCTAGTGTGTTCACACACATCACTACCTAAATATATCGACAAATTCCCCTGGGGAGTGATGCGATGAAAAAGAAGCTAGCACTCATGTATAACGAAGTGGCAAGATATATGTGATCAATCCAAAAAAGGAAGTAAGCCTAAAGCTTTGCAGAAAGCTTCAAACTTCTTCCTGGGCAGATCCTTCATTAAAAGGTCTGCAATCTTCTCTTGCATGGGCACATGCGGCAAACTGATCTCTCCTGCAGAGAACCTCTCCTTGACATACTCATAATGCACCTCAATCTGCTTAGCATGAGCATGGAACATAGGGTTTCTCGCAAGTGCCAATGCACTTTGATTTTAAGTGAAGATGTTGGTGGTAGAAGACTAAGCAACACCCAAATCAACCATATGGTGTCTAAGCCACACGCACTTGATAGTCACTGTGAAAGATGCCCTGTACTCAACCTCACAATTGTAAGTGGCCATAGTAGGCTTCTTCTTGCTCAACCAAGATATACATGAGCTACCAAGCATGAAGCAAAAGCCACTAGTGGACAAACAAGTGTCCTAGCAACGAGCCCAATCAGAGTCAAAAAAAGCATGTAAATCTTGCGGTAGTGATCCCCCCTTGGGATAAAACAATCCAAGTATTCAGGTACCACTCAAGTAGCAAAAGATGTGCCTCATCGCCTCCCAATGCTTCACACTTGGGCAATGTATAAACTTGCTCATCTGTGAGACAAAAAACTCAATATTTGGCCGAGTAACACATAAGTAAATCAAGCATCCAACAACACGCTGATAGAGAACGACATCAAATGCATCTCCAGCATCATGAAGTATCAATCATAAACTTGTCCCCATAGGAGAGGCAATAAGTTTATAGTCTTCAAGGCCAAAATGCTACAATAATGTGCAAATATATTTCATTTGACACAAATCCATTCCACCATGAGCTACAAGTGCATAGATGCTATAAACTATAGTCATTCGGCATGTAGGTGCAAATGTCTCATCAAAATCAATGTCTCTTTCCTGCGCTTTACACTTTAGCTTGTATACCCATGTAGTTCCAATGGCCTTCTTGCCAGGAGGCAAGTCACATAAAGTCTAGGTACGATTTTTCATGATAGCATCATATTGAGATTGCATTGCAGCCATCGAGTGTTCAAAATTTTGTGCTTCATAAAATGAAATAGGCTCACTCTCATGACATAGTCTAGAGGTAGCCATAGCATAGCAATCGGATGCAAAAGAGGCACTATGAGAGCATAAACGAGTATGATATGACAAAGGTGCATCTAATTTGTTGTCACGTAAAGTCTTTACCATCCTTTTTGGCATAGTTTTTGCCTCCTCAATATCAGCTCTCTCATGAACAAGTGCATCATGTAAATCTGCATAAAAAATAGAATGATCCGCATCATCACATGAAGCCTGTAAAGGCTGAGACGTTGCCTCATTAGGACCAGCACTAGACTGTCCACTTATGAAAAGAGGTAGCAAATTATCATAGATGTCTTTGGAGTTAACAAATGTCTCTTTCGTACATGAAAGTAAAGGCTGAATAGCATCTTCCACGAAAACAACATCAGGGCTTACAAAAAGGCATTTAGTCTGTGGACGATAGAGATGATATCCCTTGCTTTCAGAACTATACCCAACAAAAATACATTTTACTGCTTTATAATCCAACTTTCTGTGATGTTGTTCAGACCCTAATGCATATGCCAGACAACCAAAAACACACAGATGAGCAACAGATGGCTTGAGAACATGCCAAGCCTCATATGGAGTGATACATTGCAGTGCTTTAGTGGGGCATTTGTTAAGTACATATGCTGCACACATAACAATGTCAAGCAAGAAACTATGTGGTAAAGCGTGACTCTTGACCATACACCTCACCATCTCCATGAGTGACCTATTCTTCCGTTCAGGAACTCCATTTTTTTGAGATATATACGGAACTCTACACGGATGTTTTATCCCACATTCAACCAAAAATGCATCAAAGTTAGAAGACAAATATTCCCCGCATCGATCAAAATGGAGGGTGCCCATTTTACATGCTGACAGTTTTTTAGCCAAACCAAAAACTGTTTGAAGCACATAAACACTTTGGAATTTGCCTTCAATGGATATACCCATGCATGCCTAGAAAAATCATCGATGAAAGTCACGAAGTAAAGATAGTTCCCAAAAGAAGGTGTCTGCATAGGACCACATACATCACAAAGTGTGTGTGCCAAAGCTTTGCACATGTTGAATCATTCACAGATGTTTTGTAGTTTATGAGCTTATACAGCCTACAACATAAATGCCTGAAACAATAATCATGTGGCCATTTGATAGATCATGAACAGTACATTTGTCATCAACAAATTTCACAACCAAGCCAATCATGGCTAATGTAGAAACTAATAATATATTTTTCTTGATCCTTGACACAAATAAAGCATCTGACAATGTAAAAGAACTACCATCAATAGTAGTTAGAATGATCTTACCAACTCCCATGACAGGATAAGAGGAGTTGTTGGCACATGTGACAATATTTATTATAGGGGTAGACTCAAGTGAAGTGAAGAAACTGCGCTGCAAGGTAATATGTTTGGTTGCCCCACTATCAAGGTACCAAACATTTGAGTCTACTGCAGAAATACACTACTCATGCGAAGATGGGTCAAAACTGCAAATAGTAGTAAACACCCATTCGTCATTCTGAACAAGATTGGCAGACTCTGTTTTCAATATAGATGCCTCTACAACAACCATTCTCGCCTCTTTTTTCTTTGCCTCTTTTGCAACGAGTTTAGATAGTTCATTATGACATGATCATTTGCTTCACAGTACTTGCAAAACAATTTTTGCTTTTCTGTTTTCTTGCTCTCTCTGCCATCCTTCTTTTGTGTAGAATTAGTAGATATTTGCTTACTAGTAAAAGAGCTCAACTTCCCTTTGCCCTTCTCACTAGCCAGGAAAGCTTGATCTGCAATACACATAATGGACCTATTCTGCCTAGACTGATGTTCGTGCAATAGAATAGAGACTAACTTCTCAAATGTTAAGGCACTTGGATTGCCTTTCATTATCAAACAACGAGTAGAAGCAAAAATCTGATATGAATCTGAAAGACCATTCATAATAGTCTACACAAGTGAACTATCAGGCAAGACTTCATCAACAAAAATCAACTATTCCTTCAAATATTTGATCTTTGTGAGAAAAGTGTCCATGGAATCACCTTCGTTCATGTGCTCACTCTTCAACTATTTTGAGAGCTAAGCAACAGGAGCCTCATTCCTAGCTTAGTACAATGTGGTAAGTGTATCCCAAGCATCCTTAGCTGTTTTATAAGAGCGAATGTGAGGAATAATGACACGTTTGAGAGAAAAGGCTATCAATGCATGTACGTGAGCATCTCTGTGATCCCAACAAATTTTCTCTCTAGTAGGTGCAACACGAACCACAACATGAACATGAATCTAGAAAGTATCATCATCTTCCATGCCATCTACATCTGCTTCACTACTTATATTTCCAGGTGTAATAGGATGTTTTTCAATACCCTGCACAATGTTCCACAATCCATTTGCAATCAGTACATGATGCATCATATAACCCCATAATGGGTAATTCATACCATCCAACTTATCCTCAACAACCAACATATGAAATACATCACTGCTTTTAGCCATGTCCACTAACTAAAATACCCTGATGTAGAAATATGATTGTATCAAAAAAAGTTGAACATAACTACCCTGA
>CM035421.1:87643214-87828214 GCA_020310875.1 Ceratopteris richardii
GCGTACATGTTGAATGCATTTGTAATATATGCACTTTTGATGCATGAGACGAGAAGTTTGCACAAATTGCACATATATGTATTCTCAAGACCTATCACAAAGATATACAAGCAAACTATATCTAGTTATCAGTATGAAATAAAAGGTTAGAGTCAAGGATAGATTTCACATAGCATAATATTGTTACCATTTTTTTTTCAAAATCTACTTGAGGACAATCAATTTAATTTGATGATTTCTCTTTATGTGGCACAAACTACCGGCACAAACTACCGTCAGACATTGATCCATAGGGATCATTGATCCACAAGGGTCAGTCCATTTGATCGATAGGGATGATCCACAGGTAGCGGAGTTGTTTATCCAGCATGTCTTCAGATTGCATGGGTTGTTAACATCCATAGTTTCAAATATGGATGTCAGATTTACCGGACCAAGTGCGTGAACTAATTTTTAGAGGACATATTGAGGGCATATATGTCTAATAGACAAACAGATTGGGAAAGTGTTTGGCACTAGTTGCATTTCCTTTTGAGATGAACTATGGCATGAATCCCAATGCTCTTAGTACCATAGGTATGTCACAGAAATGTCCTAGTGCTTTGGAGTTCCTAAGAAACATCGAAGAAAATTTAGAAATAGCTAAAGCCAAGATGCGGTAAGAAGCTGATAGGGCTAATGAGTACACTGATAGGAAAAGATCTCTTGGATCCTTAGATGCAGGAGAGAGAGTCTTCCTTGAGGTACAAGCTAGATCTACCTCACTCATGTCCAGAGGGAAGTGTAGTAAGCTCTAGTTCGCAAGTACTTCCCCTAATTGATCATTGAGGACAATGATCTTTAGAAGGGGGAGAGAGTGTGAGACATTGATCCATAGGGATTAGTGCATGTGATCCACAGGGACCAGTCTATTTGATCCATAGGGATCAGCCTATGTGTGTGAGGGACAAGGGCCAGCTAGCCAAGGTCCCAAGCTCGGAGGATACCCTAAGGTACTTTGTTAGTAATGGGAACTACTTTGGTAGTAATGGGAACTACTTTGGTAGTAATGGGAATAAGTGTTGCATGATGGCCACATGTTCACATTAGACTATTCCAGATCATTGCTAATTTTAATGGTATACCATTGCTATTTTTAGAGTACAAGAGGGTATATATGGATGGGAGGAGAGTCACACACATCATTCAAGTCTGTTTCTAACACTTGGTGTCTTCCTTTATCTCTTGAAGCAATGAGCTTTCTAGAAGTGTAAAGCTCATTTGATACATTATCTGTAATAATGCATCATCAACTATATTCTCTTTGCTCTTCTATACACGATTTTCATGTGAAACTCCTGTATGAGCTCAGCCCAACGAACCTGACTGCCTCGAAGATATGGCTGACTACAAAAAATACTCAAGTGTATGGTGATTTGTGTATACCTTAAAGTCTACACCATCAAGATAGTGTCTCTAGACTTTAAGTGAATACACCACTACATACAACCCTTGTTCATGCATTGGTCAACTGCGCTATGCACTCGTCGATTTCTTAGTCTCAAAAGCTGGCCTTTCATCTTGGCTCAAAACTGTTCCGATGGCTATGCCACAAGTATCTGTCTCTAACTCAAAAGGATATGTGAATCTATCACTTTTATTATCGGAGCCTCTGAAACTTAAAGTATCAAAACTATGGTGCTGCTCTTGCTTCCATGCAAAGAAACCTTGCCTTGAAGGAAGTTCGTCATAAGCACTACTACTAATGAATAAAAAGAGGTGAACTTCCGATCAAAACCGAAACATCCTAGAAATGATTATAACTGCCCCCATCCTGAGAAATAGGTCAAACTAACATAACTAAAATCTTCTTGGGATCCATCTGAATCCCATCAATAAATACTCTATCCTCAGAAGAAACAAATGAGTCTTCTCTGGATTAATTGAGTCTTATCATGATCTCTTACGCTAATCTGATGGTAGCCACTTATGAAATCTATTTTACTAAATACAACGGTTCCACCTAGAGTGTCTAAAAGATCATTAATCCTGGACATAGGATATCTGTGTCTGGCAACAATCTTATTGAGTGCTTGGTAGTCGGTGGACATCCTATAATATTCGTCTTTCTTCTTCACTAGGAGAACTGATGCTAAAAAGGTTGAATAGCAGGGTCTAAGCATCCCTTTTCTGTAATTCTTTCAAGGACAACTCTTGGAATTCTGCTCTCACCTTCACTGAAAGTGCTGAAACATTCCAACTAAAGTCTCCATGATTGCATGAATCCATCATACTACATGGTGAATGCATAAAATAAAAAAAATAAATAGACTCACTATCAACTTTAAGCAACTTGGTAAACATTACCAATCATGTCTCTTGGAGATCTGGTTCTCCACGGATCAGTAGTCACCACCCCCTCATGCTCAAAATTGATCGTTGTACTTGGTCACTATTAATGATGCACTATAAATAGAAACATCAAACTTTCTTCACAACTTGTCTTCCATTTGGAATTCACTTTCTTACTGGAATTCACTTTCTTACTTATAGACCTTGCATTGTTGTATCATCACTCCCTATTGGAGATAACCTTGCCTTGTCTAATAAATGCAAACCATGCCTTGCTATATAACCTTGTCTCACTCCCTGCTAAGGACTTAGACTGTAGTCTTGCATTATTTACTATTCAAACCTTGCCTTTCTGTATATCTTGGCCAGTCTTGAATATTTGACCCACAAACTTACCTTGCTTGTTCACTACAAACCTTGCCTTTTTGTGTATCTTGGCCATTCGAGAGTTCTTGGCCTATAGACTTGCCTTGCTTGCTTAATAAAGATGAGTCTACTTCCTTCACTTTAGGTAAATAGATAGATGGAACTATCCGATCTACCCATATTGAACTATTAGAGAATCAAGATAGGATTCCTTTTATAGAACTAGTAACTTTAAAGTCTATGCCTTAACTTCCAAATCTAGAAATGCCTTTTCTTTTATTATTTCTATCTGTGGTATTCTAATCAAACTTGATTTGCCCTTTTAACTCCATAAATCTGAGGTCTATACTTCTTGTGAAATAAACTTCTTTGTTCTATACACATAGAAATGTGTACTAGAACTCATAGCTATGCAATTATAGTGATTATTTATGAACTAGATACTTAATTTATAAGGATCCTAACTTGTGGGTATTCTTGGAGTGCTCTTCTAAGGTGTTAAACTACCTTGAGACCTCTTACCTCTAAGTTTCTAACTCATGAGACCATGGTAAAACTATCCCTTCTATAAAAGGGAAATTCTTTTTAGGTGAAAACTCTTATCTCTTTCCAAATGAATTTCTTTAAATATTTTCCTTTAAAGCCTGACTTTATTCCTTTGGATCATAATGCTAATTGCATTCTTTCTTGATCATATAATCTTTGAGGATTAACTATCCTCTATTCTAGGTTCTAACGAGACATCCTAGAATTCTAAGTTGTTCCCTTGGTCTTATATCAAAATTAATTTCTCCATTCAATGATATCTACTAGATATCCATAAGCTTATACTCTTCTTTGACCAGAATGCTACTAACCATTCATCTTGATCACTATATAGTTTGAATATTCTATGTATATTCAAAACAAATAAGTGGCAGTGGAAAAGAAACTATTTATAAACCATTCCTCAATAGAACATAAAGAAATAAGAAACTTTTAGTATGTTCTATATGCTTGCATGCATATGCATACTAATTTTCTAAAAATGTTGGCAGCATAACGGCGTAATTTTGAAAATTGGAAAAATTACGACAAGCAATTTCTGTGAGAATAGTGTCGGCAGGCACAATCTATCTACAAATAGACCAAAAGAGGATTACACACCCTGACAAATTTTGCAATGCCGACAGGCATAATATATCTACAAGTAGACCGAAAGGGAATACACACCCTGACAAGTTTTTTTTATTTTTCTCCTTGCTAACCTATAAGAGAAAATACGTTCCTTTACCTGCAAGAAGAATACATACACCCCACAATATCAACTTGCATCTAAACTACACGTATAGTCTAAGTGCTATTCAAAATTGTGTGTTCTATATGCAATTTTATGTAAAAAGAGAGCAACAATGCATATATACTGACAAGAGACTTATCTGGAGGTTCAAAAAGTAATTTGTAGGTGTGTTTTGATGCTGAAGATGGTCCATACTCCATAGGTGTAGCTTTCCAAATCTCTCCCGATAGGTTATGCTTCAAAACGATGCTCAAACGAGGATTATTTAAGATGAAGGAGCAAACTCCAAGTTCTCCAAATAACAAATACTGAAACCAAAGTATGGTTTGCAACCACTCTATGGAAAGTGCTCTGAGAGAGCTATCCATAGCAAGAAAAAACTCTGAATTTGGAAAAGATATGCCCACGTTATGGCTAAAGAACTGGAAAAAGATAGTTAAAATTAAGTAAGAGAAGCAAAGCTGAGGCTATGATTGCTCAAAAAACCAACAAAAATCTTTGGAATCATTCGTGAGAGCAGGCACGAGCAACTTCTAAATCCCACATGCTTGGTTCAAACGGTGGAGGGCTATATATAGATCGCTCGAACAGTTCACTTGAGGAGTTCAAGGCAAAGAGAGAAGAGAAAGCTAAACAAACAAATGTCCTTCTCTCTGTAGATAGCTCGTCAGTAGTTGACTACGAGAAGCACGAGTAATCTCAGATTATCATCCACCACCTCTGCACAAGTCATCCATGATGCATACAGGAGAGGTAACACACTCCAGAGCGGACAATTGAAACGCGGCCTTGAACTGCGTGCAAATCGGCGCTCTACTGAGTTCACATATGGGTGTCACACAGAGCACTCTAAGAGGGGGTCCTATGCAGCTCCCTCAATCTCATCCTTACATGGTGTCAAATATTAAAAATGGGTGCCCAATAGTGCTATTTGGCTCGTTAGATTTCCTGTAGCTGGGAAGAATTGATAACGGTCATATGCTATGGCCGAAGGAGTTCAATCGGACGAGAAAGTGAGAGTCGACTAGGTGCAGGTAAGCGATGGCGACGACCGACCTGCAAAAGGTGTTTAGAGAGAGAGAGAGAGAAAGGGAGAGAGAGAGAGAACAGAGAGAGAGAAAGAGAATTTTGGTTTGAATTTTATATGTGTACATGTAAGTGCATGCATGTATAGGTGATGGATATATAAAATGTTTACATGTGCATAAGACATATGCATGTATGAGATGAGTACATATACATGGGAGATGTCCATGTGTGTATGAGTGATATATGCATGAGTGTATACTTGTGAGTGTAGTTGAATACATGTGTATAAGTACATGTGTATAAGAGATGTGGTGAGTGAATGCATGAGAGAGCATATGAAGTGCATGCATATGGAAGTGTGCATGTATGCATGCATGTGAGAGTGTATGAAGGGCATGCATATGAGAGAGTGTGTGTATGCATGTGAGATGCATGTATGCATGAGAGGAGATATGTGTATATGCATATGAGAGTAACATATGTGTATGTGCATGTATGATAGTGTGCATGCATGTGTACATGAGTAAAAGTGAGAGCATGCATGTGCATATATGTAAGATGCATATTAATGATATGAGTATGAGAATATATGTGCGTACATATGTAAGCAGATATGAGAGTGAATAAATGCATACGTATGGTAGTGTGTATGCGTGCACATGAAGTGTATGCATGCATGAATGAATAATAGTTTAGAAGCATGTATGGGTGATGAGATGTGCATGTGCATGTATGAATTGGAAGCATGTAAGAATGAATACAAGTTAATTTATACATGCATAAATATGATGAGTGGGCATGAATGACATGTCTATGTAAGAATATAATTAACTGTATTTGCATGAGAACATGCATGATAGTGATGCATGCATAAGCATGAGTGTGCATGAGAGCATGTATACATAAGAGTTAGATGCATGAGTGGGCATGCGAGCATGTATGCATAAGACTTAGATGCATGAGTGTGCATGAGAGCATATATGCATGGTATTAGATGCATGTATGCATGAGAATGCATGAGGTATATGCATGCATATGAGAGTGTGTAATTTGAATGCATATACATATGATTGTATGCATGTTTATGAGTATATAGGAGTGCATAAATGCATGTGCATGATAAGTATGAAGTGAGAATGCAAGCACATATTAAATGCATGTATGCATGAGATTGCATGATGAAGTTGCATGAATGTGCATGTTAGAATGCATGTGCATGATAAGTATGATTGAGAGTGAATGTGCAAGTGAGATACTTTGATTAAAAGTATAAGATGTATGCATGTGTATGAAGAATGTGTACATGTGTATGTATGAATGAAAAAGCATGGATGTATGCATGGAAAATCAAATATGTGGAGTTTCACTCGTTGTTTTTGTTGGGAGCTTTAATTAACGTAAAATAACTCATGATTCAGAAAAACATCAATCCAGTTATGTTTGTCTTGGGAAAATGCATTGAGGTAACATAAATGAAATGATAGAGAAATGAAGGAGAGTTTTTCTCTCACATTCAGATCGGAATCAAAGTCTGGAAAATCTCACCACGAAGGTTTTGAATTTTCCAAGGAAAAGCATTGTTGGTGCAGTACAATAAAAAATTGATGATTTGAACAAGGATTGAAGCCAAATAATAAAGCAAAGATGAAATTTTGAGGCTTGAAGATTAGTGCATGGTTAGAAGATGAAGACTTGTATATACATGTACATTAAGCTTGAAATTACTTCACATATACCTTTGTAATGGTGAGGAGTTTGTACATATATGCCTATATATACAAGTATAAAGTCAGGACATATATGAGAGGAGAATTATAGAACAAATATAGATGAGTAGAAGAAGAATGTATATGATGAATGAATGAGATTCATCAAATCAGTTGTTTCATGAGAATAGAAGAAAACTTCTAAAATCTGAGTCGCAAACTTTTCTCCATTTCTCCTTATGTGATTGATCACTTCACAAATCCTTTTGTAGATGTCTAAGTCCATAGTTAATGCATCTAAGATCAAGATTTGAGAGTCTAGTTGTAATCAGGTTGAGAGAATTGAAGACAAGAACATTTACATGTGTAAAGTGAAGAAGTGAAGGCAGAAATAGGTGCAATCTTGGTGGTCATTGTTTTGATCGAATCTCCCTCTACAATGTAACATTTTGAGCAAACAAGGACTCATTCTTTAAGTTGAGAGGTAAGCTACTTGTGGCTAAAAGCATTTCAATAAACAGGCTCTAATTTGGGAGAATCATACATTAGAATTTGTAGGTGTCAAAGTTGACTATACAAAAGAGCACTTTTAGACATAGGTACATTGTTTGGAGCAAATCTCAAGGTCTACTAAATCTTTTGAGAAGTTTTAACTTGGAGATGGTGCTCACAATTTAGCCAACACCATGTATAAAGTTTAACTAAAAACTTTAGACATTTGATTGGTCAATGAGTGAATTAAGTGCAAGAAACTTTTTTGAATAATTAGTCTCTTCACAGTTAGTTGAAAATTTGATAATTTGGCATTGGTCTTCAAAAATTGGGTGAGGTTTTGAGTTGTTCTTGATATAGAGTTGCTCTAACATCAAGGATAACTTGTTTTTTTTGGAGATTAACACTCTCCATCAGTGCTATCAGAGCAGGAGTTATTAGAATTGAAGAAAGGAGGACGCCGATTGTTGCAGATATACAAAACTTAATCTTTGAAGATTCAGAAGGTGAAAGTTTGAAGTGAAAGCTAGAGAAGGAGACCTGAAGCTATCAAAAAGATAAAAAGGAACTACATTCAAAGTAAAGGTACATTCATTATTCACAAAGCTTGAAGAATTTATTGCACAGGTGAAGAAAGGATGGGAGATTCTCTTCATATAGAGAAATTGGGTAGAGAAAACTATCCTGCTTGGTCAATGAGGATGGAAGCTCATCTTATGAGCAAAGATCTAATAGGATACATCACAGGTGAAGAAGAAAAACCAGAAATTAGGGATCCCAGTGTTCCAACTAGGGAAGAGCTCTTAGATTTGAAGACATGGATGAAGAAGGATGCTCAAGCAAGGAGCATTATCTACATGGGAGTAAATGATTACTTGCTACCTCACATTAGAGGACTTGAAAGTGCAAGTGACATATCGAATGCTTTGGAAGAGCATTTTCAAAACATTACAAAGTCAAGGAAGGCAACTTTATGGACATAATTCACCACATTCAAAACTAAAGCTTCTCAATCTATTTCTGGTTATGTAGCAAGGATATAGGACATTCCAGATGTATTAGGAGCAGTTGATCAAGATATTGAAGAGGATAAATTGGTAAGAAAAATTCTCATAGGTTTGAGAGGAGATGAGAAGTGGAAGCTACTCATTCTATCCATTGAATTGTCACTAGATCATTTTACTCCTTATTTGAATCAATTGCTAGGACACATGTTAACCTTTGAGCAGGATGTCAATGGTTATGTTGAGAAAAGTACAGGTCAAGCAATGTGTTCAAAGGAGAAGAAGAAGATTAACGAAGGCAAGCAACACTTGAATGAAGAAGAAGGCACTACTAGTCAAGCTACCTTCCTAAGAGGAAGAGGAGGTAGAAAGGAAGAGGAAGCGGCAGAAGCAATAAAGATGGTGTCAAAGCTTGCTGGATTTGTGGTAAGACTAATCATTTAGCTCATGAATATTGGCATAATAATCAGAATGGTGGAGGATACAATCAAAACCTTAACAAAAGAGGAAGAGGTAATAGAAATCAGAGAGGTAATTTCACAGGTAGAGATAGTAGAGGTTTCTTTAGACGAAATGCAAGTAGAGGCTTTCAAAGTCAATCCTACAATAATACCTACTACAACTATGCTTCAGATCAGAAAGAGGATTCAACCTTAATTATGAATGTAACTTGTTAAAGACAAACTGTAGATCAAGGAGTCCTCTCTTTTGCATAATTTCATATCTTTTTTTTTCTAATAAAAGGAAGTCCAACACAACCTACTCTTCCCAACTAATAGATATTATAGCTATACAAGTGAATGCGCTTAGCACCCATGGGACCTCTAATATCCCACAAAGAAGGGGCTGCTTATAGATTACTAGAGAAATTTACTAAGAAGGTTGATAAACCTCTCCTCCCCCTCATGTGGGCCCAACTTGCTTTTTATCATGTTTCTCTCTAGGAAGAACACCATGATGTCTAAAGGGGGAGGCTTCTTACAATTGGAAATCCTTTTTCCTAAAAGTAAAAGAGATTTTGCAATCGACCATTCTTTAGGAGGGCTTCCAAAGTTGGTTGTGTTGGTGCATTTTGCCCAAGCCTACATGCTTGATATGCTTGGTATTATCCTCATTTGTAAGTCACATGAGTAGTCATGTGAACACCTCTTGTAAAAGAGTACATTTTATCTCTTGTAAATGGAAAAAGAAAAAAGGAAAAGGATGGCTTACCTCATCCATGATGTAAAAGCAAATTCGTGGCTCCAACTACCAAAATCACGAATTTTTGAGCTGAGGGAATCTCTCCTAACTTTGGGGATCACTTTTAGGTGGAGCCATTCGAATTCGAATTCAAAACTCCCTCCAAGAATAGCTATAAAAGGAGTAAGAAGGAAGAGGCAATTAGCAAGCCTTGTACGTGACCACTTCATGTCATTTTGTAGAGATTGAAGAGCTTACTCCATAGCTCTATCATTCTACTCCCATTGTGCAAAGATTCATTGCCAATGTGGTTGTAATCATATGTGAATCTATACATTTATTATCATCTACCTCTCTGTTTTGTTCTCTGCTATACTCACTCAGAGCAGTAACTTCAGAAGGTCATATCGCGAGTTTTACTGAACATTTTTCAGTGTTTTAAAGTGCGTTGGATAGCTTTCACTGTCTAGTTTCTACCTAAAAATTGTCAAGGTCATTGGATTTATACTTTTGGAGATATCTGCATTTTACTGCTTACTGGTCTATCTCTGCAGAGCCCCGAGAATTGTGGGAATGTTCCAGAACTTGATGAAACTTGTTCTCAGTGCTCAGTCCATCATTTGAAGTGTTTTAACTTGGAATAGGAAGCTTGCTAAGTCTATTTGCTATGCCCAAAAGGAATTTTTCTAATTCCTTCCAGGTTGAGAGCACTGTTCATTTTTTCCAGCAGGTGTATGTCCAAAAATAGCAAGTTTTGGGAGCTAGTCATTTCGCAACTTGTCGGTCTTGACTTAAACTTTTGGGATACATGTTCCAAAGTACTTGGCTGATATTTTGGTGGATTTAGGAAGCTCAAAGGGTCTACTAATCAACTCTGAAGTCTCAGTTGGCTGGTGTGAAGCTGGTTGTAGCGGCACCTACTCATCTTTGGATTGCATCCACCATCTCTCTTCACAGTGGTATCAGAGCATAGTCAAGCAACATGGGAGATGGATTTCCATCAACAATTGACAAATTGGATCGAAACAACTACCCGGCATGGTCTCTAAGGATGGAGGCTTATCTTCAAGGGAGGAATCTATATGGATTCATATCCGGAGATGAAGCAATGCCAACCATGAGGAACAAAGGGCAACCATCACATGAAGAAGTGGAAGGACTTTCGAATTGGTGTTCGAAGGATGCACTTGCAAGGTCCTATATTCTAAACTCAATCTCTGATTTTCTTTTACCTCATGTCAAGGGATGCAAGACATCAAGAGAAACCTGGAATGCACTTGCTTCTTTCTTCTCTTCCAACACTCGAGCAAGGAAGAACCAATTGTGGATGGAGTTCACAACAATGAAGAAAAGCCCGAAGCAAAATGTGACTGATTATGTCACAAAGATGAAGGAGATTTCCGACCAACTTGGAAGCATTGGAGAGGTAATTGAAGAGGAGCAAATCATAAGACAAATCATGAATGGAATCAAAGCAGACGACAAGTGGGAGTCATTCACAACAGCCATGGATTTATACATGGATATGCATGTACCCGACCTCAACACACTCATGGGCCAACTCTTCACTCATGAAGCAAAGATTAGCAAAGGTGGTGAGTCCTCAAGAGGTAATCAGACTTCTGCCTTATATTCTGATAAAGCTAAGGTCAAGGACAAGTCAAAGAATAGAAAGAATGAAGATGAAGGAAGCTCTTTCCAAGCAAACTTTGCAGGTAGAGGACGAGCTAGAGGAAGAGGCAGAAGTGGAAAGCAAGGCAGGGGGAGATTCCAATCATCTCAACCTTGCAACATATGTGGCTTATCTAACCATACTACTGAAGAATGTTTCAGGAATCCAAGGAACTCAAGAGGAAGAGGATTCAATAGAGGTGGCTATGGATCAAATAGAGGTAGGTACAATGGAGGCTACAACAACAACAACTACTACAACAACAATTACAACAACAACAACAACTATCAAAGTGGCCATAGAGGAAGAAGAGATTACAATAACTATGCAGAGGACCAAAGTCAAGAAGATTCATTATTGATTATGAATCTATCAACGAAGAAGGGTAAGGATGATGATCACATATTTTACATTGATTCGGGATGCTCGAACCATGTAGCAGGAAATGTGGCTTTACTTTCTGATTTGGAAGATCCTCATAACAAGCATGAAGTGCAGACAGGAGATGACACAAAGCACTCAGTGGAGAAGATAGGTAATGTGAAGACATCAGATGGGAATATGAACCTCTTAAGCAAAGTCTTGTATGTCCCTACAATTACCAAAAATTTAATAAGTGTTGGACAGATTGTTGAAAAAGGATTGCAGGTTAGATTCAATCGATTTGGAGCATATGTTGAAGACCCAAGGCAAGGCTTTCGAAGGATTGCCAAAGGAGAAAAGACAGGAAGGCTTTTCACTTTTGAAGTGGAAGATACAAAGAACATAGCTTTGTTTAGCTATGGATCTCAAACTCTAACAGAGTTGGAGATATGGCACAAAAGGCTTGCTCACATTGGTGAGAGGACACTCAAACAGATTTGCAGGGACCAAAGTGTACTTGGTTTGCCTAATATCACAAGGCAACACATGATTTATAAGTGTGAAGCTTGTCAACTCGGCAAGGCTCATAGACAACCTTTCAATAAGAAAGGATATATGTATCAAAATCCTTTGGATCTAGTGCACACGGATGTGTGGGGTCCAAGTAAGGAGGCATCTATATCAGGCTCAAGATATTATGTGTCTTTCATAGATGATTGTAGCAGGTGGACCATTCTGTTTTTCATGAAGCACAAGGATGAAGTGTTTAATTGCTTTAAGAAGTATATTGCTGTTGTTGAAAACCAAACAGGTAGGACTTTAAAAAGACTCAGATCAGATGGTGGAGGAGAATACTTCTCTTCTGAATTTGATGCCTTCTTGCATGAAAGAGGCATTAAAAGGGAAGTCACTACAAGGTATACACCCGAACTCAATGGTGTAGCAGAGAGGAGGAACAGAGCTATTGTCGAAGCTGCAAGGTCCATGCTCAATGAAAAGGGATTGCCGAACTACCTATGGGCAGAGGCTGTGTCGACAGCCACATATCTCATAAATAGACTTCCATCTAAGTCACTAGATGGAACCACTCCATATGAAGTGTGGAATGGAAGAAGACCTAGTCTAGAGCATTGTAAAATCTTTGGATGCTTAGCCTATGCTCACATTCCTTCTCAAGTAAGAGGGAAATTGGATCCCAAGGCAGAGAAGTGTGTATTCATTGGTTATGATCAAAACCAAAAAGGATATAGATTGTACAATCCAACCAATAAAGGATTTTCTGTGAGTAGAGATGTAATTTTTGATGAAAACAAATCATGGTTTGATGATGACAGGAAAGTGAAGCTGCCATATGACTTGGATGAAGATTTTCCATCACTTCAACCAAAGGAGCCAAAGCAGATTGAAGAAAGTGATTCGGAGATTGACCTAGAAGACTTGGAAAGACTAAAGCTATGGAAGAACAAAGGTAAAGCAAAGATGCAGGATGCTACATATGGACCCGAGAGCTCACATCAACCACTTAGAAGGTCTTCGAGGGAGAAGAAGAAACCAGAGAGGTTTGGTTATGATACTTCTTTGGTCACCAAGCACTCAATCTACATTGCAAAGGATTCAACCAATGAAGAACCTACCACATTCGAAGAAGCACAAAGCAAGAAAGCTTGGAGAGATGCAATGGATGAAGAAATGGAAGCCTTGAAGGAGAATGACACTTGGGAGCTTGTACCTAACAAGCCATCTATGAAGATAATCGGATCTCGATGGATATACAAAATCAAGAAGAATCCAGATGGAAGTATAAATAGACACAAAGCAAGGTTAGTTGCTAAAGGGTTTGCTCAAACCCATGGTATTGATTATGAGGAGACTTTCTCTCCTGTTGCAAAAATGCCTACAATTAGGGTTCTCATAAGTCTTGCTGCATCTAGAAATTGGAATCTTTATCAACTTGATGTAAAGAATGCCTTCTTGAATGGATGGATTTCTGAGGAAGTGTATATGGCACAACCTCCTGGATATGAGGATGCACATCATCCTAACTATGTATGCAAACTAAAGAAAGCTTTGTATGGATTGAAGCAAGCTCCAAGAGCTTGGAATTTCAGATTGGTTACTTATTTGCAGGACCAAGGATTCAAAGCTAGCAAGGCGGATACCTCTTTGTTCATAAAGAGGAATGGATCTGAAGTGATCTATTTATGTGTGTATGTTGATGATATTATTATCACAGGCAATGATCTTGAAGGAATCAAACAGGTAAAGAGTCAAATGAAGGAGGAGTTCAAAATAAGTGACCTCGGACCACTCACTTATTTTCTTGGATTGGAGTTGATCTACACAGATTCGGGTATATACATCACACAAAGGAAGTATGTCCATGACATGCTCGTCAAGTTCAAGATGGAAAATACCAAGTGTGCAGGTACACCTTTGGAGCAAAATCATAAGCTTAGTGCTTATGAAGGAGAGCCAATTGAAGACATCACAAGCTATCAAAGCTTGGTTGGAAGTTTGAACTATGCAACACTCACAAGGGTGGATATATGCTATAGTGTTAGCATATTGAGTCAGTTTATGCATAAGCCGAGAAGACCACATATGGAAGCGGCCAAGCGAGTCCTCAAGTACCTAAAGGGGACCATGAATGAAGGTTTGTTCTATTCATATACTTCAGATATTGAGCTAAAGGTCTACTCAGATGCAGATTGGGCCGGATCTAAAGATGATAGAAGAAGCACATCAGGGTATATATCATTTGCAGGTTCAAAAATCATTTCTTGGTCATCGAAGAAGCAACCAACCGTGGCATTATCTTCTACTGAAGCTGAATATAGAGGTTTGGCTAATGCAACTCAAGAAATCATGTGGTTAAAATCTTTGTACACAGATCTTGGACTTCATTCTTCAACACCTCACATTTTTGGTGACAACACAAGCTCACTACATCTAGCAGCTAATCCGGTATACCATGCTAGAACCAAGCATATTGAAGTCCACTACCATTATGTAAGGGAGAAGCTATTGAGCAAGGATATTCAACTATCCTATGTCTCTACAGATATGCAATGTGCAGACATGTTGACGAAAGCTCTTGATGGTACGAAGTTAAGTAGATTCAAGTTGATGATTGGCTTGCAGGAAATCAAGGACAATTGAAGACTTATTTGGAGGCCAAGCATGTTAGGCTTGAGGGGGAGCTGTTGGTGCATTTTGCCCAAGCCTACATGCTTGATATGCTTGGTATTATCCTCATTTGTAAGTCACATGAGTAGTCATGTGAACACCTCTTGTAAAAGAGTACATTTTATCTCTTGTAAATGGAAAAAGAAAAAAGGAAAAAGATGGCTTACCTCATCCATGATGTAAAAGCAAATTCGTGGCTCCAACTACCAAAATCACGAATTTTTGAGCTGAGGGAATCTCTCCTAACTTTGGGGATCACTTTTAGGTGGAGCCATTCGAATTCGAATTCAAAACTCCCTCCAAGAATAGCTATAAAAGGAGCAAGAAGGAAGAGGCAATTAGCAAGCCTTGTACGTGACCACTTCATGTCATTTTGTAGAGATTGAAGAGCTTACTCCATAGCTCTATCATTCTACTCCCATTGTGCAAAGATTCATTGCCAATGTGGTTGTAATCATATGTGAATCTATACATTTATTATCATCTACCTCTCTGTTTTGTTCTCTGCTATACTCACTCAGAGCAGTAACTTCAGAAGGTCATATCTCGAGTTGTACTGAACTTTTTTCAGTGTTTTAAAGTGCGTTGGATAGCTCTCACTGTCTAGTTTCTACCTAAAAATTTTCAAGGTCATTGGATTTATACTTTTGGAGATATCTGCATTTTACTGCTTACTGGTCTATCTCTGCAGAGCCCCGAGAATTGTGGGAATGTTCCAGAACTTGATGAAACTTGTTCTCAGTGCTCAGTCCATCATTTGAAGTGTTTTAACTTGGAATAGGAAGCTTGCTAAGTCTATTTGCTATGCCCAAAAGGAATTTTTCTAATTCCTTCCAGGTTGAGAGCAATGTTCATTTTTTCCAGCAGGTGTATGTCCAAAAATAGCAAGTTTTGGGAGCTAGTCATTTCGCAACTTGTCGGTCTTGACTTAAACTTTTGGGATACATGTTCCAAAGTACTTGGCTGATATTTTGGTGGATTTAGGAAGCTCAAAGGGTCTACTAATCAACTCTGAAGTCTCAGTTGGCTGGTGTGAAGCTGGTTGTAGCGGCACCTACTCATCTTTGGATTGCATCCACCATCTCTCTTCACAGGTTGCACACCTCTCTATGCATATTTTCCATAGAGTCTCTCCTCTTATAGCATTCCACTCTACTGAGGAACATCTGATTGCTTCACAAAGCAAAGCCTGCTTCTAGTTGATTTGTCCCTGTAACAACATGATTCTCTGAAGCGCCTACTAGATCGATATTGATTTGGGTCTTGAATAGAAGAGGTGTCTCCAGTCTTGCATGCCAACAAGGCATCATTTGCACCACAGGGGGAACTCAAAAATTTTGTTAGCTTTTACATTGGTTTAGATTCCATGGTGTAGGATTTTCCAAATAAACATAGACTTTTTTATCTAGATGAGGGAGTGCCACCAAAAGGGTTGGAACTTAAAGTCCCACCTCCAACCTAACCAATCCAGATGCCACTTCTGATTGAGCATGACATGAAATTCCACATCCTTCTTCAATCTTGGAATTTTCTCAATGCTATTGCCATTGTGCCATCTCAGATCCTTAGGGTGAAAAGAGTCCTAACCAATGAGGAGGAGAGTCTTCGAGCATTCCCAAGCATTGAATCTACTCTGCAATAGATGCCATTCTTCATAGTCCACTCTTTTGGCTAGATCAATGTCCTCAATTCTAATCCACTAACAAGTTTCTTGGTTCTAGAGATGTTCCCACAAATGGAAGTCTTGGTTCCAAATCTTCCTATCTTTTTGGAGGTTCCAAGACTCCACACTTGTGATGACCTTGATAGGGAGCTAGATGTAATCATTTTTTTCTAATGTCAGTCACCCATTTCCAATCTTAATTTTATTATGATACACTTTTAACCTTGTTCCATAAAGAACAAACAAAGCTCGAGCCTCTAGGAGCCCTAGAAAATAAGGAGAACAATATTGTGAGAAGGTCGAGACCCTTCCACACTAGGATTCCCACAAGCTTAAGAGCACTCCTATTTCTAAAAATAAGCTTGGCCCAAGAGGCATCAGTATTGCTTCACGCTTTGATTAACCACTTTACTGCTAACTTATTGGCCATTCCCTCCATGTCCAGAATGCCCAAACCACCTTGATCCTTTTGGCTAATGCAAGCATTCCATTTAATTTTGGGGATATCCATTCTGTTGGGGTCACCCGTCGAGAGGAAGTTCCTTCGAATTCTCTCTAGTTTGAAGATCTCTTATTCTTTTGGTCTCCAACAAGAGACAAAGTAAAGCATCAAAGAGAGATGGAATGTGTTAATCACAATAGCGCATCCAATCAGATTAGTGTGCATACATTTCTAGTACATCAGCTTGCTCTCAAGCTTAGAGAGAACCCAGTTCCATTGCTACCCCAAAGAATATCAACATCCAAGATGGAAGCTTCTCAAAGAGCGTTTAGGTTTTGCAGGATTGTTTAGTCTCTAATGCACGAGATGGTGGCCATGCAATCGTGTCTTTGAGGAGAAAGAAGCATGGAAACCCCCAAGAGCTGGGTAAAGTGGTTGACAATCAACTTCAACTACGCCTCTCATAGTAGCCCAATCAATCAGCCAAACCATATCTTCTTCCCCACTCTTCAAGTCTTCTCTCAATTTAACTATCACATCAAGATTTAAGATTTTTAGGAAATCGATAACACATTAGGGGAAAAAATGAACCCTACATGGGCCTTTTAGATTAAGGAGTGATTAGGAATGGACCAATGAGAGGAGGGTGATGGACACACTCTAATCCCTTAATCACATAGGCTAGGCATAAGCTTCCCTTGTTTTTGTGTGGTCAAGAGGAGAAAACCACCTAGGTTTTGTGGTCTTAGTTATGTGAATGGTTTTGGAACTCTTAGAAATCAACCATAGCCCTATGATTGGCGTAATGATCAAAGGATGAGGTTGAGTGGAAAAAGTCAAAGATACTTGCATCAAGAGCCCTTGGATTTGTAAGATAATGGAAGGCTATGATTTATTCGTTCTTTGCACCATCACATTCAGACCCTTGGATTTGAGGCTCAGTCAAATGACATAGAATGAAGATCTTGAAATTTAGGCTCCTTCCCACATGGGCCAATTGGACGTGCTCTTTAGCCAACAGTTGGTCTTCAAATCTTGAGTGAAAGGGCGCCTTTATTTGTAGACCATTGGATGAAGTCTTCATCAGATGGACCTCATTGCATGCGCCATGTAAATCAGCCCCATTTGTAGGGAATCATGGGATCTTTGTAGATCGAAGGGCGCACAATGCTACAGAGAATAATAAAAAACAGGAGCTCAGCCCCATTTGCGGGGAATCGTTGGATCCTTGGAGATCCAAGGGTTGACAATCTTGTAGAGAGCATGAGCATTATGACCACTCCAAGACCTTCTCTTTCTAACTTTCCATGAAATTTAAATCTAGCCGTCGATCTGACAAATCTAATGGTCATGAATACTCACGCATGAGCCATTAAATGCAAAGCTTTATGAAGTATTATTTTATTTGCCAAAACCACTAGTGGTTTCAATTCCTTCCTTAAGATCATGGATTAAGCTCTTTAATCCCTAAAAATTAGGAATCCTTGCAAGGCCCATGCAAGGTCCATTTTTTCCCCTAATGAATGCCATATGTGAGGGAAGTCCTATCCATCTCTTGGAGTTGAGTAATAGATGCTTGAGGTTTATGTGACTTTATCCATCTCATAAATCCCTCTCTACTATGTTGATTAAATTCCTCAAGTTACAATTCTCTATGTATTTATTTCCTAAACCTATCCCATGCTAAGCTCTCATGGGCTTCAATTTTAGCAATCATAGATCTAATTGCTAATCTTTCCAAATAAAGAATCAATTTGTTTTCAAGCAAGCCATGAAGTTGAGCTGAATTTTCATAAGCAACAAGACATTCAGTTACATCAACTCCTTTGAATTTTTCCTTTTCCCTAAGAATGGTTTCAACTACCTTTTCCCCTTTATTTTTAGTCATCATTTTCTTAAAGAAGTCTTCCATGTTATGTTCATATTAAAATCTTATTTGAGTTCTAATGTTCTTGACTATATCTTTAACTTTAAATTTCAACTTCTCATTTTGATGTTGCGGTTGTGATTTGAAAATCAAGCAAGCAGACCGAATGAGAAGCAACAATTGATAATTTATTCACTATAAGTTCAAATCAATTAAGTCATGTACACACACATACACACACAAACACACACACACATATATAGATATATGTATATATATATATATATATATATATATATATATATATATATATGTATATATATATATATATATATATATATATATATATATATATATATATATATATATATATATATATATATATATATATATATATATATATATACGTGTGTGTGTGTGTGTCAGACATTGATCCATAGGAATCAGTGCATGTGATCCACAGAGATCAGTCTATTTGATCCATAGGGATCAGCCTATGTGTGTGAGGGACAAGGGACAGCTAGCCAAGGTCCCAAGCTCGGGGTCCCCGTTGTTTATTAGTTTTCGTTTTTCTCTCAAATACTAGCTAAGCAGGTGGAAGAGCGATTTGTTGCATCATAGGATGCATCGCCAAAGCCATATGAGCCTATCCAACTCCACTACTACTTGCTCCAGAATCGTGCAAGCCCATGGAGAAGACATTATTAAGTTAGCAACCTCATTGGAAAGAGATGCTTGCATACTCATTATATTTTCCATCTGCTTGCATAGAATTTCAAGTTGAAACTCCATAGGAGTTTTAGGAGCAACTGCAATATTGGTCGTGGCCACAGTTGTACCCAGTTGCAGGCATATTTGAATGCCCTATAGTAGGTATCTCCCTAAATGCATTAGAAACTAGCATTGCATCATCTGAGCAACAACCTCAACTTCTCTTCTTAGTCTTTTCTAGCTATCTCTCAAACCATATCGTTTGCCAAACTTTTCAATCCTTCATTGTACCTTATTCCTATCTTTTGGGCTTAATATTTTTAAGAAATGAAGGACAAGGTCGGGATTCATTGTGTTTTTATCAGCTTTGAGAAGCAATCCAAGTACTGCCATAAACTCTCTATGAAGATGAGTTAGAGACACATTGGACTTTGGAGAATTTACCAATTCTAAAAATACTTTTGTGCTTATATGCTGACTAAAGTGTTTGAGAAAGAACATTTTATGTTCTTTTTGTAAGTCATCCCATTGTTTATTTGAATGAATATGAATGGCATCTAGAATTGACCTAGAGACTACTCTTTTAAAGTATTGAACCAGTATGTGTTCAACTAACACTTGGATCTACACTTATCCTTTGAATGCATCCAAGTACGGAGCTATGTTCATTCTGGTGAACTTCCCTTTCTCTTGCAAAGTTTCTTGCATTTTAAGTGCACCATCTTTTGCTATGATCATGTTCCTATAAACCTCCTCCATTCTTCTTTGTTGGTGGCTTCAAGAATGAAGTTCTAAATCTACTATCATTGCTTCTAGAAATTCCTTAAAATTCCTAAAAATCTCACTCTATTAATTAGCCACGACACGAAAAATCTTTTAAAAAATTTATCAAGCTTTTGCAATTAGAGGCCTATATTTTCTAGCACCTTGCTTTTCTTTTGAACAAAAGTTTCTTTTCTAAGGTTTAGAATTTTCTTTGTTCTTCCATCTTGATCGAATCTCACTCTAAGCGAACTTGTTTCTCACTCTAAAGTGTCTTGATTTCTCACCCTAGAGCTTAGGATCTCACTATTTTTGCTTTTATATGAACTTAATTTTGGTGATTTGTTTATTATTTTAAAGGTTTTTCCAATATATTTTTAGTTTTGGATAGCAAGGGTAAAAATAAACTATCAACAAGTAAAAGAAGTAGAGAAACTATATCCCAATGTTCCCACAATGAATAGATTTTCTAATGCAGGTGAGATGGTTTCATGCAAACTACAAACAATTCTTTCTATGTGTGCATGCCAAAATTAACAACACATGAAAAACGTTTTACCTTATCTTGTCTGATGTGGAGGCTAAAACGTGCAATGGGAAAATATGTTTACAACTTTTAATAATCATATTCTAGATGCATCAAACTAAAAATGCTTATTGCAAGTGATAACTTTGCTTTTTGTTGATGGGTGGGAGGGGGAGAAGAGTCGAGGCTCCTAATTAATGCTCCTTTTTGCATGGAGGCACTCACTTCCCTGGGGAACATCCTTCAATAATTAGGGAAAAGGGTCAGGTACAACAACATCTAGAACTTCTTCGTACTCTTTGACTCGCCTCCTTTTCCTACACTCCTGCACACAAAAAAAGCAAAAAAGAAAGACTAAAACTCATTTAGTAATGAATCAAGTTTGAACCGCTAACCAAACGTATGCCACATTTCATGTGGACTAAGAAAACACATGCAATGCTTCACACCAGGTTCACCAAATATGTCAGCGGGTTTCTGTCAGACATTGATCCAGAGGGGTCATGACATTGATCCATAGGGATCAATCCATGTGTGTGAAGGACAAGTGCTAGCTAGCGACACTCTCTCCCTCTTCTAAAGATCATTGTCCTCAATGATCAATGAGGGAAATTATTTGCAAACTAGAGCTTCTTATTCCCAAGCAAAGTGAGTAAGTGGTAATCCTCTCCAAGCTACTAGATACTCATGGATGACACAATTCCTCAATCGTTTCTGTCTCTAATCTAGTATCGTGTTTGGAGAATGATATGTGCTATAATTTCTTGCAAAGAATCAATACCCTCTATTAGATTATCCTCCCTAGAAATGGACTTCTGAAGTTTACTACTATGAAATACTAGATGTATACGAGAGACAATGCTGGTCACGCTTTGACGACAGCGATCCAAAAAATTACATCGATGTAAGTGATTGTTTTGTTCTCTATTTATAGAGAGTGAGAAAAAGATAGAGAGAGAGAGAGATGAAAGAGAGAGAGAGAGAGAGAGATCTAGAGAGAGATAGAAAGAGAGAGACAAAAGATAAAGAGAGAGAAAGAGATAGAGAGAGATGAAAGAGAGAGAGAGAATGAGAGAGAGAAAGAGGAAAGATAGAGATACATACACACACATATAGATGTACATGATTTTTTTGTTCTTCATTAGAAATAGAGATAAAGAGAGAGAGAGAGAGAGATGAAAGAGAGAAAGAGAGAGAGAGAGAGAGAGAGAGAGAGACAGAGAGAGAAAGAGAGAGAGATAAAGAGAGAGAGGGAGAGTGAGACATACACACACATACTCATGTATATGCTTGCATACACATACACACACATATATACACATGCTTATGCATCCATACATACACACACATATACACATGCATACATATACATATACATACATACATTCACATGCATACATACACACACATACATACATATACATACACATGCATATGCATACATACATACACATGCATATGCATACATACATACACATACATATGCATACATACATTCACACACATGTACACACACATACATACACATATACATACACATACATATGCATATATTACATACACACATGCATATTACAAACTCACATACATATTACATACACATGCATATTCATGCATATGCCTGCATGCATACACACATATACATACACACTCACATACATATACACACACTCACATATATACATAAACACTCACACCTATACAAACACACACACACACTCACATACATATTACATACACACATGCATATTCATACACACACACATGCATACAAAAATGCATATGCATACATATAGACACACACATATATATACATATATGTACACACACACATATACATACTTATACACATGTACACATATACACACATAATACATATACACATACACATGTATGTACACATGCATACACACATATACACGTTTTAGGTCTAGGTCTTTAGGATTACATACACATATATATACACATGCATACACATGTATACATGTTTTAGGTCTAGGTCTTTAGGATAAGGTTTTTAGGCTTTTTAAACATGCATACACACATATACACATATACACGCATGATACATATACACATACACATGTATGTACACATGCATACACACATATACATGTTTTAGGTCTAGGTCTTTAGGATTAAGGTTTTAGGCTTTTTACACATGCATACCCACATATACACATATACACACATAATACATATAGACATACACATGTATGTACACATGCATACACACATATACATTTTTTAGGTCTAGGTCTTTAGGATTAGGGTTTGAGGCTTTTTACACATGCATACACACATAATACATATACACACATATGCATGTTTTAGGTCTAGGTCTTTAATATTAGGGTTTTAGGCTTTTTACACATGCATACACACATATACACATATACACACATAATACATATACAAATACACATGCATACACACATATACATATTAGGTGTAGGTCTTTAGGAATAGGGTTTTAGGCTTTTTACGCATGCATACACACCTATACACATAATACATATATACATATACATGAATACACACATGCATACACACATATACATGTTTTAGTTCTAGGTCTTTAGGATTAGGGTTTAAGGATTTTTACACATGCATACACACATATACATGTTTTAGGTCTATGTCTTTAGAAATAGGGTTTGAGTGTTTTTAATTAAATTAAATATAAACAAGAAAAAAGTAAGAGAAAACTTAAATTATGTATATAAATATATACAAAAAATAGGATTTTAGTATAGATAAATAGGGTTTAAATATATATATTTAAATATATAAAAGTAGGATTTTAGGGTTCTTTATTAGATTAAATATATATAATTCAATATATCCAAAATAGAGGTAGGGTTTTTTTAATTAAATATGAAAAGTTGTACAAGAGTCTCTTGTATGCATAACATAGTTTCTATGCATGTCTGACCCAGAAATGCCTTGCTTATGGAGCGATGATGAAGATGTTTGTCTCGTAGGTGATGAACCTCACGGTAAAGGGATGCAAAGAAAAATGGATGTAGCTTTCAGAGAGAGAAGGCAATGAAGTTTTGCATCATTAACTTTGAGTCTATGCAGAAGTGGTAAGAGAGGTATGAACTTAACAAGGAGACAAACGCAAATGAAAGAGCTCAGTTTTGAAAGAATCATTCCGCTTGCTTTTTGTCTCTTTCAAAAATCTTTGACCTCTTCCACCTTTTCCAATGAGCATATGGCTAGATACAACGGTTTCATAAGCAAAGGTAGTGAGTGAAGATATCTATAAAGAAGAGGAGGGACTCACAAAGGGGTGTGATTGAGAGTATTCTAAATACAGTACACTATGGTCTCATGGATGATACTTTCACATCGCACAAATCGAGGAAAATAGATCTAATTTTGATAGTGGGATGATGCTGAACGTTTTCCAAAAAACTACAACTATTGCAAGAGACAAAAATGCTCAAGAACGCTAGCTTGATTATTGTGGAATGATCCAAGATATCTTGTAATTATCCTTCAAGAGGTTTGATACTTTCTATTTGATGTGAAATGTTTCAAATTAGTAGTAACCTCTCGAAGAAACGCAATAGTGAGGCAAGATAAGAGTGGTTTACTTCAAGTAGGCTCCACAAAGCTATGGACAGATGAAAGAGATAAATTTGTACTTCCTGAACACTATGAGAAAGTTTTTTATGCAAGACTTGAAAGAACCAAAGTGGCTATTCGCTTTACAAGTCTCCCCATGTAGTAGAAAAATTTGTGAGAACATAGAAGTAGAAGAAATTCCATCTCTAGTGGACTCCGAGATTCATTCGATAGTTGAGGAGGAAGAGATCATTGTCCAAGATGAAGAGGTCTTTGAAGAAGATGAAATACAACTGAATTAATAGACAATATGTTGTATGAGAATGATGATCAAGAAGGATCTATCATACCAAGAGATCTAGAAGTTATCAATGTAGAGATAGATATCCTCTATTCATCAGATCTTGCAGAAGATACTAGAATAGAGGATTTCTAAAGCAAACACTTGTACATATTAATTTGTGTTTATTGTTTTTGCTACGTTCTTTTGTACACTACTATTTCTCTATATTACCATTATTATCATATACTAATTATTTGAGTTTTTTTGTTGCAGAGCATGATGGGACACACTCCTCTGGTCACTTTGCATTCCATGATAGAGAGGAATTTCTCAGATTTTATATCTTAGGTACCTCCTGCTTGTATGGCTATTACATCACAGTATTGGATCACTCATGATAGAACTCCCCCTGACCTGACTCCTGTTCATCTCAGTCCTATCTGCCTCACTCCCACCAATGTCACTCCCATCGCTATCACTCCCATTGGTGTCACTCCGTAGGCGGGGCTACTCCCACCACAGGTACATCTCTTGGCTTTATGACTTCACCACAACCACCTTCTCAACCATCTTCGTGTGGCACTAGTAGTCGACGAGTGCATTCAACACCTTAGTGTGATACAGGTGCTTGCCCGTCTCATCAATCGAGGTCACACTCTGGAGGAGGAGGTTCTAGAAGTGGATCTATAGGTGGCTCTAGAGGAGGCAAATGTTGTGGAGGCAGTGTGACGGATGTTGTGTCTCACACTTCTATTCCTAGAGCAATTACTTCAGATGTAGGTATGCCACATGTATGCCACATGGTGCATCACGTACATCTTGGGGTGCTCATGACCATGAGGACTCCAAGGTGTATAGTATATGTGATGGAGCTCCAGTGATGGATGTGGTTAGAAAGGTCATGTGTCGGTGCATACGATAGCTTTGCTCCATACAGTTTGGACATTCTGTCATGTCAAAATGGAGTGAACAAGATAAAGATCGTAAAAATTATATCATAGAGACGATCTATCAGGAGTCTCGACCAGCACATGGGCATCTTATTGTCAGCTGAGAGTGGATTCAGCACACGACACATGAGGTTATGTCCCATTGATGATTCGAGGTTGGTGATGCTTTCAGAGCAAGGTTATCAAAGCCTATATGGTTAGACGCTGAGGAGTGTGATATTGCTAGTAGCAAGATGCAGTGGCCACACGTCTAGATACGATCGGACTGTCACATTTGGGTAGCAGCAGATATGACATTTTGCATCACGAGTTTGTAAGTATCATTTTGATTATTGAATTTTTTTGTGTTAAGCATCTCCTGCATGTTCATCGAACATTCTTCATATTTGTTGCAGGATTTTGTAGTGGGTCATCCTCCAATACAAACCCAAGAGGCTTATGGATATTGTCATGGATCGGTTGCACTATTTGAAGACTTGGAGGGATGCGGTGTGGTTATTTCATGGGAGCATCTACGATGAGGTTAGCTTATAAACTTGGTTTGGTGTTTTTAGTTGTTGTTTGTAAATATCGTGTGAGTTTGTCTCATTTCATGAATGTTCTTTGTTGAAAGAATGTAGATATAGATTTTTTTATCCCTCTGGGTATATGTATGGCACTGGTGTGCCATAATTTTTTATTTGGATCATATATGGTAGTGGTGCACAAGAACTTTGTATTTGGTTTTTGTATGGAAGTGCTTTGCCACATTTTGTATTTGATTCATATATGGCAGTGGTTTGCCACACTTTTGTACATGGTTCATTTATGGAATATATATCTCTTTTGTACATGGTTCAAGGTGCATTCTACTCATCTCTTTTGTGTCCGTCAGTGTTTTGCTTTATCAAATCATGTTTTGGTTGCCGGTCATCTAAACACTAGATCAGCCGGCAACCACTAGAGTACATGTGACATGTACTAAGTCTTTTTTGGGCAGAATGTATTGTCTTTTGCTACACAACAGTTCTTATACTGTATGGAATATTCGAATGTTAAATGGATTTTAATGTCTTGAGGATTTTAATGTATTTTTTGTTTTGATTTAGGAGGTGAAGATCCATGAGGGTGTGAACGTGCATGGACTTACTTTTGGAGATATTTAGAAGATATACTTTTAGAAGATAGTTAATTTTAGAAGATGGTATGTTTAGTTATTTTTGGAAATAAAGCAAAAGCAAAAGCAAAAGAAAAAGCAAAATCACGCTTTTTGAACCGCATCCCTCATGTATCTTCTATTCACGACATAATATAAAATACTTATTAATACACATGCTCTAATAGAGTTGTCCATCAGAGCATGTGGCATGAGATTTTACATTGACATCATCATCGTCGTCTTGATAGGACTTTGCATTTCTTTCTACCATGATTTTATCGTATTGGTGGAGATGCCGGAGTTTTTTATTCTTTGCCATTGTCATTGTGAGTGGTCCGGAGCAATCCGGAGCTCCACAGGAACCCCGCTGCCACTCAAGATGTATGTGCTCTATAGCATGTGAACCACGCCCTAATGATCTCAAATTCCACCCAGAGAGAGCACCATATGTGAACCCCCTCTGTAGGCGTCATGGAGACCGTGCTGGAGTCTTATGTGTGTGAACAAGCCAGAAAGCCCATAGTACCTACCGTGAGCAAGAGCCACGTAGGGCCCCACTTCTGTTGATGATGGAGGTCCCCTTGCTTGGAGGATGCAAGTCCTTCTGCGTGGGCTCACTCCTATCCTCACTTACGCGTGTAGGCTCTCTCCTGAATGCAGGCTACACGAAAATTTGGCTTTCGCCTGCCAATTTCCCAGGATGTTAAGAGAGAACGCTCGACACATTTATTTTTGTTTGAATAAATTTGAAGACCTGACGTACATATAGTGGACGCTAATATAATGCCACGTATCGGATAACTACATAACTCATCGACTGAAGGTGTCAACAGAGCACGGAGAGACTCCTACATAACTTTTAGAAGCTCAGTAAGCTAGAGAGCGCTCTTCACTTTTATTTGTAGAAGCTTGAAGCCATCGCCTCTATATATAGTGGACACAGCTATAAATGAACATGTGGGATATTAGACCCTTTCACGCTATCGGAAGGATTTCCTCACTTGATTTAATATATGGGAAAATAAAAATGTTTTGATTCAAAGCTTATGTTGATATCTCTCTCACATAAATTTTAATGTATTGCTTTAGAATGACTAACCTTTTCTCTTTGATACCTTCAAGAAAAAGAACAAAATATATTCAGAATGAAGGGATAATAGATCCATATTTTAACTCTTCATTTTATATCTACTATATGTTTATGAGATCATGTATGCATTTGTGTTTATATGTATGCATTGGCCTAAGAATCTATACATGTTAATGTACCTATAGTTATTTATTCACTTTTGATGTAGTTATTTGTGCATATGAACATATCTTAACTTGACTGTTCATAAGTGAATCTGTCTATTTACTTCATGTGGATGTAGGAAACTCTATGGATGTATGTTACCTTATGTGGTTACTCTAAAAATGATTTAGTTTAAGTAAATGAATTTGTATTACCTATGTGTCTAAACCATGTTTATCATGATATCTATTTAGTTTAAATCATAATATAAGTAAAACCTTATAATTATAACTATCAATAGATTTAAAACATAAACCTAATATGTGTCAATTATAAGAAATAATTTAATTAATAACTGATATATTTATTTAATATATATTAGTGACATTATATGATAGGTCATATGATAATTATTGTATCTCATTATTATATTTTATTTACATTATACATTAGGTAATAGAAAATTTAATTAATAATTAATGGATTTAATATAATATATATTAGTTTATATAAATATTTAATTAATATAAATTAATAATTAAATAACAAACAAAAAAAAGAAAGGAAATATATACGTGAGAATATTGAAGTATAAGTTAGTAATAGTCTAACTCTAAGTGTGTAATAGTTAGTATTAGTATGCATGTGTTAGTGTTTGATGTGCGGAAGTTAATTGAAAATGCGTGAGTGCATATCCGTGTGAGCATTTATGTATATAAATGAATGTTGAAAGGTATTTTGGCTAATGGTATTATTTGCAGGTACGTGTTCCGATGTGTGTGTGTGAGACAGAGAGAGAGAGAGTAGAATCAATTCTCTTGTTTTCATAACTCAGTTCATGTTTCATTCTCCCATTATGGCTTCGGAGTTCTCTTCTCTGATGCATGTGCATTCATGACTATGTCATGGTAATTCACTAGCTTCAAGATCACTTCGAAGGTCGATGATCATGGCTTTGACAGATTGCTACGCAGAATCTGAGGAAGATAGAGAGAAAGAAAAGCCATCTCTTCTCCCTCCCTCTATCTTCAGCTTCAGGCATCTGACACGCGCACAGAGATCCAAAGAGAGCGAGAGAGAAACAGACTACTAGATATCTGCAAGCTGGATTTAGTATATTCTCATTCGGGGGTGCAATGTTGACCTCAAAGTCTTTGCTTTAGGAGCGCCTCCTATGGGCATTAGCACACATTTTTTCCTTTCCATCATCAAGGCACACAACGATTCATGGTTTCTTGAGTGCTTATTATGTGTTGACGAGGAAGTTAGAAAAAGGAAACGGCAAGAATATAGCGGGGGTCATCGTTTTTGGTTGCGGCCTTTGTTTTCCTGTGTATCACGGGCTATAAAGAAGCAGGAGACTATGAAGGAGGGTTCAGCTACATCATGAGGGAATAAGGCTTTGATGGAAGAAGACAGTGGCAATGTGGTTTGTCTCTGTCATATTTGTTTCATTTGGAGGGATTATGATACTTCAGTTGATGGCAGAGTTCTCCTCTGTTGAGAGTTGGAGGGGCTGCCGCTGGTGAGGGTGTTGGCAAAGCTTGACGAGGAGGAGGACCACGTGGTACAGAGGATTCCAAATCGCGCAAGGGAGATCTACTCGGTGAAGAAGGACATGCACAAATTATGTTGCGGCTGATCTGGGACTAAAGAAGAAAAAGGGGTGGGAAGGGGACACTCGAGCATCAGTTGGAGATGGCTATAGAGCATGGAACGATGAGAGAGAGAGAGAGAAAGCCTGAGTGTTCATCTCCTCCTCCCTCCTCCATAGCTCCTCCAGTAGCGACAGCTGCGCACAATCATCTAGAAAAGAGAGAGATAGAGAGAGAGAGAGAGAAGAGAGAGAGATTGAGAAAGAGAGAGAGAGAGAGGGATATTTCCATTATGTTAATATGAAAGCATACATGCATGTATAAGTAGGCATTTATGCATATGTATGCATGTTGTATGCATGTATGCATATGTATGTTAGCAAGTGGAGTGCATGTGTATGCATGTGCATGTGAAGAATGAATGCATGTATGCATGTTAGTATGCATGTATGCATGTGTGTTAGAGATATTTGCATGCATGGTTAATAATGCATGTATGCATGACTAACTTTTGCATGTATGTGAGTTCATGTATACATGTATGTGATGCATGTATGCATATGTGTTTGTACATGAGCATATGAGTACGCATGTATGCATGTGCATATGCAATGTATGTATGCATATGTATGTATAAATGCATGAGAGTTAAAGTATGCATATTATATGTTAGTGCATGTATATGATATTTGCATGTTAGATGTTAGTAAGTGCATATTTATGGATGCATGTTAGTATGCTTGCTTATGTATGCTAGTAAGTGCATGTATATGCTAATGCATGTTAATGCATATATATATTATGCATGTTAGATATGAGTTAGTGTATACATAGATGAAAGTTTGTATGCATGGATGTGTGCATGTGCATGTATCATAGAGTGCATATGTATGCGTGTGCATGTTAAGATAGGTAAGCATGCATGTAAGAATGTGAGATGCATGTATATGCAAAAGTGCATGTATGCATGAGTAATGATGCATAATGCATTTGCATGCATTTGAAGTGATGCATGTGTGCATGTGATATGATACATATATGCATGTGATATATGCATGTATATGTGTGAGTTTATGCATGAATGTTAATAAGTGTATAAGAATGCATGAATGATGTGTATGCATGCAAAGATTAGTGTATGCATGAGAAGTGTTAAATGCATGTGTATATGAGTATACATGTATGCATGTGAAGGGATACATGTGTACATGTACATATGTGAGAGTATTTTAGTAATGTACATATGATAAGTGAATGCATGAGTATGTAAAGTGAATTTGCATGTATGTGTGTATTTGTAAGTGCATGTGTGCATGTATGTTAGCATGTGTAGTGCATGTGTAAGCATGCAAGTATAAAAGTATGTATAAATGCATATGAATAAGTGCATTATATGTATGAGCATACATATGTGCATATGAAAGAAATGCATGTGCATATGTAATCTAAATAGGCATGCATATGTATAGTAAATGTATGCATATATGTTAGAAATGTATGCATATATGTTAGAAATGTATGCATATATGTTAGGAGTATATGCATGTATGAGTGATAAAGCATGAGTTGTATGTGAATGTATGTGCATATTAGAATTAATGCATATGCATATAAATGTAAGTAGAAGTATATGTGTGCATGAGTTAAATAGACGTGTTTATTTGTGCATAAAAACATATTTAGATTAATAAATGAGTATGTTAATTAAAAGCATACTTATGTTTCTTGAATGTTATTCTCTGCAGATCATTGTGAAGAGATTTTGGCGAATATTGAAGAAGATTGGACGAGATTACAAGATTGAAGCAGCATATGATATTTAGATATATAAATTTGTATAGGAATATTCTCTGGGAATTGTATTAGATATTATTATAAGCTTTTGTATAGGTTTAGAATTGATCTTAAAGTTTTTCATACTTTCACTTTACGATTTAATTAAGTTTTGTATATTCCGCTTTCATATGTCTAAGAAATTAGTATCAACAAGCGGATCTCTTACTGATAATAAAGAACTAGATAACTCTTTTTTTTAGGGTCGCTTCTACAGTCACCTATTGAAAGTACGATTAGTAACAAAAGTGAAGGAATAGAAATCATTAAAGGCCAAATAGTTGATGAGACTTTACATACGGTAGAATACGATCGTAACGTATATAGGGTTTTGCCTTTACTTTCTATAGTTTTACCAGAACCTGAGAATAAAGAAGATTTGTTTCCACCTAACTTAAAAAGAAATACTAATTTTAAACAAAAAGAAAACGTGGTAGTTGATATAATTAAAGATAGAATAACTAGGGAGGAAATAATTTTGCCTTCATATTGAGAAGCTTTAGCTAAGTATAGGAACACACTTCCTTACGGCCCGTAGTGTTCTTCTTTTCATGAATTCAAATATTGCTTCCACTAGTAAAACTCCAATTAAAAAGAAAATAGATAACTCTTTCATTTTAAATACACTTTTACCTATTCCATTAGAAAATAATACTACTCAAATTAACGAAAACAAGGATAATATAGAAGAAGTAGAAAAAGTAAAAGATCTTATTGTAACTGAAACTTTATACTCTTCACGTGACGAATATAGAGTGTCTACATCTAAAACTTTTTGTTCTATCGTTTTTCCTGAATCTGACAAAAAAGAAATCAAAACTATCCCTAATAGGAAAAATCAATCAAAAAACAACCAAATAGCTATTATTAAAAATTGTATTATTGAAGAGAAGCCTAATCGAATTACTGAAGAGGAATCGATCTTTGCAGCATATCAAAACGCTAGAAATATACTTTCATAAGAATCCTAGTTCTTAAATTAAACTTAAATAGATTAAAAAACCTCTAGCTTTTATCATCCATAAACTGAGAACTCAACCCAAATCCTGAAGCATACTAAGAAATACCCTACGTGTAGTCACATGGTTACGTTAGCGTGAATCTATTGGATGAACGTCTGCCTCCCTTCACACCCCTCTACGACAAACTTGGTGAACCTGGCGTGAAATGTAACGATAGTGTGCTTAGGGTTTGCATTGTATTTTTAGTTTTTATTTAAATAATCAACTTCATCTTCTTCTTGTATGTTGGAAAGTAGAGAAAGAAGTTGCAAGGAAACATAAAGATTTTGCTGCTTACTTTTTCCCTAGGTGTTGAGGGTTGGTCTTGTGACTTGAGCACCTCCACGGAAAGAAGGTTATCTAGCCGGAGGAGCTTCATCACTTCAACCCCCTCCCCTCCATCAACATACAAGAAGATCAAGACTTTTTCACATTCACTTTTAGTTCTATATTTAGGATTTATTCAAATTAAGGTTGTAAAAAATATATCACGCACACTTTAGAACCTCTACATCAAGCAAACTTCAAGTAAGGTGTTTTTCAAGTTCTTTTATTTTTAGTTCATTCATATCACTAAAAAGAAGGTTGTTTTCATTTACACTAGGAATTAGGCACTTTCATACTTGCATTGAAAAAGCATTGAAACATTTTTTTCATTTAGGAAAGATAGTTTTTGCTTAAAACATTTAAGTAACCTTATATAAGATTTTAGAAAAGTTTATGAAAAGGTTTATTTTATAACAAGAAAGATTTTACTTTAAACAAAAAAATTGTTTGTTTACTTCATATTTATTTCATTGCACAAAAAGAATTTTATAGCATAAGAAGGGTTTTAGATTTAAGTTCTTTTTTATTTAGAGTTATTGCTTTTATTTCTTTCTTGTTTTATCCAAAATCAATGAAAATATTATTAAGGAAATTATTAGTAATTTTTGTTAAAACAAAAAGATCTAAATCAAGGAAATATTTTTTAGAGTAACTTTTAGAATTAAATATTCAAAGGTTTAAAAATTAAGTTCTAAAAAGTTCTTAAAAATTAAAAACTTATCTACTTATAAATTCCAAAGATCAAGTAAAAGAGATAAGTATATATTTAGAAAACAAAAAGATTTAAGAAAAGAAGTTAAAAATAGTAAAGCCTAGGATTAAGTAAAGCCAATATCCCAGGCTTTATCAACTAGTGATAGGTTTAGGCAGTTTAGAGAACAATTAGAACTTGCTATTAGGGATCTTCTACTCCATTCAAAGCGTTATCAAGAACGCAAAATGGAGGAGATGTTCAAAAATATGATGATTGAGAAGCAAGGAACACGTACAATCCAAGCCATTTTAAGAGAAAAAAAAGGCAAATTCACTGGCTTAAACATTACACAATACGTGGATGCATTTGAGGAGCAAATGCAAATCCAGGGTTTACCTGATGATGTTTTAGTCAAATATTTTGGCCGTGTTGTTTCTAGTTCAATCCTAGAAAGTATACAAGAGCATGCCAATAAACCTTGGGAAGAATTTAGAAAAGAATTAAATAAGATGTTCTATCTTGAGGAATTTAGCCAGCATAGTCTGGAAGGATTTTTGCGATGGATAAACTCTGTAAAGAGCAATGGGTTCTAAACTCATCATCACGGTGAGTTTATGAGACGTTTAGCTCAACTCCCCAAAGATGATAGAAACGCAATAAATCCAGATGTAATTATATATTTCCTTAAGATACTAAGTCTTATGATATTCTTCTAAAAATTCAAGTAACAATGTCTCTTGAACAATTGTTTTCAATTGAAAAACCGGAGTTCAAGGACAGTTTTATTCGACTGATTAGAAGGAGACATTTTCCATTGCCACAAGATGAAGATATGCAAGATATGGCAGAAGAAACTCTAGCTATGAATGATGCAGTCACACTAAGTGAGAGTGATTATGAAGAAGATGAAGAATTTACAACGGGAAGCATAAATAGAAATTTTTTAGGACCCATACAGCCTGATGATGAGACATTAAAAAGTGAAAGTAAATTCAACACTACCTTCTAGGCACGAGGCACACCAGAAGTAGAAATTAGAATTGGAGATGAGAAGGACTCCTGTTTAGCTCTGGATCTCATTGACTTGGGGTCAGAGATAAACATTATTTCAAAGAAGTTTTTTGACAAATTTAGATGGCCAATCAACAAAGAGCACGGCTGGAGGATGAGAACAACTGACAATGGCTCTAGCATTTTATTAGGTGCATGTGCGAATGTGCTTATAATGATAGGTGGCGTTCGAGAAGAATTTCACTTCTTCATTCAAGATAATTGTTCATATGAAGTAATTCTCCGATAGCCATTTATAGCTGAGATGAGAATGGAAACAAAAGCAATGAATGACAGGTCAGCGTATGCAAGAATTCGATCCAAATCAGGGATGGATTCTTTGGAAGTTATGATAGTCTGCCCAAATCACACTAGAAATAGAAAGAACTTAAGAAGAAGTCCCATTGACTCGATCAATCATGTATGTGATGATCCACTGGCTGTAAGAGAATATGGGACATATTATGATCAGAATTTCAGCTAGACTCCACTATTGAGTGAGACAATAGTGGACGTTTTGATGTCTCGCATAACAATGAACATAAATTTGAAGATTACTTAGTTTGTACTCCTACGACTAGCTTACATTATATTACTAAGGAAAATCTTACAAAAACATTTAGAAAACAAATTGAAAAATATTTTAGAAAAGTAGGATTAATTTTAAGTGATGAAAAAATTGAGTGTATAATTGAACTCTCAAAAAGTTCTACTTTATTAGAAGAGCTAGAGAGTGCTTCTCAAGAAATTTAGAATCAAATCTGATTATTCCTAACTCCATTCATGAATATAGGATTATTAGTGAATTCATCCTAGAACATGAAGTTAGCATAGAAACCAAATACAAAGTTGTAGAAAAGAAAATAAAGCCTGTAGCTCAACCCTTACCCAAAGATAGTCATGACATATTTCAAGGAGTATTAGGTGACCCTATTCTTAGAGATCGATCTAAGATAGGTCATATATTTATAGAGGAGAGCAAGAAATATATTAAATTCGGTGATGAATTTCTTTCTCAACTACAAAAAGATCAATTTACAAAGCTGATTGTTCGTCATGGTAAAGCATTTTCTTTATTCCCACATGAGATAGGATGTGCAAACCCAAAGTTAGTAGCTCTGATGATTATTTTCACTGTACCACACATTCCTTGGAATCTTTGTCCGATTCCAGTCCCAAAGGCTCATTTACCTGAGTTAATGAGACTGTTAAAGGACAAGATCTCCATGAGAATCTTGGAACCATCCTCAACACCATATTCCAATAGGTGGTTCATGGTACTGAAAAAGAGCAAGAAGCTACGCTTTATTCAGGATCTGCAGCCTGTGAATAAAGTCACTACTAGGAAGGTAGGAACAGGTCCCATTGTAGATGAGTTTGCCAAAGCATTTGCTGGTCACTCTATCTATTCAATGGGAGACCTATATTCAAGGTATGATCAGTTTCAATTAGCTACTGAGAGTCAAGATGTGACCACGATGAAGACTCCTTTGGGTTTAGTACGCATGTGTACTTTACCACAAGGAGCAAAGAATTCTGTGGCGCACATGATGAATGCTATGAATCTGGTCTTACATGACTTTATCCCAAAAGTGATGATGCCTTTTATTGATGACATTCCAATAAAAGGGTGTGTGGAAAAAGAAAAAGATGAAAGTTTAGATTCATTCGGTTGCAGGAAGTTTGTTTCTAGCCATATTTCTGATTGTGAAAAGATTTTGAAAGATTTGAAGAGGTTGGACTAACTTTCTCCCTAGAGAAATCTACTTTTGGTGTTAATTATGAAGTGCTAATAGTTGGATATTTATGTGGTCATTACTGTCGTAGGCCTTATCCAGCAAAAGTTGATGCCATTAGTAGGATTTTTGAGCGATGTCGTAATGTTAGTGAAGCAAGGAGATTCTTAGGTGCACGTGTTTTCTATGTCATCTGGATCCCTCACTTTGCTCACATAGCAAACCCACTTTATGATTTATTAAGAAAAATAAAGAAATTCTTTTGGATTGATGAGCATACTAGAACGATGAGACGTCTAAACAATTGCTTATCAGTGCCCCTATTTTGAAACGTATTGACTATATAGGAAATAAGCTTGTAATCCTAACTGTTGACACTGTTAGATATGCTCAATGCCTCACCCTTATGTAGCACCACCATTGTTCCATAACACTCTATTTTGTAAGGCCTCCATTATGAGGACAAGCCATGTGAAAGTGTTGGACATTGGTAGGTTCCTGTCTTTTAGGTCAGATGAGGTCTAGTGTAGACTGTAGATGGATAGTTAGGAAGGTTACTTTTAAGCCATTGGATTTGGGATTGATCCGATGTGAGGATCAACCTAAATCAAGGGCTAGAAAAAAACGCAGCTTTCTTAACTTGGGGAAGGGTCTATTTAATATGGGCCATTGGATGTTGACTTGATCCTAAGTGTGGATTAAGCGACATCAAGGGCTACAAACAAATGGTTGTTGATCCTACCTTTCTACCATTGGATTCACCTCATAGATGAATGGTGGAGATTATTTTGGGCATGGATCAAGCTACCACGACCCTAGATTATTGGTAGGCCAACTTAGGCTTGGAGGACCTTATAAGGATTGTTCCTATCCCATGTAGGAGCATCAGTTTGTGGTGTTTGGAACCATTAGGTTATCCATCTTAGTACTCATTGTGTTGGCCTATAGCCCTTCACCTAGCTTCTATCTAGATCACCATCTAAGCTCCATATAGGGAGTGGGGGTGGATAGAACCATCTATATATTGTTTAGTTTTTTAGTTCCATTGTATTAGAGTTATGAGTTTGAGTTTAATTGAGTTGAATTCATCTTCGACTCATCTTGAGTTCACTTTCCATTATCACCATATCTCTTGTGTTATTCCCATAACTATATCTCTCTTTGTATCTAACCTTGATCTTATATGTGTGTTGTGGTAACCTCTATATGGTATTAGAGTTACACAAATAGCCCACCACTCAATCATTATTCATTCATGTTTATTTTTGTTTTCCTTACATGGTATCAGAGCATAGGAAGGTATAGAAGATTGCAGAGATCGTGGAGGCCAAGTAATCAACTCTAGCATTTGTGGAAGGAATGCTTCAACACTCAAGCTTGTGAGAGGTAAATGCTTCAGCCCCAAAGTTTTTGGTAGGGAAAGGCTTCAACATTGGAGTCCTTGGGAGGCAAAGACTTCAACGCTATAGCTTGTGGGAGGCAAAGGATTCAACCCTAGAGTTCTTAGGAGGCAAAGGCTTCAAGGGCATCAAGTTCATGGGACACAAAGGCTTCAACACTATGGAGGTGTTAGCATCTAGGAGTGGAAGTGAAAGTGGAGTTGGTGCACTGGATTTGGAAATGCAAACACTATGGGTTCATCCACAGACCTTCAATGAAGGCAAGTTAGATGGTACAAATTATTTTCTTTGGAAGTTCAAGATTACTGTTATCCTTCATTCTTATGATCTTTTGGAGATGGTGACGGGAAGTGAGCAAGAGCCACAACCTACCTTTGACCCATTGGATCCGAGTATGGTGATTCTCCCAAATGCAAAGCTTCTACAAGCTTGGAAGATAAAGAATGCAAATGCACTATATTACATAGTGAGCAGTTGTATGGACATGATTCTACCTCTCTTCAGCATACATCGAAGGCAAGTGAGGCATGGAGTGTCACTATGAGGTAAGAAACCAAACATGCATTCAAAATTTAGAAAATCAATTGGAAGCAAAGATGTTTGCAGAAGGAGAGAAGTTGAAGGCATCCATTACTCAGATCAAGAAGCCATGTGATGGAATGGCTTATGAAGGGATAAAAAGATTGGAATGGGGCTAGCTCAAAGCCATCTCCAAGATTCTCCATCAAACTATGATGGAAATGTAACTAGTCTCAACATTCAGGTGAGACCTCAAATGTTGATACTTGAGGAGTTCTATTCACTACCAAGGGAAGAGGATTTGGAGCTCAAAAGCCCAAGGAAGTAGCAATGGAGATGCTACATTCTCCAATAATGCATCAAGTAAAGGTGGTTCCTCAACCAAAGGTAAGAATGCAAAGAGGAGGAGTAAAAAGAAGATTCAAGGACAATGTTTTGATTGCAAAAGGAAGGGACATGCAATTGTAGATTTTCATGTCAAGAGGATAGATGAAATGAAGGAGGAGACAATACATGGAGCCAAGGCAAAGGTGGTATGCTCCTCAACACAAGAAGAATCAATTGTGGATTCATGGGTACTTGAAAATGGTGCATCTCAAAACAAATTACCAATGATATAGGTCAATCTAGTTCTATGCAGCCTCAACAAGAACCCATCATGGTGACGAGGATAGTATGGAAGGAGATGCAAAAGCAAGGTATTGTTCTTCATCGCTTACCTACAATGAATGGAATGAAGGAACCTTATAGAGCTTGTATGATGGGCAATCCGCACAGAGAAATATTCCCACAAGAAAGCAAGATTAGGTCAATGGCTCCTATAGTGTTGGTATATGCTAACTTTTGTGGTAAGATGTCTATACGAGCCTTGGGAGGATCTTCCTACATTGTGATTGTCGGGAGGATGTGGATGTACTTTCTTCGTGATAAGGCTCAGGCTTTTGGTAAGATTAAAGAACAACCACAACTTGTTGAAAATAAACCAGGGAAAAGTGTGAAGAAGCTTGGAGGAGGTGGTGGTGAGCTCAACTCAAAGGAGTTGGAAGGCTTTTACAAGTGCAAAAGGATAAAGTGTCAATCAGTGACACCTCACACATCACAACATGATGGCATTATGGAATACAAGAGTCACACCATTGTTGAGATAACATTGTGTATGAGGGGGAAGGCGTGGTCTTTCTGTATCAAATCAGAATGAGTCATCATGAAGTCTACATTGGTAAGAATCCGTCAGTCTTACACTTTAGAATTTTTGAGAGTGTGTGTTATGCTCTTGTCCCAGGTCAAAGAAAGAACAAGTTGGAACCAAAAAGCAAGAGATGCATCTTCCTAGGTCATAATGAAAAGCAAAGGGCTTTCATATTGTATGACCATGAGGCAAAGAGGATCATGGGAGCTGTTGTGTGGTGTCTATGGAGCAGCCACATGCACTGGAGGACAAGAAAAGAGCTTCCATTTTATCATCAAGCGCAGGAGTAATTCACTATGTATCTAGCCCAAGAGTCATCCCTACCTATGAATAGGAGGAAGCATCATCATGAGATGGTGAGAAGAGAGTCTACCAACCTAAAATCACCCAAACAGATTGGTTGTCACTGCAATGGGTGAAGGAAAAGCTCTATGGTCGGAGTAATCCTATGCCAACAACTATTAAAGAGAAGGCAGAAGGGCCCATGAGATCACATATATTAGAGGAGCACAGGTGGGAATCTACTCGCATAGTCACTATAGCCATGATAGTTGTGATTATGAAGCAAGTAATGAAGCCAATAATTGAAGATGAAGCACATGTAGATCCAACATGGAAGGAGGTTATGCAAGCCAATTATAACATCTTAATGAAGAATGAAGCATGGAAGGCTAGTAACACCAAGTGGGTCTGGTAGGTGAAGGACATGATAGAAGGAATCTTGGAATGTTGTCAAGACACATTGATAGCACAAGAACTTTCACTCGTTAAGGGTTCGAGTTTTCGATACTCCTTTGCTCTAATGACTAATATTTGCATCATACTAATGCTAGCGGCTCACATGAAGTGGCACTTTTCTATGTTAGATGTCAAATCAAAACTTTTGAATGTTGACCTCAAGGAGGAGGTACATGTGTTGCATCCACCAAGGTTTGAGGCTCCACATTCAAAGGACATACTATGTAAGCTGAAGAAGGCATCATATGTGATGAAACAAGCCCTAAGATCATTGTATTAGCAGATAGACATTGGGAGCTACATGAAGGTCTTTGGTAGTCTTATCTACTTATGGAGTACCATACAAGATATCAGTTTTCTAGTCTGATTTTTGAGAAGGCTTGGGAATAGACCTCATGAAGGACATTCAAGAGTTGGCAAGCAAGTACACATGAGAAGGATGGTGGAAACAGTCTACTATGCAACCATGAAGAATGCAACATGTACCCTCAAGAAAGTGCTTACAAAGGATCTACTTCAAATACATCTTCGAAGGCTTGGCCTTGGGCCAAGACAGTAGTTCACCTTTGGGTGGACATTGACGGGGGGGGGGGGGGGGGGGGGGGGGGGGGGAGGGGGGTGTTAGACATGGTCAATGCTCCACCCTCATGGAAGACTTGGCATCAAGCCAAGAAGGTATTTCACCTTTGGGTGGACATTGAGGGGGGTGTTAGATATGCTCAATGCCTCACCCTCATGTAGCGCCACCATTGTTCCATAACACTCTATTTTGTACGGCCCCCATTATGAGGAGAAGCCATGTGAGAGTGTTGGACATTGGTAGGTTCCTGACTTTGAGGTCAGATGAGGTCTAGTGTAGACCCTAGATGGATAGTTAGGAAGGTTACTTTTAAGCCATTGGATTTGGGATTGATCCGATGTGAGGATCAACTTAAATCAAGGGATAGAAAGAAAAGTAGCTTTCTTAACTTGGGGAAGGGTCTATTTAATATGGGCCATTGGATCTTGACTTGATTCTAAGTGTGGATTAAGCAAGATCAAGGGCTGCAAACAAATGGTTGTTGATCCTACCTTTCTACCATGGGATTCACCTCATAGATCAATGGTGGAGATTATTTTGGGCATGCATCAAGCTACCACGACCCTAGAACATGGGTAGGCCAACTTAGGCTTGGAGGACCTTATAAGGATGGTCCCTAGCCCATATAGGATCATCAATTTGTGGTGTTTGGAACCATTAGGGTATCCATCTTAGTACCCATTCTGTTGGCCTATAACCCTTCACCTAGCTTCTATCTAGATCACCATCTAAGCAACATATAGGGAGTGCATGGGTGGATAGAACCATCTATATATTGTTTAGTGTTTGAGTTCCATTGTATTAGAATTATGAGTTTGAGTTTAATTGAGTTGAATTCATCTTCTACTCATCTTGAGTCCACTTTCCATTACCACCATATCTCTTGTGTTATTCCCATAACTATATCTCTCTTTCTATCTAAGCTTGATCTTATATGTGTGTTGTGGTAACCTCTATATGGTATTAGAGTTACACAAATAGCCAACCAATAAAGAGTGGTGATTGGGTGCCTGTATATGATAGTACTTTCGATACTCAATACGATGCACGCCGTAAACTAACTAAACTTTAGTTCGGACCTTATGTTGTTGTTTCGGTTTTTGAGACAGGTACTTATAAATTACAAGAATTTGATGGTTCTATGTTAAGAAATTTGATTGCGGGAAAAATAATAAAGTTATTTAGTAGAAGAGAAAACAATAAGTTCAAGTTAGACGAAGACTTCCTAGAGGACGAAGATGAAGACAAAGAATAACCAGGTCACTTAATTCTAATTATTTGTATTATTTATTTTTCTTTTCATGCATTTCATAAATAGGGTTTTATTTGTTTCTAATATGAAGAGGAAATTTATTAAAATTACGTAAATAATGAACAAGAAATTAAAGTAGGATTATGTATATACGTTGAAAGTCTGATTTAGGGAACTTGTAATGCGTTGTGAAGATAGGAGAGCGGAACACTTGAATTGCAACCCTTAGTAAAAGAGAAATTTACTTTATACTGGTAGAATTCTTTACTCTCTGAACCCATTTAGCAAATGAGATCCTAATTCTAGCTATAGAGAATTTCTAGATCCTCTGCTCTGATTAGGGGTTAAGCCTTTCCCCTTAAACAAAAAAATTTGCGAAGAAAAATAAGAAAAGAGAAAAATGAGAACAGCAAGCAGTATATTAATGGCTATTGCAAGATGGGAAAAAGAAAAAAAGAAAAGAAAAAGAGAATACAAAAGAAAAGAAAAAGAAAAATACGATTTAGTTGTGGTCTTGAAACCACTTCTGAAATACTATGCGGGCTATATGAGGCAGAGGTTTGCTGCAGAAGAGTTAGTTAGATGTATCCTATGGCGAACATCTAAGAAATAAAAGAAAGCATAGTTATATAAATTAAATTTTACTTAAGAACAGGGTTAATGGAATGGTAAGTACCTCAATTATCTAAATAGCCTTTATACGATTTTCTAAATTTGTATTTTTGACTATATGCATTGACTGAAATGATTTCTAATTCATATTTATGTAATTTTAGAAAATTTCTTTATTATCATAAACATAAGTAGAAATTAGAAGCATTTTTTTAGTAGTTTTATTTAGAGTTAAATTGTAGATTTTACCAAAGAATTTGATACTGCTCTCCATTGAACTGCAGGTTGGCCCATCAAGGATGATGTGCAGGTTTGGTGAGGGCAGATGTCGGAAGGATTTCCTCACTTGATTTAATATATGGGAAAATAAAAATGTTTTGATTCAAAGCTTATTAGTTGATATCTCTCTCACATAAATTTTAATGTATTGCTTTAAAATGACTAACTTTTTCTCTTGGATACCTTCAGGAAAAAGAACAAAATATATTCAGAATGAAGGGATTGTCACGAGGAAGGATATAAGGAAGAGAGCTCACACACACACACTCTCACTCTCAAGGAGAAGCACACACACAGATTGAGGCAAGGAAGAATGATCTTCTTCTTCTTCTTCTTCTATTACATAAAAGGAATGTACAAGAATGACCTAAAAACAAGAATACAACCAGTGCAATATATAAACACCAGTACATAAGGAAAAACCTAATGTCCGCGAATGAGTGAGCTGGCAAGAAACAAATGTGCCATCACTCTCGGTAGATAAATCTAATAAAGCTCAATGAAGTATCCCTGACATATACCGGCATGACCACTATACATGTCAGAGAAGCGAAAAACTGGTACGTGTCATCCTGGATCATCACATGTTGAGCTTGATATCTCAACACTCCCCCTCAAGCTCAATGCCATATCCTGTAATCCAAGCATCTTCCAAAACTTCTTCAACTTCTTAGCTCCAAGTGCTTTGGTGAAAATATCAGCAACCTGCTCATCTGTTCTCACATAAACAAGATCAATATCACTTGTTAGTACCTTCTCTCTGATGAAGTGATAATGTACCTCGATATGCTTTGTTCTAGCATGGAAAACAGGGTTCCGTGCTAGCTGTATGCTGCTAAGATTATCACAATAGATAGTGATAGGCTTTTGCACTTCCACACCTAAATCTACAAGTAACATCTCCAGCCATGATGCCTCACATGCTTCCATTGCAGCATCTCTGTACTCAGCCTCTGTACTTGACAAAGCAAGAGTGGGTTGCTTTACTGCTCCATGTAATAGCTGCACCTCCAAGTGAGAAAAGAAAGCCACTAGTATATCTTCTATCTGGAGTACTACCAGCCCAATTTGCATCAATGTATCCATGAACCTGCAAATCTACACGAGCTTCATAAAACAATGCATAATCCAAAGTAGCACTCACATAACGTAGAGTGCGCCTCAAAGCATCCAAATGTGGCTTCCTGGGAACCTGCATAAACTGACTTTCAAGTCCAACAGTGTAGCTTAAATCAGGCCTTGTAATTGTAAGATATATAAGACTTCCCACAATTTTCTTGTACATAGTAGCATTTTCCAATGCTTCACCTGATGTAGTATCCAATTTCAAATTCTGATCTAAAGGCATAGAAATTGGCTTACAATCAGCCATACCATAATTTTGCAGCATATTCAAGGCATATTGCCTTTGCAACATCCATATACCTGTTTATGTATGTATAAACTCAATGCCCAAGAAATAGCGTAGCACACCCAGATCTTTCATGTCAAATTCCTGCATAAGAAGTTTCTTTACCTCTTTGATGCTTTCTTCATTATCACCACCTACAATCAGATCATCAACATAAATAGCCACAATAGTGATGCCATCATCAGCCTTCCTTGCATATAGTGAATGATCTGCATCACACATAGAAAACCCAATGCTAGTTAATCAACAATCCTTGCATGCCATGCACGCGGAGCCTACTTCAGCCCATACAAAGCCTTTTGCAACCTGCAAACATATTCTGGATGCTTTGAATCTTCATATCCTTGTGGCTGGTCCATATATACTTCTTCCTATAACTCACCATGTAGGAAAGCATTCTTCACATCCATCTGATGCAAAGTCCATCCTTTTGCTGTAGCTAATGCAACAAGTGTTCTGACAGTAGACATTTTAGCTACAGGGCTGAATGTTTCCTCATAATCAATGCCATATGTTTGTGCATAACCTTTAGCTACCAATCGTGCTTTATACCTACTTATGCTACCATCAGCATTATGCTTTACCTTGTAAACCCATTTGCAGCCTATGGATTTCTTTTCCTTGCGGCAATGGAACCAGCTTCCATGTATCATTTCCATAAAGTGCAGCCATCTCCTCATCCATAGCTTTTTCCCAATCTGCATTACCAATTGCATCTTCAAAACAAGAAGGTTCAGCATCTTGTATTACCTTTGTCATGTAGGCACAATGGCGAGCTTTTAAATCATATGTCAATCGTTGCACTGAATTACGCATCCTCCCAGATCTTCTTGGTCCTAGGTCACTTCTTCTTGTATCATCTACATGTGCCCTTCTTACTCCTGGAGTCTTCACAGAGGGCAATCCAAGTTCCTCATCAAGACTCTTTTCTGAACCGCTTGAATCTCCACCAACATCTTCAAAACCTGCACTTGTTTTACTACCAGCAGAAAGCTTTTCTTTACCTTTCTTGGATGTATTTGATGAATTTGCTGGACTGAAATTTCCACGCAATCTTCCACTCCATGGATTTGAGTTGGAACTATTGCTTGGTGATGCATCCGGTCCACTCAAAACTTGAGATTTTGCACTAGATTTTTCAGCATTTTCTTTGTCATTTGGTTCAAGATTCAGTCCTTCTTTGGCATATGCATAGAAGCTTGACATTTCATCAAATACCACATCTCTGCTCACCTTCACCTGTCGTGTGAGTGGGTTATAACATTTGTACCCCTTTTGCTCAAGGGAATATCCAATGAAGACACATTTTTCTGCTTTCGGATCAAGCTTCGTCCTCAACTCATCTGGAACATGTACATATGCAATACAGCCAAAAACTTTCAGACGTGATAAGTTTGGCTTTTTACCTGTAAAATTCTCTTCAGGTGTAACTTGATGTACAGCAACAGTCGGAGTTCTGTTCATGATGTATACAGTAGTATGCACAGCTTCTGCCCAATAACAATGAGGCATATTCTTCTCAGCCATCAAGGCTCTTGCTATTTCTGCAATATGTCTATTTTTGCGTTCAGCAACACCATTCTGTTGTGGTGTCTACCTGCATGAAAACTGACGCCGAATTCCATGATTTTTTAGAAAACTGCTAAACTCATTTGACATGTATTCACCTCCTCCATTAGATCTTAATGTTTGAATGTACTTCCCTGTCTGCTTTTCCACCATAACTTTAAAATTCTGGAAGTGAGTAAACACCTCGCTCTTCTCTTTCATGAAATATACTCATACTTTGCGTGTATGGTCATCAATGAAAGTAACATAAAACTTGCAACCACCCATAGATGTGGTCTTTGTTGGACCCCAAACATCTATATGTACTACTTCTAGTACATTCTCACTAACATGCTTGTCATGTGGAAATGATGCTCTTGATTGTTTACCAAATTGACATGCTACACATACCTTTTGCATTTCTACAACTTTGAAATTTGGTAGTCCATGGACAATCTCCTTTGACTGCATCAGTTTCAGCCTTTGCAAGTTTGCATGTCCAATCCGTTTGTGCCATATCTCTATATCTGCAATAACTCCTGCACCTTTTGCAAACATGGCTGCATTCATTTCAGGAATCTTCACATTTAAGGTGAACATCCTACCCACTTTGTTTCCTTTGGCAACCAATCGTCCATCCTGCTTGTACTCTTCTACATATAATCCATCAGCATTGAACCTGACTTGTAATCTCTGGTCAACCATTTGTCCAATAGAAACCAGATTCTTCGTTATATTTGGAACATGCAGCACATCAACAAGATGTTTTACCTTTCCGTCCTCCATAGACAATGCTATGTTTCCTGTATGCTCAATAGGATGCGATGTGTCATCACCTGTTTCAACATATCCAAGAACTGGCATTTTCTGCAAACTACTAAACCATTCTACATGAGTGGTCATGTGATTTGAAGCACCTGAATCAACATACCAGACATTATCATTCGATTTTGAAACACCAGCAGACATCATATTCATCATGTGATGTTGAACCATAAACAGCTTCTCAGATTCATCTGCACTTGTGGATGCATAGTTGTTTTGCTGCCTTCTGTTATTTTGATTCTTTAACCTGCAATCACGTTCAAAGTGTCCAGGTTTACCACAATTCGAGCATCCTTTACTATCATTACCTGAATCATTTCTTTGGAGATTTCTATGACCTCTTTGGCTCCCCCTGCCTCGAAACTGTCCTCTTCCTCCTGCATGATTTTGTTGTTGACCTTGGTCTTGGTTACTGTTTCCTCTTCCACTTCCAAAACCTCTACCTCTGCCTCTTCCTCCGCCAGAGTAGAATACCTGCTCAGAATTGGGCCTTCCTTGGGAGTTTGAATCCTCACCAAGATTCTTTTCTTCAATGATCAGCATATAGACCAAATCAGCAAAATTCAGAATATTTTCCCTAGTCTGTATAGAAGTTCTGAACTGCTTATATGCAGCTCCTAAACCACGAAGGCACACTTCCACCTTATCATCATCATCTACATTCATGCCAATAGATGCAAGTGAGTCACATATGCTTTTGATTTTTAGAGTGTAGTCACTTACCGACATGCTCTTTTTCTCCAATGTATGCAGCTCGTTCTTGAGTTGCAATTTCCGTGCCTTTGTATTGGTCTCGTACAAAGTGACCAAACTATTCCAAGCCTCTTTTGGAGTCTTGGCATCCTGTATGTGTCCAATCATGCTATCATGTATGCTAACAGATAGCCAATACATTACCTTTCGTGCTTCTTGATTCCATTCCTCATATGTTCTTAACTGTTCTACAGTCCGATTCCTTTCTGGTAACTGCGGAGCATTTTCATTCTCTCCTTCGATGTACTTCCAGTAGCCTTTTCCCATCAGGAAATTCGTCATTCTGAATCTCCAAGCATGGAAGTTGTTCTTGTCCAGCTTATCGCTCATAAGCTGACTCATTCCATCTGCGTTTGCCATTTCTGCAACAATTCACAACACCGCAACACACTACAAGCAGCACTTCTACTTGAACACTGTCGCACTATGACGTGACAGTTCGATGTCAGAAAAACACAGTTTTCATGTATCAACAGTACATGGAATCGCTTGAAATTCTGAATCTGGAATATATGAGTGTCGCCGAACACAATGCAAGTTACAGTTTTTGAAACTGACCTGGTTTTTCTATGGGCCCCACCTTGCGGGCTTGAAACGGAGGCCGTTTTTGAAATCGCGTTTTCTCCACGCCTTGCCTCGTAGTCTTCACTGTCGCCTTCTCCACGAGCTCTCTTCTGATACCATGTAACGAGGAAGGAGATAAGGAAGAGAGCTCACACACACACTCTCACTCTCAAGGAGAAGCACATACACAGATTGAGGCAAGGAAGAATGATCTTCATCTTCTTCTTCTATTACATAAAAGGAATGTACAAGAATGACCTAAAAACAAGAATACAACCAGTGCAATATATAAAGACCAGTACATAAGGAAAAACCTAATGTCCACGAATGAGTGAGCTGGCAAGAAACAAATGTGCCATCACTCTCGGTAGATAAATCTAATAAAGCTCAATGAAGTATCCCTAACATATACCGGTGTGACCACTATACATGTCAGAGAAACAAAAAACTGGTACGTGTCATCCTGGATCATCACATGTTGAGCTTGATATCTCAATAGGGATGATAGATCCATATTCTAACTCTTCATTTTATATCTACTATATGTTTATGAGATCATGTATGCATTTGTGTTTATATGTATGCATTGGCCTAAGAGTCTATACATCTTAATGTACCTATAATTGTTTATTCACTTTTGGTGTAGTTATTTGTGCATATGAACATACATTAACTTGAGTGTTCATAAGTGAACCTGTCTATTTACTTCATGTGAATGTAGGAAACTCTATGGATAAGTATGTTACCTTATGTGGTTACTCTAAAAATGATTTAGTTTAAGTAAATGAATTTGTATTACCTATGTTTCTAAACAATGTTTATCATAATATTTATTTAGTTTAAATCATAATCTAAGTAAAACCTTATAATTATAACTATCAATAGATTTAAAACATAAACCTAATATGTGTCAATTATAAGAAATAATTTAGTTAATAACTGATGGATTTATTTAATATATATTAGTGACATTATATGATAGGTCATATGATAATTAATGTATCTCATTATTATATTTTAGTTACATTATATATTAGGTAATAGAAAATTTAATTAATAACTAATGGATTTAATATAATATATATTATTTTATATAAATATTTAATTAATCTAAATTAATAATTAAATAACAACCAAAAAAAAGAAAGGAAATATATAAGTGAGAATATTGAAGTAGAAGTTAGTACTAGTCTAACTCTAAGTGTGTCATAGTTAGTATTAGTATGCATGTGTTAGTGTTTGATGTGTGGAAGTTAATTGAAAACGCGTGAGTGCATATCCGTGTGAGCATTTACATATATAAATGAATGTTGAAAGGTATTTTGGCTAATGTTATTCTCTGCAGGTATGTGTTCCGACGTGAGAGAGGGAGAGAGAGAGAGAGAGAGAGAGAGAGAGAGAGAGAGAGAGAGAAAGAGAGAGAGAGGGAGAGAGAGAGAGTAGAATCATTTTTCTTCTTTTCATAACTCTGTCCGTGTTTCATTCTCCCATTATGGCTTCGGAGTTCTCTTCTCTGATGCATGTGCATTCATGACTATGTCATGGTGATTCGCTAGCTTCAAGATCACTTTGAAGGTCGATGATCATGGCTTTGACAGATCGCTGCACAGAATGTGAGGAAGAGAGAGAGAAAGAAAAGCCATCTCTTCCCCCTCCCTCTATCTTTGGCTTCAGGCATGTGACGCACGCATAGAGATCCAAAGAGAGCGAGAGAGAAACAGACTACTAGATATCTGCAAGCTAGATTTAGGATATTCTCATTCGGGGGTGCAATGCTGGTCTCAAAGTCTTTGCTTTAGGAAGGCCTGTTGTGGGCATTAGCACACATTTTTTTCCTTTCCATCACCAAGGCACACTGCGAGGCATGGTTTTTTTAGCAATAGCAGCAAGAACTCATTGTTCTGTGGTTGTTGAGGAGGCTAGGAGAGAGCGTAGCATCGCCTGATACCGACACACAAAGGAATCATTCTGCATTGGGGAATCAATACTTAGTCCTGAAATGCCTTCATCATGGTTGTTATGATCGTAGGGGAGAAAAGAATTTTAAGCTTAGTTTTGTTTAGAGCTATCACCCAGCAGCGGGGGGGGGGGGGGGGGGGGGGGGGGGGGGGGGGGGAAGCTACAGCTATCAAGGGTCGCAGCTAGCTAGGAGGGCATTACCCCACAGATCATCAACGTTTTATTTTCGTTGGCACATAGCTTGAGGATGGCCGTACACTTTCAGATGACGATATTCATAACGAATTGATGCTACATCTTGTTCTCTGATCACAGGGTGACATGCAGATAACTCTAAATGCTCTAGCAAGAACGAGGGGATTTCGGGAAGTAGTCAGCAGAAGAAGGATATAAGAACTAAAGAGAGCACGTAGTATAGTAGAGAGGGGCTTATTATGTGTTGAGGAGGAAGATAGAAAAAGGAAACAGCAAGAATTTAGCGGGGGTTTTGGTTGCGGCCTTTGTTTTTCCTATGTACTAGGGGCTATGAAGAAACATGAGACTATGAAGGAGGGTTCAACTGCATCGTGAGGGAATAAGGGTTTGATGCAGGATGACAGCGGCAATGTGGTTTATCTGTGTCATATTTGTTTCATTTGGAGGCATTACGATACTTCAGGTGATGGTGGAGTTCTGCTTTGTTGAGGGTTGGAGGGGCTGCCACTAGTGAGGGTGTTGGCAAAGCTTGATGAGGATGAGGACTAGGTGGTATAGAGGATTCCAAATCGAGCAAAGGAGATCTACTCGGTGGAGAAGGACATGCACACATAACATTGCGGTTGATCTGGGACTCGAGCATCGGCTAGAGATGGCTACAGACCATGGACCGATGACAGAGAGAGAGAGAGAGAGAAAGCGTGAATGTTCATCTCCCCCTCCCTTCTCCATAGCTCCTCCAATAGCGGCAGCTGCGCACAATCGTCCAGAAGAGAGAGAGAGAGAGAGAGAGAGAGAGAGAGAGAGAGAGAGAGAGAGAGAGAGAGAGAGAGAGAGAGAGAGAGAGAGAGAGAGAGAGAGAGAGAGAGAGAGAGAGAGAGAGAGAGAGAGAGAGAGATAGAGAGAGAGAGAGAGAGAGAGAGAGAAAGAGAGAGAGACGGAGAGAGAGAGAGAGACAAGAGAGAGAGAGAGAGACAGAGAGAAAGAGAGAGAGAGAGAGACAGAGAGAAAGAGAGAGAGAGAGAGGGATATTTCCATGATGTTAATATGAATGCATATACGCATGTATAAGAAGGCATTTATGCATATGTATGCATGTTGTATGCATGTATGCATATGTATGTTAGCAAGTGAAGTGCATGTATATGCATGTGGATGTGAAGAATGAATGTTTGTATGCATGTTGGTATGCATGTATGCATGTGTGTTAGAGATATTTGCATGCATGGTTAATAATGCATGTATGCATGACTAACTTTTGCATGTATGCGAGTTCATGTATACATGTATGTGATGCATGTATGCATATGTGTTTGTCCATGAGCATATGAGTACGCACGTATGCATGTGCATATGCAATGTATGTATGATATTTGCATGTTAGATGTTAGTAAGTGCATATTTATGAGTGCATGTTAGTATGCATGCTTATGTATGCTAGTAAGTGCATGTATATACTAATGCATGTTAATGCATATATATATTATGCATGTTAGATATGAGTTAGTGTATACATATTAGATATAAGTTAGTTAATGCATGTTAGATGAAAGTTTGTATGCATGTTAGTATGCATGTATGCATGAGTGTATGCATGTTAGCATGTGTGCATATGCATGTATGATAGAGTGCATATGTATGCATGTGCATGTTAAGATAGGTAAACATGCATGCAAGAATGTGAGATGCATGTATATGCAAAAGTGCATGTTTGCATGAGTAATGATGCATAATGCATTTGCATGCATGTATGCATGTGATATGATACATATATGCATGTGATATATATGCGTGTATATGTGTGATTTTATGCATGAATGTTAATAAGTGTATAACAATGCATGAATGATGTGTATGCATGCAAAGATTAGTGTATGTATGAGAAGTGTTAAATGCATGTGTATATGAGTATACATGTATGCATGTGAAGGGATACATGTGTACATGTACATATGTGAGAGTATTTTAGTACATGTACATATGATAAGTGAAAGCATGAGTATGTAAAGTGAATTTGCATGTATGTGTATATTTGTAAGTGCATGTGTGCATGTATGTTAGCATGTGTAGTGCATGTGTAAGCATGCAAGTATAAAAGTATGTATAATTGCATATGAATAAGTGCATTTAAATATGTATGAGCATACATATGTGCATATGAAAGAAATGCATGTGCATATGTAATGTAAATAGGCATGCATATGTATAGTAAATGTATGCATATATGTTAGAAATGTATGCATATATGTTAGAAATGTATGCATATATGTTAGAAATGTATGCATGTATGTTAGGAGTATATGCATGTATGAGTGATAAAGCATGAGTTGTATGTGAATGTATCTGCATATTAGAATTAATGCATATCCATATAAATGTAAGTCGAAGTATATGTGTGCATGAGTTAAATAGACGTGTTTATTTGTGCATAAAAACATATTTAGATTAATAAATGAGTGTTTTATGTTAATTAAAAGCATACTTGTGTTTTTCGAATGTTGTTCTCTGCAGATCATTGTAAAGAGATTTTGAGTAATATTGAAGAAGATTGGACGAGATTACGAGATTGAAGCAGCATATGATATCTAGATATATAAATTTGTATAGGAATATTCTCTGGGAATTGTATTAGATCTTATTATAAGCTTTTGTATAGTTTTAGAATTGATCTTAAAGTTTTTCATACTTTCACTTTACGATTTGATTAAGTTTTATATATTCCGCTTTCATATGTCTAAGAATTTAGCGTCAACAAGCGGATCTGTTACTGATAATAAAGAACTAGATAACTCTTTTTTTTTAGGGATGCTTCTACCATCACCTATTGAAAGTACGATTAAGTAATGAAAGTGAAGGAATAGAAATTATTAAAGACCAAATAGTTGATGAGACTTTACGTAGGGTAGAATATGATCGTAACGTATCTAGGGTTTTGCCTTTACTTTCTATAGTTTTACTGGAACCTGAGAATAAAGAAGATTTGTTTCCACCTAACTTAAAAAGAAATACTAATTTAATAAGAAAACAAAAACATGGTAGTTGATATAATTAAATATAGAATAACTAGGGAGGAAATAATTTTTCCTTCATATTTAGAAGCTTTAGCTAAGTATAGGAACACACTTCCTTATGACCAGTAGTGTTCTATTTTTCATGAATTCAAATATTGCTTCCACTAGTAAAACTCCAATTAAAAAGAAAATAGATAACTGAAGAGGAATTGATCTTTGCAGCATATCAAAACACTAGAGATATACAAAAGAATCTTAGTTCTTAAATTAAACTTAAATAGATTAAAAAACCTCTAGCTTTTATCATTCATAAACTGAGAACTCAACCCAAATCCTGAAGCATACTAAGAAACACCCTACATGTAGTCACATGGTTAGGTTAGCGTGAATTTGTTGGATGAACATCTGCCTCCCTTCACACCCCTCTATGACAATGCTCCTCAGGTTGAAGGCGTGGCTATAGAATAACCATTTTGACTCTTTGAAAGCTATAGCCAAGGCTTGTTTAATGGAGCCAAATTCACCCATGTCTTTCCAGTCTTTTGATCATATCTTGAGCATTCAAGATCCAAATCTTGAGCTTTTTGTTGCTATGGAAAGCTCACTCAGAGATCTTTTCAAAGTCTAGTTGCAAGAGCCCTTTTGCATTCAGTCATGGTTAGCTTCAGACTTTGGAATTTACTCATTCATTTTCAACAACCCTTTTTCAAGCAACATTTTGAAGCACAACCCCTCGAGTGATACTTGGAAAGTTATTCGAATGGAGTGTGGACCATCTTCAGTACCTACACACACCTGCAAGTTACTTTTTTGAACCTACAAATAAGTTTCTTGTCAATATATATGCATCGTTGCTCTCTTTTTGCATCATATTTCATATACGAGATGCAATTTTGCATAATACCTAGACTAAACATGTAGTTTCGACATGGATTCATCTTGTGCATTGCATGTATTCTTATTGTAGGTTCACAAGGAGAAAAATCTTAAATTGTCAGGGTGTGTAATCCCCTTTCGGTCTATTTTTAGATAGGTTGTGCCTATTGCCATCGATATCACGAAAATTGCTTGTCCTATTTTTTATTTTTGGTTTTCAAATTTGCACCGTTATGCTGTTGAAAGTTTTCAAAAAAATTAGTATGCATATGAATATGCTACTAATCATTCACGGTTTTCCAAAATTTATTTTATCACATCGAGATATTCATTCTTGTACTTACTTTTGGATTGCATTTGGGTTCCAAAATAGACTTAAGCCCTGCTTATCATTGACATTCACATTAAATTCTAGTTTTCTAGTTGCATGCATGTGTTTTTACATGGAACATGCTTATATTGTTCACTGATGGGACACGTGATTGGCCATCCATGTCTATTTTATTCTTATCAACTGAGGTGAGTTTCTAGTCAACTAGGAGGCATGTTATACTTTACGAAATATTAGAATGTTAAATGGATTTGAATGTCTTGAGGATTTTAATGTGTTTTGTGTTTTGATTTAGCAAGTGAAGATCCATGAGGGTTTTTTTTGCAATATTACCACCACGTGCCAGAGAGATGACTCTCCTCCTTCACAACCATGAGACTTAACCACTAGGCTAAGTGGATTACTTGAATATGAGAGCACATAAACTTATGCTTAAGTCTATTCCTTAGATCTTTGGTCCTACATATGAGTAACCAAACGTTGTCGGATTTTAGATCTGTCTAAAGCAGTCGGATCCCTAGACCATAAACTTACTTTATTACATTTTTCCCCCCTTGGGAAAGATTTTCGTCCTCGAAAATAAAGCCATATATAGTATCCCTACGCAACCCCCGAGCCTCATGTCCTTTAACCGAAAGAACATGGTCATGTTCTAAAACTAGAAGAACATGTCTCATCTCTGTGGTGGGATCCATGTCCAAATGATTCAAAACACCGTCCGGCTTTGCACTTCGATACATTGGTCAAAGTACAAAATAGTGAATGAATAATAAGGGTGGATCTAAAATGATCCCTAGCCAATTCACAGTTTCTCGATGTGCAACCTAGGCACAAACATGTGAACTGGGTGGATTCAAATTACTTGTCCATTTCTCAGCAAGACTGGTGCATGGAGTTAGTAATGAAGGTGGGATTCTTATCTCTTGCAAGATGTTGAGAACTCTTGATTCACTTGAATTTGATTTGGAGAACTTGAAGTTTGGTTGTCCTAATCATCTAGCTTGGATGTTTTGTACAATGGTTTACTCCTATCCAAGAGTTACTTGATTTTTTTACTCGACTAGAGGACTACTTTGTCCTAATGAGTTTAAAAATCCTATCTAAACTATAGGAGAAAGTTTCCCATTTTCTTTGGGTCAACCGTACTATAAGTTGACCAATTCAAATTCAAAATGAAAATTTGTCTGACTTAGGATACTTTAATTTGAAGCAAACCCAAATGAATAAGTCAATCTTGAACTTTTCATCTTTCAATGTTTGAAAAGGTTCTTGTATAGAACATCTATTTGGGATGTTTAATTTAGTTATCTGGTTCTAACCGGCTCACACTCGTCTTTTGTGAAAAGAATCAGATACCATATCTGAGCCAAATGATTTGGAAAGAGAAAAGAGAGAACTAAAATTATGTACAACCAATTGAACTTTGAAAGATTACACTTGCGAGGAGTCAATTTCTGGATGACTCAAGACTTTAACTTATCAATGATGTATTTCAACAATGTTTTGAAGCATTTTTCTATCTTTAAGAGAAATAAGCTAGATTCTCAAAAAGATTCAAAGCAAAACTAAAACATCATCTAACCACAAGATACTAGTGTGGTTTCTAACATCATTGTGTCGACCCAGTGAAGTTATGTTGATGAGTTTTGTATTCAAATAATGCTTCACTTGAGACTAAGTTCAGGTCATATTCAGTCTTTCTGACTCCTTACGACCACCACGTGCTAGAGAGATGACTCTCCTCCTTCACAACCATGAGACTTAACTGTAAGAAATAATAATAGCACAGCGGAATAGACCTGTAGACAGAGTTGAGAGAAAAACGCAGACAAAGATAGACGCACACTGAGAGATAGAGAACTCAAATTCTCAGATTGCCGAGCGTAATGCAGTTACAATGATGGTGCTCTCCACCCTTGCGCTCCCACTGTGGAGCTTCGATGGCGATCTAGACAGACTCTAGATGAAGGGCTTACTAGTGCGCAATGCTATGTAAAGTTCAACCTGGGCCGTGCTTATATAGCTTTTACAAGGCGGTTCCGTATAGATAAATGTAGTCGGGAGATTCAAAATAGTCCGTAAAATATATGATCCGACAATATCTCCACGACGAGAAGTCCTACCGTCTCGGCCCTACAAGCCGGGGGATAGGCCCCCCAGACCCCGTAGAAGGGGGCAAGCCCCCTTCTGCACTCCCCCCATTAAGGCTCTATGGGGAAATCGCACGACACCAGAGGGCCTTTATTTTCACCTTAAATGGCAACCCAATGCCGTGGAAGTTTATGCCCTACCTAACCTAATGGCTAAGCTCACAAAGATCATCTACAACCATCAACAGTCACACATAGACCTCATCTAACTTGGAAGTTAGGGTTCCACAAATGTCTGGGCTCTCATAATGGCTTCTCCTCGTAATGGGGGCCTTACAACTTAGAGCACTATGGATCATTTGTGGTCACATGAGGGTGGAGTATTGAGCATATCTAACACCCCCCCTCAATGTCCACCCTATGGTGAACTACCTCCTTAGTCCAATCCCAAGCTTTGGAAAGTGTTGAAGAAGTTTCTCTCGCCCAAGAGCCTTGGTAAAGATGTCTGCTCCATTTTCTTCAGTAGGAAAATAGCTTATCTCCATGACCCGGTCCTCAATCAACTCATGCACATAGTGATACTAAATTTCTATGTGCTTGGTATGTGCATGGAAAATAGGATTTTTGGCGATGGCCATGCAGCTTTGGTTGTCACACTTCAACTGTGTGGCCTCCTTTCCTTGTATTTCTATGTGCCATAGGATCCTCCTCAACCATACTGCTTCACATGCTGCAACACATGCAACTTTGTACTCAGCTTCAGTAGAAGATAATGCCACAGTCTGTTGCTTCTTACTAATCCAAGAGAAAATCCCTGATCCTAAAGAAAAGCAATATCCAAAAACTGATTTTCTTGTATCAATATCTCCTGCCCAATCTGAGTCACAGTATCCGACCAGAGATGATCCTTCTTCATAAAGAATACCATAATCAGTAGTTCCTTTCACATACCTGAGTATCTGCATGCTTGCCTTCCAATGAGTTTGGCAACGCTTATTAGAGAACCTAATTACTACTCCAACACCATAAGAGATGTCTGGTCTGCTATTGCACAAGTAGATGAGACTTCCAACTAATTTCCTGTATCTTCCAATATCCATTAGAGATGAAGTATCTTCAATAGATAATTTTGTGTTGACCTCCATAGGTGTAGAAATTTCCTTGCAATCCTCCATGTCGAATGCCTTCAATATCTGCCTTGCATATTTTTGTTGAGAGATGAAAATCTCCCCAGGTTCCTGCCAAACTTCAAGACCTAAGCAATAATGCATTAAGCCCAAGTCTTTCATTTCAAATTTTGAACTCAGGGCATCTTTTGTTTGTTGAAGCAGAGCATCATCATTTCCTGTAATCACAAGGTCATCTACATACAGTACAAGCACAATTGTCTTCCCTCCTCTCTTTAGAACATACAAGTTAGCATCAAAAGCACATCTTTTGAAACCTAGATCCAAGAGATACTTGTCTATCCAAACTGGTACCGTGCTCTAGGGGCTTGTTTTAGCCCACATAATGCCTCCTTCAGCTTACATACCTTGTTCTCTGAATGGGGAGCTTCAAACCTTGATGGCTGAGACATATATACCTCCTCCTTGAGGTCTCCATTCTGGAACGCTGATTTGACATCCATGTGATATACTAGCCAACGCTTATGTACAGCCACAGCTAGTACTACTCGGATAGTAGTCATTCTTGCAGTTGGGGCAAACGATTCACAAAAGTCAATGCCTTCAACTTGTGAGTAGCCCTGTGCAACAAGTCTTGCTTTATACTTTTCTAGAGTACCATCACCCTTGTACTTTAGCTTCCAGACCCACTTGGTTCCAATGACTTTACGCTTAGGGGGTCGATCCACTAGCTCCCAAGTTCCATTCTTCATGATATTGTTGTATTCTGCTTGCATGGCAGCCCTCCAATTCGGATCATGGAGTGCCTCTTCCACATTGTTTGGTTCCTTTGTTCCTTCTTGAATGAGATCAGCCATCAAGGTTGTGTTTACAGTATGGGCGCTTGCCCGTCTCTGTTCCTCTATTCTCTGTGATCGCCTCGGTCCATCTACAACCTGTTCTAGTGACTGTGGGATGGGGTTTGCAGAATCATAGAGCTGCCTCACCCAACGTGGCAATGGCTTTTCCACTTGGGTGTCGGTAGGTTGGTCACTTTCAGACTCATCATCTGAAGATGACGCTTCCTTCTCTTGTGTAAAAGGGATAGCTCTTGGGTCAGGTTCATAGTGGATTTCCCCTTCGCCTGATGATAAAGTGGAAGGTCTCTTTTCCTCCTCCACTACATGTAGCTGCTCCTCCTTAAACACCACATCATGACTCGCCATGATCTTCTTAGCCTCAGGGTCATAAAGCTTATAAGCCTTCTTATCTTTGTTGTACCCTAAGAAGATACATTTGATGCTTTTTGGTTGAAGCTTGTTTCTCTCCCTATCTGGAACATGTGCATAACATTCACTTCCAAATACTTTGAAATGGGAAACAGAAGGTTTTTTACCAGTGTAGGCTTCTTGTGGAGTCTTTCCATCAAGTGCCTTGGTGTAGCTTTGATTCAAGATGTAGACAGCAGTGTTGATAGCCTCTGCCCAAAATTGATTAGGCAAACCCTTTCCTTTCGACATGCACCTTGCCATCTCCATGATGGTTTGATTCCGACGTTCTGCAACACCGTTCTATTGAGGACTATGTGCCACAGTGAGTTGATGCTTGATTCCCTTACTCTTGCAGAAATCTTCAAACTCTGTTGATGTGAGCTCAACACCATCGTCTATCCTGAATTTCTTCATCTTCTTCCTTGTTTCAGTTTCAACAAGCTGAAGCCATTCTTTAAACTTACCAAAAGCTTGAGCCTTATCGCGAAGGAAGTACACCCACATCTTCCTGCTATAGTTGTCGACAAGTAACATGAAGTAGGAAGATTCACCCAAGGCCAGTGTAGGCATTTTTCCGCACAAGTTAGCATGCACCAACTCTAGAGGATAGCTTGTGCTGTTCTTGCTTTCTTGTGGAAACGCCTTCCTCTATTGCTTGCCCATCATGCAAGCTTCACATGGTTCCTTCATTTCTGCAATCGATAGTAGCTGTGCAACCATACCCCTACAATGCATCTCCTTCAGTACAAGGTATCCAATGTGGCCGAATCTCTCATGCCATAGCTTACTTGTGCCCACATTTGTAGTGGCTGTAAGAGCACACAACTCATACAGGTTGTTCCTCCTTATGCCAGTCCCAACAATGTTGTTGTTACCGTCCATAATCTTAGCTCCTATCTTACTGAAAGATACTTGATGACCTTGATTAGTTATAGAAGCTATTGAAAGTAGATTTCTTTTTATTTGTGGAACATACAACACATTTGAAAGCTTTTTGATATCGCCATTAGAGTTAATGAAAGAAACCGTACCTTCACCCTCTACAGGACATCTTGCATTGTTTCCTACCTTTATTGTGATGGGTTCCTTTAGAGGCTGTAAGGAACTGTAAAGGACTTTTCTACTCGTCATGTGACGAGATGCACCACTGTCCAACACCCATGAGTCATTTTTTCCTGAATCTTCAGCCGAGGAGCACACCTCCTCTATCGTAACAAATAACTCAAGCTCTGTTTTTGCTGTGCTAGCAGACTCCTTGCCCTTGCCACCTTTTGAAGAGCCACTCTTCTCTTCTGCCTTCTTGATGCGACAGTCTTGGATTCTGTGTCCCTTCTTCTTGCAGTGAAAACACTCTCCCTTGAACTTCTTTTTGTCATTCTTCTTTTTGTCTCCATCTTTTGAAGAGTCTGTTTTGCCTCCTTTGGAATTTGCTGTGAATGTAGCATCTCCTTTGCTATGTTAAACGTCACTTGCCGTCAGAAGCGCATTTAAACATCTATTCGGGTTCTTGGGAGTGGAAGGGGTCTGTTAAACAGAGGCCCTATGCTTGATTTTCCCCAAAATAACCACTTCATACACAGCAATATACTAATGTTCAAGAACTCTATCAAGAATCTCTTTACACTTCACAATCTTACTATCTGTAATCGGACTCTTCCAAAGCTTACCGAACACACTCCAGTTAATGCTCTCTCAACGTACAGCGCAGGCAATATTCAGTACCGTAATACAAGATTACTTTTGTCTAGCTTAAAGAACTAATCCAACACAAACTACCGTACACAACAGAGTCAATAAGAGTAACTCAATCTGTACCGTGTAGGTGCGGATAATCCACCAGAAGAGAAGACGCAGGATGATTCAAAATTCTCAAACACACAGTACTGAACTGTCACTACTCGAGCATGGGCTGTAAGAGGTGATGGTAGGAGACACTCAGAAGATGGAGTTGGAGCTGCTAAACCTGCTTGACTCCAGCTACACTTTGCTTCAGATATGTGTTGTAGACTTGTTTAGATCCCAAATGATGCAAAGAAATCACATATGTACTTTGTAAACTCTTTGAGCAATGATCAAATCAAAACAGATGGTTGAAACTTCAAAAATCTGAAAAAACTTGCTAAATTTGTCTTGACACCTGCTCAGTCTAATGCTCAGTGTGTCCAGCACACTTACAATTGGCCAAATTCCTTTTGAGGGTATTAAATTAACTTAACAAGCTATTGATTGCAAGTTAAATCACTTCAATTGACAAACTATGCACAGAGAATTATCTTTAGCAAAATCAGAGATGATCCCGATATTTTAGGAGCTACACACAGAAATACCAGTGACTGCTTCGATTGACTTTTCTCACAATTGGCTGAATGAAAGTTCTTCAAACTTTGTAGTGTTGTAGAAGACCTTGAGCTGATTCCAACAAGCTTTGAATCATTGAATTTGGTTCAGTAAATCTTGAGATATGCCTCTCTGAAGTTGACTGACTTGGAGAAGATGATACAGAGAAAAACCAGAGATACAAAATGTATATGTTCTATTGATATGAATGATTTTACAATCTCATTAGCTTGATAAGCAAGGCTAATTGAGATGATAAGGTGTTGGCTATGGCTTAGCTCAATCACACATAGAATTACAAGAGATTTCTGCCTCGGGAGTTGTGTCAAAAGGTGGTGGACTGAGAACTAGTGACCCGCGAGTTTTTTCTTTGTTTTATAAAAGGTTGATAGATGATTGGTTGCCACTTTCCTACAATCATGTACCTAAAAGGTTATTGATTGAGATATTCCTTCAATCATCCACCTCCTCTACATATGAGGAGATATTCTCTCCACCTCTCAATCAGATTTAACAATCAATTTCCACGACTTTTACAAGTCGGTTTGATTACACAAATCATGCCAAGTCATATTGACTTTTACAATGAGTGAAGAGTTAAAAGCTCATAGACTTTAGTTCCTATGGTTCTTTTCTTCAAGTAAAATAAATCCAAGTTGAAACTCCATGTTCCAAGCTTTATGTAAAATCATCCTTCAAGGGTCCAAGTCAAGTGTTGAGGCTTGATATGCACCAACAGCTCCCCCTCAAGCCAAACACTTGCTTGAGTCTTCATCTTTGGTCTTCAATGATGTCCTGTAATCCAATCATGGATTTAAACCTGCATAGTTTACTTCCATCCAATGCTTTTGTAAGCAAATCTGCACATTGAGAATGAGTAGAAACATAACTTAATTCAATCTCTTTGCTAATCAATTTTTCCCTCACATAGTGGTAATGAACTTCTATGTGTTTTGTCCTAGCATGATAAACAGGATTAGCTGCAAGATGTAAAGAACTTGTGTTATCACCAAATATGGTTGGTGACCTTGTGAATAGTCCTAGCTCTGAATATAGTAGCTTCAACCAAATTGCTTCTTGGGTAGCAATTGCCAAACCTCTGTACTCTGCCTCAGTAGATGATAAGGCTACTGTAGGCTGTTTCTTGGATGACCAAGAAATGGCTTTATCACCTGCAAAACAAATATACCCTGAGGTGCTTCTCCTGTCATCCTTGCAACCTGCCCAATCTGCATCTGAGTAAACCTTAAGGTCAATGTCTGATGTATATGGATAATACAAACCATGGTTCAGAGTTCCCTTGAGATATTTAATGATCTTTTTAGCTGCCTCAAGATGAGGTGCCCTAGGTTTGTGCATGTATTGGCTAAGTACACTAACACCATAAGATATATCAAGTCTTGTCAAGGTAGCATAGTTGAGACTTCCTACCATGCTTTGGTAACCTGTAATGTCCTTGATTTCTTCTCCTTCATGTGCACTGAGCTTGTGATTGACTTCCATTGGAATACTTGTTACTTTAGCTTCCTGCAAACCAAATTTTTTGACCATATCCTGAATATACTTCTTTTGGGTAATATATATACCTGTATCTGTATAAATCAACTCAAGTCCTAAGAAATATTTTAATAATCCAAGATCATTGATCTTGAATTCCTTCATCATTTGTGCCTTGATATGTCTGATTCCTTGAACATCATTCCCTGTAACAATGATGTCATCAACATAGACACACAAATAGATTACCTCTGAATTTGTCTTTTTGATGAACAAAGATGTATCTGCTTTACTCATTACAAATCCTTGATCTTGTAAGTAGGTGGTCAATCTGTAATTCCATGCTCTAGGTGCCTGCTTCAAACCATATAGAGCTTTCTTCAATTTGCAAACATGATTTACCTTAATTGGGTCTTCATATCCAGGTGGTTGTGACATGTAGACTTCCTCTGAAATCCATCCATTCAGAAATGCATTCTTCACATCCAATTGGTACATGTTCCAATTCTTGGATGCAGCTACACTCACCATAACTCTGATAGTTGGCATCTTGGCCACAGGAGAAAATGTTTCTTCATAATCTATGCCTTGGGTTTGTGCAAAACCCTTGGCTACCAACCTGGCTTTATACCTATTTATGGTTCCATCTGAATTCCTCTTTACCTTGTAGATCCATCTGGATCCTATCACCTTCATGGATTCTTTCTTGGGTACTAAGTCCCAAGTATCACTCTCCTCAAGAGCTTCCATCTCTTCATCCATTGCTTCCTTCCATTCTGGTTTCATGATTGCTTCCTCATAGGTACTTGGTTCTTCACTCAAGAGATCCTTTGCAAGATATACTGAATGCTTTGTAATAAGAGAAGTATCATAACCATACCTAATTGGCTTCTTACTTTCTCTTTGAGACCTCCTCATAGCCTGAGTTGAAGATTCTGGAATATCCTTCATCTTTATCTTTCCTTTGGATTTCCAAGCTTTGAACTCCTCAAGATTGATAGAGTCTTCATCATCTGATTCTGAATCTTCTTCTTTGTTTGATTCCTGCTTGATTAGCTTTGGAAAGTCTTCATCTATATCATATGGTAGACTTACCTTCCTGCACTCATTTTCATACCATGAATCATTCTCATCAAAGATGACATCTCTGCTTACCTTGAAGCCTTTGTTTGTGGGGTTGTAGAATCTGTACCCTTTTTGGTTCAAATCATAACCAATGAAGATACACTTTTCAGCTTTAGGGTCTAATTTCCCTCTTACCTGTGAGGGTATATGCACATATGCTATGCAACCAAAAATTTTACAATGATCCAGAGATGGTCTCTTACCATGCCAAGCCTCATAGGGTGTCATACCATTAAGTGTTTTGGATGGCAATCTGTTTATGAGATAGGTTGCAGTAGAAACTCCTTCTGCCCATAAATAATTTGGTAGCTTCTTCTCATTGAGCATAGCCCTAGCTGTTTCCACAATAAGTCTATTTCTTCTTTCTGCCACACCATTTTGTTCAGGTGAGTATCTGGTTGTAATTTCCCTTTTTATGCCTTTTTCCTGCAAGAATTCTTCAAAGTCATTGGAGAAATACTCTCCTCCACCATCTGACCTTAACTTCTTTAGTCTTCTACCTGTCTGGTTTTCAACAAGTGCAAGATACTTTTTGAAACAATTAAATACTTCATTTTTACCCTTCATAAAGTATAAAATTGTCCACCTGCTATAGTCATCAATAAAAGATACATAGTACCTTGATCCTGAAATTGAAGGGTCCTTGCTAGGTCCCCAAACATCTGTGTGTACCAAGTCTAGGTAGTCTTGGTGCATGAATCCTCTCTTTGAATAAGGCAACCTGTGTGACTTACCAAATTGACATGCTTCACACTTATATATCATGTGTTGCTTGGATACATTAGGTATCCCAAGCACACATTGATCCCTGCACATTTGCTTGATGGTTCTCTCACCTATGTGTCCAAGTCTTTTGTGCCAAATCTCTAATTCTGATAAGGTTTGATCCTTGTAGTTGAACAAAGCAATATTTTTTGTATCTTCAAGCTCAAAGGTAAATAACCTACCTGATTTTTCTCCCTTTGCTATCCTCTTGAAACTATTCTTTGGGTCCTCCACATAAACTCCATGTTGTGTGAATCTGACCTGCAATCCCTTCTCTACAATCTGACCAACACTCATAAGATTTTTGGTAATTGTAGGTACATAGAGTACTCTACTCAGAAGATTCTGTTTGCCATCACATGTCTTCACATTACCAACTTTTATAACAGAGTGTTTAGTGTCATCACCTGTTTGTACCTGATGCTTTCCTTTAGGTTCTTCCAAATCAGAGAGCAATGCAACATTTCCAGCTACATGGTTAGAGCATCCTGAATCAATATAAAATAAGTTGTCATCATTTGTACTTTCCTTGGAGGTCATGTTCATAATCAGTAAGGAGTCATCTTGCTCCTCTGTGTAATTGTTGTAATCCCTTCTATTTCTGTATCCACCATTGTTGTTGTGATTGTAGTTGTTGTTGTATTGGTTGTTGTATCCATTATAGCCTTGGTGATGTTGATTGAATCTGCTTCTTCCTTGAGAGTAGCCTCCTCTTTGGTAACCTCTTCCTCTTTGGTTCTTGTAGTTTTTGTAGCACTCATCTGTAGTATGGTTAGACAAACCACATATATTGCAAGGTGATGAGTTGTAGGGTCTCCCCCTACCTGACTTACCTCCTCTGCCTCTTCCTCTTGAAGATCTACCTCTCCCTGCAAAGTTTGCTTGAGAGGTGGATCCTTCTTCATCAAGCTTTTTGCCTTTACCCTTATCCTTGGACTTCTTATCAGTATAAAGAGCAGAGGAATTGTTACCTTTTGATTCTCCTGATTTTGTAAACTTGGCTTCATGTGTGAAGAGTTGGCCCATAAGAGTTGTAAGATCAGGGGTATGCATATCCATGTATAAGTCCATTGCAGTGGTGAAACTCTCCCACTTGTCATCTGCCTTGAGTCCATTTGTCACTTGCCTGACTATTTGCTCCTCTTCAATTTCTTCTCCAATGCTTGCTAGTTGGTCTGCCACATCTTTGATCTTTGTCACATACTCTGAGACTGATTGCTTGGGCTGCTTCCTTATGGTTGTAAACTCTATCCAGAGTTGATTCTTCCTAGCCCTTGTGTTGGAAGAGAAATAATTGGACAAGGTTTCCCAAGTCTCTTGGGAAGTCTTACAATTCCTTATATGTGGTAAAAGGAAATCAGAGATAGAGTTTAGAAGATATGACCTTGCCAAGGCATCTTTTGCACACCATTGATTGAGTCTCTCTTGCTCATCCTTGGTGGGTAGACCTCTAGCTTTGAATGTAGGTAGCTCTTCATCTCCTGATATGAATCCAAACAGACTTCTTCCTTGTAGATAGGTCTTCATTCTCAGAGACCATGCTTGGTAATTGTTCCTGTCTAATTTGTCAATAAAAGAAGGGAAACCATCACCCATGATTACCTTATTTGTTTTGCTCTGATACCACTGTAAGAGGTGATGGTAGGAGACACTCAGAAGATGGAGTTGGAGCTGCTAAACCTGCTTGACTCCAGCTACACTTTGCTTCAGATATGTGTTGTAGACTTGTTTAGATCCCAAATGATGCAAAGAAATCACATATGTACTTTGTAAACTCTTTGAGCAATGATCAAATCAAAACAGATGGTTGAAACTTCAAAAATCTGAAAAAACTTGCTAAATTTGTCTTGACACCTGCTCAGTCTAATGCTCAGTGTGTCCAGCACACTTACAATTGGCCAAATTCCTTTTGAGGGTATTAAATTAACTTAACAAGCTATTGATTGCAAGTTAAATCACTTCAATTGACAAACTATGCACAGAGAATTATCTTTAGCAAAATCAGAGATGATCCCGATATTTTAGGAGCTACACACAGAAATACCAGTGACTGCTTCGATTGACTTTTCTCACAATTGGCTGAATGAAAGTTCTTCAAACTTTGTAGTGTTGTAGAAGACCTTGAGCTGATTCCAACAAGCTTTGAATCATTGAATTTGGTTCAGTAAATCTTGAGATATGCCTCTCTGAAGTTGACTGACTTGGAGAAGATGATACAGAGAAAAACCAGAGATACAAAATGTATATGTTCTATTGATATGAATGATTTTACAATCTCATTAGCTTGATAAGCAAGGCTAATTGAGATGATAAGGTGTTGGCTATGGCTTAGCTCAATCACACATAGAATTACAAGAGATTTCTGCCTCGGGAGTTGTGTCAAAAGGTGGTGGACTGAGAACTAGTGACCCGCGAGTTTTTTCTTTGTTTTATAAAAGGTTGATAGATGATTGGTTGCCACTTTCCTACAATCATGTACCTAAAAGGTTATTGATTGAGATATTCCTTCAATCATCCACCTCCTCTACATATGAGGAGATATTCTCTCCACCTCTCAATCAGATTTAACAATCAATTTCCACGACTTTTACAAGTCGGTTTGATTACACAAATCATGCCAAGTCATATTGACTTTTACAATGAGTGAAGAGTTAAAAGCTCATAGACTTTAGTTCCTATGGTTCTTTTCTTCAAGTAAAATAAATCCAAGTTGAAACTCCATGTTCCAAGCTTTATGTAAAATCATCCTTCAAGGGTCCAAGTCAAGTGTTGAGGCTTGATATGCACCAACATGGGCTTCATCAAACAACTTATAGAACATCAACAAAACAGAGAGACACAACAGTACGTAGCATTATCAGAACAATCACAACGGAAACTACACAGAATTTGCTCAGACAGACAGTCTGGCGATCTTCTGGTCATCTATGTAAATCACAAAGCGAACAGGTATCGATAAACAAACAAGACAGCAATGAGAACAGAATACTCAGAATTACCCGCACACCACAGCAACGTTACAGATCAATCACCCAGATAGACAGCCTGGTGATCCCACTCATCGTCACCAAAGCGTCTCTTTTTCATTGATTTATAAAGATTACAAACATCTTTGTAACAACCTTTCGTTCGTGCGTAATATGAAAAGATTCAGTCTTTACAATTGCCAATCCGGCGGCCGACTAACACTGGCACGCACGGTGGACTCGAACCCGCAGGTATACAAAAAATCCTATGGTTCATCAACTATACCTTCTAAATACATTGATCTTGCTAATCTAAAAGTCCAGGCAATTTTCTTCTTTAATGATTCTATCATCTGCTTCAAAATGTGTGGTTCTACTAGCTGAGCATCTGTGCGTACTGAACTGAAGGAAATAACCTGGGACATCAAAACTTCTGCTTGAGTCTGTAGAAAAGCTTCCTGTAAATAGAATTCATTTGAAAGAGCTGCATCCCTAGTGACCTTCATGTTGGCAATTTGTTTATCAATGTTGGATAATCTTTCTTTATGTGTATCTAGTTGATATTTTCTTCTTTCTATCTCCTGATTCTGAAATTGGATTGTCTTGTAATAGGCGTCGTGCTCTCGGCGGGTACTTGCGATCTCTTTCTGTAATTGTGCTTCCCCAGTCAATTTGCGTTTAAGAATACTGTTTACTTCAAATATTGTCTGGTTTCTTCTAATAGATTGCCCAGAGCTATTCATGCATCTTCTTTATCTTGGGCTATTTTTTTCAGTTATCTGATTTTGGCATCTGCAACACTTAACAAGTCATCTTTTTCTTTAACCTTAGCTAGTGCAATATCTCGTTGATTGATTATAGTGTCCTGTTTTGCAAGTCTAGCCTGGAGCTGAGTAATCTGGTAGTGCAACTCATGATTTTCTGTTTTGACCGCATCTATCTCTTCCTGTAGAGGAGTGATGTCTGCTTCCAGGACATCAACCTTATGTTGTAATTCATCCCGGATGTTATCAGTGACTTCTTTCATCTATACAGGTAATTGTTGTGATAGTTGGATTAGCATTTGTCCCATGGATGCTAGCTCAAAAATTGGGGGAATTGAAGGAACCGGAAGATGAGGATGGGGTTGAGATGAAGAGGCTGTGAGGAGCTGATGAGAATTTGGTGGAGAATAGTTTGGTGACGAGGATGATGAAGCGGTAGGTTCCTCAGTGACAATGGGTGGAACAGGGATGGTGGGCTTAATTGGAGGTTCGGGTGGATGAGTAAGAAGAATAGTAGTTGTGTCAATTACCTTTTCGGTGGTTGGTTGCGTAGTGTCATCAGGGTCGGCAGCTGTAGACTCCACTGCTCTAAGCAGTTCTTCGAAAATTTCTTTAATTATAGGTTGTTCATCCTGTTGATTTTCCTATTCAGATTGTTGCTGAGATTGTTCTTTAGTAGAATTATCTGCAGAGTTGTTGGTATCCTCATGCTCTTGGGTCTTCTCTGAAGAAGACTGCGCTAATGAATCATGATAACTTGATGTTGCAGTGTCGTGGAAAGTCTCATCTTCATTCCCTTCCTCTTCATTGTTATCTGCTTTATCATTTGCGGCTGAACCCTGTACTTCACTGTCAGATGAACTTATTCTAATTCTTTTGCGGCGAAGGAGGTGGAAAATCTCTTCGTCATCCTCTTCATCATCTTCTAAGATCTGTGCAGATTCTTCATGGTGCAGAACGGGTCCTCGGGGTGGTGGTTGTGCTGCTCGGATAGTCGGAAACAGAAAAGAGATGATATGCGGTAATCTCGATCGTGGCATATCTCCCTTATTGACCTCTTTGATGATTGAAACGCATTCTATGTGAATGCGGCGGAAGTAATATGATGCAAAATTTACAGGCTCTCTGGCAGCCATATCTATTGCTGAATAGAAAAGGAGAGAGATGCCATATGTGTGTTTCTGCAGGTTGAGGATGGCTACTAAGAATTGCAGGGCTGATCTTTCAGGTTCGGGGCGACGGAGGATTGCATATTCATTGGATGAATACCTAGGAAACAATTGGATCATTGTGGCTATTGGCAAATTCAGGCCATTCTCCCGACCTTGCAGAGAGAGCCGGAATGCATTAGCAAAGGCTTGGAGGGTGATTACGGTACGAGATGGCAGGGAAGTGATAGGCCAACTCTGCTCTGTAGCAGGTGTGGCAGTGATAGCGGTGATGATTTGGGCATAGAAAGGGTGGCAATGTACTGAATGCCAAGGCAATTCAGTGAAATTGACTAACCCATGAATTCGCAAGAACACACCTACATCTGCAGGGAGTCCATCACGAAACGCAGCAAAGTTTGCTAATGCTTGCATGGCACGAAGACGAATAGCAAGCACAAGAACACAATCGCACAGGATATATAGATAACACAAACACACAGATCACACAGACACAATAGCGATTAAGAGCGAAACGAAAAAGGCTAAGTAGATGCTTTGCAGCGGGAAGCAATCGAAATTACTAATCATCGCGCGACGTTGAGATGATAACCTCATAACTTCGGTGTGCATGCATGAGCAGAATCGATAATGTAGGGTGGTTGTTGATCATAATTAGATAGCAAAATGAGGATATTTACAGACTTATTTTATTAAGCACGCAAAAACAAAAAGAGAAAATAAATAACATGAAAAAACGCCGAACACATCAGCGAGAGTCAGATGCTTGATGATACGGCCGCAACTTTGAACCATTGATGACTTTCGGAAGAGGAATTCCGGTCAAAGTAGTCAACCGAAAAGTAGCTGGACCTACTTGTTCAGTAATCCGGTAGGGACCAAACCATCGTAACTTGAATTTTCCAGCCGAGCGATTTGATTTTGCATTATAAAATAACACAAGCTGTCCTATCTTAAAAACTGGAGTTTTAAGATACCGGTCATGAGTACGAGCCTGCCTTAATTGCACTTCCTGAATATTCAGAAAACTTTCCCAGTGATGCTCATCTAGTTCTCTGAGATTATCCAACCGAAATGACAAAGATTCTTCAGGTAACAGTTTCTGGGTGATGGCAACACGTAAACTTGGCACAATGATCTCCATTGGTGCTATGGCTTCCAGTCCATAAGTTAGTTTGAAAGGGGTTAGTCTTGTTGCTACCTTGTATGTAGTCCGATATGCCCATAATACTGCAGGTAACAGTTGATCCCATCTTTCTGGTGATTCCAGAATCAGTTTACGAAGCATATTCAACAAAGTCTTGTTTGTACTTTCAGCTAAGCCATTTGCATGAGGATAATACGGTGAACTGAACTTATGCATAATCTGAAAAGAATGTGTGAGTACTTTCATTAAATTGTTAACAAAATGCGTGCCTTGATCTATCAAAAGCTCCAGAGGTAAGCCAAAACGCGGGAAAACATCCTTCATTAGACACTTTGCCACCAAAACAGCTGTGGCGGATCGCAAAGTCCAAGCTTCTGCCCATCTGGTAGCGTAATCTGTACATGTTAGAATATAACGATTATTATTGAGTATTGCTAGAGGTTTAATAGGTCCAATAAAATCAAGAACCCACTTCTGGAAAGGATCTAAAGGTAAGACAGGTTGTAGAGGGAAAAAATGGCGTTGTAACGGCTGTCCACACCTCTGACAATTATCACATTGTTTGACAAACTGAGATACATCCCTGTACATAGTAGGCCACCATAGTCCGCTTTGCAGAATTTTCCGGTACGTTAAATCTGCTGCAAATGCCCACCGGAAGGTATTGAATGTGCCAAAGCTATAACTGATTTTACTTCATGTGGAGGAATACAGCGAAGTAAAACTCCAGTGCGATCCATATAATACAACTCTCCAACAATGAACCAAAATTTCTGACTGTAAACTATAATTTTCTTACGCGTTATAGGAGAAATCTGAGCAGGAAGACATCCATCAATAAGAAAAGTTAATATCTGATCATAATATGTAGATGGCATAGGGGGTTCTGCAGATTCATCATTAGTTGGTTCAGTAACATAAATCGCGGGTGTGGTGTCATCTACACCGACCGGAGCTTCACCGGAATCTAAGCGAGAAAGGAAATCTGCTAATGCATGTGAACTCTCGGGCCAATCAATTACTTCGTAATCAAACTCTTGTAAAAGTAGAACCCAACGCGCTAATCAACCACCTAAATGTTGTTGCCGTATCAGATAGACAAGTGGAGCATGATCTACATGAAAAGTAAATTTGCGGCCAAGTAAATAGTGCCTAAATTTCTTTACAGAATACACTAAACCAAGGCATTCTCTTTTAGTTACTGAATCTGCAGGAGCAAGTCTTCTACTCACATAATAACCAGGCCGAAACCACTTATCAGTTTGTTGCATTAAGACACTCCCAATGGCGATATCTGATGCGTCAACAAAAACATGAAATGGACGTTCCCAATCAGGAGGTTGTAGAATTGGAACCTGCGTTAATAAGCTTTTGAGACGATCAAATGCTGTTTGACATTCCTGAGTCCAAACAAACTGTCCAGGAGTAATGGTTATTAATCTATTGAGAGGTATTTCCAAATGAGCGAGCCACCGTGAATGTCAACCATGCCACCTGACTTGACCCATGAATCGCATGACTTCTTTCGGCATAGTAGGCATAGGTGCTTCTAACACAGCTGCAATTTTAATTGGATCGACTTGTATGCCTTGTGCAGACACAATATGGCCAAGCAGCTTACCACATGAAACCGCAAACACAGACTTGTTTGGGTTCAGGCAAAGTTTGTATTCACGACACTTCTCAAAGCAACACCGTAAATGATACAGGTGTGCTACCATCTTACCAAATAAAGAGAAATCATCTAGATATAATTGCATGAAAGAAGTAAGATAGGGGGAGAAGATTTCCTGCACACATCGTTGAAAAGTACTAGGAGCATTTCTTAATCCAAACCACATAATTGTACAAGCAAAAACACCCCAATTGGCAATGAACGCTGTTTTTGGTATATCTTCGTCAGCCATTCTGACCTGATTATACCCACTATATCCATCAAAAAATGAATACATTTCGTGCCCAACCACTCTATCCAGCATTGTATCAAGAAATGGAAGAGGAAACGGATCTGGCACCGTAGCTGCATTTAGTTTCCGGTAATCCACACATATACGTAGCTGCTTATTCTTCTTAGGGACGATAACAATGGGTGATATCCACTCAGCATGTTCTATTGGAACAATGAATCCAACTTTTAATAACCTATCAAGCTCTGCCTTTACCTGTGCTGCGTAGTTAGGATTCATCCGGTAGTTGGGTTGTTTAATTGGTTTTGCTTCCGGTTTAAGTACAACTCGATGCTGATATATGTGAGGATCCAGACTGTTCATGTCACGGTAATCCCATGCAAAAACATCAACGAACTCACGAAGTAATTGGATCAGATCTGCTGGAAATACTTCAGACAATCCTTCCTTTATTTTGACAGGTCGTGGATTAACTTCATCCCCTAAATTATATATGATCAACTGATCTTCTGGAACATAGAATTGATGAGGTTTTTCTGAATCATCGACTGATTGTAAAAGTTGTTGTATAGCAGTTTCATCCTTAGCAACAGTAATTTCTGTTTCTACTTCTTCAGTCACAAGCATCACTGTACAAACTGACGGATTCCAGTGATCTATAAGAGATTGTAAATCAACAGTCCCTAAGGAAATTAAATCTATGTTATTCTTCAAAAATTCTTCTTCTTCTTCATCGGATAAACCATCTAGCATGTGAACTGGTTCTGCCACATAAGGTCTAGCATGTAGTTCACAGGGCTGAATAGCATCTAATTTTACACCATATTTTCGGTTATTGTCTTTGAAAGTGAGTTCCTGTGCGGACCAATCCTATATAACCTTAGCTTCTTTCAGCCAAGGACGGCCAAAAAGAAGGTTATAATCAAGACTAGACTCCGGTAGTTCTAGAACTACGAAAGTCATCTTAAAAGTGGTTCCCTGCAAAGTGATTGGCACATTCCGTACGAGTCCTACTGGATGGACTCTGGATTGGTCGGCCATTCTAACAAAAAACTGCACAGGTTCATTTTCGGTCCATCCTAACTTTTTACAAAGTGTTGCAGTAGCTATGTTTACATCGGATCCACCATCAATTAATACTTGAGTAATTTTATGATTTTTGTACCATACCGTAATTAAAGGAACCAAGTGATCCACCGTAGAGTCAGTTTCTGGTTGTACTGTTGTCGTTGCTAGAATGTAGGCAGACTCAGGACTGAACTGTTGCTGAAACTATTGCCGAACTCCTGGTACTAATGCAAGTAACTGGCCAAGAGGGAGAGTAATGGATGCTTTAGATAAAATTTCCCATGCTTGATCTGCTTGATTTTTACTTTTCATCGATTTTGAAGACGATGCATCGGTTATTGGGATTGACTCTTGCTCTTGTGCAGTTTCTTTTGACAGTGGAACTTGGGTCATCGGAGTCGGGTCTGGGAACACTATAGGTTCCTGGGTGGTCCATTTACTTGCTTTGTCATATATTCTTTGTTGTTCACAGATGCCTGGTTCAAATATCTCAGCTGCTGGTTGTAGTGGCTTGCCGGATCAGGTCTGAACTACTGCAGCTTGTGTTTCTATGGGTGTGATATAAACCATATGTGTCATTGGGTTCTGGCGCTCCTTCTTCCTTTGATCATATTCGGCCGCATCTTTACAAAATCTTCGAATGTGTCCTAATTCACCACAGAAATGATGAGGAGGTGGCAAAGCATTACCTTCTTGTGGTGGACCTGTCTACCAACGGTTTGCATTGTAGTTATTATTTCTCTGTCCTCGATAATTTCGGTAGCCTTGCTGCTGGTTGTTTCTCATTTGAGGAGGTACATAGTGATTGGCAGGTTGCCCTGGTTCTTGTATAATTGCATTTACTATTGTTGTTCCCTGCACTTTGGTGTTGTATGCACAATTTTCTATGGAATGTCCGGTCATATTGGAGATAGCGCAAAAAACCTGATTAAGGGCACAAGTGGCACTAGTATGCCCTGAATTCTTGCACGTGGTGCAGTACATCTGTCTGGCCGGATCTTCGGCAACATTCTTACTCACTTTTAACCATTCCAGGACTTTTGTAAATCCTCCTACCTTATTCTCGAGCTGCAAAGCCATTGCAATAACCGCATTTAATGTCATAGCTCCCACACAGCGGATGATCATAATCTGTCTGAGCTGTGGAGTTAACCCATTAATAAACCATTGAGTGATGACATCATCCGGCAGGTTTGCATGGGCCGGCGATAATTGCCTCAAATGCGTTCGCAACAGGGTGGCATATTCCTGCATAGTCTGGTGCAGTTTCTGTTTGTTGTTCTGTAAATAATCAAAAATTTCTGCTAGATTTTTCTTTAACCGGAATCTGTGCAAAAATGCATCCCTTACTGCTTCATAAGTCACAAAATGATTAAAATCATATTCTGTAAGCCATCTGACTGCTTCATTAACCAATGTAGACTGGAATACAATAGCTTTGTATGCCGGATCAGGGGGATGATTTAATACTGCATAACTAATTTCAAAAGTACGTACGTGGGCATCAGGATCATCACCTGGAAACCCACCGAATCTGGTGTATGTCACTCCTGTTGGAGCCGATCGGGGTGGAAATGGATGTTGTTGTTGTTGTTGTTGTTGTTGTTGTTGTTGTTATTGTTGTTGTTGCCCACTCATTGTGTTGGCAGTTGTATTGTTACTATCTTCTGAGTCTCGAGGCTGAATATCTGAACCGTCAGAATCTATATCGTCAGCCTGTGCACTTTTCGGCTTGACAATATCGTTCAGTATCTTTCGGATTTTAGTTTCGAATAAGCTAACTTCCTCCTTGATATCAAATGTAGGGAAACTTACTCCGAATAGTGGTGATTGGAATGAAGATTCACCAGGAAATGGTAAACCGTCATCGAAAAATTGTGAACTCTCGGCAACGGGTACCAAAGTATCATCGAAATTTGTCGTATTTTCACCAGAACAAGGTAATGTTTCACCTTCACTGATTTTGTTGGCCAACACGCTTCTATCCTTAGACAAATTCGAGTCTTGACCAGAAGGTGTTAGGTTAATTGCATACTGCGTCCTGGTAGATTCTGGAGTGACTATATCTTCGATAGACTATGCCGCAATCGCACCGGAATCTGCCGAAATTGTAGTACGTTCCACCGGAATTCTACCCGAATCGCTACTAGCATTCTTCACTTTCTTGATAATTGGGTTAAACTTATCTGCACTTCTTCCTCTTGGAGGCGTCCTTAGCAAATTAGGTATCGCCCAGGACTGTTGGTTTCTTCTATGCTTCGATATGATTCACCGGAACGAGTAACCGGCATATACTACGTTTGCAATACTTTGCGTACTATTCTTCCTTATGGTCAATTCACAATCTATGACCACTTTCACAATCAATCAACGAACACTCTGGATGCCACTTTCCCACAATTAGCTGGCAACACTCTTGATGCCACATTCGCACGGACAAATGGCAACAATCTGGTGCACCTTTCCCATAGACGGCACCAGTGTTAAACGTCGCTTGCCGTCAGAAGCACGTTTAAAGATCTATTCAGGTTCTTGGGAGTGGAAGGGGTCTGTTAAACAGAGGCCCTATGCTTGATTTTCCCCAAAATAACCACTTCATACATAGCAATATACTAATGTTCAAGAACTCTATCAAGAATCTGTTTACGCTTCACAATCTTACTATCTGTAATCGGACTCTTCCAAAGCTTACCGAACACACTCCAGTTAATGCTCTCTCAACGTACGGCGTAGGCAATATTCAATACCATAATACAAGATTACTTTTGTCTAGCTTAAAGAACGGATCCAACACAAACTACCGTACACAACAGAGTCAATAACAGTAACTCAATCTGTACGGTGCAGGTGCGGATAATCCACCAGAACAGAAGACGCAGCATGATTCAGAATTCTCAACCACACAGTACTAGACTGTCATTACTGGAGCATGGGCTTCATCAATCAACTTACAGAACATTAACAAAACAGAGAGACACAACAGTACGCAGCATTATCAGAACAATCACAACGGAAACTACACAGAACGATTCGCTCAGACAGACAGTCTGGCGATCTTCTGGTCATCTATGTAAATCACAAACTGAACAGGTATCGATAAACAAACAAGACAGCGACGAGAATAGAATACTTAGAATTACTCAACGCACACCACAACAACGTTACAGATCAATCACCCAGACAGATAGTCTGGTGATCCCATTGATCATCACTGAAGCGTCTCTTTTTCATTGATTTATAAAAATTACAAACATCTTTGTAAGAACCTTTCGTTCGTGCGGAATATGAAAAGATTCAGTCTTTACAATTGCCAATCCGGCGGCCGACTAATAGCTACCACCACTCCTTGCCTTGAGCCGAAGCTCCTCCTCCATGAGTAAGGCGTTGAATTCTTCAAAAGTTAGTGGTTGAGGTCTGATTTGAGTGTTAAGAGCAATTACCAAACCATCAAACTTAGGTGGACAGATTCAAAGACAACGTCGAGCTAGCTCTTCACTTGACTTTTGAACACCTGCTCCCGCCATTTGATCTCATAGATTCTTTATGCGAGTGATAAACACCTATGTAGTCTCCTTATCAGCAAACTGTTCTGTAGCAAGCTGATTCTCTAAGTTTTGAATCTGTGTCTGATGACGAGTTTCATATTGATTTCTCAATATGTTCCATGCTTCACATGCCTTTCTAGTATGATGAATGAGAGTCACAACACTATCAGAAGTACCTGTAACAAGCGCACAGAGTGCATCTGCATTTCTATGTTTCCAAGCACGTAGAAGATCAGCATCAAGAGGAATCATTCGACTAGGATTATTTGGATCAGGTCTTTCTTGGGGCCCATGATTAGTCCCAAGAACAGTCTCCAAAAGCTCATATGAATCAAGAATAGAAGTGATTTTGAACTTCCACAGGGTGTAGTTCGTACCATCAAGTTTACCTTCTGTGAAGGCTGGTGGCCGTATCCGCAACGTTGGGAGGACCGGCATCATTGCTGCTCCTACTTGTGTGCCACCTACTCCTGTTGATGAATTGCCTTGGCCCCCAGTCATAGATGATGATGCACCGCTTGAAATCTTCTCTCTTTTGTTGTTATGACCTCTACAACCTCTGCGTTTCTACTTCTGCACCACTCAGAGCCTCATGAGCTCTGATACCATGTAAGAAATAATAACAGCACAGCGGAATAGACATGTAGATAGAATTGAGAGAAAAACGTAGACAAAGATAGACGTAGACTGAGAGATAAAGAACTCAAATTCTCAGATTGTCGAGCGTAATGCAGTTACAATGATGGTATTGTCCACCTGTGCGCTCCCACTGTGGAGCTTAGATGGCAATCTAGACAGACTCTAGATGAAGGGCTTACTAGTGCGCAATGCTATGTAAAGTTCAACCTGGGCCGTGCTTATATAGCTTTTACAAGGCGGTTCCATACAGATAAATGTAGTCGGGAGATACAAAATAGTTAATAAAATATATGATCCGACAATATCTCCACGACCAGAAGTCCTACCATCTCGGCCCTATGGGCCAGGGGGATAGGCCCCCTAGACCCCGCAGAAGGAGGCAAGCCCCCCTCTGCACTCCCCCCATTAAGGTTCTATGGGGAAACCGTGCGACACCACAGGGCCTTTATTTTCACCTTAAATGGCAATCTAATGGCCTGGAAGTTTATGCCCTACCTAACCTAATGGCTAAGCTCACAAAGATCATCTACAACCATCAACGATCACACATAGACCTCATCTAACTTGGAAGTTAGGGTTCCACAAATGTTCGGGCTCTCATAATGGCTTCTCCTCATAATGGGGGCATTACAACTTATTGCACCATGGATCATTTGTGGTCACATGAGGGTGGAGTATTGAGCATATGTAACAACCACTAGGCTAAGTGGATTACTTGAATATGAGAGCACATGAACGTATGCTTGAGTCTATTCTTGAGATCTTTGGACCTACATATGACTAATGTCAAAACGGTGTCCGATTCAAGATCTCTCTGAAGCAGTCGGATCCCTAGACCATAAACTTACTTTATTACAATGAACGTGTATGAACTTACTTTTGGACACATTTAGAAGAAATATTTTTAGAAGATAGTATTTTTAGTTGTTTTTGGAAATAAAGTAAAAGCACACTTTTCAAAGCGCATCCCTATTACCAACACTTATATCGGTGCCTATATCGACACTTTGGTACCGATGCCTATGCCGAAGCTTACATTGGCATCGAGCCAAATTGGCACCCGTTGTCGGGATGAAATCCCGTAGGGAGTGTGCACTGAGTTTTTTTTCAAAAGTTCATTGTTTTTGAGTTTTTGTGTGATGTTTTTGATCGAGAAAGTGGTATATTCTGCACATATTTTGGCCGAATTAATTGATTGTGCGATGCGAAAACAAGTTTGAGATGTGTGTTAGACCCGACATTAGACCCATGAAAACTTTAGGTTTGACCCTTGAAACTGACTAGAAGCACGAGTTTACCCCATGACAACCAGACTTGAACCCTTGGAAACCCTTAGAGTTTTAGCCAAAATTTCAAATAAACCTTTGGATTGATGAGCCTGAGTTAATTGTGAGCAAACCCCTAATTTTTCCGATCCAAAATCCTAGGTTAGACCCTTGGAGATTGTGCTTATCCTAGGTCAAACCCCTAGGTTAATTAAATTTGTATATACACAGTGTGAAACCAAAACTAAAAATAAAAAGAAGAAAATCAAAATAGAATTAAGAGATGGAATTTTCTAAGAATAGTAAGTGAACATGCATGGTCGTCTGAAATTGGAAAGTTGGTTAAGGAGGTTGGAAGTTTCTAGAGGAAAGTCCAAGGGTGGGGAGGCCTATAAATAGGTGCCTAAACTCATTTGTTCCTCCCAGTGGTCTTTCTTGTGGAACCTTCCTACAGGTATGCTCCTTGTCTATTCATCTTTAGTCATGTTTTTCATGTTCTTACTCACATGCTCCATTACCACGCTGAGAGAGGGAGAAACTATGGAGCCCTTAGGCACATACGAGAGAGAGTGTCTCAATAAACCCCTTTCTATTCCTAGCTTCTGTGACTCAATTTCGTTGTAATACGTTCTGAAGACCATTAGAGTACGGACTAGATGCGCAGATGACTCTCGAGAGAGATAGGTCGTACCTTAGGTGTCTGACCGACAGAGATGATGAGGAGAGAGATTGTTGGCATGAACTTTCTAGCGGCGCAGAGATAGACTATAGAGGACCAATGGAGAGAGAGAGAGTCTAACAGTGGCTACTGTCGTGCGATGACATAGTTGAGAGAGAGAGCTGTAGAGATAGCGCCGCAGAGGATTTCGGAGGCGAGAGAGGCAGAGAGAGAGATTGGGGATCGCTTGCACACTAGAGATGTGCACAGTTGGGATTGCGACGACCGCAGTTGGAGAGAGAAAATAGAGAGAGCGCAGCAGATCCGTGAAGATATGACGTAGAGAGAGAGAAAGAGAGAGAGAGAGAGCGAGAGAGAGGGAGGAGAGAGAGCGTTGGGCCATCGGAGAGAGGCGACGATCACGTAGAGAGAGAAGATTCGGCATGCTACTGTTGACCACTTCCACACGCAGAGAAAGCGTCGGCCGTGATCAGAGAGAGAGAGTGGCGGTGCAAAACAATGAGAGAGATGTGGTTAAAGGCGGCAGGCTGACATTTGAAGAGAGAGAGAGAGGCGTCTGTCTCGCTACGCGCAAGAGAAGGTGTAGGACATTTCGGGAGAGAGAGAGAGAAAGAGAGAGGCTGTCAATGCAAGGCAGAGAGATAAGGCAGCAGCACACAGAAACGTGTAGAAGAGAGAGGAAGATGTTATTCTAGAGAGTGGTATTCCATACCATACAGAGAATGGGTGTATGAGATTAGTATGGAATGATATGAGGTTCAATTCTACATACGTGGCCCTCGTGATGCGGATAAGATACATGTAAAGTGCAGAGATGCTTAGAGATAAAGGTGGGAGACGATAGAGGTTCATTTGCTTTATAGTGGATTTTTTATGTCCTTTACCCACTCTGAAAATTAATACTTCATGCATCTATTTTTGTTTCGACAACAATTGAACGCAGAACAACGGACTTATATCAAGTGGAAGAAATGATTGTATTGATATGCCAATCACTTTAGTCGATGTATGATTCACGGTTGTTATTAAATTCTGATTTGAGGCCATCGAATAGAAAAGAATTCATTTAAATCATAGTATGTGCACTATTGGAATGGAATTGTTGTTATTGAAACCACTATAACATGCTAATTATTAAAGCAACATAATGATTGAAGTATAGATTAAGAGCGCAATATATGTTTTCTATCAACATTCCTTAGGCCAATAGTTTTTCATGAAAATCTTCTAATTTATCAAAAGTATTGATTCCTTCCCAGTGGTCTTTCTTGTGGAACCTTCCTACAGCCTAGTGGTCTTTCTTGTGGAACCTTCCTACAGTGGTCTTTCTTGTGGAACCTTCCTACAGCCCAGTGGTCTTTCTTGTGGAACCTTCCCAGTGGTCTTTCTTGTGGAACCTTCCTACAGCCCAGTGGTCTTTCTTGTGGAACCTTCCTACAGTGGTCTTTCTTGTGGAACCTTCCTACAGTGGTCTTTCTTGTGGAACCTTCCTACAGCCCAGTGGTCTTTCTTGTGGAACCTTCCTACAGTGGTCTTTCTTGTGGAACCTTCCTACAGCCCAGTGGTCTTTCTTGTGGAACCTTCCTACAGCCCAGTGGTCTTTCTTGTGGAACCTTCCCAGTGGTCTTTCTTGTGGAACCTTCCTACAGGTTACTGCGTGATCAGAGATTATTGTGAACTTTGAAGTAAAGAGCTACAAAGTAAGGACTTGAAGAAAGCTTGGATCGAAGAAAAGTGAAGAAAAGATTAAATCGCAAAGACCAGAAGAAAAAGATAGAGGGTGACTTCCTGCACTGTAGCGGGAGGCCTACATCATATCTTCCCGACACCGCACTGTAGCGGCGGCATTTATTTTTATTTATCTATTTCGCACTGTAGTGGATTTTTGTATCAGAGACCCGCACTGTAGCAGGCATCACTGTATCATTCAGATTTAATTGTATCATCGAGTTTGTATACACACCGACCCAGTGATTTCGAGAATCAGTGCCGTATCTGATTTGTCTCTTTCTCGACGCCTACGGTCGTGTACGCACGCACGTCTCGACACTTCCGAGGGGCAAGGGGCCCATACGTACGAGGATCGCGCACGCTCTGGAGAGCACAGACGAGGCGCCCAGCGCGCAGACGCCGCTCGCAGGACAGCGGGAACGGCGCACCAGAGAGGGGCCTGATCCAACCCCACGCACCGGCTTCCCGCCACGACCTCCTTCTTCCCGACACCTGAACCCGACGTGAAGCGAGGCGGTTGCCCGGAGATCCTCATCGCGTCACCTACTCCTTGAGGAAAGAGACAAGAACCTCGGCATCGGACATAGATTCCAGGTACTAGCACTTCAAGTTATTTGAATTTTGCATTGCTTCACATACACTGCTGAAACAGAAAGATTGTCTTGCTGCTTGAGTTTGAGCATCCACGCTTTGCATTAGTTTAGTCTATACGTGTGAGCACTTTTTTTTTTCTTGCTAAGACTAGGGATTTACTGATTTCATAGCTTAGACAGAACATTAGAAAACTTATCACAAAAAGGGGGAAAATACATTGAAATCTTGGGAATCGAAGAGAAGACAGTTCGACTAGACTTTGGCCTAGGCAAATCAGAGAGTTTAGACTGACCTTTACCTCCTGGCTCGTGACTCATAAAGCCTCTTCTCTGATCTCTACTCTGAGCTTAGAGAGATAGTTGAACCACTTACACTGGACCTTGTGCTACATTCTAGGACAGAGCAGAGAAGAAATATGGAGGATATATTCAAGGAAATGGTAATAGAGAAACAAGGGGCCCGCGTAGTCCAAGCGGTATTGAGAGAAAAAGGAAAGTTTACAGGCTTGAACGTAACCGAGTAGCTAGATGTTTTGGAGGAACAGGCACGGATTTTTGGTCTACCCGAAGATGTATTTACACATTACTTCACACGGGTAGTATCAGGATCCATTTTAGCCCCTATTACAGCACATATAGCAAAGCCTTGGACCGAATTCAGAAAAGAATTGCATAAGCTGTTTTATTTAGAAGACTTTTCCCAACACAGTAGAGAAGGGTTCTTGCGGTGGGTAAGCTCTCCGAAGCCCACTGCATCCCTCACTCAACTTTTGAATGAGTTCTTGAGAAGATATGAACAACTTCCACAGGCCGATTTAGATGCTTTGAAACCTGACCTAGTTATATCTTTCCTTAGGATCTTAAGTCTTGAAGATAGGACTGAGGTCGAAAGGAGGATTGAAGAGCCTGGGAAGAGATTTGGATTGACTGAAGATTGGGGTGTAGTGAGGAGAGAGGTAGAAGCGCTTGCCCAAATGAGGCAACGCCAGGCGGTGTTATACGATAGACCTGTAGTGGTAACACCACAACCGCCTAGGGAAGCTCCACTTCCGGCAATTCCGAATGTGCCTGCAACGTCAACTTTTGCTAATGTTGCATCCACTTTGCGATCGCCAATGGAGCTACAGATTGAGATTCTTAGTCGACAGATACAGAATCTTATTACGATGCAAGCATCTATGTCAAAAGAAATGGCGAGTATTCACAATAAATTTTATTCTATGGGGTATCAGGACCCCACTCCTCCTCAGGCGAGTACGAGTTATGCAGATACATTACAAAGAGGTACTATGCCCATTCCAAATATGCAAGGCTATATGATGCCACAACCTGCACCTCCAGTGCAGCCTGTTGCCCAACAGATACCTACACCACCAGTGCAAACCACATTTCAAAGAAACACTGGACCTTTTGAGAGACGAGCGACTGGTGGGTTTGGAGGGGCTAAGAGATGCGTATGGTGTGATGCACAAGAGCATTTTTCATATGCCTGTGAAGAGCTTAAGCTAGCAAAAGAGCATCAACTGGTGATAGATATCGATAAGAAGTTATGTGACTTCAGGACCCGCCTTCCTCTACTTGTGAATTGGGGAAAGGGGGGAATGAAGAAGTTTTATGAAGATTTATCTGGCAATAATGCAAGTACATCAGCTGCACGATTAGAACCTGTTGAGGAGGAAGATGAAAAAGTGTCTAGACCTCGATCCCAAAGAAATTATTCCATAGAGGCTTTAGTGAGGGCTAGGGATGCCATTATGCAGAAGACTGCCTGGAAGTCTCCTGTTGATGAATCCTCGGTCTATTCCCATATAGCCAATGTGGAGGAAAAGAGGAAAAGGGATGAGAGTCAGGAAGAGACTGAGCCTGAAAGAAGAGTGACTAGAAAGCAAAGTCAAGAGGCCGAAGAAAAAGCTAAAGAGCCAGAAAAGAAAGTACAATTCAAAGAGCCTGTTGTTTCAAAGGAAGAGGCAAAGAAGAAAGAGATAAGAGAGGGAAAGAGGCCGGTTGGGCCAACTAAGATTCAAGAACTGACTAAAGAGAAAGAGAAAGAACCAGAACCTGTTCAAAAGAAAGATGAAATTCAAGAAAGTATTCAAGAGGCTGACAAAGAAAAGAAGAAGAAAAAGAAGAGAACTCCAAAGGCTGTATTAATTTCTGAGTTGGAAAGGAAAAATGATGCAAGAGAGATATTAAATGACATTTTACTGAAGAGCCAAGTGACCATGTCCTTGGAGCAGGTCTTCTCCATAGCGAAGCCTGAGTTCAAGGACAATTTTATAAAGCTGGTTAAGAGAAAGAGGTTTGCACTACCTGAAGATGTAGAGATGGAAGAAGGAACTGAAGATATTCAAGTGATAAATGAAGCAGTTACATTGAGTGATACATCTGATGATGATGATGATGAGGTTGTCAGGTGTCATAAAAATTCTCTAGGTCCTATTATACCTGATGATGAAATGAGGAAGACAGAAAGTGAGTTTAGTAGGACCTTTTGGGCGAGAGGAACTCCAGAGATGAAGATAAAGTTAGGGAGCAACAGGAGTCATGTTTTGCTCTGGCCTTGATTGACTCAGGGTCAGAGATAAATGTGATTTCTAAGAAGCTCTATGATAAGTTTAGGTGGCCGATTGATAAAGATCATGGATGGAGGATGAGGACAGCGGATAATGGTTCAGGAGCACTGCTTGGGGCATGCGCCTTTGTGCCTGTGACCATAGGTGGGATTTCTGAGGAATTTCACTTCTTTGTTCAGGACCATTGTTCATATGAGGCTATCCTTGGGCAGCCCTTTATAGCTGAGGTAAGAATGGAAACTAAGGCCATGGATGATGGATCTGCCTATGCACGAATCCGTTCTAGATCTGGCCTTCATTCTTTGCAAGTGATGATTATGTGTCCAAATCACTCCAGGAATAGAAAGAATATAAGAAAGAAACCTATTAATTCACATGACCATGATGAGTGTATACCTGTTGAAGAGTATGGAGCTTCTGCTGATCAAAATTTCTGTTAGGATCCACTGTTGAGCGAGACAACAATGGGAGTTGGTTTGATGTCTCGCATGACTTTGTACATAGTTTTGAAAGTTTTTCTATTTATTCATCTGCATTCAAGTTGCTATGCTTACAGAAAGAAAATGTTTCAAATAAATTCAGAAAAGTTCATGAGAGACACTATAAGCATTTAGGAATGATGTTACCTGATGAGAAGATTGAAGATGTGATCCAGTTGGAGAGAAGTTCAACTACTCTGGAAGAGCTTGAGCAGGCATTTGAGAGAAATCAGAAATCAGAAATGATTATGCTCAGTTCTATCAAAGAGTATGAGATGATTAAGGAGTTTATGAGAGAGCATGAGGTAAATGTAAACACAAACTATAAGACTGTGGATAAGAAAGTGAAGCCTATAGCTCAGCCATTGCCAGAAGATAGTCATGAGAAATATCTGCGAGTGTCAGATGACCCTATGCTGAGACGAAGAGATCTCATAGGGCATCATTTTACTGATGAGACTATTAAAGAGATCAAGTTTGGAGAGAAATTATTTCTGAGAAAAGAAGAGAAACAGAAATTTATTGAAGTCATCAAGAAACACGAAAAAGCATTTGCACTTTTCCCACATGAGATAGGTTGTGCAGAGCCGAAACAAGTACCTCCCATGATTATCTTTACAGTGCCACATATACCATGGAATATCCGGCCTATACCAGTCCCAAAGGCTCACTTACCTGAGCTGATGAGGCTGCTGAAGGAAAAGATTTCCATGCGGATATTGGAACCCTCCTCGGCTCCATATTCGAATAGGTGGTTTACTGTGCCTAAGAAAAATGGGAAGCTTAGTTTCATTCAGGATCTGCAACCTGTGAATAAAGTCACAATTAGAAACGTAGGGACAGGACCCATAGTGGATGAGTTTGCTGAAGCGTTCGCTGGGCATTCTATCTACTCTATGGGTGATCTGTATTCAGGTTATGACCAGTTTCAGTTGGCTATGGAGAGTAGAGACATTACGACGATGAGGACTCCACTGGGCCTTGTACGCATGTGTACTTTGCCGCAGGGAGCGACGAATTCTGTGGCTCACATGATGAATGCCATGAATCTGGTTTTACGAGACTTTATACCATCTGTGACTATGCCATTCATTGATGATGTTCCGATAAAGGGACGTGAGGAAAGAGTGAAAGATGTAAGTTTAGATGCTTCGGGATGTAGAAAGTTTGTGAGAGATCATATTGCTGATTGTGAGAAGATCTTTGAGACGTTTGAAGATGTGGGGCTAACACTTTCTTTAGAGAAATCGGTTTTTGGCGTTGATGAGGTCCTCATTGTAGGACATCTGTGTGGACATTATGGCGGCAATCCGTACCCGCAGAAAGTTGAGGCCATTAGCAGGATCTCTGAAGTGTGTCGTAATGTCAGTGAGGTGAGAAGGTTTCTAGGAGCCTGTGTATTCTATGTGATATGGATTCCTCACTTTGCTCACGTTGCGAACCCCTTATATGATCTCCTGAGAAAGAGAAAGAAGTTTGTATGGACAGAGAAACAGTCAAGAGCTATGCGTAAACTGAAGCAGCTGCTAATTGAAGCTCCAATTCTGAAGCGTGTTGACTATTCAGGTCAGAGACCTATCATTTTGACCGTTGATACCAGTCCTATTGGCATAGGCTGGGTCATAGGTCAAGATGATGATGAAGGGCAGAGATATGCAGTGCGCTTTGGTGCTAAGATCCTACATGATACCCAAAGAAAATATCCACAGATTAAGAGAGAGTTATGGGGATTAGTGACTGCTTTAAAGAGCGATAAAGAGTATTTTATTGGGGCGAATGTGATAGTTGAGACCGATTGTCTTCCACTGATTGGCATGATTGCAAATTGTTCATCTCCGGATATTGCTATGCTTAGATGGATGTCTTATATAAAGTTTATAAATCCTGCATTTGTACACATAGCTGGGAAGTCGAATACAGTGGCTGATATGCTTTCAAGGGCAAAATTCGATGATGAGTCTGATGATGATGATGAGGTAGAAAAGGATATACATATGATAAGATACGATCCATTGGTATATGCATATGAGCATTTCCGAGAGAATGAGTATCATGGTGAGTGGAGAGATATAGGGAGATATCTGAGTACTCTGAAACCTTCCCCAGGCTGGTCCACAAATAAGTATAGATCCATCAGGAAAAAGTCTTACAACTTTTTCTTGAAGGACGGGCTTATTTGGCGACACGCTAAAGGCAAGGTGAAGAGTCCACAGAGAGTACTAAATTCGAGGAGTCTTCAGAGAAAAGTTATGAGAGAGATGCATGAGACCTTATGGGCAGGTCACAAAGGATTTTATGCTACATATGAGAAGATTAGGGAAGCTTACTGGTGGCCAGGAATTTATGTGAGTGTGAGAGGTTTTGTAGACACTTGTGCTACATGCCAAGTGCATTCATCAGTTAGGCACAGAGACCCGTTACATCCGACTTACCCTCCTTGTATCCATTACAAGTGGGTGGTCGACCTTGTAACCATGCCCAAAGGGATAGATAAGATGAGATACATTGTACTTGCCAGAGAGGACTTGACCAACCATGTGGAAGGTCGAGCTCTTCGTACAAAGACTACTTATAATGTATGCAAATTCCTTTTAGAAGAAGTGATCTCAAGATTTGGATATGTTGAGAAAGTGGTTGCGGACAGGGGAGAGTTGGATGCGAGAGAGGCAAAAGAGTTCTTTGATCGTCATGGAATTCGATTGTCTCTCACCACTGCCTATAATCCAGAGGCAAATGGGAAAATCGAGAGAGGTCACCCTTCCATTGTGAAGGCGATCTCTAAGGCTTGCAGCGATGACATCAAGTAGTGGCCTAGGTTTCTTCCATTCGCGTTATGGGCTGATAGGATGACTTACACTCGGTCCACAGGTTTTATGCCTGCTGAATTGATGTACTGTCAAAAGCCAATCTTCCCCATCCAGACTCAGATAGTGACATGGTTGACGCTCCCATGGAATGATGGTATGACGAGAGAAGAGTTATTATCATTGAGAATAAAGTAGTTAGAACAAGGAAATGAAAAGTTGAAAGAAGCACTCCAAAAGTTAAAGGAGTCAAGGTTAAAGAACAAGATCTATTTTGACAAAACCCATCGGCTGAGACCACATAGGATTGAGGTAGATGATTGGGTGTTGGTGTACGATAGTACATTCGATACTCAATATGATGCTAGGAAGAAATTAACCAAACGATGGTTTTGGCCGTATGTGGTTACGTCTGTGTTTGAAAATGGTACGTATGCACTTCGCGAGTTAGACAGTACTCCTTTGAGATCTTTGATTGCAGGAAAGAGGATAAAATTATTCAAGAAAAGAAATGAAGCAGATTATGAGATTGAGCAAGAACTTCTGGAGGATACTGATGACACTGGAGGGAACTGATGACACTGAGGCTGATGCTGATGAAGAATGATAGACCATGAAGATAAAGAAAAGCTGGATCAAAATGAAGAAAAATGACCAGGTGAAACGTTTCTGATTTGAGGTTTGTTTTCTTTCTGATAGAGCATATGCATTGCATTGATGTGTGCGATAAAGATATGTATGAGTTTATGAAAATCATGTAGAATGAAGATAACAAAGATCTATTATGGGTTTGCATGAAGCATGAGCGGCTAGAAATTATATGAATAGGATCAGTTAGTGGACTAGAGACTTTTGGGAGTGAAAGCTTGGGAATGTGATGGCATGCTTAGACCGAGTGCATGTATATACTGATTGATTTGAACACTTAGTGAGTGGGAAACTTTGGATCTTACTATTTGTTTCTTATGAGATCTTACCTCCATATGGATCATGATTTATAAAGAAACATTCATACTCATGCCAGCTTATATGTGCGTGTACGTTGTTGGTGCGCTACGATGGGCTAGTAGGCGGGTGGAACCACCTTGGTCGGGTGATCAAGGCCACGAGCCGTAGCTAGTTTCATCGTAGGCCCGACCTATCTGTTGTCGTGCGCCTGTATGGGTCGGTAGGCGGGTGGAGTCACTCTGTCCCGGTAGTCAGAGCCATGAGCTGACGTCGATTTCATGCAGGGCTGATATTGTGTATGTCGTGCGCTATGTCCGGTCGGCAGACAGGTGGGGTAAACTTGGCCTGGTGGACAAGTCCATGAGTCGCACCCGATTTCGACATAGGCCGATTTATGAAAAATAAAAGATAAAAAGAAATGTTGAGCTGGGATGAAGAGGAAAAGAAAAAGAAAAAGAAAAATGAAAAAGAAAAAGAAAAAGAAAGAAAGATCTAATGGAGAGTTGGACAAGTAGCAGATAAATAGTAGGAATCAAGGTATATTCTACAAACTGAGTTAGTAGAAACATATGTATATGCTAGTACTTAGAATGAGCAGTTGGATCTGAACGAGTTGAACAAACAGAAGATCTAGAAAGCCGACGATTTATTCATGTGATTACTTGTCAGATTGCAGACGCAGAAACATAGTATGATGTTTGTGAAGCTTGAATCTACCTAATTTTCTAAAATTCATACCAATCTTTATAAAAATTGCATGACTGCATGAGATCATGATTTGAGTTTTGAAAAGAAAAAGATAAAAAGTGTAAAGAGATTTTAAAAGAACCCTGATACTCTTCTGTTGGATCTTGCAGGTTGTCCCATCGGGACGATGTGCAGGTTTAGCGGGGGTGAATGTCGGGATGAAATCCCACAGGGAGTGTGCACTGAGTTTTTTTTCAAAAGTTCATTGTTTTTGAGTTTTTGTGTGATGTTTTTGATCGAGAAAGTGGTATATTTTGCACATATTTTGGCCGAATTAATTGATTGTGCGATGCGAAAACAAGTTTGAGATGTGTGTTAGACCCGACATTAGACCCATGAAAACTTTAGGTTTGACCCTTGAAACTGACTAGAAACACGAGTTTACCCCATGAAAACCAGACTTGAACCCTTGGAAACCCTTAGAGTTTTGGCCAAAATTTCAAATAAACCTTTGGATTGATGAGCCTCAGTTAATTGTGAGCAAACCCCTAATTTTTCCGATCCAAAATCCTAGGTTAGACTCTTGGAGATTGTGCTTATCCTAGGTCAAACCCCTAGGTTAATTAAATTTGTATATACACAGTGTGAAACCAAAACTAAAAATAAAAAGAAGAAAATCGAAATAGAATTAAGAGATGGGATTTTCTAAGAATAGTAAGTGAACATGCATGGTCGTCTGAAATTGGAAAGTTGGTTAAGGAGGTTGGAAGTTTCTAGAGGAAAGTCCAAGGGTGGGGAGGCCTATAAATAGGTGCCTAAACTCATTTGTTCCTCCCAGTGGTCTTTCTTGTGGAACCTTCCTACAGGTATGCTCCTTGTCTATTCATCTTTAGTCATGTTTTTCATGTTCTTACTCACATGCTCCATTACCATGCTGAGAGAGGGAGAAACTATGGAGCCCTTAGGCACATACGAGAGAGAGTGTCTCAATAAACCCCTTTCTATTCCTAGCTTCTGTGACTCAATTTCGTTGTAATACGTTCTGAAGACCATTAGAGTACGGACTAGATGCGCAGATGACTCTCGAGATGGCTGGGCACGATTCTATGCACGTATGAGAGAGAGAGATTTGCAGTTCATGTGCGGACGATCTTGGCGCTGTGTGGAATTGAGAGAGAGATAGGTCGTACCTTAGGTGTCTGACCGACAGAGATGATGAGGAGAGAGATTGTTGGCGTGAACTTTCTGGCGGCGCAGAGATGGACTATAGAGGACCAATGGAGAGAGAGAGAGAGTCTAACAGTGGCTACTGTCGTGCGATGACATAGTTGAGAGAGAGAGCTGTAGAGATAGCGCCGCAGAGGATTTCGGAGCCGAGAGAGGTAGAGAGAGAGATTGGGGATCGCTTGCACACTGGAGATGTGCACAGTTGGGATTGCGACGACCGCAGTTGGAGAGAGAAAATAGAGAGAGCGCAGCAGATCCATGAAGAGATGACGTAGAGAGAGAGAGAAAGAGAGAGAGAGAGAGCAAGAGAGAGGGAGGAGAGAGAGCATTGGGCCATCGGAGAGAGGCGACGATCACGTAGAGAGAGAAGATTCGGCATGCTACTGTTGACCACTTCCACACGCAGAGAAAGCATCGGTCGTGATCAGAGAGAGAGAGTGGCGGTGCAAACCAATGAGAGAGATGTGGTTAAAGGCGGCAGGCTGACATTTGAAGAGAGAGAGAGAGGCGTCTGTCTCGCTACACGCAAGAGAAGGCGTAGGACATTTCGGGAGAGAGAGAGAGAAAGAGAGAGGCTGTCAATGCAAGGCAGAGAGATAAGGCAGCAGCACGCAGAAACGTGCAGAAGAGAGAGGAAGATGTTATTCCAGAGAGTGGTATTCCATACCATACAGAGAATGGGTGTATGAGACTAGTATGGAATGATATGAGGTTCAATTCTACATACGTGGCCCTCGTGATGCGGATAAGATACATGTAAAGTGCAGAGATGCTTAGAGATAAAGGTGAGAGACGATAGAGGTTCATTTGCTTGATAGTGGATTTTTTATGTCCTTTACCCACTCTGAAAATTAATACTTCATGCATCTATTTTTGTTTCGAGAACAATTGAACGCACAACAACGGACTTATGTCAAGTGGAAGAAATGATTGTATTGATATGCCAATCACTTTAGTGGATGTATGATTCATGGTTGTTATTAAATTCTGATTTGAGGCCATCGAATAGAAAAGAATTCATTTAAATCATAGTATGTGCACTATTGGAATGGAATTGTTGTTATTGAAACCACTATAACATGCTAAGTATTAAAGCAACATAATGATTGAAGTATAGATTAACAGCGCAATATATGTTTTCTATCAACATTCACTAGGCCAATAGTTTTTCATGAAAATCTTCTAACTTATCAAAAGTACTGATTCCTTCCCAGTGGTCTTTCTTGTGGAACCTTCCTACAGCCCAGTGGTCTTTCTTGTGGAACCTTCCTACAGTGGTCTTTCTTGTGGAACCTTCCTACAGCCCAGTGGTCTTTCTTGTGGAACCTTCCCAGTGGTCTTTCTTGTGGAACCTTCCTACAACCCAGTGGTCTTTCTTGTGGAACCTTCCTACAGTGGTCTTTCTTGTGGAACCTTCCTACAGTGGTCTTTCTTGTGGAACCTTCCTACAGCCGAGTGGTCTTTCTTGTGGAACCTTCCTACAGTGGTCTTTCTTGTGGAACCTTCCTACAGCCCAGTGGTCTTTCTTGTGGAACCTTCCCAGTGGTCTTTCTTGTGGAACCTTCCTACAGGTTACTGCGTGATCAGAGATTATTGTGAATTTTGAAGTAAAGAGCTACAAAGTAAGGACTTGAAGAAAAGCTTGGATCGAAGAAAAGTGAAGAAAAGATTAAATCGCAAAGACCAGAAGAAAAAGATAGAGGATGACTTCCTGCACTGTAGCGGGAGGCCTACATCATATCTTCCCGACACCGCACTGTAGCGGCGGCATTTATTTTTATTTATCTGTTCCGCACTGTAGCGGATTTTTGTATCAGAGACCCGCACTGTAGCGGGCATCACTGTATCATTCAGATTTAATTGTATCATCGAGTTTGTATACACACCGACCTAGTGATTTCGAGAATCAGTGCCGTATCTGATTTGTCTCTTTCTCGACGCCTACGGTCGTGTACACACGCACGTCTCGACACTTCCGAGGGGCAAGGGGCCCACACGTACGAGGATCGCCCACGCTCCGGAGAGCACAGGCGAGGCGCCCAGCGCGCAGACGCCGCTCGCAGGACAGCGGGAACGGCGCACCAGAGAGGGGCCTGATCCAACCCCACGCACCGGCTTCCCGCCACGACCTCCTTCTTCCTGACACCGTGCATTTGTCCCGATAGGAGCCTCGGTGTGCCCTTGATATGTTGTAGTGGGAGATTCATGTGGGGTGGCAATGATGTTAGTAAAATCCCCAAAGAGACTTGGGAAGTATGTTGTCTTCCTAAGCATGAACGTGGGCTTGGTATATGTAATCTGGTTAAAATGGTTGAAAACCTTACGATCAAATGGATTGTGAGGAGTTTAAACTCTGAGGACATTTGGGCTTTACTACTTCAAAGAATATACACCGTTTCACTATTGTTAATTACAAAGCTTGGAATAACAACCATTTATGGGGCGTTGTGGCTTCTCCTACCAAATTCTATCTTGTTGGGAGTGTTTTGCCCTACGGATTTTGGAGCTCATGGATGAAAGTCAAATATGGTTACATTCCTAAGGAGAAGTTTGTTCAAAACATAAACTTCTATCTTATTGAGTCCCCTTGGCATGGTTGGTTGGCTCAATGGAACAATTTGAAGCTCTCCATCAAGATCATAAGTGCTTCAAAGTTGGGATCTAAAAGTAGAAGTGGTTTTTTGAAGATGGTGAGGTGATTTCTTAGCAACATTATAGGAACCTAACTAACTTGTCCAGTGCTTCTATGCACGTCCTGCTAACCCTCAGAAACCTGCTAGTTCTGAAGAAGGATAGCTGTAGTTTGCAAAGGGTGGAGCTAAAAGATATTGCTGCTAATATGCTTAAAGCTTTCAAAAAGAACAAGGGTTCAATAAACAACATTCAGTGCAAGCTCAACAATAGATGGAACGTGCAGTGGAACTCTGCTCAATGGAGATACAAATTAGCTGCTATTTGGGGATTTACCATTAGTATTAAACACTCCTTTCTTTAATGGCTTATCTTGCATAATGGAGTATGGACTGGCAGCAGATATAAGAGAATAAATATCATTAATGGTAGATGTACATTATGTGGCAGAGAGGAGGATGTGGCCCATTTATTTGTTCATTGTTGGCATGCCAAACTCTTTTGGGAGATTATACAACCCTATTTGAAACACAAAGGCAATATTCATCTGAGTTATAAAGAGATTCTTTTAGGATGTTGCAACAGCATGATGCTGGCTTTATGGTAAATGTGGAGAAGTGACATCGTCTGGACTATATGGAATAGTCGGAATCAAAAAGTTTTTAAAAGTGGTAGTAGGAATCTACTTATTCCTTTGAGAAATCCTTTGATTAAGACTAGCCAGCTCAGTATCTCGACCATCACAGATGCTCTTGAAGATGGAGTTTCGATTCCTTCCCTATTGGAGAGTATTGCTCCTCAAAAATGGAGAGAAATTCTACTCTCTCTTTACTCGAGTGATAGATTTATCATGGTCCAATCTGTTGTATGATTTATTATGTTTTCAATGATAGATCTTACCTAGTGTAAGGGTTGGCTTTTCTTATCTTCCTATTTCATCCAATATGAGATCTTGCCTCCCCTACATAGAATCTAACTCTATTCATTAATTTATTCTATTTTCTGTTGTCTCAAAAAAAAAGATTATGCACGTTTTAAGCTTCAAAGCTTACGAATTGCCTTTTCTACATATAAGCATTCGAGTGCTCTTACAATCATTGTCGCCGCTATGGCCATGGCAACGTGAGCATACTGTTTCAGACGTTGCATTTGCAGGTATATACTTCATTATTTCTCCTCGATTTCCCGTTTACGTACACGTTACCCCAAATAGACAGTCGATTCAGGATAAACGCGTCACCGTCTATCACCGTACCTCGAATGGAGTGGCGTTGTAGCGATGGTCTATAATCCTAATGTAGTTCACGCAGATAGAGCCAAAATCGAACTTTGGGAAAGAGATAACGGCGCGATTGGAACGTGCACGGATGATATGTGTGAGAGGGAGAGACTCTCCGTGCCTGGCAGTGGGCACGTTGTAGCCTTTTCACTTAGTGGCTTGCCTTTTGCTTCGAAGTTGTGAGAGGACCATTGTGTTTGAATTAGCAATTCTTAACAACAGAAAATTCGCTCTCCATGTATACCTAGCCCTGCGATAAACGAGTTTTGGTGAGTACTGTACCTGAGATTTGTGTGTGTGTGTGATAGAGAGAGAGAGAGAGAGAGAAGTTTGAGCTGCGTACTTCTTTCTAGCAACAACAGATCATCTGTTTAAAGTACTGCGCAGAATCCATAGACTTTCTGCATACTTTGCTTCTCAGATTTGAGGACAGAGAGAGAGAAGGGGAGAGAGAGAGATCTCAGCTCCCTGCGTCCTTTCAGATGGAGATTCTCTGACAAGAGTAGTGCGCTAACTTCAAGAACTGGCACGGAGTCATGGACTGTCTATATTTATGTATGTGTGGAGAGCACTTGAGAGTGCCGCGAACGCAACTAAATAATTATGCATCCATGGACGCATGATTACGCATTTTATACAGAAACGGAGAGGTAAATACGAGAGCAAACAACATATTCTGAAGCTCTTTCCGAAAGCCATTTCGTATTGAGCATCCAACAAAAACCATTCTTCTATATCAACCACCGAAGTAGAACGCAGGTCGTGTCATGGACTGCCGGATATCATTGGCAACCTATTGACATCTCAAACGACAGAGAAAGTAGAGCGACTGGCATTTCTGTCCAATCTCGCATGATCGCATCTCGACAGACCATCACAATGAAACAAAAGCTTAAGGTTCGCTCTTGCCGTGTATATTTTGAGTTCCCTCACAATTTGTATTATTCCACTCCTAGCTTCATATGAATGAACCTCATTATGCATTTTTTCAATTTTGTTAGCTGAAATGTTGAAACGTTACGTTGGTTTGCGACATTCTGTATCAGATTCAGAAGAACTTTTTTCAATTTTGTTAGCTGAAATGTTGAAACGTTACGTTGGTTTGCGACTTCTGTATCAGATTCAGAAGCAAGTTCTTGTGTCACGTCTCACAGTTAGAGTTGAGTAATCGCGTCTTACAGCTTTCTTTTCCTAGTCTAATGAGCCGGTAATGAAGGTGTATTTGAGAGAGGAGCTTTCCTAGTCTTAAAGTGCGTTGAGAACTTACATTTACCTCAGATTAGAATGTCAATGCACATTAAGAAACAATGCAATTCTGATCTGTGTCCGCGTTTATCATCTGCAATAAGGATACAATGTTTGACAGAAAAGGTAATCTTCAAAGTTAACCGTTTTAAGTGGCTTGAGTTACTCGTAGTTTCGAAAAATGTTTCCATAAGCACAAAGTAATTTCAGGAGTAATTCTTTTCACAGGCAAGCTGTTGGCCACGAACGTATCAATTCTCTTAGAAAATGATGTTGAAAGGGCAAGTTGTTAGCCACAAACGTGTCATGATTTTCTAGAATTTGATGTATCTCAGGAAGAGAGAAAAATCTCCAATGTTCTTTTTTTTTTTTTTGCGAAGAAGAGCGCTTTGAATTATGTAAAACTAAACATGGAAAGTATACATGAAGAAAATTAGAGAGAATTGTAGAGGTCTAAGATGTTTCACTAGTTTTCACATTAAAAGAGAGATTGCGCCTAACAATCATCTCGTTTGAGATGAGTCACGCACATGAATAAACAATGACTCCTTCATGTTCTACATATGAATGAGTGTTGCGTACGGCGCAGATTCAGTCGGGATGTATTAGATATCCTCGCAGTGAGCCGCACAATATTTACTCTATTCGCGGAGGGAATATTTCGTTATAGGCAGCCAATGTGAATGTTCATTTCCTGGTAAAAAGAATAATCGCAAGTTTTGGAAAGTCTAATGGAGGCTTGACATTTGAAAGAAAACTCACACAGCCAGCAGACCCCATCACCCAATTTTGTCTGTTGATATTTGATACAACAACTCACACACCCAACAGACCCCATTTTCCCAACTGATCTGCTGATATTAAACCCAATAGATGTATACTTATTGTTGCATTATATTATGCTTCAAATTCCGTGACGGCAAGGTACGTATAATAAGAAATAAGTGCTAATCGTCGTGTATCAGTTCACCCTGGATCTCAAGTAAGGGCTCGTTAATACAAATAGTTCTGTGTTTATCATTAGCAAGAAGTCCCTGGATCATATTTTTGTTCCTTCAAGGATCTTCGATAACAAACACTTTTCAAATGTTGCGATAAGGTGTCACTGAACCTTACGTCATGTAGTGAATTACATGTTGAATCACTGGATTAAAAAGTTCCGAGTTTAATATTTGCAAATCGGTCTGACATTAACCCTTCAAAGTGATAGGTAGACAGAACTTTCAGGAAACCCAAAAACTCCTTTTTTTGAATTCTCGTAGGACTTAATTCATAATTAACAGACGGTTTGAATTTTCATCCTGAATATACGAGAGTGGATGCATGCTCTGGTTATTCGGGTAGCCAAGGACTTATAGTACTTGTAGAGCAGGTGCTCCCTGCATTATTGTTTAACTTTCGTAAGCCAATTATTCAATATTTAGCAACATGGTTAGTAAATTGTGGTCCATACATTAACTTGACAAGAAGTTCCGCATTAGGGCACAAAGAATCGATTTACAGAGTTTTATGTTAAGACATCAGAATAAGTGTGCATATTAGACTTCTGTTGCCTAACGGAATTTTGTGAGAAAGCCGTTTCCAGATGTTACCGAAACATTCAGAACGTGAATGAACAGGCAATCAAGCTTATGCTTCCGGGCCGATTCAAACCAGAATTCTTTCACCAGTATAGAGTCCCGATTCTCATCTTTTATGAGAATAACCGTCCCAAGTTCCGTCCATTCACGTCAGCAAGACATTCTCCTAATTGTTAGAGATGCAAGAGGGTTTTTTTAAGGGAATTTCTATCACTGAGATCTAGTCTTACAGATAGCTTTAATTAATTTGAAAGTACAGTGCGAGCATAGCACCCATGGGACCCTTGAAATCCTACAAAGCCAACTTGAACACCACCCATGGGACCCTTGAAATCCTACAAAGCCAACTTGAACATCTAGCAGCTATTAGGATACTAAGCTCAAAAGCCATCTAAGGTAGAAACTAGAAAAGGATGATCCTAAGACCAGACGAAGGAATTGATAAAATCGGTAGGCTCACAAGAGGAGTTGATGAACTTGGTAACCCGACAAGGATCCCTCTAAGAGGCTGATGTAAACATTTCACCACAATGGTAAGGGATATCCCATTGTAGTCGATATTTGAGCCTTCCCTCAATGAAACTCCACCCCCAATATTGAGAGGCGAAGCACCCAACTAGCTGACCTAAAGATTTTGGAGAGAGTAGCGATATGGTTTTCTTTTTTAAAGGAAGTTTGATCATTGAGATCTACTCTTCCAACATCTTGGATTAATTGAAAGTATAGACAAAGGGGGAAATAGTACCCATGGGACCCTTCATATCTCTCAATGCATGTGTTAGAAGAACAAGATTTTGATCTCAACTCTTCGATAGCTTGGATTAACTGGAAGTATAGAACGGGGACATAGTACCCATCGAACGCCTCATATCTCACAAAGGAGTTAGAAGAATTAGATTGCCAAAATATAATACATGGATTAGATGGCCAGAAAACCATATGTAGAAACTATTTTAAATGCCTATGGTCCACGATATGTGTTGCCAATGGAAAGGGGTCGAATCCCCACCTTTGTCTCAAGAGGGGAAAGGCTCAACTAGTTGATGGGACATGCATGGGTAGTAGAGATATGTTCTTTTTTTAATGGAAATTTAGTCGAAGCCTACTCCCTCGAGCTTTAATTATGATTGAAGAATTGTACAAGGTGAATGGGCCTAACATCCATTGGACCCCCCATATCCCATAGAGCAGGGGTTAGATAGAGTGATTACATTAGGCCAAAGGCAACACAAGGATACAACAACTTTTTTAACAACCAAAAGGCTTTTACATGGTTTCCTACCATTGGGGAGGGTCAAACCCTCTACCCTGCCTCAACAGGCAAGGGACTCAATCAAGCTCTCTCTCTCTCTCTCTCTCTCTCTCTCTCTCTCTCTCTCCCCCTTATGTTTCCATTTGCTATATTTACCTGTTGCATAAACACATTATAAAAGGATTTATAAGGATAGGAATTGAGTTGCCATCCAAAGATTCACTTCAAAGAAAAATTAATCGTAGGACTTGTGAACGTAACACAAACATTTCTGCATTTAATATGTGAAGAAGTCTACAAATTAGAGTTCTATTGCATATGATGTCATGTCGTTTTTGGATGTTAGAGAATGATGAAAGGATGACTATAGAGAGTAAATCTATGGAAGCAAAGTGTAAAAAAGAGTGTAGTCACAAAATGAAAGAGGTAAGAGACTCAAAGTGAGACGAAGAAATGGGTAAACTCACATGGCTTAAAAATGAGTTTGCCAAGAGCATAAACTCACATGGCTTAAAAATGAGTTTGCCAAGAGCATGAAGAAGGCTCTACAAACTTCTAACAAAGTACAAAGTGGAATTGAGGTCCTCTTTATATAGGTTGGAGGGGGCTCTCTAAACTACATCATATGTGGAGTGAATCTCCTTGAAATAGAGAAATGCACTCGTACAACCAAATTGTAAGGTAGTGAAATACAATGAAATACAATATAAATTGGTATACAATAGAATGCCTCCTAGATACAAAATAAATTGAGAATAAAAATAAACAAAAATACAATATAAATTGTATACATTGAAGTGTCTACTAAGTACAAAATAGAAATGCACTCATAACAAACAAATTAAAATAACTTATGAACTTACGTGTCGTCAACATTAACAATATCCTAATGTTTTTTGTTTGCAGTCCATGTACACAAGCGCACAAATTGAAATTGATAGTTGCAGCGTTAAATCCGTCGGCTCCATTGGAAATCTCACCGATGAAGGCGACGACTGGCTCTCGCCATTTATGCTTGAGGACGCTTCTCTGCCGCATGCTCTTGATCTTCAAATACATTCAGGAGAGAGATCTGTCGCGCTTGGCTCTAGGCAACACCCCTCTCCTTATACTTCCACTGCCACGATCCTCGGGCGAAAGCCGGAGATATCTGAATTTCATTTGATGTCCATGGAAGCTAGTCGGATCTCTGAGTTCACAACCAATGCACCATCGGACAAACAAAAGTCGAGAAGAAGAAGCGACGGCCACTCGCACATCTTCTCCTCTACTAATGGTGAGGACGTACAGGAAGGTCGTAAACAGCGACCACTCGGCAGTAAACACAGCACACTCGCTCAATTCGCGAATTTGATGCCCAAACCCAAGACCATAAAGTTCTCTGGTGCTAACCGTACATCAACACATGAATTCCCCGGAATTAATGACAGCCATTCTGCTACAGATCAACAGATCGATGTTTTAAATTTTGTATCTGAACAAACGAAAGAGGAGAGTGCTGGATTCAGCAGGGATTGCTCGGCCTCTGTCGCGTCTTCTTCGGATAATATACATGCCCAGAGCTACGATAAACTTATACCGGGCGGCCGCATGACGGTCTTTCCTATCAACGATTCTCTGGATTTTGAATACCTCTCTGTGGAAGAGGAGAATGCTCGCAGTGCTGACGTAAAGCGGGTCCCCACATCCCGAAAGCAAAAGTCCGTCATGAACAAGGTTCTCCTTTCCTGGCTCAGACCTAAACGAAAAGCAGGCGATTCTCCGGGCCCTACTTCTCAAAAGGGCTCCCGGAACTATGCCAGTAGAGGTTTAACCGTGAAGAATGATCTAATAGATGAATGTACCTTCCCAGAAAAGATAAAAGCAAATACAGAAGCTGTAAAGGAGAAGCTAATGCATCTGGAGAGAGGAAAAGAGTTCCTGGAGACCGTAATGAACAAGATGAAGGAAGAAGTATCTCAAGCAAACGAAAAGAGAGATGCAGCGCTAGTAGAGGTTTTCGAGCTAAGAGCTGCAATGGAGGTTATGCAGAAAAAAGTAGAGGGCCTAACGAGCTACTGTGAAACACATATGCAGAATTCCAAAAGGAACAATACGGCTCGAACAACTGCAGCCAGGAATCTCTATCAAGATCAAGATTCCGGTTTTACAAGCATTGCAATGGGGGGAGAACAAGAACATTACAATCAGATGGTTGGAGGTGCATTGACAGCAGCTAAAAACAGTGACAGCTTCCTAGAGCCGAGCAGAAAAGAGTTTCTCCATGCAGTCACAGAATCTCGAATCGCTGTAAAGCAGTTCTGTAAGATCTTCGTCTATCAGACTCAGATGGAACGGATCACTTCTGACATCGAGAAAATACTCGACTCGTATTCACAGGTGATATGCTTTACGTGCTGTCTCGTTCTATCATTCTTTTGCTTGGCTCTTATCTTATCGACAATTCTACTTTGGTTCTGGCGTTCCTTCATTCAGCTAATAACTTTGCGATCATATTATAGGCAGATCATAAAGATCTTGTTCTTTTCCTTGCATTGATTTTGCAATAGAGCATGGAGCGACGAGCCTCTCGAAGTACTTGACCTCTCCCAATTGTGACTTTTCTCTGCACTTTCCATAGCTGCCGGAAATAGGATTTACGAGCACTCATAGTAAAAATCTGTTCAGTCAGCTTGTACATTTGAGCGAATATCATATTTTATTTGTTCCGACAGGAAGAACCAAAGAGTTCCAAGTATGTAAGGTATCAGTTGGAAGCACTTATAAACGATGCACTGTATGAGGGTTTCGAGAATGTTAAGTTTCAGAACGCCGGCACAATGTGCATTCTGAATCAACACAAACGAAGGCAAGCATTTTACAACGCCTACAGTGCGACGTCCCAAATGGCATGGAGCGAACTTGTTGACAAAGAATCAGATTCATATTGCCATGTCTTTGACACTTTTTGCGACAAAAAGATGAACAAAGTAAGTGATGTTTCCCTCTAAAACTTAACTTACAAAAGTTAAGCTCTGGAACTTTTTCAGGTTTCTGTGTGAATGTAACCACTTATTAAACGCTTAAAGTAGAATTGGAAAGGGTTTTATGTTAATGTTTCCATGTAGAGATATGTTCATCATGTCTATCCAAAGTCTATCGAAATCTAGGTAGGGATTTCAGTGGGTTATTTGATGTGAAGCAATAAAAGATCAATGGCTGAAACCTCCGTATAAGGAATTTCCTCAATATCAAAGCGCTTTCAGGGAATCCCAAAATAAAGCCGCACTACTATGTTTACTAAAAAAAGTCATCCATCTTTTGTAGAAGATAAGGAGGGTACATGTATATTTTCTAGGGTGACCGGATTACACTTTTTGGGTCATTGAACAGAACTTTAAGGGCACATGTATGATAGATCCCGTGAACTCCAGCCATCAAAATTATGAGCACATGCATTATGAGGATCTGACTTCTGGTGACCAAAATCAGGGGCACATGAGTTAGTTCCACCTTATGTTCATATGTTATGATGTCTACAATGTGCCATCTTGTGAACAAAGCTTCCGGTTAATTACAGATAAGTAAATACATTGGGAGTCTATAACCAAAATATCATATGCATTGAGCAAATTATAGGATAGCTGCTGCCATGATGGACGATACCCTTCGTAACAAAACATTCAGTGAATGTTTGACCAGTTTTTATATGAACTGCTCTTATAACATAGTAACAGTTCCCATAAAGATGTATTTTTTGTCCTTCACTAGTTTTTGAGCGAATGTAATATAGAACAAGTTGAAAACTTCCGGACTGTCATTAAGTATTTCTAAGGAAAGTATGTTCAATAATGCAGGCTATCGTTTACACTGTAAAACACTATTTTTAAATGAATGTATTGAAACAAGTGTACAAAATTCAAGTACTGTTAATGAAAGACAGGTGAAGAAAGTACTCTTAAAGGAAGACAGATGAGGGAAGGAACTATGGCCATCGTAAAATATATGTGCAATATACCAAAGTTTCTTAGTAAAGATTAACTAAAGAAAATGGCGAACGATAGCAGTATGTTGCATTACATCCTAAAATCAAGTGATGTGAGATGCAACATCTCCTTAGAAAAAGTCAAACAACATAGTGTTTGTAGACTTGAGCTATTACATGAACGATATCACATTGAATAGTACCGTTAAATGAAGAGAGAGGCATTTAAATAAAAACTCTCAGCTAATTCCTGTGCGTAATATGATCTGGTAATCCTGTGAACTTTCAAATGATTGAGAATGCGCGATATAAATAGTTTACATATATGTTTTTTATTGCGCAATCTTCTGTTGACAATGAAAGTGTGCCTTTGTTATTCCAATGAAATTTCACAATACACTGCCTTGGTTATTCCAATTTATTCATACTCATTAAATTCCTGCACAGTTTCTATAAATTGAGTTTTGTCGATAACTGTACTATTTTGTTTCTAACTGATTGACATTTACAATGTGCACGGAGAGAAAAAGACAGAACAGTTTTTTTACACTAGTAACGTGTGTAAACTTTGGGTGCAGATAGAAGAAGTACTCAATTGGGAGGGAAGTTGGCCAGATGAATTGGCGCGATCATTCTTTATTGCCGCCAAATGGATATGGCTTCTCCATCTGTTAGCCTTCTCCTTCCAATATCCTGCACTCATTTTCCGTGTCGGTTGCGATGCCCTCTTTGACTCCCAGTTCATGGAAGATATCTCAGTATATAATTGGCAACCGTCGAAATCGAAAAGGACGCCATTTCTGCCTTCTGCCGAGCCATTTGAGCCTGCATCAATACGCATTAGAAAAATGGTTATGCCAGGTTTCCTTTTCAATGATGAAGATATTATCAAATGCAAAGTTATAGTATCCACGGAGCGTTCTCTACCTTCCATAGCTTAGTCTCATACTTGCCTATAGCCCTTCTCCTTTCTCGATCCATTCTCACTTCTCTCTCTGGTTTCCGTTTCACCTAACATACGCATCTGTAGACAAAAACAGATCAAAATAAGAGGAGGAAAATGTCCTAAACTTTTCGATTGGAATTTCAGGCTCCATTCCTTCAAAACTGGATCACCCCACCTGAAGATTTTTTTGTTCAAAATTCATGCAAAGATAGGATTTACTAGTTCAATCTATCATGGGATTTCTTATCCTCTGAAATTCCTTACATGTATGTATTATCGTCTATCAATACGAAAGACACATTGGGCTCCTTAGCTTATCAATAGCTAGTACTTTGCAGAAAATTATATTTTTTAAACGTAATGACGTAATATGTTTTATATGAAGTACCTCTCTCACGCATGACCGTACTACCTGTGAAGATTTAAACATATCGAACGTGCCTTTCCATGCCCCAAAATTTACGGAATAACACTATCATTCATAAAAATAATAATGTACGGACTTCCTTGTTGTCAGAAAGTTCCTCAGTTATATACATTATCATCGATCAATTCTAAAGCCACATTGGCTCCTTAGCTTGCGAGCAGATAGTCCTTTCTAGAAAAGCATAATTACAAAATGTTATGATGGAATTATGTTTCATATGAAGTGCATGTCCTCACACAATAGCGTAATATATCGAACATGCCCTTCCATGCTCAAACGTTTACTGAATAACACTTAAGAGGATCTACTCTATATCACTCCTACTTCTTGGCACCCCGTGTGCACCCCTAAGCATGCAAGATCTAGACTACAATGCCTATAACCTTAACTAGTTACTTATCTTTGTGCATTCACTAGGCAATCCATTTAGTATTGTGTTGTGATCCAAGCTTCTTCTTCCTTGTGTTCTTGTGCTTTGATAGACCTCAAACTCCAACATCAAGTGAGGCATGGAAATTTGGCTTCCTTGGATCCCTTCATTGTCGACATTGTTGACTACACATAAACATTGATTAATTAAGGAGTGGCAATAAGGAATCTCTCCTTTGGAAACGAAGGGGATTTGAATCAACAACATTTCATTCTCAATCCAAGTTTTTTACAACTACACTATTCACATGTGGTGTCACTCTACTCCTTTTTCCTTATATATATTTAATGTAAATTTCATCTCTCTTACTTTTTCAATTCTCAAGAACCACTCTTTCCATGGCGGAGTAGGCTACATCCGTATTGATATATGTCGGTAGTGAAGTGTGTTCACCAAGGCACTTTTTTCCCTATTTAGAAGCTCTTTTTTCCTCGACTTATATATATCCCTATAACCGTAATGGGTCACTTATATTTTCTACATTTGCTTGGTAAAAAATTTGGTATTATGTTGTTTGTTCTTCTTCCTTGTGCTTTTTGTGCACTTCTGCCGACCTCAAATCCAACAATTTGTATTAGAGAAAGGCATCACTTCATCTAGGGCTTCTCAACACCCCACCAATCAAATTCTCTATATCACACAAAAATTGATGAGCATGCTCTCGGAAATTAGGAGTTCAAAATAGCTTCAATAATGTCAAAATTTTGATCTAAGATTGTTTCAGCATCTGAATGCGCTATCACAATGACTATGTAGGAAAATTTTTCCTTCTGAGCCAAACATATGTAAAGGTTTCAACTCGTTAGTACAAGAGCCTCGAAGTCTACTATAGGTTTAGCAGAGCTCCTATGGTGTTTTTCGTCCACTTTTTGAGATATATTCATTTTTTTGCATGAATGCATTTAGTCACTAGCCATGGATGAAAGCAATGATGTATTTCATATGTTGGTTGTTGAGGACAAGTTGGATGGTATAAATTATCCATTGTGGGTATATATGATGCATAATGTACTCATAGCAAAAGGGGTGTGGAATATTGTCCAAGGTATTGAGAAACATCCTATTACACCTAAAAATACAATTATTGAAGGTGATGCAAATGGTGTTGGAGATGATGATCTTCAAATTCCTATTCGTGCTTTGGGTTCTTCTACACCTACTATAGAGCAGATCTGTTGAAATGGTAGAGATCTTAAGCACATGCATTGATATCTTTTTCTATCAAACATGCCATTACCCCTCACATTTGCTCCTCCAAAACAGCAAAGGATGATTGGGATACACTTACCACTTTATACGGGACAAGAAATGAGGTTTTTGTTGCCTACCTCTAAAAACAGTTGGAGAGTAAGAATATGAATATAGGAGTTTCTATGGATAGTTTTTTACAAAGATGAAAGATTTGGAGAAGTTAAATCTTGTTGATGAAGTCTTCTGAGATAGTTCAATTGTGCAAACTGCTTTTAATGGCCTTCTAGATTCATATTAGAGTTTTGTTTCTACTCTTTGATTAACGATGAAAAGAAATCTGAATTACTTAACATTTGAGGAGTTAGCCTCTGTTTTGTTGCAAGAAGATCAGTCCAGGCAAAACAAGTTGATCATGCATGTTGTAGATCTAGCTTTCTTAGCTAATGAGAAGGGCAAAGCGGAAACAAAGCTCATCTACTAGTAAGTAGAAGTCTGCTTATGCAACACAGCCGAAAAAGGAAGACAAAGATAAAAAGAAAATAGAAAAGGAGAAATAGTTTTGCAAATAATGTAAAGGAAATGATTATTTCATAAAGAGTTGTTCAAAATTGGTTGAAAAATAAGTGAAGAAGAAAGACGCTAGAATGGTTGTTGTAGAGGCCTCTATACCTAATATAAAGTTTTCTAATCTTGTTCAAAATGAAGAATAGGCATTTACTACTATTTGCAGCTATGACCCATCTTCTCATGAGCACTCTATGTCTAAAATAAACTCAGATATTTGCTACTTTGATAGTGGGGCAACCAAACATATTACTTTGTAGCACAATTTCTTTAGTTCATCTTTGTGTGCCCCAAAAGGGAATACTATCACAAGTGCTAACAACTCCTCTTAACCTATAATGGAGTTGTCAAGATCATTCTAACTACTAGTGATGGTAGTTCTTTCACATTATTAGATACTTTGTATGTGCCAAGGATCACACACCACTTACCAAGATGTGAGATCTAAATAGAGAGAGAGTGTGTGTGTGTATAGAGAGAGAGATCTATGTGTATGTGTGCATAAGACAATGCAGGTCACAATTCGGTTCGCGTGTGCAATTTCGACAGAAAACAACCAGTACTCAGTATAAAACACGCACAAAATGTTGATTCTTGCTCTCGAGTTCCCGGTATGTTTAAAACATGGCCTCGATATATCCATCAGTATGGGCGTCGATATGAGCGTCCATAATTTCCAGTAAATTATGGATGCTTATATTGAAGGTTATATTGACGCTCATATCGACGTGTATACTGGCCGTCACGAGGCATCCCGACGATATGTTTTAAACGGTCATACCGATGGACACTTGACAGTTAGTATCTTTAAGTGAACTTTTCCAACATTTATACGGACGCTGAGAGTGATCGTCGGTATAGGTAGTGTCGATATGCCCCTCGTATGTTGTAGTGTTCCATTATGCATGTAGTAGATCAAGCTTTCTTAGTTAGTTAAAATGGCAAAGGTAAATGGAGCTCATCTACTCGTAAGCAAAAAACTATAGATTCTACACACGAAACACAAAAACGAGAACAAAACATAAAAGAAGAAAGATTTCTGCAAATATTGTAAAGAAAATGATCATTTGATAAAGAGTTGTCCAAAATTGGCTACAAAAAAGTCAAAGAAAAGGAGGCTATAATTGTTTAGAGGCCTCTACACCTAAAATAGAGTCTGCTCATCTTCTACAAAATGAAGAATAGGTGTTTACTACTATTTGTAGTTATGACCCATCTTTTCATGAGCAATGCATGTCTATGGAAGAGTCATATGTTTGGTACTTTGAAGTGGGGCAACCAAACATATTAGCTCAGACCGTAGTTTCTTTAGTTCACTTGAGTATGCCCCTATAGGGAATACTTTCACAGGTGCTAAAAACTCCTCTTATCCTATAATAGGAGTTGGTGAGATCATTTTGACTACTACTAATGGTAGTTCTTTCACATTACAAGATGCTTTGTATGTCCCAAGGACCAACAAAAAATATGCATTAGTGCTTGAATAACAACACAAAAAATTGGATGATAAAGAAGTGAAATGTATTTTTCTTTGGTACAGTTCTGAAAGCAAAGGCTATCCTTTGTATCATCCATAGATTAAATGCATTTCGGTTAGCCGTGACGTTGTTTTTGTGGAATTTGAAATTACGCCATTACTTTCATGTCCCAAGAATAGATTTGGCAGCTTTAGGAATGTCTATGGCAGTTTGTTGCCTCTATTATAGGTGGATAGTCAAGTGCTGGTCCGAATGAGGCAATTTTTCAACATTTATGATGAAGATCATTCCATTTTTGATGACGTGTCGATGAGAAGGCTGATATAGAGGAGGAAAAACTATGCCTAAATGGTTGGCACAGACTTTGCGGATAGCAAATTAGATGCACCTCTCATATCATACTTCGATGTACATCAGTTGGACAATAAAACAACATTTCTAAATGGGGACTTACATGAACAAGTGTATGTATTTCAGCCCCATGGTTTTGTGCAAAAAAGGCATGAAGATAAAGTCTGCAAGTTGAAAAAGGAATTATATGGTTTGAAGCAAGTGCCACATGATTGATATGAAATGATACATGCCTATCTGATTGCACATGGTTTTGAGAACAATCCAAATGAGAGCACCTTATATGTTAAGCATGCAAATGATGTGCTTCTTCTCAATGTTGTATGTTGATGGCATGCTACGCATTGGTCCTAATGAGAAGCATATGCAAATTTTAACGCTGACTTGCATGCCTCTTTTGAGGTGTTAAATTTGGGGCATTTGCATCATTATCAGGGCATTCAATTTCTGCAAGTTGTTGGAGGAATAGCTCTCATTCAAACAAAGTATATTGACACATTATTGTAGCATTTTGGCCTTGACGACTACAAACTTATTGTCACTCCTATGGAGACAAGATTATGATTGAGTCTTCTTATATTGGAGATGCGTTCTCTATCAGCAGGTTGTTGGATGCTTGATTTACTTATGCATAGCTCAATGTGATATTCAGTTTGTTGTCTCTCAGATGAGCAAGTTTATGCATTGCCTAGGTGTTAAGCATTGGGAGGCAGTTAAGTGCATCTTTCACTGCTTGAGTGGCACCCCACTACTTGGATTATTTTATCCCAAGGTGGGATCATTATAGCAAGATTTACATGAATTTTTTGACTTAGACTAGGCTATTTGCTATGACACTTGTGTGTCTACTAGTGTTTTTTGCTTCATGCTTGGTCGCTCATGCATATCTTGGTTGAGCAAGAACCAACCTACTATGGCCATGCCTAGTTTTGAGGCTAAGTATAGGGTAGCTTTCACAATGATTTTTGAGTATGTGCAGCTCAGATGCCTTTTGGTTGATTTGGGTGTTGGTCACTCTTCTATCACCACTATCTTCACTAACACTGAGAGTGCATTGGCAGTTGCAAGGAACCCTCTGTTCCATGCTCACACTAAGCACATTGAGGTGCACTATCATTATGTCATGGGGAGTTTCTCTACTAAGAGATCATTTTGGCATATGCACCCAGCCAAGAGAAGGTTGCATATCTTTTCATAAAGGCTGTACTTAGGGAGAAGTTTGAAGCTTTCTACAAAGCTTTAGGCTTACTTTCTTTTGTGGATTGACCTCTTTCCACATATCTTAGCACTACCTTATACATGAGTGCCATCACATTGTTCACCGCATCACTTCCAAGGGGGATTTGTTGATATATTTTGGTAGTGATGTTTGTGAACACACTTAGGAGTGTCGAGGAATGCTTTTCCCTCTTTAGAAGGCTTTTTCCCCCGGCTTGTATATACACTTATAACTCTAATAGGTTACATATCTTTGTACATTCACTTGGTAATAAGTTGATTGTTTTGTGTTGTGCTCATAGCTTCTTCTTCTTCTTCCTTGTGTTGTCCCTGTGCTTTTGTAGACTTCAAACTCCATCATGCAGAAGAAGTCCTTGTTGCAGGTCATATGATTATTGGTTCCACTATCTATATGCCATATATTAACCACATGGTTTCCATGATACAAAATTTTCAACATATCCCTCATGATTCCATTATCATTGTTTGGAGAAGTAGATGCATAGTTACCTTGTCCCTTATAGACTACATGGAATATGGGCGCATAGCGACGGTTAAGGAGACACAATTTCGTCGCTATAAAATTGCAAAATGCATTGCAAGAAGCGTCGAGCGTGGAGTGTTGATTAAACGACGAGCCAAATGATGTTTTTTTTAATGTGTGGTGCGACGGGATGTGCGAAGCTCGCATAGAGCGTCGCTAATGCAAAGGTTTAAGAAAGCATCGCATAAGCAATGCTTTTTTGCGTCGCTTATAAAATGTCGCTTATGCGATGCCAATTCCAGTGGTTTTTACGACACGTTGTTGTAGAGATTCTCATCTCTACTTATGCCTTTACATGTTGTAAATCGACATATTTTCTTGATCATCCAGCTATTGGAGTAAGGTGCAGAGCAGACAAGAGTATCTTCTTGGAGATTTTCGATTGGCATGGATCGAATGGACATATCCTGTCTAATAAGGGTCTGGTTCCAACACTCAACCATAAATACTAGATAATGCCAATAATGATAGATCTGAAGGGAAAGATGATTGTGATGATGAAGCTTCCTTCGTAAGAGAAGAGAAATTTATAGCGGCATTCCACAAAATGGATGATGCATTCTATTGTTCATCACTTACGTGAAGGATAAGTAGAATGGAAAGTATTGCATGTGTTAGTATGCATGACAACACATACTATAGTACAATTTCTTGATCGCTGATCAACGTGGGAGTTATCTCATGCAAGCTATGACTCACAAGGAAAGGAACAATGCCTTCAACTAATGAAGGGGGAGTTCAAAAAAAAAAAAGGAGGCAGAGAAGTACGTGCTGGAACTGGGAGAGATGAATACGAGTTTGTTGGATTGGCAGCACATGCAGACTGTGGTGACCGTGGAGGGGGATATGCATGGTTATTCTGATAGGTATATGTCATATTATGGGAACACCTCTTATTTGAGGAGGCATGCTTTGCCACATGGCATCACATAGATGCATTCCCCTAGAGGGAAGGTAGGAGAAGAGTTGAGAGTAGGAACTCTCAAAGGATATATCTTATGAGAGGATCTATTGGGTGCTCGACGGTTGGGCGGAGAACTATAAGCGATTCTCTATGTGTGCTCAAGTCGAATGTCCACGATCGTCTGACGGCAAAATCAGGTCTGAGATAGAAAAAGTAGGATCGCGATCTGATAGTGGTATCAGAGCACCACCTAGGACATGCACGCGGAGTTGCGTGATGCAGGATTCAAACCCTCGCCAATACTATGAGAGGTTCAGCAACTAACCAGGCCGCCATATCACTTGGGTGACTAAAACTCAAGGCCATAACATATTATCATTACTGCTATGTACGAGGAACTCCACCCCCGAGCTATCTTCTTGACTCACGACCTTGTCGATGAAAAAGCGATGAACTAACTATAGAACACATCAGATGTTTGGCGAGGTTATGTCAATACAGATTGAGAGATGAGCTAGTGAGTCCTCCTCCTCATTGAAGATTCATGTTATGAAGCAAAAGGGTAGCTAATACACAGGTATAAAGCATTTACATTTTTGGAGAAAACCTTTAATTTTGGGAATAGGAAAAGAAGTGTTCCTGAAAGATTTATTGAGATGACTCTTCGTTTGGTGAAGCATGGGTATATATTCCCATGGCTAATAAAAATCTCCATTTTTTGAGAGGGAAGTTGAAGACTTCGAGAGGGATTTTCCGAAGAAAGTACTTAATTTGATCAAACATGGGATTTATATTCCCATGATTAGTCACAGACTCAAGGAAATTTACAGAAGAGGAGACGTAAAGGGCTCCTCTTTAAATGGAAATTTTATAATTTTCATTAAGAACCATAAGTAAAATCTTTCAAAAGATTTTGTTTTGAAAGGAGAGTAGAAGGGTTGAGGGCCAAGCCCTTTAAGGAAAATCATGTATGGGGAGTATGAAATATGTATTCCTATCAAGATTCAAGGATTCCCTCAAATTGCAAGAAATCATAAGTTGTAAGCACCTCAAAAATACCTTACTTTCATGATTTTCACATAAATTTTAAGATCTAGTTTTGACTAGTAGCCATTTTGGGAAAGGGGAATGAAGCTGGATTTTTCTTACTTTCGTAGGAAAAATCACGCATGCTTTTAGAGTCTAATGTATGGAATTTCATATAAAATTAAGAAATCCAAAATATACTTCAGTATGATGGGAGTTTGAAGCTCCACAAAACCCCCTTCCATCACTATTTGAGAAAAAAATTCAGCACTTGAATCTAAGAAATTCCCATTTTGGAAGAGAGAAAAAGAGGTGCACTAGCTATGGATGGATGGGAAAAATTATATATATTGAGAATATGATGTATGGACTTCATAGGCAAATCATTAGATTCATCAAAATAACAAGTTAAGGAGGAATTTTACTTCTTCAAAAACCCCCTTCCCGCACTTCTTAAACAATTTTAGATGTTAATTTTTATCAAACTCCACTTTTGGAAGTAAGAATAAAGATCATTTAATAGGCTTCCCATGGATTATTGTATACATACATGAAGTATGGTGTATGTATTACCATGGAGAACTAGAAAATCCAAGAAAAATCCACATTAGGAGTGGATTAGAAGCTTGTTAAAAGCTCCCATTTAAGTTTTTGCATGAAAGCAAAAATCTTGATTTCTTTTGGAGAGCAAATTAGCATGCACAAAGGGAGGAATTTGTAAGGTGAAAATAGGACCAAGCATCTTCATATATCAATCTCTGAGGTTATGGAGAGAAGTTTAGGATTTTCTTGATGGAAGAATGCTTTGGGGCACCCCAAAAATCACATTTTCACACTTTTTTAAGCTCCTCCAATAATCCACTAGTTTGGCATGTCCCGCTTGCAATGGCCATATCTTGGGATAGAAAACTCCAAATTGGACATGCTATGGCTCCTTTCGAAGAGCACAAGATCTACTTTCAGTTTAGGAAAAGAGATTTTGGAAAATATGTATTCTTGCAAGTCTTTACAGCTCTGAAAAGTCTGAACAGTTTTTGGCAACTACCTTCCGGGAGCCATATTTTTCAAACCGGGAAGATGATTTGAGTAATTTCACTTCGAGCTCTTTGCACATGCTATATATTTCAGTTTTTTGTTGTTTTCTGGTCCTAAAATGGTTTTTGCAGGTCTAAATAGGGATTACAAATGAATTTTTGAAGTAAATTTTGCATTATTCGAGTAATCATCTGACCATGCTTTATGGTTTGGGAAGTGATCCGAAGTTTTTGGACACTTAAAAGCTTATGTTAGGACCTGAGGAGGAAGTTGTAGAGGTCTAAAAGTTCATCGAGAAGGATTGGATGCATGCAATTTCAATATTAAACCACTCAGGGACGTATGCTTTATGCTTTAGGCATTTTACTTTATGTTATGGCATGTTCAGTATGTACATGCATGAATTGGATGTTATGTTCAGTATGTTATGGCATGTTCAGTATGTACCTCTACCTCGTCAGTAGGAGTTTCCTTAGCTGGCTCTACTGGTGTCCCGATCATTGCGCTTTGTTTGACTTGGATTTCTAATTGCACTATACGTTTAGTTTTCTCTTTACTTTCCTGCATGGCTGCTCTGAGTGCTTCTTTTGACGCAAGCAATTCATTTCCAATTTCTGCTACGTGATCTATATTTTCACTGTAGCTTGCTGCAAGTTTCCCATGTGCTGTATCCAATTGCTTTTTTAGTTCATTTGTTTTGTGAGTGTACATACGTTCCAATTCTTCTCTCAATTCTTGCTCTTGTCTCAGCAAATCTGCGTATTGTGCCACCTGATCTCTTAATTCTTTCTCTTTAGTTTTGGATATCTCCTGTTGTTCAATAGGTTGATCATATAATAATGACTTCATCAGTTCTTTATTTCTATTGCGTAAGTTGTCATCCTCTTCCATGCACACTTTTAGTTGTGTTTGAAGCAGATTGCTTCTAGCTTTTATTCTCTCCTTGTCTGCTTCACTGGCTTCATGTAATCTTTGTAGATCTATTAATTGTGCCTGGAGTTGGTGATGCTGGTTCATCAATGTATCACATTGTGTTTTACTTTTAGTTGTGTTTGAAGCAGATTGCTTCTAGCTTTTATTCTCTCCTTGTCTGCTTCACTGGCTTCATGTAATCTTTGTAGATCTATTAATTGTGCATGGAGTTGGTGATGCTGGTTCATCAATGTATCACATCATGATATGGAATTGACTCACCTCATGGCCTTATCATAGTCTGCATCTATATCCATCATCTGTTGTTGTGTGTCCATGGCCGTTTGGATCATTTGTTTGACCACAGGCTTCAACTGAGTGACATCCACATTGAGCCAGGTGGTAGGAATTCTAGGTTTTTTGCCTGTTGTGATGTCTTTTCCTTGTGCCACGTGTAACGTAGTGTCATGGGGCTGCCTAATCTGAAGCTGGATCCGTGGCTCAGCCACCATGTGGTCAATGTTTCCTTGAGGTGTATCATCTGGCACCTCAATCACAATCTGCTCTTGATTTGTGTGTGGGTTTGAATCCGCATGTACTGGAGTTTGTATTTCCTCTTTGATAGGTGGTTTTGCATATGTAACAGTTGTTGGAGCTTCTTTGATGCTGATTTTTGTCGTATCATTCAATTGAATGACATGCTCAGGTTCATTGGAATCTTCTATGTTCTTTTCCTTTCTTGGTTGGTTGTCTGGCGTAACTTCGATTTGATTAAGCTCCGTCCATTCTTCCTCGTGAGTCTCTGTCCTTATATCAGTATCCAATGTATCTTTCTCAGGACTAGATTCTTCGTTGGAGCTTGAATCATCTAAGCTCAGTGCTTTGTATCTGGCAGCTTGTTCTGGGGTCTTTTCTTTACTCGATTGTTGCTTTTCTTGACTTGCTTGTCGGTAGTGATGACCTTGAACATTCAGATTCACTTGCCCTTGCATGTACTGATGTGTCGCTTCCAGAGCAGCGGAGAGATCTCTCTTAGTGATTGGCATTTGGACTCTAGGAATCTTTGGTAAACTGTGTGTCTGCTTTGATTGGGGTGTAGCCTAGGCTTCCTCCTCTCTGAGGCGCTTTGTACCCCTCATGGGTTTCTATGAACTAGTTCCTGCTTCTTCAACAGCGACAGCTGCTTTCTTTTTCTTGGGGACCGTAGCGGATTTGGCATATTGCGCTAACCCTTCTGAGGTTGGCATCTCACGTAGGCAGTTTTTCATCTCAAGAGCCTCATATATAAGTAATGTCAAAGCTGAACTGCCATTGAGAAACTTTTTCTAACCCCACTTCTTCTTGGCTTCAACTAGACGTTCTTGAACATATGGAGTCATATTTACTTTATTACCGACTTGCCTCATAGCATGTGAAAGCAGTTGTACGACAATCTTTTGAGGTGCAGTATATCTATGCATACTTGGGAAACAAAAGTGTTGGTGCATTAGGCGAAGAGCATCTTCAATATCAGTCCTGTTGATATCCAAAAAGGACCTCTTTTTAGGGTCATGACATTCCTCTTTGACATTAGTGATCCCTTCTTGATTCCATCTGAAGGCTTTGTTGATTATCTCATGTGTGAATTGAATGTTTTTCCAGGTACCTATTTTGTCCAATACTCGTGCTTCAGGAACTGATGCCTTATTTGATGCAGGTTGTAGTGTGTTCATCACTTGTGTGCACCTTTGGAAATCTGGCAGATAGATAGGTATTCTCAGAAATGCATCTATTCCTGCTTGTGTCCATACATACTCTATATGCGATAATCCTTGTATTATAGTCTTGAAGTCTTGCGACATAATAGGGAAGTAGTGATCCCTATCCATAATCTTGATTGTGGCCATGAAAATAAGGTCTGACACTGGTTGGTCATCTAGAAACCAATGGCATCTTGCTTTCGTTATTGATTCCAATGGAAGAAGTTGCACCTCTTCCCCTTGCGTAGCTTCAGAATTGGGAGATGCCATCTGCACTCAATTGAGGGCAGTAATTAGTCATCGAATAGTATTTAGAATCATCCTTCAGTTATCCTTTATTAGATTGGTAATTCTCTGCGTGAATCGTATCGTCCCTTTCCCCGTGGGTGTGAGAAAGGTAATACGTAGATTTTTTCCATATTTTTAGATATTTTTATATTTTCATCTGAAAAAAGAAACAGAAAAGTTAGGTCATAGCCGAAGCGGTTATTACTTTTTGAGTGATTTTCTTAATGTATGTACAAGTCCTCCTCTATTTCCCAAGAGGAAAATGTGCTCGACTATCTTGAAATAGAAGAAAGATGTGCCGAATGCTTGGCCTTGTAATGTGGCCCTATCATGCATACTTTGGGTCCTGATAACTCCAAATGTGTGCAACTTGAAGTAGTTGGATGATGCATGCACTTTGTCTTGTCTTTTGGCAACCAAATCTGCTTTACTCTGTTGGGACGTATTGTATCCCGAACATTCCTGATGAATGTGGTGCTTCTCATGTTGTATGTCTGCTCTATCTGCTTTTTGAATCTCGGACTGGCTTGTGTTGCAACTGCAGACTCCTTCTCTTTCCTGTAACTATTCTTCTTTGGCTGTTTTGCCCTTAGACCTTATTGGTTCTCCTTGTGTAGTGGTTCATCATTTCGGTTTAGCGTCTTTGGAGCACATGATTTTGGAATCCATATTTGCACTCGATCTGGTTGGGCGGCTACTACTTTCTTTGGAATCCATATCCTAGCAATTCATCGTTGACTTTGGTGTTCAAAATGATTTGCCTTCTTGTTTGATTGGTTGTTCTGATGTCGAAGATGTTTCTGTCGTTGAAGATATGCATCCCTTTGGTCCTTTCTTATCCGAGCTTGTTTAGTGTACGGAATAGGGTGTATTCTAATAGGTATAGACTTTGGATTACTCAGAGGACTAGTCTCTCTTGTGCATGCTTCTTCACTACGGCTGTTTTCAGATAGAATGACACTCTTATGACTTGCTAGATTAGAAGATGGTATGCAAGCAGGATTCGTTGTGTCCTCACATGAAGTACATGATGAAGGGGTTTCTATAGTGCTAGTGAACATACATTCATGACTGTGTTCATTAGAATGAATTTTTGGCTCTATGCTTGCGGCTTTGATTGGTCGTTCGTCTAGCAAATTGAATACTTCACGATGTCCTATCTTGGCTGAGACGTATCCTAAAGCCAATTGAATGGTCACCTCATATTTGTATATCCAGTCTTGACCTAACACTACAACTTCGAATAAATCCTGATCATGACACACTAATAGCTTCTGTTCCATAGTGTTGTTGCCAAGATGCAGAGGTAAGGTGATTTCACCTATACATTGAGTAATTCCTCCCCCTATTCCTCTCAACTGTGCCTTGGATGGCCGTAAGTCCTCCTTGAGTTTCTGAGTCAAAGAAAGTTTGATACAGCTTATGGCGGCTCCTGTGTCAATGAGAGCATCCACTAAGTGGTACTCCGTTTTTCCCGCTCCCAAATTCAAATATGGTTTTGTTCTCTGTGGACCTAGGTTTTTAGTGGCTCTAAAATTAGCCATTGGGATGAGTTCTTCTCCTAGTCGATATCTCTCATCTCTCTCTCTCATCCATTCTTTCCGTTTATTAATTCGTTCTAGTGCTTCCTGTCTCGCTTCAGTCAACGGTTCTAGATATTTTTTCATTCGACATCCACTGATATAGTTTGGTAATACTTCCCCATCTAGGGTTGCTAAGCTATGGCTCCACTTGTCGATATACGATTGATGATTAATGGGCCATATCCTCTCTTCTGCAACTTCTTAGTGTGTTGTTTCAAGGTATATACCAAAACTAAATCTCCTTCCTTCAAATTTTTGTCTTTAATGTGAGCATCAAAGTAGGCTTTCTGTCACCGTTTAGCAGCATAAATGCCTGCTACTACTTGTAACCTAGTTTCGTGAAGCTTTTCTATTTGATCCAATTGAGCTGATAGTTCATGTCCCGTCCACTCGTAAGTGGTTGCTACTCTGAGAGTGGGAATTAAGAAATCAATTGGCAAAATAGCATTTTGTCCATACACTAAGTTAAAAGGAGTAGTGCCTATGGCGCTTTTGTAGGCTACTCGAAATGCCCATAAAACATGATGTAATTGCTTATGCCAATCAGATCTACCATTGTTAACAATTTTTGTGAGAACTGTACACAAGATTTTATTCGAACTTTCGGCTTGTCCATTGGCTTGTGGGTGATAAGGAGCTGATTTCTCATGAATTACCAAGAATTCATTCAATAGGGCTTCTATAACTTCATTCACAAAGTGCGTACCTCTATCACTCACAATTTCTATCGGTAGTCCAAATCTAGTGAAAACGTTCTCAAAGAGAAACTTGGTCGTAGTTCTTGCGTCATTTTTGTTGGTTGCTTTGGCTTCAACCCGTTTGGTCAGATAGTCTGTGGCTACAATTATATATTCGGCATGGGATCCTTTCGCTGGTGGGCTAATAGGTCCTATGAAGTCTATTCCCCATTTAGTGAAAGCTATGGCACTCATCATGGGTCTCAGTGGCATCTCATCTCTTCTAATTGGATATTTTGTTTGTTGACAAGTATCACATCGTTGCACATATGTTACGGCATCTTGATGTAGAGTTGGCCACCACATTCTAGCAAAGAGGATCATTTTTGTTGTTTTATCTGCAGAGAAATGTCCTCCTGCAATCTCCTCAGGGTTTGCCATGTTCCGTTTGCATTCAAATGAGTTTTCCATTGATTTACATGTGCTTTCTGAAGCCACATTTCCTGTTCCTCCTCTTCAACGCATCTCATTAGTAATCCACTTGAATCTTGGTGATACAAACTTCCTGCAATGATATGAAGGTTTTTAGTCTTCCAAAGGTCTTGGATCCGGTTTGGTGTGATCCCATCTTTAGGTCCATGCGTGAGTATAGGGATCAACTTTTCTGCCCATTGGGGACATACTTCCAGGTTAAAAAGGTATGTATCTGGCAAATCATCTGGTACTCCTATGGGTGGTTCTCCATGGGTCATTCTTGATCTGCTCTTATGTGGGTATTTCCTTTCTTGACTACTACCTCAAAATCAAATTCCATTAGCAATAAAAACCATCGTACTAGTCTTCCTGTATTGCAAGGTTTATTGACTAAGTACAGTAGGGCTTGATGATCAATGAAGAATTTGAATTTGTTTGCCAATAGGTAATGTCTGAACTTTTTCACTGCGTACACCATCCCTAGGCCTTCTCTCTCAGTTGTGGTATAATTGTGCTCTGCTTGATTTAATTGTCTACTGGCATAGGCTATAGGATGGTCTAGCTTTCCTGTATCTGCAGGTTGAGCTAAGATGCAACCAATGGAAAAATTGGAAGCATCCACATGAATGTGAAATGGCTTATTCCAATTAGGTACTCGAAGGATTGGTGCTCAACTCAATCGATTCTTTAACTCATTAAAGGCTTTCTCACATTCTTCGGTCCAATTAAATTGAGACAAGAGTGCATAGAGAGGTCTAGCAATTATGGCATACATATGTATAAATCTTCGGTAGTATCCACAGTGTCCCATAAATGCTTGTACTTCTTTAGCAATCTTTGGTCTTGGTAAATCCAGAATTACTTTGATTTTGTCTTCAACAGTTGAAATTACATTTTTTAGAGACAATATGTCCTAATATTTTTCCTTGTCGAACCATGAAGACACTTTTTTCTGGGTTGAGGCATACTAGATATTGTTGACATTTGGCAAAGATCTTTTCTAGTTCAGGGATGTGCTCTGATCGTATAGCTGAATAAGTACATATATCGTCCACGTGTACCTCCATACTCTTTCTCAAGAACTCTTTGAATACATGGCACATCAATCTTTGGAAGGTGGCTGGGGCATTAGTTAGACCAAAAGGCATGAATCTAAAGGCGTATACTCCCCATTCAGTTGCAAAAGCGGTTTTATGTTGGTCCTCAGGAGCAATGGCTACCTGATTATACCCTGAAAAGCCGTCCAAAAAACTATAAACTTCCTTCCCTGCCACTCTTTCCAACAGATGATCCGTAATGGGTAATGGGTAACTATCCCTTATGGTCGCGGCATTTACTTTCTTCAGATTGATGCACACTCTTAACTTCCCATTCTTTTTCGGTACAACCACCAAAGGTGATACCCATTCCGTGTGTTTGATGTCGTAAATGAATCCAGCATCTAACAACTTATCTATCTCTTCCTTTATCTTTGCTGAATATACATCATTGTATGTATACGGTCTTTGTTTAGAAGGTTTGGCTTCAGATGTCATGGGGATTCTATGGGCACATATAGATGGATCTACTCCTTTCAAGTCCTTAGAGGTCCAGGCAAAGACATCCCGATATTCCCTTATGAGGCGTATTAACTCTTGTTCTTCCTCCATTGAGACATCTTGTCCTATGAAAGTACATCGTTCTCCTCCTTCCTCTAAGGTTACTACTATCTTCTTGGTTTGTTCTTTATTGTCATATGCTATTCCTGGCTGTGCTTCTCTTTTAGGCATTTGAATAGCAATTTTTCTCTCTTCTACTTCATATTTTTTGAAGTGGGCTGGCACTTCAAACTGATCTTGTGGCTTGTTTTCTTCACCTTCTGGTTCTTTATCTAACTCCAGCTCTTCTTCCTGTGTAGGTTCCTGGTTGCTTTCGTTAGCTATGACACTTATTTTTTTATTTTCATCCTCTGGTTCCATTGGTTCTTGCTCCATCTCAATGCTCTCATAGTCCTCCTTCCATTCTTTCTCTATCACTTCTCCTTCTTCAGCCTCCTGAAGGACTACCACATATAGACTAACATCATATCCTTCCTCATCAATACATTCATTCATAGTTATCACTTCTTCGTTTACACATACGTCGAGGGTCGCTAAAATCTCCATCCAACCGTGAGGTTCAAACTCTTCATCCAAAAAGACTTGAGGCATGTAAGCTGGATCTTGTACAGACCTAGCTACTCCTTGCCTTTGCTACCATCCCTTTCTCCTATCTTCTTCCTTTTTTGCAGTTTGGCATATCCATAGATGAGTGTTCTCGTTCATCCAAGATTGGTCATTAGAACCTATGCTGTGAACTGACTGATCGTCTTCCTCCTTATGAATTTGATTCCATTGTAAGGGGGGAACATCTTGATATGTATATGTGAGGAGATTTATTCTCGTGGTGGTTCCTTCATGTTGTAGGTATACAACATCTTTTCCCCAATCTTGCACAACCTTTAGCTGTCTCATGAAAGGTCTCCCAAGTATCATTTCATAATTGCTCGCCCTTTCAAATTGACATATTGCTAAGGTGTGTTCAAATTCAACTCCGCATGTGGTAAAAACTAATCATTCCAATAATCCCGAGGGTCTTTCTGTGTGTCCGTCTGCCATTTGTATCTTCATGTGCGTTGGTCTTAAAGCTTGTTTTCCCCATTTCTCCCACATTTCTCTAGTAGCAATGCCTACACCAGCTCCGGAATCTAAGATGGCTTTGGTGGTATAACCCCTATAAGTAATTGGAAGGCAAGTGTTTCCTTCATCTCCCTCACTAAAATCTCCTACCTTATCCACTGGGATCTTTACTGTGTTTACTTCATCAGATATTTCCTTTTCTTCTGCCTTAATCTCCAATTGACTGGTCAATTTCTCCTTCAAATGTGGTTTAACCTTCAACAGTTCTTATAATGTTAGTGTACAAGGGATTTTTACCTTTCTAAGGTGTTGTATGATATCCGATGTTTGGACTGATGGGTTCGGTTCTTTTTTCCTTATTGAGGGAATGCAATACAATTCTGAATTATGTTCGTACTCTCCTGTGTAATTTGGCAAAACCTTTACACTATCATTTTCTTCGTTACTCGGATCAATTGGTAATATTTCATTTGAATTCAACTCAGGTATTGAATCCTCTATTCCATCTTCTGCTTCTAGCTCTTCAAAGGGCGGTTCAATTCCTTCCACTTTCTTCCACCTGTCTTCTTGGACTCTTGCCCACAAGTCTTTAGGCCATTCTCCTTCTACTTCGGGAACAATGGAACCTTCCCTTTTATCCTCACAATAATTTCCATTATGTGTCTTACCTGCTTCGGATTTCTCGTGATCTTTAGCAATGACACACTCTTGGAATTCTCTTTCGGAAATTCGAGTATTGGGTAATGGCAACGCAGGTTTTTCTAAGGTCTGTTGAGCAACTTCTATTAATTTTTTGCAGATCTCCAACCTCTCTTTCTCTAGGTCACCTCTAGGATATTCTCTTTCATGTTGTTCTATGGTAGGTCCTGCTCTTATTCGTGCCTTGTATGCCTGAATCCACATGGCTAATTCTTCAGGCATGGGATCTGCTAAAACCGATCCTATCTCATCCTTTATATGCCTTTCATTCTTATTTCCTTCTTCCAGGTTCATTTTTTCTTTTTGAGTTTGTTCATTCTTTTCATTTTCCTTCTTTTGTTGTAGTTTCCTTTCCTTTATTCTATCTCTTCGGATCTTCCATCTTTGTGTTCGTTTGCTTACAAAACTTTTCTCAGGCTCTTCCGAATCTTCAACTATTTGAGGTGTAGGCGTATTCATCTCTAGGTCACTTTGATTGTGTTTTTTAGGTTTTTCTGGGGTCTCTCTAGCTTTTGCTCTTGTTATCGCCTTCAATGGCACAATGTATTCCTTATCACTCGCTGATGATTCTATTACGTTTATCACATTGATTTGCACATTGGAGGTAACCTTGTTGGGATTCTTGGGGAAATCTCTGAAAAGATGTTCCTTACCACAGTCACTACAATAGCCTTCCTAGACTCGTTGTGGTGGTGGTGGGTTTGGCAATGTACATTCTCTAATATAGTGATCACCTCCACATCTGTAGCATGGTCCTCTGGGCACAGGCGGTCTGTTCATGGGTCGGGGTGGTATGGTTGCTCTCGGAGCTGTCTACATCATTGGCACATAATCCTGCTCATATCCATAAGAGTTATCTTGTGGTTCCAAGTCCTAAACATATGGGTCGTACGTTTGTCCATACTCTATCATGGAGCTTTCATAAGAGGGATAGCCTCCTTCACTAGAGTCATAAGATGAGTCATATGATTCATTACCAATCAAAGGTGTAGCTGGTACCATTGCTCTCTCTAGGTTTTCTTCAGGACGAGCCACTTTCACTGAGACAACATTCTGAGGATGGGGCAGTTGTTGTCCTAGTACTGGTTGTGGTTGGGTGTATCCTTGTTAAGCATATGGTCGTGGCACTGGTGCCTACTGCTGATAAGTGGGGTACCTCAATGCTTCACCTCCTTGCTCTCTCTGAGGGTATCCATAAGGTCTCATATATGGCTGTGCCGGTCTCGATTGCCTATTGTAACGCCAATTTTCTGTACTGTGATTTGTATATTTTTGTTCTACACTGCAATATTGTAGAGGTCCTGGGACAGTGGGTCTATTATAAGCATAAGCAGGTGGTGGGACTACTCCCCTAGTGCACAAGTGAGAGGGATGATCACCTCCGCACTGCATACATCTTCTAAGCATGGGCACTCTTATAGGGTTATTGGGGTAGTTCCTCTGTCCTTGAACGTTCAGTTTCTTTGCTACTAAGTCGGCTATTTCCTCTACATTGTTTTTAGGGTTTGATGTGCTACTGGCTGAATCCTCACTTTTCAAGCTACCTTGAGGTATTTTCAGGTCCTCCGCAAGATTGTCTTCTAAATCAATACATTCCTTCATGCATTCTTGCAAAGTTTGAACTCTCTTTACATACACCAAAGATCTTAATGAGCCATTCAATAATCCTTCCAAAAATAATGACACCATTTTATTTTGGGTAGGTCTCTCTTCCACTGAGCATCTGTCCACATACTGCTTGAATCTTCTTGCTGCCCAATCTCACTGATTCTGTAGGGGCTTGCTCAAAGCTATGGATCAATGATGACGAGTTGTTTTTAATTCCAGACTTAGTGAATTCCTCAATCATTTCTTGATAGACTTGTTCCATGTTTTGAAAATTATTAGGATCTAATGGTTGGAACCATGCTAACGCTGTCTGTCAAAGTTAGACCAAAAGATTCATATTGGATCAAAAACTCTTCCACTTGTTCGGCTCTGATTACTTGCTAAAATTCAGCTATGTGATTGTAAGGTTCACTAGAGCCATCATAGTGGTTTCTCATGCATTTGGCCACTTGAATTGGCCTTAATCTTCTTCCTGCTTCAGGCGGTCTAGGCATCATGGGGAAAATTGGTCTTCCTACGGGTATGCCTGGTCCTGCCCCGATTGTTGATATGAATGATTCTGAGATGTTCCAAGTGGGTTTCGTGAAGTAGTGGCTTGGTCCATAGGGGGAGACACTGGAATATTCTGATATTTCAACTCGGCTCTTTCTACTTCCGTTAAGGGCCAATATCTTCTCTTATTCTTATCCAAATATGTGATGATGGTGGGGAAATCAGGATCTTGTAACTCATAGATGGTGACAGGATTAGGGGCAGCTTCCCATATTGAAGAATGTGCTCTAAGGAGAGGGTCCATTCCATTGATCAAGTATACATCCATTATGGAGTCATCTTGGGGAATCAGGTCTCCTCTCCAAACCCTAACAACCGTAGATCTCCCTCTAGGAGTAGTTACTTGCTCTTCATTCCCTTCTCCATTTAGGTTTGAAGCATTGTTTTCTTCCCCAAGTTCATAAATGTTTTCAGGGTGTTCCGTGACAACATACTGGATATCTCTTTTGTCCATGTAAAATCCTCTTGCATACTTGACTGCTGGCCTAGGCACTATGTAAGCCTCTAAAGCCTTCTTTAGTCTGGCCACTGATCTGTTCAGACCATCCAAGTATATGGGTATCTCATGTTGGTTGGTGGTCACATATTCTAAAGAGGTCCGGTACTCTCCCTCAATAATTGACATCATGCCAATCATTGGTACAGTGTTCTGCATATCCTCTGAAGCCATGGGAATTTCTCCCTCTGGCTCACTAGAGGTCTCCGAGTAATGTGAACGGCTGCTTGGATCGGCTACACTACCTACAGAAGAGATTACACTTCTTCGGCTTCCTAGGGTTCTTTCAGATCTCAGGTTCATCCACTTAACAGCTCTGATCAACCCTTGCTAACCTCTATCTTCTAGATTTATTTACTATGGGTCTGAATTCTAGAGGAATTTGGCTAGAAAAATGACGGAAAAAGAAACTTTCAGGTCACGATACTTGACTCCAAAATTTCACGATACCCGACCTTTCACTCAGACGATACATGATACTTGAGCAATCTCGATACACGATACCTAACTATAACGATACTCGATACTTGGCCAAAGACGATACTCGATACTTCAAAAAAGACGATACTTGATACTTCAAGAAAGACGATACACGATATCTAACTCTCACGATGTCGTCGGGTTCACGCGCGCTTAGGGGTGCACACAGGGTGCCAAGAGCAATCTCAGGTATTGTGGAAACTCATCAATTGAGCATAGTTCTACGGTTCATGAAGGGTGTTTTCTAGCAAACTCAAGAAATAGATCAGAAGTTCCAAATGATTGGTTACTTCACATTCAAACTTTATCATATCACCAAAAGAAACAAGTTATCATTCTTGATTAACCGTTTTCTTTACCATTAAAACAAACAAGTAACCAAGATCTAGAAATATTCTCTTAACTGCAAACAAAAAGGTTGGAATTGAATATAAACGTCTTGTTTTTAATCTTGAAAATAATACTCAATAGATGCATTCTGCTACTCATAAAAAAGAAACGACATGGATGCGGGAAAAACAAATTTAGTTTTTAAGTTTCCAAAGCCAGGAGTAAATTCATTACGTACTAGTTGCAGTGGAAGCTATATGGAAAAAGTAATTTGAAGACAAACCATGCACTTTTTACTTTAGTCTACAAATTGGATCGTGAATAGCAATATTTATTAAGCACAAAAATAAAGCATCCGTAGAATAAGCAGATACCAAGTACTACATGAACTTCCTTAATGATAAAGGAGTCAGAACAGCAAGAAATCAACACTCTGTTCTCAGCTCATGTAAGTCTTTGCATGGGAAAGACCACCATCGCCAGCAGTATCAACTCAGACTACTTCTCCCTTTCTCTGTCTACTTACAATTTCGCAGCATCGTTTTCTCTCTATTCAGCTATGGTCTCAACAACTTATGCATTAGTGATAATTCGTAGATTAGACAACAAGCGAGACGAATATCCTTTCATTTTCCACATCTATACAAACTTTTGTTTTAGATGCCTACAATATAACCTCTCTCTTTGTCACGATCAAGGTTAGTTTGCAGATTCTGGACAAACAAAAATGAGTGACTTCATGCATGCGGCGCTATGCACATAAACAACAAGTGTCTCATAAGGATTCAACACAAAATGCAACTCTACTCGTATCATTGAAAGTGACACTCTAGACTTTCTTCACACAAAATTACAAGTCATCCTAAGAACTCGTCATATCTATCAATTTCATCATTTGATTTGGATGGCACTATTCTTCGAGCTCAGAAAATCATTGAATTTATGCACCTCTTCTACTAGCAACCATCACAGTGAACACTTGTCGCTTAACAATGTGACAAACTAGTATCAATTTATTAAGGCTTGAAAATCTCAAGCAGACGATAGTTTTTCTCGTAAGGAACTCCAATCTGCAACTCTGCAACTTGTTTCTTCTGGTTTTAATCCACATATGCATTGATATCTCTTTTCGCACTTTATACTTATAAGCACAAAAAAAAAATGAAGTGAATCAAGCCACTGATTGTGTTATTTGCAGAAGCAGGGTTAGCGCAATCATTCTCTATAGGCTTTTGATAGCCACCAGTTGCCTCTATCTCAGAGGAAGGGAAACAAAAAAAAAAAAACATAGATTGCGCAAAAACTTACATCGTTGACATGAAGAAGCAATTGAGTGTTATGAATTCAGGTCTGGACACAAGCAACAATGCCACTCAAAACTTTTCACAAAGGTATGAATTCGCGCAAGTGATGCAACAGTCATACGGCTATACGGATCAAAACATTATATAGAAGTAGCCATAAACTCCACGTATCATCTACTACATATAAACTACTCAGCATAAAAGAAAAATCGAAAATCATTAATTTTATGAAATGTCATTCACAATAATAACAGCTTATACACTCAGAATTCGCCTTTCGCACTTCATCTCTGAGATTGAGCAAACATAAACTTTATGAAATACTTTAGCTAAACATTAAGAGAATATAATCGTAAAGAGAGGGGCGCGAAATCCAAATTTAATCTCTGAGAAGTTCTAATCAAAAAGACAATAGCACAACAAAAAAAAACAATATCATAACCTTCCTCTTTGTCTCGTGTAAATTCAATCATGCATGGGACGCTTTTGCACTTGAAAAACTCCGATCGGCTTCTCTCATCTTTGAATTCAGACCAGCTCCAACGATATCTGGTAATGATCTTTCATTAGATCAACACGTCCATGGCCTTTCTGTTGACAGTGCTATACTTTCTTCTATGATGCTTAGCCCCCCCCCTCTTCACGCATGCGCCTCCTCTTTTTCTCTGTCCGTCGATTCCTGTCGTCCAAAACTTGGAGCACACCCCGCCATAGAATAAGGTTCATCCAATCTTTTTTATGCCGACGAGATCGGACACTTGCTTTGACATCAGGGCCTCTGATTGTTGATCGTCTCCAGATACGGAAAAACAATCCGTCATCCCTTCATCACACTGATGTCTATCTCTTGACGTCCATATCTTCTCCCTTCAGCACAGTCGACTCCCTTTTTCTCTGCTAGCGTTCCTCGACAAAAAGGTGCCAGCCCTCCCAGATCACAGAGAAGGAAGCTTCCTTTTCACGAACAAAAACTTCCTCTAATCATCCCCGCAATTAAGGTGTCTTTTCATGCTTTCTAACATTTTACTTATCTCCTCAAGATAGCATAGCACGGCCTAGAAGATCTTTTGTCCAATTAACTTTTATCTCCGTACTTTTTTTCCACTCGAACAAATGCAGCAGCATCCTTCTTTGAGAGTAAGTCACCTCACCAAACAGAGACACGGGTTGCAGCACCTTCAACCTTTGGAATAGGTGGCACAATCGGCTCTGGTACTTTAGCATGCTTCTTTGCTGGGCATTCCTTAGCATCACTTGGAGGGTTCCTTTTCTTCTCCCCACAAACTCGAGAGGGAAAAGGCGGAGATGAAATCTCCACGACATCCATCCCCTCCAAACCTGTGTGGCCTCCCAACACACCACCACCAAGATCTGTATCTGTTAGTCTATGAGAAATCCAAAGTATGAGTAACATCAAGTGCACGGGTTAAAACAAATTTGCCTATGCATGGCCATGTAATGGGCCCTACATATGCATACTCTAAGTGCATAAAAAAACGGCATGGTGCAAATAAGGGAGGTATCAGGCATTCGGTGTTGAGGCTTTACACTCAGATTGAACTCACATTTTCACCATGGATATTCAATTCAATACAAGTGCAATCACTCGTGCAACTACGGGTTTTTAAAAAAAAATACTCGTGCTCTTTACATTTCATTTATGCAAGTGTTAGATGCAGGAAGGGAAACAAAATGGTGCAAAAATCGAGGTTTTATGGTATCTAAGCAAGGAAACTCTCAATACTCACAATTCCACTCTCTCAAAGATGCAAGCTCTCTTCCTTACTCAAAACTACACTCTCTCTATTCTCTCAAAACTTGATTTATTAACTTTTCAATGATGTTTACCTATTTATCTAATGTGCAGATGGACATGCTTCTATTGGTTTTAAAAGACGTGCTTTCTACACATTTTTACATGCATATTTGGTGTGCAATGCATCTCAAAAATGGGTGCAAAAGAAAATATCAGGGTTAGCGAGAGAACTAAGAAAAAGACAAGGCTTTTCTGAATTGTGCTTTACTTTCCATTGCCTTCCTTCAATCTTCTCCTGCATTCAAACAATAAACATGTGATAAGAAATATCGAATCAAAATATTCATATGTACATATGCAATTCATGATAACACTTCACACATATCTATTTTTTTTTAATACGGTATGTATAGATGATTCAAAAACTATTGCTCTTTTCACGATCCATTCGAATTCTCGATTCACAATCGGCTCCAAATCTTCATCTGTACTCATAAACTCAGAAAACACATCAGTAGCATTATTTGCAAAAAGATTATTTGAAAAAAAAGAAATTCATTTTCTTGAATACTAGATGCATTTTCTTTCTCAAAAAAATCAAAACATACTTACATTTACAAAAGTCACTTTTGAATATTTACTTTCATCCATCTCAAAATAAATCAAAACATAATTATTAGGTATTCATATATTTATATTTACAAAATTTACTTTTATAGATTCTAGGGCTTCCTTCCCAATACATCTTTTCTCCGAAAAAACTATGTTTAAACAATAACCATCTTTGAATCATTCATAAATATGGTAGATTTGTACACAAGCCACCTTATTTGCTTGTCTATCTCTTGGCGGCTTGTCTGGAATATATAGCTCTTGGAAAATTTGGAAATCCAAGCTTCCATTGCTTGGACATAGAACTCTTTATTCATGGTTCTTCCGAATTCATCATATCCGGAATCAAAAAGATATGTATATGAAGCTCTCAAATTGAACATTTTTGTTTTATTATCTGAAGTTTCTTGCAAACATGTATTTTCTTCTATTTCATGTTTGAACTCATTTGAAAGACTTTCATTCGTCTCATTATCTTCTTTTATATTCACATCTTTGTTAGAATGGGTTTCTTGAAATGATTCATTTGGATCCCACTTCATATGGAAGTGTTCACCCAATTCAGAAAATAACCCATATTCATCTTTACAATCTTTAGTGAGACCGTTTTCTTCTTCCGAAGTTCCAGAGATTATGAGATCTGCTTCTTCTTCCAATCTATCTAGGAACTCTACATCACTATCTTTGTCACGATCCCAAACTAGTTCTCCTTCAACACAAAGGAAATCCATATCTTCATAATCAAGAAGGCTCTCATCTTCAGTGTCACTCGAATCATGCAAAAGATTATGCTCGGTAGAAAATTCATCAAGATTTTTATTCTTCTCTAGATCAACATCATCTCTCTCACCCCCTCCTACTTCCTGAGGAGTACTAGTGAGAATATCCTTTACTCGTGAAGAGTCAGTGACCAGTGCCCCATCTTCCTCTTTGTGGAAAGCCTTGATACCTACTTCACTAACTTCTTCAAAACACAAGCCATTAAGACTCTCAACATCATTCAAGTTTGACGTATCATATGAATCTCTTGAATTTTTGTCCCAGACATCCTTTTGCTCTTCAATGAACTCAACCTCTTGCTCCTTCTCATCATCTCTAATAATTTCATGCATACACAGCAAAACTTCATCATCAAATACGCTATCTAATTTCTCACCATCTTCACTAGTCTCACCTTCACCTATCTCTTCATCTCTAGAGATGGAAATGTTTTCTTCATATATATCCTCACGTAGCTCCTCTTTCATCTCCTCATCCTCAATTCTTTCATATTTTGGATCCTCTCTGGATTTACATGTTTGATTGAGGGACATTGAATTGACTCCATGTTCATTTTCATTCTTCACAATCTCATTCACACAAACTAGAGGTCTTGGAGTAGGCATTTGCAAATCCTGAGTATACTCGACTCTATCTTGCACTACATGTGACCTCCATCTCTTGCATCTCAAGAGCATTGCTATAGCCTTTTGCACTCTACTCCATTCTTTAGTCAATCCTAAAGGCTCACTCAAGTCTTCTAACATGTCACCTAGCTCTAAGGCCATTTCAGGGTCCACGCTCTTAATGAAGAGCTCTACCTTCTCATGTTCCAAAGCATCTTGATCCTTATCACTCAATAGGCCAAATCACTCTTCACATTCTTGAAGTAACTCTGTGACCTCAAGGCCTTTACTTGGAATAGCTACCCACTTTCTAAATTCATGTCGTGTGGGCATGGCCAAGTCCTCTAGGTAATACTCTTCTCTAAGCAGATTCTTAAATTCACTCCATGTGTGGGATCGCTCTTGAAGAGCATAAATGCTAGGTTTGACACCATGCATTACCATCCTTGCAAATTCACTAAGCTTCATAGAAGCTGATACTCCATAAAAGTCCATTTTGGTATCATAGATTTGCAAGAACTTGGTTATGTCACGGCCATTGAAGAATCCACACTCTTTCGCGATTGCCTCTAGGGCTCTCATCACTCCATCACTATTTGTGGCAATCCTCTGAGATTTAGCCAACACTTGAAGCAAGGTGCTTAAGGTTCTTGGATCTAAGCCTAAGGCCTCCATTGTGGTCGAATCTTGGTCAAAATCAAAGTCCTAGGCAAATTCCACACTCAATCCCTCAAACCCGCATCCTCAAGTCTCTCACTCTAATGGTCAACTCAAGTTATCTCAAGGTCAACTTCAAACTCGGATCAAAATAGAGATCAATCCCCATGCATTTCACGTCGGGTTCACTCATGTCGTCGGGTTCATGCGCGCTTAGGGGTGCACACAGGGTGCCAAGAGCAATCTAAGGCATTGTGGAAACTCATCAACTGAGCATAGTTCTACGGTTCATGAAGGGTGTTTTCTAGCAAACTCAAGAAATAGATCAGAAGTTCCAAATGATTGGTTACTTCACATTCAAAGCTTTATCATATCACCAAAAGAAACAAGTTATCATTCTTGATTAACCGTTTTCTTTACCATTAAAACAAACAAGTAACCAAGATCTAGAAATAATCTCTTAACTGCAAACAAAAAGGTTGGAATTCAATAGAAATGTCTTGTTTTTAATCTTGAAAATAATGCTCAATAGATGCATTCTCCTACTCATCAAAAAGTAACGACATGGATGCGGGAAAAACAAATTTAGTTGTTAAGTTTCCAAAGCCAAGAGTAAATTCATTACGTACTAGTTGCAGTGGAAGCTATATGGAAAAAGTAATTTGAAGACAAACCATGCACTTTTTACTTTAGTCTATAAATTGGATCGTGAATAGCAATATTTATTAAGCACAAAAATAAAGCATCCGTAGAATAAGCAGATACCAAGTACTACATGATCTTCCTTAATGATAAAGGAGTCAGAACAGCAAGAAATCAACGCTCTGTTCTCAGCTCATGTAAGTCTTTGCATGGGAAAGACCACCATTGCTAGCAGTATCAACTCGGACTGCTTCTCCCTTTCTCTGTCCATTTACAATTTCACAGCATCTTTTTCTCTCTATTCAGCTATGGTCTCAACAACTTATGCATTAATGATAATTCGTAGATTACACAACAAGCGAGAAGAATATCCTTTCATTTTCCACATCTATACAAATTTTTGTTTTAGATGCCTACAATATAACCTCTCTCTTTGTCACGATCAAGGTTAGTTTGTAGATTCTGGACAAAAAAAAATGAGTGACTTCATGCATGCGGCGCTATGAACATAAACAACAAGTGTCTCAGAAGGATTCAACACAAAATGCAACTCTGCTCATATCATTGAACGTGACACTCTAGACTTTCTTCACACAAAATTACACGTCATCCTAAGAACTCGTCATATCTATCAATTTCATCGTTTGATTTGGATGGCACTATTCTTCGAGCTCAGAAAATCATTGAATTTATGAACCTCTTCTGCTAGCAACCATCACAGTGAACACTTGTCACTTAACAATGTGACAAACTAGTATCAATTTATTAAGGCTTGAAAATCCCAAGCAGACGACAGTTTTTCTCGTAAGGAACTCCAATCTGCAACTCTGCAACTTGTTTCTTCTGGTTTTAATCCACATATGCACTGATATCTCTTTTCGCACTTTATACTTATAAGCACAAAAAAAAAGCGAAGTGAATCAAGCCACTGATTGTGTTATTTGCAGAAGCAGGGTTAGCGCAATCATTCTCTATAGGCTTTTGATACCATTTGCCTCTGTCTCAGAGGAAGGGAAACAAAACAAAAAAAACACAGATTGCATGAAAACTTACATCGTTGACATGAAGAAGCAATTGAGTGTTATGAATTCAGGTTTGGACACAAGCAAAAATGCCACTCAAAACTTTTCACAAAGGTATGAATTCGCGCAAGTGATGCAACAGTCATACGGCTATACGGATCAAAACATTATATAGAAGTATCATAAATTCCGAGTATCATCTCCTACATATAAACTACTCAGTGTAAAAGAAAAATAGAAAATCATTAATTTTATCAAATGTCATTCACAATAATAACAAATTATACACTCCGAATTCTCCTTTCGCACTTCATCTCTGAGATTGAGCAAACATAAACTTTATGAAATACTTTAGCTAAACATTAAGAGAATATAATCGTAAAGAGAGCGGCGCGAAATCCAAATTTAATCTCTGAGAAGTTCTAATCGAAAAGACAATAGCACAACAAAAAAAAACAATATCATAACCTTCCTCTTTGTCTCGTGTAAATTCAATCATGCCTGGGACGCTTTTGCACTTGAAAAACTATGATCGGCTTCTCTCATCTTTGAATTCAGACCAGCTCCAACGATATCTGGTAATGATCTTTCATTAGATCAACACGTCCATGGCCTTTCTGTTGACAGTGCTATACTTTCTTCTCTGATGCTCAGCCCCCCCCTCTTCACGCATGCGCCTCCTCTTTTTCTCTGTCCGTCGATTCCTGCCGTCCAAAACTTGGAGCACACCCCGCCATAGAATAAGGTTCATCCAATCTTTTTTATGCCGACGAGATCAGACAGTTGCTTTGACATCAGGGCCTGTGATTGTTGATCGTCTCCAGATATGGAAAAACAATCTGTCGTCCCTTCATCACACTGATGTCTATCTCCTGACGTCCATATCTTCTCCCTTCAGCAAAGTCGACTCCCTTCTTCTCTGCTAGCGTTCCTCGACAAAAAGGTGCCAGCCCTCCCAGATCACAGAGAAGGAAGCTTCCTTTTCACGAACAAAAACTTCCTCTAATCATCCCCGAAATTAAGGTGTCTTTTCATGCTTTGTAAAATTTTACTTATCTCCTCAAGATAGCATAGCACGGCCTAGAAGATCTTATGTCCAATTAACTTTTATCTCCGTACTTTTTTTCCACTCGAACAAATGCAGCAGCATCCTTCTTTGAGAGTAAGTCACCTGACCAAACAGAGACACGGGTTGCAGCACCTTCAACCTTTGGAATAGGTGGCACAACCGGCTCTGGTACTTTAGCATGCTTCTTTGCTTGGCATTCCTTAGCATTACTTGGAGCGTGCCTTTTCTTCTCCCCACAAACTCGAGAGGGAAAAGGCGGAGATGAAATCTCCACGACAATAATACTCGATACCTGAGTGAAAATGATACTTGATACACGATACTTAATAAGTATCGTGATCAGCACCAAACGATACTCGATACCTCCGGAATCACAATACACGGTCTCTGGCAAGTATCACGATCGATGGACAACGATACACGATACACGATCTCTGGCAAGTATCGCGATCGGTAGACAACAATACACGATACACGATCTCTGGCAAGTATCGCGATCAGTAGTCAATGATACACGATACACGATCTCTGGCAAGTATCACGATCGGTAGACAACGATACACGATACACGATCTCTGGCAAGTATCGCGATCAGTAGTCAACGATACACGATACACGATCTCTGGCAAGTATCACGATCGGTAGACAACGATACACGATACACGATCTGAGGGAAATATCGCGATACTCAACCACAGGAGATCACGATACTTGTTAGGTATCGCGATACTCGACCGCGGGAGAACATGATACTTGACTCTTTTTCAAATTTTTTGCTAGATTTTTTTTGGTTTTGATTGCACACAGATGTTTTCCAGGTTTTTCCACCCTCTTCTCACTCTCTGCATTACCCAAAACACACTTTTTACCCCCTGTAAGTCCTCCACGATACCTAACGCAGATCGTTGTACACTGATATCTAATTTTTGATTGATGAAAATGATTAGCAAGTGAATGGCTCACCTTGGATGCTCTTTCCCAACTCTCCTATCACCCTCTCTTGCTCCGTGCAACTCCCAATCGCCTTGTTTATCAGACGTGATACCCGACTGGAAACTCCTCACGATACTTGTTCAAAAAACAAGTAACTTACAAAATGACACTTTTGGGCTTTTATACTTGGAATTTTCCTACTTCACAAAAAAAAAAAAAATTGTACTGAACAAAGACTGGATACTACTCTAATGACTTGACCTGCTCCCTCACTTCTCCTACTCTACTCGTTCCACTCACTTCCCTAGGCTAACAACTCACTACACACATTCCAAGAATGAGAAGTAGTAAGTGCGACTGAAAGTGACTTACCAAAGAAGAGAAAATCACTACTCCTCCTCTCGCTTCAATGCAAAAAGCTACTTACCATCACACGAATGCCTCGGTTTGATTTGACACTCCCCGGCAAGGGTGCCAAAAAACGTGTTGACCTAAGCACCAACTTAGGGACTTGTGGAGAAAGAGACTATACCTCAATCCCCCTCAAGTGCATATAGTGGGGATTCATGCTTTAATTATCAATCTGATGAGTATACAAACCTAACCGAGTGTATGAGGACATGCATTCAAATGATGATCAATGCAAATGAACTACTCAAAGAGTGCAAACAAGGTAAAGACTGATCCAAACAATCTTCAACTGTGAGTTATGGTGTCACGATACTTGGAACAGCAGCCAACAGTAAATTGAGCTTTTCTCTCAGCTCCGAACTCCAAATATAGTGAATAGCATGTGCATTTCGAAGCTCTCAAGAAGACGCATCCAATGGCAGTAGTTTCACTCAATTCTGACACTTCTACTTCAAGTTATGAGCAAAATACTGAGTCGCGGGAAAACCTTCCTACACTTCAGCACTTCCTACACTTCGCACACACCCTAAGAACAGCAAACAAACACTTTCATGGATAGACAACACTTCCTAACACTCTTTCCAAGCAATACACATGCACACAGGCTCACAAAGAAGAAGATACAGAGAGGAGAAGACACAAATTCGAATTTCTCTGCTCTTGATTCTCACAATGGCAAAAAGTCTTTACAAAGAGTCACAAATTGACTTATATACTTGTGCCCTAAAAATGGTCCTTTCACACAAGAGACCGGCACTTTATTAACTAAAGACTAATTTCCTACTAATTTACATGGGTAAGCTTCTAATCTTCTGTGGGGATGCATCTAGAGGACTCCTCTGGTGCATTTACATCGGAAAATATATTACAAGAATGGTTATAATACAAAAATTGGGTGTCCAAATCGGAAAAATTTTGGGGCCCGTCTTTTTCTCTGCCTTGTGCTCTCTTTAGCTCTGCAACACATGGTAACATGCCCTTTCTGCAAACTTCAATAAGGTGTAGGCATGCTTCTAAGCATGTATTTGATGGACTTAGTACCATCATAGTATTATACATAAGGAAACTTCAGTAGCAACAAGATCCCTACATATAATCCTTTTGGAATTAGACTATAGGATTGCTAAAGGAAGGAGCTACACCTTCACCATTAGTAATGTGCACAAGCAATCCTATAGTTTATAGGAACTTGCATAGAGCCACGGGACATACAGTTTGATAATTTCCAAGTTAGTGAAGATTTACTTATCTTCACAAGAGTCTCACATGATGATTAGGAGACTATGGGGTATTATCAGGAGTACCCAAAGAGTGACTAGTTTCACTCATGCACATCACTTGAGCAAGTAGTGAAGCATTTTCGCTACACTAATAAGGAAACCAATCAGATGGGCTCACAAAGATGGGTTCCATGAGACATCATCGACGGGTGTTTATGTGATTTAAGTGATGGTTAGGAAGGCCACAGGCATGGCACTAGCTCTATGGTATAGAGCATAGATCCCTAAGTCAGGAATAGTTGGGGTACCCAATACATATATATGTATATCAGGATCTATAGAGAGGTACTTAGTCCTACTGTTGGTACCTAAGAACAAGTTGGTTTGGAACAGAAAGGGATATCCATTGTCACATATTGACTAGAACTAGACTAACTAGTTCTAGGACATGGGACTCATTTGAGTCCACCAACATCATTTGAGGATATGGGATTTAGTAGAGTCCACCTACATATTCCATTACATGGAATATATATTCGGTTTAGTGTAGGTATGCCACCGTGAATTGGAAGAAGTTTTCATTGGTATGGGACGATGGAAACGACTTCCCTTTGAGCACTCTTCTTCTATGGCCATGGAGAAAAGGACTCATCATTCATGGCATCAAGTCTCACTAGATTAGAGGAGAGCTCTTAGTAGACATCTCCTTAGGATTGGGAGTTATCCTTCATAGTTTAGGGATGATTTATTCTTCCAATAGAGAATGTGATAGGTGATTTTGTTGCCATTGGTATCACATACTCATTATGAGTTTTTAGGAAGGATAGTTCCATGAGTTTCATGGGATTGTATAGATCCATTCACAGAGGACGGTTGGCAGAGATAGCTTTTTAATATGGATACACATGTGTTTATGGTATCATGTCATATCATTGCTGACCATTTTAGTAGAGGGCTTTGACCCTTATGAGGAGTTTGTTTTCTCCACTCTTCACTATATACACCTTCATTAGTCAGGGGAGATTTGTTCTCCATTTTCATAGGAATATGTGTGATGAGGGATTATGCATTAGTAATGGAAGAGAGGACTAAATAAATTCATGAGCTTCTCTTTTAAGGAAAGGAGAAAGTGGGAATCAGCTCAGAGATCCATGAGAGATCTCACTTTAGCTCAATGGTCTCACTTTAGCTCCTGTTCTTTGAGAGAGAAAGAAGGAAAGGAAGATAGGATTTCTTCATAAGAGAAGAATAGAGCATATTATTTTCTTTTGGACAGAAGAGGTGTTTAGAAAACATCTCTTAGTTTATATTTCAGAAGGAATTCATTTATTCTACTTTTCAGTATAATTTTCCTTCACATGGGAGTCTTCTTCTCCACTATTTTGGAAGGAAAAAAATATGGAGAACTTATGTGCAGTTCTCAATTATGGATGAGTAGAGCAATTGAATTCAAAAGAATCTCTTTCAAAGGGAAAGGGAAAGTGGAATAGATTTCACTAACATGGCCCTTTTTCTTTGAAGGGATTACAGAGAGAGACATGGAGAGAGTTTCACTTTCTCATTGTGGTTTTCTAGATTGAATTGACACTCTTCTTTCAAAGACAAGAGGGAGATTAGTTAATCATGATGGTTAGATTGAGGCTCACATGTAGACTCTAGGAAGAAGGAGTTATGTTTATTTCCAGTGATGGTCCTTGACTAGATGAGATGATCTAGTTATTGACATTAGTGAGACTGGGAATAGAGTTATGACTTCTCTTTTTAGAGTTCCTAGGAGATAGGGATATATCTAACCTATTAAGGTACCAAACTCTTAGTTGATGCTTCATCATGAGGATGATGTGTGAGCATCAGTTAGGAGGATGGGTACTTAGGGATTATCTGAATCTCAAAGGGGATGCTTTTGCATTCACATGGCAAACTAAAGGGAAGAGAAATATTAGAGTTTGCACAAGTGCCAATAGATGCTCTTCCAATAGAACTAAGTCCAAAGGTTAAGGATGACAAACCATTTCGTTGGTGAATGTATAGATTTCATTTTACTACCAAGAAATTCTTATACATGAGCTAGATGATGGATTTGTGTAGTTCACAAGGTAGTTTAGACAAAACTACTACTTGTGATTACACTCAAGGTTAGCAAGACCTAGAGTGGTATGAGGGCAATCTATCATGTACTCCTAGATGGGTTTGAAGTTATTTTTTATGGGACTCTGTTCTATACTTCAAAGGCTTCTATGGTTTATTATCTCCATTATAGTATGGTCAAGCTTATGAGCCTTGCACTTTGCACTTACTTTTCATATTATTGCTCCATAGAGGATACATCATATGGACTCAAGTCTTTTTGATGATATTATATGTCATGGGAGTGAAATTTGGAAGTAGAGTGTACATGGGAGATAGTAGGCACCACTCAAATGGTTTCCCACCTTTGAGATTATCTCATATGAGATCTCTTAAGGGGAAGGATATGGGGAAACAACACACAGAGATGACCATGTACATAGAGTACATGGGGTTGAGGGGAGTCCGAGCACTTTCTTCTACCATGAGGGACATTTTATTTACATTTTCGAGGATGAAAATGCTTTTAAGGGGAAGGAAATGTCATATTATGGGAACACCTCTTAGTTGAGGAGGCATGCTTTGCCACATAGTATCACATAAATGCATTCCCTTAGAGGGAAGGTAGGAGAAGAGTTGAGAGTAGGAACTCTCAAAGGATATATCTTATGACAGGATCTATTGGGTGCTCGATGGTTAGGCGGAGAACTATAAGCGATTCTCTGTGTGTGCTCAAGTCGAATGTCCACGATCGTCCGACGGCAAAATCAAGTCTGAGATAGAAAAAGTAGGATTGCGATCTGATAGTATAAAAATAGTAGATTCGGTACCAAAAAGGGGGGCCAATTTCACGTTCTTATCTGGCGTAGAAAGCCACTGAAAGGGAGGCCAATTTCACCTTCTTCATCTAGCGATTCTTGGAGCCGTACGTCTTTAGAGTTCTCTCGTCCATGATTCATGATGAACCTGACATATCACTTTCACACCGTTCGTCTGATTACGATGTTCATCTGATCACGATGTTCATTCGATTCTGCAAATAGCTCTGCACATCCATTCTTCTACAACTACATAATACAGCAACATAAAGTGACTCGCGTGAAAAGTGGAGGATAATTTTTTCATTTGACGATGACTCACTGGAGAGAATCGCCGCAATTTTTGATGACCATGATGACCGAAGGTTTCTTCATGCCAAAGGTATTGAAGCTATCAATATATGAAGCCATCGCTTCTGCTGATAAAGACGTTGTCTATGAATCATAATTTTGTCGATGTTCTATTTGTTCTAAAGTGATGTTTTGCGCACGAGTCTACTATGACACACAAGGCTGTGACAATTTGAATGTATTTTGTTTCTTCGGTTAATAATCAGATGCGCGCAAAGTTAAAGCTGATGTATCTATTGAATATAAGCGTTTGCTGTTGAGAAGGTTTATCTCTCATGATTGTTGGGCATTTTTTAACATAAGTTAAATACATATGAAAAAGAGCTTAAAAGCAAGGTTCATTGTTGCACAAATGCATTTAGAGACGAAGGCATTGATTCAACTGTGATAGGTTCTCTAGATGGACAAGATGTTGATTAAGATCATTGCATGGAATGGCTTTATATGCATGAGATCGTCATAAGAGAATTTGTAGATTGCATCTGATAAAACCATCATATACACTTGATTTGTTTTTCCCTATGATACGTGAACTCTCAAATTGTTACAGGCTCCACTTTTCCTTTGTGCCCGTTTGTACGTTGATTTGTTGGTTTATTCTTTTGAGTAGAGATTCATAACATGATGCAAGGGAAATCCATTTTAGTACAAAAAAAAGTGATCAATGATATGTTAGATGTGACATGCAACACGAAAGGTAGGAAATGTACGTGCTTTTGATAAGAAATATTAGTTTATACGTTGCGTGTTTGGAAAGGTGTTCACTTCTCAGAAAATTATGTGAGTAGTGTGAATAGCATATGAATCTTTTTATTATTATTATGTTTCTTTGGTGACTTAGGTTGTTTGTTTCTGCTTTATACCATGTAACCTTTGAATGACGAGTGCATACTGATTGGTCTTTAGTTAATAGCATATTGGTCTTTAGTTAATATCATTTGTACTACTGTTAACCTCGACTTCATAATTACCAAGTATTTATCAGCAAGTATGGCTGTCAGCAAACTGTTCGCATAATAGTATCACGATAAAGCACTCAAATTATGTTCATCATGTGCTGAAATTCTGATAGAGAAAAAGAATATTTCTGACAAATTCTGAACTTGAATGATTGTTTTCAATGAGGTTTGAATGTATTTGAAACTTGAGATCTTTCCAAGAATTCGTAGAATGTCATCGGAGTATGAATAAAAGGTTAAAAGATCTTTGTATCAATGTATGATTCTTTAACATTGATTATAGGATGGATGTTTCCAAGAAGAAAAATGTTATTCAACAAAATAAGATGATCATTTCATACTTAAAATACGAGTCCATCACCTCCGTTAAATTTTAATGGAAATGATTACCATTCCTGTACGTGAGTTCTGCAAGGTCTATGTGTAGTATAGTACAGGTGAATTTTTACTGACTACTTTAGGCATGCGTTCTCATCTATTGATGCATTGAGGCATTGATGCATTGAAGCATAAATAGCACTTGTGCAAAGATTTGGGATTGTGAAAACAGTGGGCACAGAAGAGAAATTGATGATGATTTCTTTTGTTTGAAAAAAAACTGTGGACATCTTTGGTTCACAAAGCGATGGAGATTTCATGGTTTTAACTGAACTGTTGTGATGCATGTAGTTATGCTTTTTAGTATTTCGATTGTTTGATTATCTGTACGTATGCAACGAAACTCATATTCAAAATCTATCATTATGTTTCGTAATCTTTAATAAAACAAATGAGTGATATTTTGAATCATGTATAACCTGAATAAGTGACCATTTTGTGTACCAATTAGAGCTCGTAGATGAGTAACATTCAATAAAATACATTAGTTTACGGTAGTGCTTTGAGAATATCGGTGATAAGCAGAGACCAAGAACAATAACAATACTCAAAACTTGAGACACATTTTCTAATTGTTTTCTTATCACTCTGATTCAAAATCGTATCATTTCACTTTTACCTCTCTAAAACCTTTATAAAGAATATAGACACTTCAGCAGATGCTTCACGTAAATCAGGCGCTGAATACCTATTGTCCACAGATAATCATAAATCCGGAATGAACTTTAAGGAAATTTGAATATGCGCATATAAGATTAGAGCAAAGTGCAGGACGGAAGTTTTTTTCGATTAAGTTTGTGGTGGAGATTAAATGACTTTTACATCGCAGTAATACAATAATTGTTCAAACTCACATATTTTGATGAAGAAGAAACTTTGAGAGTATGATTGTTTGTTTAAGATTTAAAGATATTCTTTCATTCTTGCATGATATGATGCTTGATCTAATTAATTCTCTTTGAGTCTGTATTGTACCTGAGATTGCTCCAAGCACCCTGCATGCGCCATAGTTAGCAAGACGGTTGACTTGATCCACCAGCCATCCTGAATCGCTCCCATAGTGTTACCATCGCTTACACGATGGTCTATTGATAGAAAAACATTAAAACGTTGAAGGCTCTTCGATTGACATGTTCACACATCTGATTGAAGAGCTCTCCAACGTTCACAATTGCGCTGCGCTTACGAGCTGAAACAAGTATATGTAGAGTTGTTGTTTTGTCTAAGCTCTATCTTATTGTCTCTCTCTGTCTCTGTTTCTCTCTTTCTATGTCTTTCTCTCTTTGAATTCTCTCTCTCTCTCTCTCTCTCTCTCTCTCTCTCTCTCTCTCTCTCTCTCTCTCTCTCTTCTCTTTCTTTATTGCAGGTTATTCAAGAAGCTAACCAAGCAAAAAGTATGGCTTACTATTGTAAGTACAATTTCCATTCTTTCTATATCATTTGAATTGTGTTATTTTCATTAGTTAGCATACTCACACTTATTGATATGCACATATACACTTATACATGAGGAAGATGCACATTCATACATATACACATGCACATACATACACATACATTGGCACATACACTTACACATACACATGCATATGCACAAATATTTCTACAACCACGTAAAATGACTTGCATGCATGCATTATTTCATATATATATATATATATATATATATATATATATATATATATATATATATATATATATATATATATATATATATATATATATATATATATATATATATATATATATATATATACATATTAACATATAATTAAATACATGTATATGCACATCCACATACATGCACATTCACATGCATGCATACGGATGCAAATGCAAATGCATCCACACACACATGCATGTTTCATACATATACACATGCATATACATACATTTGTATATGTTTATACACATACACATACATATGCACATATCTATATATACACACGCATACACATATATACACATATATATGCACATACATACACACACATATACACATGCACACACACATGCACATACATACATATACACATATACATGCACATACACACATACACTTACACATATACATGCACATACATATACATGCACATACATATACACACACATACACATGCACATGCACATACTCATATACACACATATACACTTACACATGCACATGCACATACATACCTATACACACACATACACATGCACATGCACATACACATACATACACATATACAGTTATACATGCACATGCACATACATGCATATACACATATACATATGTACATACATTCACATACACACACATATTACAAACATATACATGCACATATGTACACACACATATTACACACATATACATACACATATATACACACATATGAATGAATTATATAATTAAAGTACTAAAACACATGCTAAAAAATAAACAATAATAACAATTAATAGAACAAAACTTTTCATTACTTAATAGCATACACACAATTCAAAACATAACTGAAATGAAAAATATATAGATAATATATATATATATATATATATATATATATATATATATATATATATATATATATATATATATCAATGTAAAAACATATAATCCAATGTCATAATCAAGAATCCTAATCATCATCATCATGATCGTCATCATCATCATCAGCATCATGATCATCCTCATCCTCATCATCATCATCACCTTGTGATGATCAAGATCGTCCCTCCTATGTCTATCTCTCCACCTTATCCATATCTGCCTCTCCATAATACTCCTGTATTACATATAACAAACATAAATAAGTAAAACAATTAAAACATCCATAAAAATAAAATAATTATATAAAATTTAATAATACTCACAAAGGCATCCGTGAAAAAACACTATGAAAATATAACCATAACGGACGTAGGAACTAGAGGAGTGAAACTAGAAGCTCTTGATGAACAAGAAGTAGAATCAAGTAAACCCACAAAGAAAGGTGACTTTTCCATAGAGGCTTTAGTAAGAGCACGAGATGAGATTAGGAGAATAACGGCTTGGGAGTCACCAATAGAAGATCAATCTCTTATTTCTCACATATCCAATGTAGAAGAAAAACGAAAAAGAGATGAAGTTGAGCCTAGTGAACGAAGAGTGACTCAAAAACAAACCTCAGAGAGAATAGAAACAATCATAGAGCAGGAAGAAACATCACAATCCAAAGATAAAAAACAAGAATCACAACCCAATGAACAAAAACAAGAGGAGAAACAAAAAGGGAAGAAGACAAAGCAAAGAAAAATAGAACCAAAGCCTTTAGATAAACAAGAACAATCAAAACAAACTGAAGATCAAACACCTCAGAGAACATGAACAAAAACAAGATCATGAGCAAAAACAAAAGAAACCAAAGAGAAAACCTAAAGCCATCTTGATTTCAGAAATTGAGAGAAAAATAGATCCTATGGAGATTTTAGATGACATTTTTCTTAAGAGTCAAGTGGCTATGTCTTTAGAACAAGTTTTCTCTATTGCAAAGCCTATTTTTAAAAATAACTTTATCGGCCTAATTAAAAGGAAGAGGTTTCCACTTAATCTAGATACTCAGATGCAAGATTCTCAAGATCAAGATCAAGCTATGAATGAAGCCTTAAACTTTGATGAATCTGATGAAGAGGGCTTTGATAATGATGAAGTAAATGTTAATAAAAATTTCTTAGGACTTATTCAACGTGACCATGAAAATCATGAAAACAATCGTGAAAGTCACTTTAAAAGAAAATTTTGGTCTAGAGGTACATCAGAGATGCATGTTAAAATAGGAAATGATAAGAACACTATCACTATAAATGCATTAGTAGATTCCGGCTCCGAAATCAATGTGATTTCAAGAGAAGTCTATGATAAGTTTCGATGGCCCATATATAAAGATTCTGGATGGCGTATGAGAACTGCAGATAATGGTATAGGTACCCTGTATGGAGCTTGTGCTAGTGTGCCCATATCCATAGGAGGAATCACAGAAGAGTTTCACTTTTTCATTCAAGATAATGGCTCCTATGAAGTTCTCTTAGGTCAACCCTTTATTTGTGAAAGTCATATGGAAACTAAAGCCATGGATGATGGGTCTACCTATGCTAGAATTAAGTCTAAGGATGGAATGCAATCACTTCAAGTCATGACAGTAGGAGTGAATCATCCTAGGAATCGATTGTCAATTATAAAGAAACCTATTGTTACTCAGGGTCATGAGCATGCTTGTAGTGATTGTGCACCTCGACTCATGTTTGGAGCTACATATGATCAAAATTTCGGATAGAATCCATTGTTGAGTGGGACAACAGTGGATGTTGGTTTGACATCTCGCATCCAACCAACATGTACAATAGTTTGTCACTTTGTTTTCCACATTCTAGATTAGATTTTCTTCATAAGAGTCAATTGTCCAAGTCTTTTATCCAAAAAACTCAAAAAAATTATAAAAACAACAAAATCATGGAACATGATGAGAACATTGAGCATGTGATTGAGACATCTCATTGTTTCTCTACTCTTGACGAGTTAGAGTTATGTCTTCAACAAAATTCTAATTCCCATATTATTCTTCTTTCTTCCCTTGATGAGTATGCTCTAATCCAAGAGTATGCTCTCAATGTTGACAAGTGCTCAAAATTTAACCAAACACATGATGCCTTAGTTGAAACAAAGTACTAAAACTGTAGGCAAAAAAATCAAACCCATAGCTCAACCATTACCCCAAGGAAGTAATGAAAAAATTATTGATGTGAAAAATGATCCAATTCTTCGGGATAAGAAAAACATAGGACATACATTCACGGATGAGACAATCAAAATGTGAAGATTGGTACATATGATGACTTTCTTTTGCCAATAGAGAGAGATAAATTTGAGAGAGTCATACGTAGCCATGGAAAAGCCTTTACTATGTATCCTCATGAGATTGGTTGCGTAGATCCTAAGCTAGTTGCACCCATGATAATCTTTACTATTCCACATATTCCATGGAATCTTCGCCCTATACCAGTTCCAAAGGCTCACTTACCTAAGCTAATGAAACTACTTAAGGAGAAGATAAACATGAGAATTTTAGAGCCATCTTTTGCACCTTACTCAAATAGATGATTCACTATGCCTAAAAATACTGGGAAACTATGTTTTATTCAAGATCTCCAACCCGTCAATAAAGTCACCATAAGGAATGTAGGAACAGGACCCATTGTAGATGAGTTTGCTTAATCATTTTAAGGACATTTTATCTATTCAATGGGTGATTTATATTCAGGATATGACCAATTCCAATTAGCAATTGACAGTCGTGACATAACCACAATGAAAAATCCTTTAGGCTTAGTGCGAATGTGTACTTTACCTCAAGGAGCGACTAATTTTGTGGCTCATATGATGAGTGCTATGAATATGGTCTTACATGATTTTATCCCTCATATAACTATGCCATTCATTGATGATATTCCAATTAAAGGGAGTGACGAACGTGTAAAGGACATTACTTTAGACTCATCTAGATGTCGTAAATTTGTTCTTGACCATATCTCTGATTGTGAAAGAATATTTTCGACGGTTTGAAGAGGTAGGTCTCACATTTTCCATAGAAAAATCTGTTTTTGGTGTCAAGGAGGTTCTTATTGTTGTACATTTATGTGGTCATTATGGTCGAAAGCCATACCCAAAAAAAGTTGATGCCATTAGCAAGATTTCTGAAACATGTAACAACCTGAGTGAGGTACGCAGATTTCTTGGTGCTTGCATCTTTTATGTTATTTGGATCCCACACTTTGCTCATGTTGTTGATTGTCTCTATGACTTGTTGAAGAAGAAACAAAAATTTATTTGGACTGACAAACACACTCAAGCTATGCATAAATTGAAGCAATTATTGCTTGAAGCTCCCATCCTTAAGAGTGTAGACTACTCTGCTAACAAATCTATTGTATTGACTGTTGATACTAGTCCTATTGGTATAGGTTGGGTCATAAGTCAAGATGAAGTGAAGGGAATAGATATGCAATTAGCTTTGGTGCCAAAATTTTACATGAAACACAACAAAAATATCCACAGATCAAACGAGAACTATGGGGTATGGTAACAACTTTGAAAATAGACAAAGAATATTTCATTGGTGCAAATGTCAAAGTTGAGACTGATTGTTTGCCTCTCATTGGAATGATAGCCAATTGTTCATCTCCTGGTATAGCCATGCTTAGATGGATCTCATATATTAAGTTCATAAATCTTGAGTTAGTTCATATTTCAGGTAAGTCAAACTCAAATGCTGATATGTTATCAAGAGCTAGATTTGATGATGATCTTGAAAGTGATCTAATAAAGAATGTGAACTTAGTTGACTATGTTCCATATATATACGAGTATGAGAAATTTCATGAGTCTGAGTACGAAAATGAATGGAGAGACATAGGAAAGTATTTGAGTACACTACAACCATTACCTAGCTAGACTACGAATAGATTCCGTAACATTAGGAAACGAGCTTATAACTTTTTCCTATGTAATGGTTATCGTTGGAGAAATGCTAAGGGTAAGGTTAAGAATCCACAACGAGTCCTAGGAAAACGAGGTCTTCAGTTGCAAGTAATGAAGGAAATATATGAGACATTATGGGTAGGTCATAAAGGATTTCTTGGAACATATGAAAAAATTAGAAGTACCTATTATTGGCCTAGGATGTATGTTGACATTAGTAGCTATGTTTCTACATGTTCTACTTGTCAACTTCATTCATCAGTCAAACATAGAGATCCATTGCATCATACTTATCCACCATGTATTCACTACAAGTGGGTAGTAGATCTTGTAACTATGCCTAAAGGTATTGACAAAATGCGTTACATTGTACTTGCAAGAGAAGACTTAACTAATCATGTAGAGGGACATGCACTACAATCTAAGACCACTTACAATGTTTGCAAATTCTTGCTTGAAGATGTCATAAGTCGCTTTGGGTACATAGAGAAAGTAGTTGCCGATCGTGGAGAGTTAAATGCGAGAGAAGCTAAAGAGTTCTTTGAACATCACAGTATTTGTTTGTCTCTCACCACTGCATATAATCTAGAGGATAATCGTAAAATAGAGAGAGGGCATCCACCTATTGTGAAAGCCATATCTAAAGCATGTAACGGTGACATCAAACAATGGCCTAGATTCTTACCTTTTGCACTTTGGGCAGATAGAATGGCATGCACACGTACTATTGGGTATATGCCTGTTGAACTCATGTACTGTCAAAAACCATTGTTTCCAATTCAGTCTCATATTTCTGCATGGTCAAATTTGCCTTGGTCTGAAAACATGTCTACTGATGATTTTTTGAGTTTGTGCATTAAACAGTTAGAACAAAGTAAATTAAGACTTGATGATGTTGTTGAAAAATTAAGAGAAGAATCTAGAATGAAGAATAAGCATTATTTTGATAAAACTCATCGATTGCGTCCTAAGTCAATTGAAGTAGGAGATTGGGTGCTCATTTATGATAGTACATTTGACTCTCAATATGATGCATGCAAAAATCTCACTCAACGGTGGTTTGGGCCATTCATTGTATCAAAAGTCAACAACAATGGTATGTATGCTCTTTGTGAATTAAATGGTGTTGCACTAAAAACTTTGATTGCAGGTAAAAGGATAAAGCTATTCAAGAAACAATGACGAGTACATTTTGGATGATGACATTGAAGAAGATGACAACAATGAGGCCGATTCATAAACAGGAGTATCCATGTTATAAAAAATAAATAAATAAACAAATAAAAATTAAAAAAAAATATGTACAAAACATATAAAAATATCATTAATTTTTCAAGTTCATGTTGCTTTGTTTTTTCTCAAGTTCATTCTATTTTTTTTCCATTCTTGTTTCATGCATGTTTTTTTTCAGTCTTTGCATTGCATTGCATATCCACATCACTTGAGTCAAAAAAGGGCAAATGATGATTTCTCTACTTGTGTAAAATTGTATCTTAAGTAGTAATTTATCTACTAAGAAATCGATTATAATCTAGGATTATGGAAAGATAGGGCATGTAGATTTGGAGGTTTATTTTGGTGACATTACTTTCATATATAAACATGCATATGTATCCTGTATCGAAAGCATAATTGTTGAAATCCTAGCTCCTGCTACTACATGTTTATACATCCTTAGTCCATCTCACAGCACTTGTATCGGAGTTTAAACGACTGTTCTCCGTCATAAAAAATGGTTGTACCTTGTATCGGGGTTTAATTTTTCCCCTTCATAAGAAAAAAAGAAAGCTGCTACATGTTACTAGGAAGTTTACACTTTCTTCCACCCCAAAAAAGTGATTGTAACCATAAAGTTGCCAAATCATCATCATAAAAAAAAAAGAGCAAGCCAAAGGAAGATAAAGAGGCATAGTATAATAAATGACGGGCTATATAGGCAGATTTATTCATTAGTGGAGTTAAGTTAGATTTCCTTGCATGTATTTAGAGAAAGAGCATATTCATATTTATGTAGGAAAGGAGTTGATCTAAAATAGGCTAAAGATGAAAGATGTCTCTTGAAAATCCTAAATCTTTGTTTATAATCGTATTTAATGTAGATTGCTTTATGAAAAAGGTACAAATTTTTCTTCAAGATGAGAGAAACTGATGCTTAAAATGACTCAATACATCCACTTCCACTTCATATTGATTCTTGATTGTTTTCTTTCTTGTTGTCAATGTTGCTTGTTCATTTGCATATATGTTGCCTATTTGTTCATGCATATTCATGTTGTGTGTTTCAATTCTTTCTTTCATGCAAATTTTGCTTCATGTCACGTTGCCTACTCATTCATGCATATAACCAATTTTTCCTTCCATATTTCTTATGTTTCCTATAAAATAATTTGATGCCTGGAACATTTTGTTTTTCATAGATACTAGAGTGGCGCTTCCGGAGGAATTGCAGGTTTAATGGGGGTGAATGTCGTCGAGATTTTCTCTCCTCTCTCACTCATGAACGCCTACATGAAACACATTCGGTGAAGGTAGCCAGAACTCCCTAAGAAGTCCAAGATGCATCAAGGATGTCAAAGGGAGTTCACATGCAAACTTTTGAAGAAATCGAGCAAATCCAGGGTAGCGGTCAAAGCTAGTCAAACTTTAGAAATTAGGGCAAAAATTTCAATGTCTCCAAATCACATAAAAATTCATATACTTGTAAAGCTTATCAAAGGCAGTTCATAGCCCGAATTTCATATGAAAATGGATTTTCTAGCACATTGATATGCCATGTGCATTTTGTAAAAAATATAATTTCTCCACTTAGACCCTACAAAATCTTGTATAGGAATTTTTGTTAGCCATATGGTTTGGCAAGTATAAATGCCATATGTGCCTACATATTTGTACAAAGTTTCAAGGCTATCAAAGCTTCCTAGACACCTTAATGCCACCTTGCAAGGTTCCAAATGTAGTCAAATTTGTACAAGGGAGATTGAGATGGGAGTTTTTTCTGCATATTCCTAAAGGAGGCCTTTCAAAACATAGCCCTACAATTTTTTATCTTTATCAAAGGATATTTGAAGGGTAAAAGAGCACAAAATCCAGTTTTCAAGGTCACTATAGTTTCCTAGAATAAGAAAATTGAAGGCTTGAAGGGCTACCACATGGGAAACAATGATTTAACCATGTTGTACGGTCAAGATGAGCTCATATTCAAGGGTGGAGATGCACTAAAGCATAAAGGAAGGAGGATCCACGAGTTTTTTCATCGGATAAGTTTTTTCGGATGATCAAAGATCAATAATGCAAAGTTTCTCCAAAAATAGTGGCTTATCTTATCCAAATTGATGTCAGCACTGATCCGATGGTCCAAATCAGCCCCAGATCCAATGGTGGAGAATGAAGGTGCCTATTTTCCTCCCCTTTGCCCTAGATATCATATAAAGAACCAATCCTAACCATCCATTTGATAAATCCAATGTTTCTAATCAAAATGAGTTGATCTTAGGGTTGAGAGTTGATTTCTCTAGATCCAAGGGCCCAAATTCATTCCAAAAACTATATAAAACCCTCTCCAAACTCCTAGAGCATCATTGTTAGGCATCCATAGGGCCCTTGCTAGCACATGGTTTCCTTGAGACGATCATCCTCAGTTGAGCATGTGAGGATCCAAGGTGGGCTAGTAAGACTCCTAGATTCAATTTTTAGACTTCCTCTCTAGGATAGGCTCATAAACCCAGTATCTCTTTCTTTGCTCACCCTTAGTGGAGCATGTGGGTGAGTTAGAGCTGGTTTTATGTGTCTTAGAATTCTTTAGAAACACATTACGATGCTAGAAAGACATAGGGTCAATGAAGTGGGACCTATCCTCTTATGTGTGACATTCAGTTGAACTGTCATGGTGAGAGGGTCGTGCGGACCACCTTTGACCAGTAGAATGCTTAGCTTGACGTTTCACAACATTCATGTATATGTTTGTCATAACATTATCTTCTAATTCACGTCTCATGTCTCTTATCTCTTTGTCTCTTCTATGTTTTTACATGTCCTCTTCTATCTCTTTCTATGTGTGAGAAGGCTCCGCAGTATTGCGTTGAACCACTGAGGATGATCCATTAAGGTTGAGAGAATAATTTTCATAAATCATGACCCACGTGCATTCATACCACCCACAAACACCCATGCATATGTTTTAGTTTCGAAAGTGTATAAGAAGCTCCATTTTTGGACCATTCTTCCTTTCAAGACTGATTCATGTGTGTGGTTTTAGTTTTCTTTCTCATCATGCATTCATTCTATTCAAAAGAACCTATGAATGTGAATTAAATTTGGAAAGTGTTTAAGAAGCTCCATATTTTTGGACCATTCTTCCTTTCCAAATTGATTCATGTGAATGGTTTCTTTTGTCCTCATCATTCATGTTCATGTGATTAAATCATGACATCTTTTCCCCCCATACCCCACTTCATCTTCACCTTCACATTTTTTATTACAAAAACCTTCCAACACTCACTAGCTTCATACACTCTGCGTGTGCCATGACCGGACCCGATCCACCCGGATTGCAATCACCTCCACAACATACACATACACGTACACATACACATAGACATACACATAGACATAGACATACACATACACATAGACATACACACATAGACATACACATAGACATACACATACACATACACATACACATACGCATACGCATATGCATACACATACGCATATGCATACGCATACGCATAAGCATATGCATACACATATGCATACGCATACGCATACGCATACACATACGCATACGCATACACATATGCATATGCATACACATGCACATACACATACACATACACATACGCATACGCATACGCATACGCATACGCATACGCATACGCATAGGCATACGCATACGCATACGCATACACATACACATACACATACACATACACATACACATACACATACACATACACATACACACACATACACATACATATACATACACATACACATGCGGTCTACAATGACCCTTATTCTAACCACTACTTTACAAACTGTCTCTAACAATAGAACCCTCTACGTGGCTTTATTTACAATCTATATAAATTATAAATTGGATTATTGATATCCACCCTTTCATGTATTTCACATCCTCAGGAACCTTTAACTTCTATATCAAAAACACCAAAACACATCAATACATTAATAAATTAATACTCCAACAATTCATTGTTCAACACATTCCATAGTTCATAACATGCCCCTCAATTGAAAAAGCAACTGACCTTAGTTGATAAAATAAAAATAAACATGGATGGCCTATCACATGTTCCATCATTGAACAAAAGTAAGCATGTTCCATGTAAAAACACATGCATAGAAATGTTAAATTATTAAGATTATTTGTGAGGTGCTGACATAGTCTCTAAATAAGTCAATAAAAGAACGTATATTACTAACTATTTGAAATGCTTTTTTTTCAATCATTCACCATCTAGAATATACTCTAAATATTCTAATTTATTTTAGGAAGTGTAATTAAATTACTCTCCCATATACTAAATTCTATGTGTAAATGCATCCTATATAATCAAAGAAAATTAGACTAGTGAAAAGATTGTTGTTGTTGACATGGCTACTTCAAATTGATCATTTTGATTAGCCACTGGTACTCTTTCTCCACACCATGAGCAAAGGAAATAACTTCATGAAGTGATGTAGGTTGGCATGAGTGAAGCTTTGCTTGAATCTCCTTCTCTAAATCATCTTCATACTTCTTCTTCATAGTATTATTGGAAACATCTTCAAGCAAGTGGAGAAATATTAGCTATTGGTAGAACCGGTCCATATAGGTTGTAAAAGTATCACCTTCCATCCATGTAAACGTAGCCCACAATTGTCGAACATTTTGGTTGAACTGTAGGTGTAGAAGAATCCTTAAGCTTTTCTTGAAAAGCATTCCATGTGTTTGGACAATCTGCACTATGACAAAGGTCATTCCACCAAAGTTGAGCTTTTCCTACTCAATAACTAGTGGCAAATTTGACTTTTTCACTTTCAGCATATGTTTCATCATTATAAAAATCATGAAACTGCAACAACCATGAAATAACTAAAGGGCCATCCTTACGGCCATCAAACCATAGAAGCTGGTAATTTTTAACACCAATCTTGGAATGTGTGCCATCCAATTGGGTAGAGACAATAGCTTTTACCACCCTTGTACGGTTATCTTCATCAGATTGCATCTTCTGGAGTACTCCATCGTGTTGTTCAATCTCGTCCTAAGTGCCTCGAAGTTCGTGTGGTAGGAGCTCGAGTTGTTGCTCGAGTGCTACCTCGGGTAAAGGTGACTCACCAAAATCCTCCATGGCGTTCATAGGGTCCATGGGTATGTAAAGAACAAAACCCTCTTGCTAGATATGTAAAAAAAAAATTTGAGATTGCTTGAATTAATTGTTAAATATAAGAAAGCAGAACTAGAGTGACAACACAAAGAGATAATGTAGTGGTAAAACACTTCCCTTGTGTGAGTGAGGTTGTGGGTTCAAATCCTCCCTCCTTGGTGAATATAAAACTCCTTATTGCCACTCATAAATTGAAATTGGTTTACACATAGCCAACAATCTCCAAAGGAGCCAAGGGAGCCATGGGTGCCAAGAATGCCAAAGTCCGAAGGAGTAAACATAGGTTTTGGTTGTGGAAGTGAAACTCAAACAAAAACAAAAATCAGAATAAAAAACCAAAACAAAAATGAAAACCGGAATTGGAAACGGAAACAGAAATGGAAACTGGAATCGGAATCGGAATTGGAAAAAGAAACTGGAATTGAAACTGGTACCCAAATAGAAATCAAAAATGAGTAGTGAACATCGAATAGAGGACAAAATGAACATAATTAGACCCCTCTATAGGGACGTGCACAGAGCTCTGATACCTATTATCAAGATCATACTCATGCACACATAGAGGCTATGGATGCAAAAAACACACTGAAAAATAGACATGCTAGGAGATGAGACAAAACACAGTATTGGGTGCAATCTCCCCCCATCCACTCTGTTTGGACATTTCACAGAGCGCATGTATTTATAGGAATTTTTTATTATTTCCAAATAGTTGTTACATGAAGGCGGCTTCAAAAAGCATGCATGGAGGTAAAAGTTGTTAATTTTTGTAGAAAGCCTTTGCTTTTAATATAAAAAATTGCGGTCTACAATGACCCTTATTCTAACCACTACTTTACTAACTATTTGTAACAATAGAACCCTCCACATGGGTTTATTTACAAACTATATAAATTATAAATTGGATTATTGATGTCCATCCTTTCACACCTTTCAGGCCCTCACGAACCTTCATCGGCTATATCAAAAACAACAAAACATATTAATACATTAATAAATGAACACTCCAACAATTCCTTGTTCAACACATTCCATAATTCATAACAGAAAAATGGATATAAAAAATAATGAAATTTGTTTTGCTAAATGCAAGCCCAACGCAAAAATGGTTTGATCTATGAAAATAAGAGAAAAAGGAGCCTAAGAAAGATCAACTTATTTTCCAACATGACCAAAGAACAAGTGTGTGCTTTCTTTGGAGCAGTTCGCTATATCTTGATTTTCAAACCAATGATTGGCTTCGAGTAGCCATTTCTAAAGCTTGTGCAATAGGTCATATCACATCTGAGGATGAAGAAAAGATACTTTTGATATCATAGATACAATGCATTATGATCATATGGGAAACATTTTCAAAATCAATAGACTTATAAAGGTCATACCACTATGGGTTATGGTGTATTTGTGAGCTTCATACAAATAAGTAGAGCAAGTGTAGCAGATACAAATGATAAAATCCTTGATTTAGATTATTATGGTATGATTAGAGATATCATGAAGATTTCTTGGTATTTTGATACGTTTCTATTTTATGTAAAATAGATTAAAGTGATCATTACTAGCAAAAATGCAACTCTAAAAAAAGATCCTAGTGGTTTTGTACAAATAGACTCAACAAAATTCTATTCTAATGATCGTGACATATTTTGATTTCCTAAAGAATGCGAAAAAATAGTTTTTGTGCCAGATAATGTTGAACAAAACTTTTTGTATGTCATACAAGTGGATACTATAATATGTGAGTGTGTTTTTTCGTAGCATGGATCAAACTACTTGTTAGACTCCTTCTCAGAATGTTTCACCTACAAAATAGACCACAGTTCTTAGTATTACTTCTCCACGGTATCACAATGGTTTTTGGGTATATGTAGGTTATGTAAGGTCCTATTTTATAGAACATTCACCAGCACATGAGTGGAAAATGAAGTTTTAAAGATATTTTTCTGAGTAACAAAGTGCATGATGATGGTCATTGATTTGCTTTTTTAAAATTTAAAAATTATTATTCTATTTCCTTGTTATTAGAGGAACATATGGACACATGTTATCACCAATATACCAAGGGGAAAGTAGCCCAATTTTACATGCATATAATGGCCAATATATTGACAACACACATCAAATACCCATGCGTATTTACATGCGTATTACGAAAATTTTGTATACTAAAGTTTGCATTGCGATAGAGATTTATACATAAACTACAATGGTTTCAATCAAATAGACATTTCAAAATTTTGATTCTGTTGTAGTGATTGATGTTGTGCATGCATTTCTACAAGATCCTTCAAAAGTTTTATCCGAGCCTATGTGCATCATTCTGGGAGCATTTCGCTACTCACTTCTATTGTTCATTCACCTATTCCTTTTTCCCATTGAGATTCCTGGATGTTCATGTTTTTTCGGAGATGGTTTTTTTATGATTCTTTAACTTTCAAAAACATGGGTCGGTGCATTAGGCACCTACAACCATTCTTACCACTCCATGGCTTATGGATAAGGTAGTGACCAAGGATTGAAACTTGGCATTACCTTGTTCACTCTTCATTTTAAGGTTCTATTGGCAATGTTGCTTGTGTGCAAATCCCTTCAGCCACTAGAGTTAAAGTAAGGAATACCAATTTCTCCATGTAAGACAATAGTTACGCAATATAACACAGGAGCAATAGCAGAGAAGATAACAGATATAGAAGAATCTCAACAATTTTCTACTAACAACAAGTACAATGATGATGGTGTTGCCCACCCGTGTGCTCTCAAGGTAGAGCTTAAATGGTGATCTAGACAACTCTAGATAGGGAGATACAAGGTAGAGGTATGCTCGCTCAACTCAATGTCTCAGGTAGTGCAGAAGTCATGTATATATAGGATCATGGGTGGCCTTCCATGGTTGGCTATACATGGGTGGTAGAGTGTGGGCTGCCACCGCCCACGTAATTGCTATACACGGCTTAAGCTGGTTGAACCCACCTAACAAATATAAATGATTTCTAACCTTGAGAGGGAATATTCCATGGAATACTCCCTTTACCATTGCATTGGGGGTCCTACCCCCGAACCCCCACCAGGGGGCTTGCTGGCCTCCTGGGACCCCCCAGCCAGGGGGCCCACTGGCCCCCTTAGACCCCGCAGTCGGTGCTCCTCACCGCTTCCCTGGACCCCACAATTGGAGTCCCTGGTAACTCCCTTTCCTTACAATACGTGGTCCAATATGACCTTCATCCAACATGCAAGTTGGGATTCCCATCAATAGGGTAATGCACACTTGGCTTCTCCTCATAATGGGGGCCTTACAAAATGTGCATACAATCATGAGGGGTAGACATTGATCATATACTAACACCCCCCCTCAATGTTTAGTGAATGATAAATCAAGTAGGTCTTGGTGTTATGATCATCTGTTGAAGATGTTTATTGAGCTGCTCTCTTCCAAGTGCTTTAGTGAATATGTTAGCATAATTTGCCTCTATTGGGCAATATTCTAGCTCCACAATTTCATCTTCAATTAGCTCACAAACATAATGGTACTATACTTCTATATGCTTGGTGCAAGCATGAAATACTAGGTTCTTTGCAATGGACATCCAACTTTGATTATCACACTTGATTACAATCACCATATTTGATGAAAAGCCTAGATCTGCAAGAATTCTCCTTAACCAGACTGCCTCACAAGAAGGAACACAAGCTTCTTTGTACTCTGCTTCAGTGGAGGAGAGTGCAAGAGTTGGTTGCTTCCTACTTACCTAAGAAAATATTCCTGAACCAAGCGAGAAACAATATCCAGAAACTGATTTTCTAGGATCACAATCTCCACCCTAATCTGAATCACAATATCCTTGAAGTGTATCACATGTGCTATACAAAATACCAAAATCCAAGGTTCCTGCAATGTACCTTAGAATTTGCATTCCAACATTCCAGTGACTCTCCTTAGGTTTGTTGGAAAACCTGCTTAACACTCCAATAGCATAGCAAATGTCTGGTCTAGTGTTGCACAGAACTTCCAACGAGCTTCCTATACATCAGACATGTTATCATCCATAGATAGCTTATGATTTACCTCCATAAGTGTGCTAGTTGGTTTGCAGTCCATCATTCCAAATTCCTTGAGAATTTCTTTGGCATATTTTTTATGTGCGATGAAAATGCCATCCTTCCTTTGCAATACTTCAATTCCTAGACCAAAATGGAGTAGACCTAAGTCTGCCATTTCAAACTCAGTTCCCAAGCTGATCGAAGTTTGATTAATGAGTTCCTGATGATCTCCTGTAATAATCAAATCATGTACATATACATTGACAACAACTATCTTGCTATCCCTTTTTGTTACATACATACTTTTGAAAAAATTATCTATCCATTGGTACCAAGCTCGTGGAGATTGCTTAAGTCCATACAAAGCTTTCTTCAACTTGCAAACTCTATTTTCTGGATTGGGCACCTCAAAACCTAGTGGTTGAGATACATATACCTCCTTCTTGAGGTGACCATTCAGAAATACAGATTTGACATCCATATGGAAAATAGGCCAAGCCTTTTGTACAGTTACTGCAAGTGCCATCCGAATAGTTGTCATGCATGTTGTTGGCACAAAAGTTTCTTGAACATTAAATCCTTCGATCTGTGAAAAACCCTGTGCAACTAATCTTGCCTTATACTTTTCTAATGTTCCATCTGCTTTATACTTAGCTTTCCAAATCCATTTAGTACCTATTACCTTCTTCTTTGGTGGCAAGTGGACTAGATCCCATGTATCATTTTTGAGTATACTATCATACTCCGAGTGCATTGCTGCTCTCCAACCTAGATCATCAAGGGCTTCTTTAATGGTGGTAGGTTCCTTTATCGAGCCCATGATATCTAGCATTAGAGCCATGTTAGCAATGTGTTCTGAGGCTCTTCTTTGCTCCTCTATTCTCTTTGATCTTTGTAATCAATCCGAGGATGATTTTGGTACATCTACATGTGGATTGTGATCATCAAAGGGCTGTTGTGACCTTGGTAGTGGTTACGTAGTGCAGGTACAACTGGTTGGCTTTTTATTGAGGAAATTTCTCCATCAGATGTTTCCTCCTCCTCAACTTCAACGTGTCTTTTGATAGGCACAATGTGAGATATTTCTCTGTTTGATGAGATAGTAGATTTACCTTTATCTTCTACTAAGTGTGGTCATTCATCAAACACCACATCTGATGGAGAGTGTTAATCTCCAAAAGAACAAATTGACCTTGAATTTAGATCACCTCTATATCAAGATCAACTTTAGACTCCACCTAATTTAGAGAATCTTCACCAAATTATCAGGAAATTGATTACTCTGAAAAATTCAGTTTCTTCAGAAAAGTCTGCTGTAGATTAGTCACTCATTGACTAATCAATCCTGTAAAGTTTTTGATAAAACTTTGCACAACACTTTGCCTTAAGGTTGCGCAACTTTGCCAAGTTAAATCTCTCAAAAAGATTAAGTACACACTGAGAAATGTGTGAAACAATTTACCTATGTCTGAAAGTGCTTCTCTGCAATGGCGACTTTGACACCTGCAACTTCTTAGCACTGGTTCTCTCAACTCTGAACCCGTTTGATCAAGATCTTCTAGCCATAGATAGCTTACCTTCCAACTTAGATTTTGAGCCCTCACTTGTGTAAAACTTTACACTGTGGACTGAGCACTGACCATTTCTTTGAAGATGAAATGTGCGCCAGATTTTTCGACTCTCAGAACATCCTCACATATGAATGTTCCTAAACAAAATTCTCACAGCCTGATTGAAATTAATCTCTCAAATTCTAGCCATAGATAGATTAGCTATGGACTTAGATACGTGCAAAAGGATTCTTCAAAAGATTAAGCACAGAAGGAGAATGAGAAAGAAGATCGACGCGCAGAATTCTACAACATTTTCTTCTTCATTACTTTTCATACATATGGTTGATGATACATACAATGTTCATCACCTCTTCACCTATTCTTCTCTATCTGATCTATATCACTCTCTCTTACTATGAATACGTATCTGTAGATATATATACGAGTCTAACTCGTCATCTTTTTCAAAATACATTGAACTATTTACAAGAGTAATATACAAAAGAAACATTTCTGATTCTATTTTCTTCCTCTGAAAGTAATCTTCATTCTTCCACATATCTTCTCACTTTGATCTTCATATAATCACTATTGATGATTGTTCTGCTCCAACAGCTCCCCCTCAATCTTCAATTGTGATTACCTGCATCTTCTTTATTCCTGCCATATCTTTAAACCTCTGCAACTTAGGTCCATCCAAACTTTTAGTCATCATATCTGCAAGTTGATCTTTTGTAGGGGTGTGTATGACTTCAATTTCCTTCTCAATGACCTTCTCTCTCAGAAAATGATACTGTATTTCAATATGCTTAGTTCTAGCATGAAATACAGGATTAGCTGCCAAGTATAATGAACTCATATTGTCTCCACAAATAATAGGAGTACTCTGAATCACATCAAAAACTTTCAAAAGTGTCTTTAGCCATATTACCTCTTTTGCAGCTTCCACCATACCTTTATATTCTGCTTCTGTAGATGACAAAGCAACTTTATGTTGCTCCTTGGAACACCATGAAATCAATTTGTCTCCTACATAGCACAAGTATCCATGTGTTGATCTTCTATCATCCACATTACCTGCCCAATCTGCATCACTATATATCTTGATTCTTGTATCTGAAGTAAACCCATAGTACAACCCTTCTTTGAGTGTACCCTTGATGTACCTAAGTACTCTTTGTCCTGCAATCCAATGTTCCTTTCTAGGACAATGCATGAATTGTGAAAGCACACCAACTGCATATGACAAGTCAGGCCTTGTCAATGTAGCATAAATCAAGCTACCAACCAAACTTTGATAGAGTTTCATATCTTTGAACTCTTCTCCTCCAAACCTAGACAATTTATGGTTCACTTCCAAAGGTGTAGGTGCAACCCTGCAATCTTCCATTTGAAATTTGGTTAGCAAATTTTTAAGATACCTTTCTTGGGTCACATATACTCCATGTTGAGTATAAGAGATCTCCATTCCCAAGAAGAATGATAGGTTCCCCAAATCACTGATTTTGAACTCTTTCTCCATCTGCTTCTTGATCATTTGTATCCCCTTATCATCTGTTCCTGTAAGTATTATGTCATCAACATAAATACACACATAAATGAATCCATTTTCACTTGCTTTGACTAGCAAGCTACTATCTGCCTTTGATGCTTGAAATCCAAGATCATTCAAGAATTTTACAAGCCTATAATTCCAAGCCCTTGGGGCTTGCTTCAACCCATACAAAGCTCTCTTGAGCTTACATACATAATTTGGACTCACTTGATCTTTGAACCCATCTGGTTGCTCCATGTAGACTTCATCTGAAATGTAACCATTCAAGAAAGCATTTTTAACATCGAATTGAGACAACTTCCAACCTTTACAAGCAGCAATTGCAATGAGTGTCCTGATGGTTGTCATCTTTGCCACAGGACTATAAGTCTCATCATAGTCCACTCCATATGTCTGTGCATACCCTTTCACAACAAGTCTAGCTTTGTACCTAGACACACTTCCATCTGCAAATCTCTTTGTTTTGTAAACCCACTTACATCCAATAATCTTCTGACTATTAGGTTTAGGAACCAAATCCCATGTTTGATTCTCTATCAATGCATCATACTCCTCTTGCATAGCATCTTCCCAATTCTTCTTCCCTTTGGCTTCTTCATATGTAGAAGGGTCTTCATCTGCTTTTACCAAATAAGCATAATCTTTAGTAGTCAAGAATGAAGTGTCATAGCTATACCTTGTAGGTTGCCATTTGTGCCTAGATGATCTCCTAACTTCTGCACTTCTTGAGGTCTCTGGTTCATCACATTCTGGATCAAATCTTGGCCTCTCTTCAACTTCAATCTGCACTTCATTACTCTCACTTTCATCAAGTAATTGAATCTTTGCTTTACCTTTCCTTTGTTCCACTACTTCTTCATCATCTGCATGTACATTATATTTACCTGCATACCAAGTACCTTGCTCATCAAATGTAACATCCTTGGATACAATAAATTTCTTTGTGGATGGACTCCACAACCTGTATCCCATTTGCTTATCATCATAACCAATGAATACATACTTCTCTGCCTTAGGCTCCAACTTATGCCTCAATTGAGATGGCACATATGCATATGCCAAGCATCCAAATATTCTGCAATGATCCAAGGTAGGTTTCTTACCCCACCAAGCTTCATATGGTATCATACCCTGCAAAGCTTTACAAGGCAATCTATTTACCAAATATGTAGCTGTATTAACAGCCTCAGCCCACAAATAATTTGGGCAATTCTTCTCTTTCATCATGGACCTTGCAAACTCAACAAGAGTCCTATTTCTTCTTTCTGCTACCCCATTTTGTTGAGGAGAGTACCTGCAAGTAACTTCTCTCTTTATACCTGCATTCCACAAATAATCATTGAACTCATTTGAAAAATACTCTCCCCCTCCATCTGACCTTAGTCTCTTCAATTTTTGACCTGTAATCCTTTCTGCATATGCATGATAGTGTTTAAATGTATTAAACACTTCTGACTTTTCCTTAATCACATAAATTGTGATCCACCTGGTAGCATCATCAACATATATGACATAATATCTTGAACCATTTATACTAAAGTCCTTTGAAGGACCCCACACATCTGTATGCACCAATTCAAGTCTTTCTGAATACATAAATCCATGCTTGGAATAGGATTGCTCATGAGCCTTACCTAATTGACATGCCTCACATCTGTATGTCATGTGTTGACCTGCAATGTTAGGCATTCCAAGCACTGAATCATTGTCAATCATTTCTTTGATACCTCTTTCATTAAAGTGTCCAAGTCTTTTGTGCCAAAGATCCAATTCTGACACCTTCTGCTCTCCATATGTGAACATAGCATGTCCAACATTTCCTTGTACCTTCAATGTGAAAAGCCTTCCTTCTTTCTTTCCTGCAATAACTTGTTTATACCCTTGACTAGGGTCTTCCACATAAACTCCATCATTGGTAAACCTTACCTCATAACCTTTTTCCACAATTTGACCTACACTGATCAAATTCTTTGGAATTGTGGGAACATAAAGTACCTTACTCAGAAGAGTGCTCCCATCCTTAGCCTTGACTGAACCAATTGACTTTACCTTATGCTTTGTATTATCACCTGTCTGAACTGTATGATTAATTGCATTATGATCTAGGTCAGTCATCAAAGCAATATTTCCACTTAAATGATTACTACATCCTGAATCAATATAGAACACTCTCATGTCCTCATGTGAGGTTTCACATGTATTCATAATGAGAGTCGAATCCTCCTTTTGATCTGATGCATAGTTGTAGTAGGTGTTATTATAGGATTGATTTTGGAAGTTTCTTCCACCACCTCTTCCAAAAGAATTCCTACCACCTCTACCTCTAAAATTTCCTCTCTCAAATCTACCACCTCTTGCTCTTTGATTAAAGTTCTGATAATTACCATTGTTTTGATTATTGTGCCAACAATCATGAGATAGATGATTGGTCTTACCACATATCCAACAAGCTCTTGCATTATCTTTGTTGTTTCTGCCTCTTCCTCTACTTCTGCCATTTCCTCTTCCTCTTATGAAGTTTGCTTGGTTTGATGTACCTTCTTCTTCACCTGATTGTTGCTTCCCTTTGTTGGCTTTCTTCTTGTCTTTAGAATACATTGCATGACCTGCACTCTTATCAACATCTCCTTTGACATCATTCTCAAAAGTTAGCATATGACCTAACAATTGATTCAAATCAGGAGTAAAGTGATCTAATGAAAGTTCTGTAGATAAAATGAAAGGCTTCCACTTCTCATCTCCTCTTAGCCCTGTAAGTATTTGTCTTACCAATTTGTCTTCTTCAATATCTTCATCAACTGCACCTAAAGAATCTGCAATGTCCTTCATCTTTGTCACATAATCAGAGATTGATTGTGAGGCCTTCTTCTTGAAGGTAGTAAACTCTGCCCATAGTGAAGCCTTCCTTGATTTGGTTGTATTTTGGAAATGCTCTTCCAAAGCATTCCAAATGTCACAAGCACTCTCAAGTCCTCTAATGTGAGGAAGCAAATAGTCATTGACTGCCATGTAGATGATGCTTCTTGCTTGAGCATCCTTCTTCATCCAATTCTTCAAATCTGCAAGCTCCTCCCTAGTTGGAACACTAGGATCTCTGAATTCTGGCTTTTCTTCATCTCCTGTGATGTATCCTATCAGATCTTTGCTCATAAGGTGAGCTTCCATCCTCATAGACCATGCAGGATAGTTCTCTCTATCCAACTTTTCAATTTGGAGACTATCTCCCATCTTTACTTCACCTGTAGCTTCAAATCTTTAACCTTTACATATAATAAATGTACCTTTACTTCGAATGTTGCTCCTTCTGATCCTTTTGATGCTCTTTGTATGTCTTCCTTCAATCTTTCTTCAACCTTTACCCTTCTGCACCTTCAAAATGTAAAGATTTGTACTTCTGCAATAGTCGGAGTCTTCTTCTTCTCAATTTTGACACAACCTGCTCTGATACCACTGATGGAGAGTGTTAATCTCCAAAAGAACAAATTGACCTTGAATTTAGATCACCTCTATATCAAGATCAACTTTAGACTCCACCTAATTTAGAGAATCTTCACCAAATTATCAGGAAATTGATTACTCTGAAAAATTCAGTTTCTTCAGAAAAGTCTGCTGTAGATTAGTCACTCATTGACTAATCAATCCTGTAAAGTTTCTGATAAAACTTTGCACAACACTTCGCCTTAAGATTGCGCAACTTTGCCAAGTTAAATCTCTCAAAAAGATTAAGTACACACTGAGAAATGTGTGAAACAATTTACCTATGTCTGAAAGTGCTTCTCTGCAATGGCGACTTTGACACCTGCAACTTCTTAGCACTGGTTCTCTCAACTCTGAACCCGTTTGATCAAGATCTTCTAGCCATAGATAGCTTACCTTCCAACTTAGATTTTGAGCCCTCACTTGTGTAAAACTTTACACTGTGGACTGAGCACTGACCATTTCTTTGAAGATGAAATGTGCGCCAGATTTTTCGACTCTCAGAACATCCTCACATATGAATGTTCCTAAACAAAATTCTCACAGCCTGATTGAAATTAATCTCTCAAATTCTAGCCATAGATAGATTAGCTATGGACTTAGATACGTGCAAAAGGATTCTTCAAAAGATTAAGCACAGAAGGAGAATGAGAAAGAAGATCGACGCGCAGAATTCTACAACATTTTCTTCTTCATTACTTTTCATACATATGGTTGATGATACATACAATGTTCATCACCTCTTCACCTATTCTTCTCTATCTGATCTATATCACTCTCTCTTACTATGAATACGTATCTGTAGATATATATACGAGTCTAACTCGTCATCTTTTTCAAAATACATTGAACTATTTACAAGAGTAATATACAAAAGAAACATTTCTGATTCTATTTTCTTCCTCTGAAAGTAATCTTCATTCTTCCACATATCTTCTCACTTTGATCTTCATATAATCACTATTGATGATTGTTCTGCTCCAACAGCATCTTGGCTGACAAAAATCTTCCTTGCCTCAGGATCCCACAACTTGTATGCTTTAGGCTCTTCACTATATCCTAGGAAGACACACTTTTTGCTTTTTGAATCCAACTTTGATCTTGTGGAATCAGGTGTATGTGCATAATAGAAACAACCAAAAATTCTGAAATGCAAAACTCAAGGCTTTTTACCAGAATATGCTTCTTGAGGAGTCATCCCATTTAGTGCTTTCATGTAGCTTTGATTAAGGATGTAGATTGTTGTATTGACTGCTTCTGCCCAGAATGAATTAGGAATTTCTTGAGCCTTTAACATACAATGATCCATTTCAACTATTGTCCTCTTCCTACACTCAACAATGCCATTTTGTTGAGGTGTATGAGCTGTGGTAAGTTGCGTTTTCACACCATACTCTTTACAGTGATTATTGAATTCTGTTGACAAGAATTCACCTCCTCTATCTGTTTTGAAATTTCTTCAGTTTCCTTGCTTATTCATTTTCCACATCTTCATGCCACATTTTAAATTTGTCAAAAGCTTTAACCTTCTCTCAAATGAAATAAACCCACGTCTTTCTACTATAATCATCGAATAACAACGAAAAGTAGAAAGATCCTCCTAAAGCAAGTGTAGACATTTTATTGTAGAGATCAGCATGTACCAACTCTAGAGGAGCTTGAGATCGATTGCTCGTCTTTCTTGGAAATGCATTTTGTTGTTGCTTGCCCATCATACAAGCTTCACAAGGTTCCTGCAACTCTAAAAATGGAGGCAAATGAGCAACCATCCCTGATCTTTGCATCTCCTTCAAAACTGCAAATCTAAGATGCCCAAATCGTTGGTGCCATAACTTGCTTACATCTTTTACCTTTTGTGGCAGTTAAGGCACTTAACTCATATAAGTTATCACATCTTATGCCTTTACCTACTACATTACCTGATCTGTAACATTTGGCCCTTCTTGGATTTTGGCCTGATATGCTTTAAGCATCATGTCTATGTCCTCAGGAGTGGGGTCAGCTAATACTGATCCTACTCTAGGGGGTGGTGGAATTGTATGGGGGAGGTTGGAAGGTGGTAAATGAGGTAGTGGTAGGGATGAAGGTGGTGGTGGTATGTGAGAGTTTGTTTGAGAGGTGAGTTCAACAATTTTGTCTTTTGTTTCTCTTATGCTTTCTTCTAATTCACTCATCTTCCTAGACCATTGTCTTTTCATCCTTTCTCCGCTATCTTTCCAGGATCTTGTTCGTTTCTTGGTTATGCTCTCAGTTTCACTAACCTCGACACTCTTTTCTTGGCCTAGACCTTGGTTCTGCTGCAAAGCCTAAGCTCTGGTGACCACTTGCACTGGTGCAATGGAAGCTACACTTCCTGTAGAGTCTACTACTAACCCAATAAGATTGATAGGAGTGATTTTTGGCATATTATTGGGATTCTTTGGGCAATCTCGTAAGAGATGCTCCTTTCCACAATCTTGACAAAAGCCTTGAATTGTCAACGATTGGGGTTGTGTAGGGGCAGGTATTGGGCAATCACAAATGAGGTGATCTTCCTGACATCTGTAGCATGGTCCTCTAGGGAATGGGGATCTTACTTGCCTAGGTTGAGGTCTAGGGTTGGGATTTGTGTACATCATATTTGCGTACTGTGGATCCAAACTAGGTTCACTTGGTTCTTCACAATAGTACGACTCACTATGCTCAGGTGACTGCATGTAGTAGGCCTGGGGGCTATCAATATGTGTAGAATCGAAACTCTGATCACTCGGGTCACCTTCTGAAAGCAATGGAGTGATTGGGACTATGGCTCTATTTAGATTTTCTTTTGCAGCTGCATACTTTACTGGAATCACATTAGCTGGAGCAGGGGGTTGTTGTGCTAGAACTGGTTGAGGTCTCTGTTGCCCTTGATAGGGTGGCTGATAGGGTTGTTGTGGCCTACCGTACTGTTGTGGTGGATACTGGTTCTGATACCTACCTTGTTGTGGATATGGTTGAGGGTAATTTTGTCTCACAGTTCGTTTGTTGTAGGGGCAGTCTTGTGCGGTGTGGTTGGTGTATCTTCGCTCTATGGTGCAGTACTCGCTACTAGGATTCACCTGGGGTTAAACCATAATGGGACATACGTTTGCCATATGGTTACCTCCACATGTGTAGCATCATCTCACTGGGGTAAATCGGGGTATTTGTTTGCTTGAGACACCTAATTTCTGAGCTACCTTCTCTGCAAGTTCCTCAATAGAAATGGATTGTCTAGAAGAGATGCTGGTAGAGCTATCTGAATCTTTGTAAATTTTTGAAAGCTCCAAATCCTCTCCTAGATTATCCTCTATGTCTATACACATGCGTACGCATTCTTCTATGGTCCTAGGGTCCTTCAGGTACACATATGATCTCAATTTGGTACTCAATAACCTGTCTAGGAATAATGCCACTTGTTTGGCTCGAGTAGATAGCTCTAGAATAGGGCACCTCTCTAAGTATTGCCTAAATCTTCTTCCTGCAAGTCTAACTGTATCTTGAGGTGTTTGTTTGAAGCTATGAATCAATGAGAAGGTATTATGTTGTATCCTGCTCTTAGAGAATTCAGTAATGAATGCCTCTAGAAGTTGGTCTATGGTCCTGAACTGTCTCTCATTTAGCGGTTGAAACCACGTAAGGGCTGTGTTCCTAAGGGTTTGACCAAAGGCATTGTATTGCGTGAATAGGTCCTCAACTTGTTCAGCTCTCAGGACTTACCTAAACTCGGCCACATGATCGTAGGGGTCTCTAGTGCCATCAAAGTAGTTCTTCATGGACTTAACCAGCTGGGTTGGCCTCAAGGTTCTATTGTGTTCCCTAGGCCTTGGTAAAGGAAAATCAATAGCATTTCTTTGGTTTCTTGGGGCTCTAGGTCTCTCAGTTTCTTCTCTATCGGTCTCTGTTCTCATCCTTTCTCTTCCCAAGGGGTTGGCAAAGCTTACTTCTAGTCTATCTCTATTTCTGTCCCTATGAGCTCCATGAGCTTGGGATGTTCCATCTCCTTGGTGGCCATACGAGACATTAGATCTTGGTTGAGGAAAAATAAATTCACCCTTCCAAGTGTAGGCATGCCTACCATGCTCTGTGACCATAAAGATCCTCTCTGAAGTATTCTCTAAATAGGTCACTTTGCCTGGGCTATCAGGATCTTTGAACTCATAGATCGTGATTGTTCCTACCTCATTCGGCTAGTTATACCTCCAAAAGGCTTCATCAGTCTCTCGGTTTAAAAGCAGATCTATGCTCTTATTGTCTTGGAGAACCCACTCTGGTGTGATAATTCTAGTGAGAACTGATTTTCCTCGAGGGGTTCTAGGCTCTCCTCCTATGTTCCCTTGCTCTAGGTCACCTATGTCCGCTTCTAGGATCACATTACCAAATTCATCTGTCCTATCTGGGTAGGTGGTGACCACATACATGGTTCCTTTTTTGTCTAGGTATGCACCATTTTTAAACTTGACAACTGGATGTTCGAGTCCAATGGGTTGGCCAGAGTTTTTAATTTGGACCACGACTCTTCTTAGGCCGTCCTCATAGATGCAAGCACCTAATCGGTTGGTCCTAAGGTATTCGAGTTGCGTCTTGTAAGGGCCTTCGACCTTTTGTAAGTATGGCATGCTTGAACTTCCTGTGGGTCTCTCCATACCATGAGACATCTCGGACTCACTAGTTTCAGAGCTAGGATAGTGCGAATAGTGGCTCAACTGCTGGGCCCAAGACCTAGCAATATGATTGACACTACCCTCTGAAGACCTAAGACTTTTTCTATCTCTCCCTAGGTGTCATCCTGATCTAAGGTTCATATGCCTAATTGAATAGCCCCAATTTTCCAAAGTACAACCTCCTTGCAGATAAATTTGTATTAATCACTTGTTCTTTTTAATTTTCTTAGGATGTCACTTCTTGTCCAATCAATCTTCATCACAAGGAACACTTAGGTTTTATCGCACTTGAGTGGTCGCTTGATTTAAATTTTTTTTTTCTTAGGTTGTTTCGCAAATTTAATTTCTTTGTACTTGCACTTGAGTGACTAGAGTTCTTGGATTTGGTTGTGCTTAACGTAACCCTAATTGATCAATACCTCTATCCGTACTTAGCCTAAGCTAGGAATTGACAGAGGGTGTTGAGAATTTCCAACCTTTAGTTTCTCTCCTTGGTTGCCCTTGTGTGCCCAGGAAGCGTGTCCCCAAGCTTGCACTTACTCTTGCTTAGGATGCCCTTCGATGCTCTCAATGGACCTGCAATAGTCCCAAAGTTAGCTCAAGATTTAAATTCAATTGACACAACAAACCATGTTCATTCATGCAATTTAGAGATCAAATTGTCATTTGGTCTTTATGGAAAACAATCCTAAAGACCCCTCAGTTTTCTTCCCCTGGGGTATGGTCAACTTCAAAATACTAGATCTAATAATCCCCGTATTAATTTTACCGTAACCCAACAACTTTCCAACAAACCCAAAATTATAGCAAACGGATTTTGTATGAGAAAGTTATGCCAGTTCAGGGTTCTGGGGCTAGAACAGGGTTAAAACTGGCTAACAGGAAAATAGGATTTCTCGAATTACTTGCATAGCACCCTCAAAATGCTCTCACAACCCTTAATGTTTCCCAAATATTAGCCAAAAGATAGACCAAATATCTCTTGCCCTAGAAAATGTCGAATTTGCCCGTCAATCGCGATCAAGTGGTCTGTCAATCGCGATTGATGTGTTCGTCATGATCGACGTGTCGGTCGCGATTGAGAGGTCTGTCATGGCTCTCGGTCGTGATTGATGGGTCAATCGCGATTGACACGTGGCCTAAATTTTCAGCCAGTCGTGGTCAAACAATCGTTGACTGGGTCAAACACGACTGACAGGTTCATCGGGGCTGTCAGTCACGATTGATGGGTCAATCGCGATTGAAAGGTGGCCCGAATTTTAAGTCTGTCATGGTCAAACAATCATTGACTAGGTCAGTCACGATTAACAAGTCCTTTGGGGCTGTCAGTCGCGATTGATGGGTCGATCACGATTGATGGGTCGATCGCGATTGACACATGGCACGTGAAGGCTCTGTCGGTCGTGGTCAAACAATCGTTGACTCTGTCGCTCGCAATTGACGTGTCGGTCATGATTGACCGATCAGTCGGCAAGTGTCCTTCGTTGTTTGTCGAGTACGATTGATGTGTCAATCACGATTGATAGAAAATAGAGGAATATCAAAATTTTAAACACACTTTTGGGCTCCTCTAGGCCTATACATCATGTTTATGCACTTAGTTTATCAAATTGATCAATTTTTTTATCGATCACGATTGACAGGGGTCAATGCCTCGGGACCTCCACAGTCAAAAATTTGTACCTGCTGAAGCTGGTGCAGCTGCTAGGGATGTTGATTCCTACACAAAATCTCAAAAAACACACAAAAGCACAAGCATGCAAACGCTCTCTCGCTCTCTCTCACAAGTGAAATGAGGGGAAATCGTATGGGAAGGGTGATATGACCAAAAAACTGAAAATGTCGCGATGATGGAGATGGAGGTGGGAGATGGTGATGATGATGATGGTGATGATGATGATGGTGATGAAGAGGGTGAAGAAAACAAGAGAAAATAGATAAAAGTAAAGAAAATACCTATAACTCCAATGTCTCAACTCTACGTCTTACCATCACATGCTCGTCCTCGAAGCTTGGTCCCCGACAACGGCGCCCAAATTTGGTGTAGCTCAGTGATGAGTAGCACCTCCTTTAATGTCAATCCAGGAAGACATGAGGATGGTATGAAGACCTCGAACAAGTGATGGCATAAGTGTGTGAGTGAGAAGCACACAAACATGCACACACATACACACACACACGCACATAAGGTAAGAACAAAGAGAGAGACAATGGATTCACTTCTATTGCAAAAGAGTTTTCATACAAGTTCAAATCTTCAACAAGCTAACCCCCAAAAGATTTATAGTTTTTGACTAGCTTTGGTCCTGTCCAGACCTACTGTCCGGCCTAGTTAAAAATTAGGTTCTAGGGCTATTTTGGAGGCTCAAATGAGCTTTGAAAATTATGAAAATTGGTACATAAATACTACTAGTACTCCTCAAGCTCAAGGAATCCTCAGCTTGCACAAAATGGAGTAGGAATAAGCAAAAATGGTAAATGGTATTTACAATGATGTGAAGTGACTAAGATCACTATTTGGGAAGTATTGTTTCATGGAAAAATTCTAGGGCCTATTTGCCAGATCTAGGTTGACTAGTTTGCTTGCTTGTTCCTTGCTCTGACTCCCTTCTTTGGCTTCCTTGTCTTGTAAGTCCTTGACTGCCCTGACCACTACCAACAGTTGGTCATTCCTTGTTCACTTATGGAGGACATAAGATCTCTGAGTTAGATCTTTGGCATAAAAGACTTGGACATTTCAATGAAAGAGGTATTATAGATATGGTTAACAATGGTTCAGTGCTTGGATTGCCTAATGTTGCAGGTCAACATATGACATACATATGTGAGGCATGTCAATTAGGTAAGGCTCATAAGCAGTCATATACTAAGCATGGTTTCATGTATTCAGAGAAGCTTGAATTGGTACACACAGATGTGTGGGGACCATCAAAGGATTTGAGTATTAATGGTTCAAGATATTATGTGATTTATGTTGATGATGCTACCAGGTGGATCACTATATATGTGATCAAAGATAAATCAAAGGTATTCAATAATTTTAAACATTATCATGTGTATGCAGAAAGAGTCACATGACAGAAGTTGAAGAGACTAAGACCAGATGGAGGGGGAGAGTATTTCTTTAATGAGTTTAGTGACAACTTATGGAATGCAGGTATAAAAAGGGAAGTTACTTGCAAGTACTCTCCTCAACAAAATGGTGTAGTAGAAAGGAGAAATAGAACTCTTGTTGAGTTCGCAAGATCAATGATGAAGGAGAAAAATTGTCCAAATTATTTATGGACTGAGGCTATAAATATAGATGCATATTTGGTCAATAGGTTACCATGTAAAGCTTTGCAGGGTATGACACCATATGAAGCTTGGTGGGGTAAGAGACCTACCTTAGATCATTGCAAAGTATTTGGATGTTTGGCTTATGCATATGTGACATCTCAGTTGAGGCATAAATTGGAACCTAAAGCTGAAAAGTATGTGTTCATTGGATATGATGATAAGCAGATGGGTTATAAGTTGTGGAGTCCATCCACAAAGCGATTCCTTGTATCAAAGGATGTTACATTTTATGAGCAAGGTACTTGGTATGCAGGTACAATCAATAATCATGCAGGTGATGAAGAAGTTTTGAATCAGAAGAAAGGTAAATCAAAGGTTCAGATATTTGATGAAGAAAAGAACAATGAAGTACAAGTTGAAGTTGAAGAAGAACCAAGATTTGATCCAGAATGTGATGAACCAGAAAATTCAAGAAGTGGAGAACTCAGAAGGTCATCAAGACACAAATGGAAACCTACAAGGTATAGCTATGATACTTCTTTTTTGAATACTAAAGATTATGCTTACATGGTGAAAGTAGATGAAGACCCTTCTACATATGAAGAGGCCAAGGTAAGGAAAATTGGGAGAAAGCTATGCAGGAAGAGTATGATGCATTGACGGAAAATGAGACATGGGATTTGGTTCCAAAACCAAATAGTCAGAAGATCATTGGATTCAAATGGGTCTACAAGACAAAGAGGTATGCAGATGGAAGTGTGTCTAGATATAAAGCTAGACATGAAAGGGTATGCTCAGACATATGATATAGATTATGATGAGACCTATAGTCCTGTGGCAAAGATGACAACCATCAGGACACTCATAGCCATTGTTGCATGTAAAGGTTGGAAACTATGTCAATTAGATGTGAAGAATGCTTTTCTTAATGGGTATATTTCATATGATGTTTTCGTGGAGCAACCACAAGGGTTCAAAGATAAAAGAAATTCAGAATATGTATGTAAGCTCAAGAGAGCTCTGTATGGTTTGAAGCAGGCCCCAAGGGCATGGAATTATAGACTTGTGAAGTTCTTGAAAGAACTTGGTTTTCAAGTATCTAAAGCAGATAGTAGCTTGCTTGTTAAAGCAAGTGATGATGGGTTCATTTACATGTGCACATATGTTGATGATATAATCCTTACAGGTACAGATGAGAAGGGCATACAAAGACTTAAGAAGAAAATGGAGAAAGAGTTCAAGATTATTGACTTGGGAGACTTGTCATATTTCTTGGGCATGGAGATTTCATATACTCAACATGGAGTGTATGTAACTCAAGAAAGATATTTGAAGAACTTGTTGATCAAGTTTAAAATGGAAGATTGCAGGGTAGCACCTACTCTAGTGGAGGTGAATCACAAATTGAGCAGACATGGAGAGGAAGAATTCAAGGATATGAAGTTATATCAAAGTCTATTTGGTAGTCTTATCTATGCAACTCTAAGTAGGCCTGATTTGTCATATGCAATTGGAGTGTTGTCTCAATTCATGCACTGTCCTAGGAAAGAACATTAGGTTGCAGGACAAAGAGTGTTGAGATACATTAAGGGTGCACTTAAGGAAGGTTTGTATTATGGATTTACATCAGATACAAACATCAAGATATATAGTGATACAGATTGGGCAAGTAATCCTAATGATAGGAGATCAACTTATGGGTACTTGTGTTATGTGGGAGATAAAATTATCTCTTAGTGCTCTAAGAAGCAACATACAATTGCTTTGTCATCTACAGAGGCAGAGTATAAAGGTATGGTTGAAGTTGCAAAGGAGATCATATGGTTAAAGACTCTTATGAAGAGTTTTGACATCACTCAGAGTACACCTACTATTCATGGAGATAACATGAGCTCATTGTATCTAGCTGCTAATCCTATTTTTCATGCCAAGACTAAACACATTGAGATTTAGTATCACTTCTTAAGAGAAAAGGTGATTGATAAGGATATTGAAGTCATATATATTTCAACAAAAGATCAGATTGCAGATATGCTAACCAAAAGCTTGGATGGACCAAAGCTACAAAGATTCAAAGACATGGAAGGTATAAAGAAGATAGAGAAAACCTCAATTGATGATTGAGGGGGAGCTTTTGGTGCAAGTCAACCACCAATTGATGTTTTTAATGAAGGATTGAACTCAAAGATTGAAGAAAAGATTAGCATATGAAGCTTGAAGATAGTGCATGTTCAAAAAATGAAGATTTTTATACATATGTACATTACACTTATAGTTAGCTCACTTATATCTTTGTTATGGTCATGAGCTTGTATATATATGCCTATGTATACAAGTAAAAAGTCAGTGAAAGTATGAGAGAGCATGAGATGTGATGAATTAGATGTTGTAAGAGTCATTAGACACTTTAGAGGTGAGGAAGATCTCTCTCATCATTCGGATGTAGAGTTTTCTGAATAGTTCATGAGTATATATTTTTGGTACATGTGGGAATACTTACAAGTTGGATTATGATGGACTATGAAAAACAATGTGTGCATACACATATCTCTGTGGTTCATACTAAGGATAATTCTCAACATATTTTTACCTATTTTAAAAGGCTTTTAGGATGCAAAATCAAGCTTCAAAGAAGGTCTAAAGGGAGCCTAATTCTACGAGTTAAAATTTAATTTGAAATTTAAATACATAGATAAAAGGTGATAAGAAGATTTTGGTATAATTAATCAAGAGTTACCCACTAAAAGCAAGGAAAAAAAGCTATATATACTTTAGTTAAGAAGTCAAGAATGTAGCATACCTCTCTCTCACTTCTAGAGTGGCCATTGTACTTATCTTGTAGGTATTGGAGTCCATTAATCATAATCATCTTGAGCTATTGCCCATTGTTGTCTGTATACTATTTAAATAAGCCAAATTCATAGAGTCATTGAAGTGAATTTTTATGGTCTCATCTTTGATCCAATTCTTGGATCATAAACACCCCATTGAGCTTTTGAATCAATATTTTGATCATTGGAGTTGTGTGTGCAGAGATATGCATCAATCACTATGATTGTGTGTATGCATTGTGTGCTTCCTAAAATGTCTAGTTCACACCTATGAGTTCTTAAGTATACTGCTCTCTCTCTCTCTCTCTAGTCATTAAAAATTCATGTAGTGACTTGGGTGATCTCATTTACCTTCCTAGTTGAAGCTGTGCAATAGGATTTTCTCCAATTCACAATAGGTTAAGAGCATTGACCATTTTCCTAAGTGACTTCTCTCATAAATAGAAGGTTTCTTTATCATGTTCAAAATGTGAAAGTAGCTTATCTTGAATCACACATTTGAGATCTTAGATCAATAATCCAAAGCACTATGGTGATATTAATGTATCATCTCCAGATTTAATATCTTCTCATCTCTAAAATCTACCATCACCTCCTCACAATGGTGTGAGAGCATCATCATATTATGTACACTATGAGTGAAAATTTTCCTTCCTCAATTGACAAATTGGATCAAAGTAAATACTCAACATGGTCTCTAAGGATGGAAGCATATATGCGAGGAACAGATTCTACGGATACATCATTGGAGACAAGTTGATGCCTATGATAAGGACTAAAGGGAAACCAAATCAAGAAGAGCAAGAGAGGTTGAATACATGATGTGCAATGCATTCTTTCACAAGGTCATATATTCTAAACTCTATTTGTACTTTTTTTTACATTCACACATTAGGGATGTACAAATTCACAAGATAGGTGGAATGCACCTGAAGCATTCTTCTCTTCAAGCACCAAGGCCAAGAAAAATCAACCATGTATGGAGTTCACCTCCCTCAAGAAACAACCCAAGTAGAATGTCACTAACTTTTGTCACCAAGATAAACGACATAGCTCACAAATAAGGAAGCATTTGAGAGATCATAGATGAAGAAAAAATAGTGAGACAATTCATAACTGGAATAAAAGTAGATGATAAGTGGGAAGCATTCACCACTGCCATAGACTTATACATGGACATGAAAGTACTAGATTTCAACCCGCTCATGGGAGACTTCTTCACTCATGGATCCAAGATTATGAGGAATGGAGATACATAAAAAGGTAATCAATCCTTCACCATATGTTCAAGAGGAAGAGGTAGAGGAGGTAGACAAGGTAGAGGGAGATCTCAAAGCTTCTCACCCTATGCCATATGTGGGCTTACCAATCATGTCACTGATCATTTCTTCAAGAACCCAAGGAACTAGAGAGGAAGAGGATACAAAAAAGGAGGATATGAAGCTCCTAGAGGTAGATATAGCAATAGCTATGGCTATAGTGGCGATAACAACTTCAACAACAACTAATGAAAGAGGTTACAAAAGAAGGACAGACCAAAAAAACCACATTGATGATCAATCACAAAAAGGCACACTTCTACACATGAATATGACTATGAAAGGAGTTAAATTAGACAAACATGTATTCTATATCGATTCTATTGCAAAGGTTTAGAGAAGTGTACTTGTGGAAGTCGTTCATGCTTTATCATTGCATGATACATCCTACATCAGTGGTATTAGAGCATCAAGACCATCATTAGGGGGCTTAGGGAATGAAGACCAGCTTTTAGAAATATTGGAGCAAGAAGGAACCTACATTGTAACATTTTTCAAAATCATAAAGGGAGCTACTTTTGAAGACATGAAAAGACTACATCATTTTGTTTGAAGTGCTTGGGCTCCAAAGGTAAAGCTTCAAGAGATACATCACTCATATCAATTCAAATGTCAATTAGGGAGCATCCCAAAATATGAGGAGATCACCATGGCTACTTTCAACACACAAATGGAAAATTGTCATATGATATTCATTGGGATATGATACTCATCAGGATGGTTCATACCACATAGCATATTATGGCTATCATTACATAAGTTGGTAGAAGATAGAGTATGAACTCTCTCACAAGAGATTTTTTGAGAGACTTGATGAGCTCGGAAGCTGAGAGGAGAACAAAATGGCTAATCTCTATGTGCTGGGTACATGGGCATCACATGGCATCATTCAGAGCCATGACAAGCAAAACTTGAAGAGCTTTACATTGGTATAACAGCGGCGACTCTTGGCGTGCTCATGCACGTGCATTGAATAGGAGTCAAACCTGTACTATCTATATGAGGGGCACACGAGATAACCAAGGTGCCATGGCTTCTTCATGTACATATTTCAAGCAGTAAAGATTTAATTCGTGCTTGCAAGGAGTCCGAATGTTGATCAAAATCCGAGTTGTATGTCGTGTATGAGTAGAGGTGCTCACACAAGGAGTACAAGATATAGAACTGAGATGCCACAATCTGCTTACTAGGAAGGGGCATAGGATGGAGTCTTGAATTTCTCAAGTTGGAACGAAACCAAGAGAAACATTCGAGGTACGAATTCAGGAAGGACACCAAGAACTTCATTCCAGCTACATGTAAATTTAAATTTCTTATTGAATTTCTAAGAGTCAATTATAGGAAGACTCCAATATTTTGCAAAGTCATACCTTGAAGTGATTTGGATGGTAGTCTATTGACAAGGTACACAGCAGTTGAAATAGCTTCTGCCCATAGATAATGTGGCAACTTCTTCTCTTCAAGCATTGTTCGGGCTGATCCAACCAATGTCTTGTTTCTCCTCTCTGCAATTCCATTTAGTTGAGGAGAGTACCTAGTAGCCACTTCCCTTTTGATACCTTTTTCCTGCAAGAACTCATCAAACTCTTTGGAGAAGTATTCTCCCCCTCCATCAGATCTGAGCTTCTTTAGTGATCTACCTGTATGATTCTCCACATGTGCAAGATACTTCTTGAAGTAATCAAACACTTCATTCTTACTCTTGATAAAGTATAGAACAGTCCATCTACTATGGTCATCAATAAATGAGACATAATACCTTGATCGTGCCAATGAAGGTTCTTGACTTGGTCCTCATACATTTGTATGTACTAAGTCCAATAAGTTGTTGTGGATGTAGCCTTTGTGGTTGAATGGTTGTCTTTGTGCCTTCCCAATCTGACATGCATCACACTTGTTGATCATGTGTTGCTTTGATATGTTTGGCAGTCCTAGAACACTTTGATCCCTGCATATATCCTTCAAGGTTCGTTCATTCACATGAGCAAGTCTCTTATGCCACACTTCAATCTCACTTAGGGCTTGAGACCCAAAGTTGAATAGAGCTAACTCTATCTCCTTTCTCAAAGACTCTAGGAGATCTCTTCCTATCAGCATACTGTTTTGCCCTACTAGCTGCTTGCTGCATCTTGGCTTTAACTATTTCTAAATTTGCTTGGGGGTTTGCTAAAACTATGAAGCACTAGGACATTTGTTTGGCATTCCTATGGTACTGGGAGCAGTGGGATTCATGCCATACATCTCAAAAGGAGACATTCCTACCACCTTATGAGGTATATTGTTATAAGCAAACTCTACTAGTGGTAAGTAACTATCCCAATCTGTCTGCCGCTTAGACACATATGCCCTCAACATGTCCTCTAGAATCTGGTTGATCCTCTCAGCCTGACCATATGTATGGGGATGATCACCACTAATCATTCTCAATAACACTTTTAGTTTGTCAAATACAAACTTCTAGAAGTGTCCTATGAATCTCACATCCCTATCTGAAACTATGGATGTCGGTAACCCATGCAATTTGAAGACATGTTGGATAAACAACTCTGCTACCTATGAAGCTTCTATCATCTCTTGCATGGGTATGAAATGAGACATCTTGATCAATCTATCTACCACAACTAGGATGGTATCCTACTTCGTTTGGGTCCGTGATAACCCCACTATGAAGTACATGGATACACTATCCTAGTTATGATCTAGAATATGTAAAGGATGTAGAAGACCTAGTGTCTTTACGCTTTCTGGCTTGTTGAATTGACACATAAAGCATTGTTGAACATAAGTATGGACATCTCTCGCTAATCCAAGCGACCAAAATGTTCTTCTAAGAAGCTGTATTGTCTTGTCAAAATGAGGATGCCCTATGTAAGTAACATCATGGTTATTATGCATGACTATTCTTCTCAAATCTTAGGAATATGGTATGCAAACATTTTGTTTCTATTTGTCTATTCCATTCTCCTTTGAAAAATTGGAATACAGATTGTACTTGTTTTTTGCTAGGGGAAGAAATAGCCGGAACTACCTCATCTCCTATGATAGAGTCATCATTGATGGCTTTAATAATTAGTAACAATGTGGATCTTCCACATGTGCTTCCTTTATTTCTTGAAGCAATGAGCTTTCTAGAATTGTAAATTCATTTGATACACTATTAGTGATAATGCATCAACTACTATATTCTCTTTGCCTCTTCTATACAGGACTTCCATGTGAAACTCCTGCATGAGCGCAGCCCAACGAGGTTCTCTACCTCAAAGATCTGGCTGACTACAAACGTACTTGAGTGTATGGTGATCTGTGTTTACCTTAAAGTATGCACCATAAAGATAGTTTCTCCAAACTTTAAGAGCATGCACCACTACATACAACTCCTATTCATGCACTAACCAATTGTGTTGTGCACTACTTAACTTCTTGCTTTCAAAAGCTATTGGCCTTCCATCTTGAATCAAAATTGCCCTTATGGGTATGCCACTAGCATCTCTCTCCAATTAAAATGCTTTTTATGGACCTACCACTTTGAGTATAGGAGCCTCTAAAACAGCTTGTTTTAGAGTATCAAAACTTTCTTACTACTTTTGCTTCCATGCAAATGGAACTTTTTCTTGAAGCAAGTTCATCAGAGGTGCTACTATCACCAAATAAGAAGAGATGAAATTCTGATGGAAACTGAAAAGTCCTAGAAATGATCGTAATTGCCCCTCATCCGAAGGAGTAGGCCAAGCTAGAATAATTGAGACCTTCTTAGGATCCATTTGGAACCCATCAGCTGATAGCACATGTCATGGACAAAGGAGATCTTCTAAACCTCATATTCCATATGAATTTTGTATCTCATGATTGGTTCAAATTTTGGGGAGACCAATGCTTCCATTACATCTTGAACGTGCCAAAACCCTAAGATTGACTATCTTGTTACTTGATTTTGACATTTAGAGATTATGTTTCTAGTTGATGACATCATCAAATTGTAACCACCCTTGAACCACCCTTGAACTGCCCTTGGAAACCTATATAAGAAAGGGTTGGCCACATTTATTCTCAGTCTTGCCAATACTAGTCTTGGGAGCTCAAGGACGGTTGTGACCACCAAGTAAGTACTCTCCAAGTTCAGGTTCTAGTTCTTGTCTTGTTTCTTGTTCTAGTCTTGTCTAGTCTAGTTCTTGGACATCTATCCTTGTCCTCTTGTAATCTCATAGTACAAGATCTTGTCTAGTTATTCATTGTATCTATATCATCTCCCTGAGGGGAATTCTTGTAACCCAGAGATCTTGCTTCCAACATATCACTTCTGGGTTGTGGGATTTCTTGTATCATCTCTGGTCCAGTTATTCATACCTTTCAAACCCGGGTTGTGGGACACCTTGTATCAATTACATATCCTTGTATTATTTTCCTACGTGGGTGTTTTGTAATCAAAAATGTATTTCTGAGATCTTGTCTACTATAGTCAGAGAGCACAATCTAGTGCTCCCCTCACATTTTGGCAAGACTAGATTCTATCCAAGACTAGGCATCATGCAGAACCCTTATGAACATATTGTGGCATCACTTCAGAGTCTCCAACAACAAGTCGAGGATCTAACTCATTGACAAACACAAGTCGAGATGGGACATCGGGTGGATGTAAGTGAACTCCTCTAAGAATTACAAGAACAAATCAGGAGTCTTCAAGCAAATCAAGGGAGTATTCAAGTGAATCAATGGTCTAGTATGTCCTTCATGAAGGAACCCAACATTTGCATGCCATAAAAGTTCGATGGGGATTGCACAAAGTTTCATGGATTTCTCCAGCAAGTTGAATTGTACATCCATATGCAACCTGATAGATGCCTTGACAAGCAATCCAAGGTTAGGTTTATTGGAACCTTGCTCTATGGCCAAGCATTGTCATGGTTTGCCCCAATCTTGAAGAAGAACATGGTAGTACTTTAGGACTATGAGGTGTTTCTTCGAGAGCTCACCACCACATTTGGAGATGTAGACGCAAGTCGAGTGGCAGAAACAAAATCGGAAGTAATGTGAAGGTAATTGCCCTGCCTCCACCTATGCATCAAAATTTAGGCAGTTGATATGTGATCTCACTTGGCATGAAGATTATTTCATAAGCCAAGTTAGATGGGGTTTAATAGATGATGTGAAGGACCTTCTGTTCATGATGTTAGAGGTTAAGACATTGAATGAATACATCATGCAAGCTATTCAATGTGATAACTGACTTTTTGAAAGGAAATAAAAAAAACAAGTAGAAGGAAGACCTTGCCAATGGAAACCCTTCCAGCCCACTCCTAAAGATGAGTCTATGCCTCAATCTATGCAAATAGATATAACTAGGTTCTAGCCTCTAACACCACAAGAGAAATAGAGAAGGAGAGATAATAAGTTATGCCTCTATTGTGGAAACCCTCGACATATTGCAGTTAATTATCCCAACAAGAGAACAAAATTCAGAGTTGCAACCACCCTTGTAGAGCAGAGAAACAAGCAAGTCAAGTTGTAAAAGAGACCGTATAGCCAAACCATGATATAAGAAAGGGTCCCATAATTCTAGTTACACCCATAGAAACATGTATTGCTCTTGTCAAGTTAATCATGACCAAGAAGACCCTTTCCCTTAGAACCCTAGTAGATTCAAGAGGTTCCTCATGTTTCATCGATGAAGGATTGATTAAGAAACATGGAATTCTTGTACTTCAGAAGAACAAACTAGTAGTAGCTAAAGTAATAGATGGATGACCTCTAGCATCTGGGAATATAAACATGGAAACCACACCATTAAGAGTACACCTTTGTGACCCTAAATCCCACATATGTTGCAATGTAATATCGAGCCTAGTACATCTAGTTATCATTGGAATGCACTGGTTAAAGAAACATACTCCAGACATTAATTGGGAAAATAATAAAGTCACCCATCAAGATATTCAAAAGAACCCGATATATGTCGGAGCCAAAGCCTTCATACATGCACTAAGAAAGCAATCGACATATATGATCTATGCCATACGAGCTCAAGAATCCAAGGAAGATGATCCAGTGTAGCAACCTAATCAGTACAAAGGCTTTGAAGATGTTTTTCAAAAGAAGAATGTAGATATCCTCCCAAACAATAGACCTTATGATTGTGCCATAGAACTTCAAGAGGGAGCACAACTGTCTTTTTGGCCAATCAACAGATCACTATCCTTAGAGGAACTTATAGAACTACAAAACAACATTGATGAGAATCTAGAAAAGGGGTTTATCAATCACTCAAAGTCTCCAACATGAGCTCCTATTTTATTTGTAAAGAAGAAGGATGGAATTCTTTGGATGTGTGTAGACTATCGAGGATTGAATAAAGTCACATAAAGAACAGATACGCTCTAACACATATCAGAGCTCTTGGAATGCCTTGGAAAAACAAATTTCTTCACAAAGATTGACCTTCGAGGAGCTTACAACCTTGTTAGGATTAGAGAAGGAGACGAATGGAAGACAACATTTTGAACAAGGTATGACCATTTTGAATATGTGGTTATGCCATTCGATCTCACAAATGCTCTAGCTATCTTCCAACATATGATGAATGATATCTTTCGAGATTATTTGGATGATTTTTTTGTAATATACCTTGACGAAATCTTGATATTCTTCAAAAATCTAGAGGATCATGAATGTCATGTAAAGATAGTCCTAGAGAAACTAAGAGAAAAAGCATTATATGCAAAATTGGAGAAGTGTTCTTTTCATCAGATAGAAGTGGAAATTTTAGGGTACATTCTATTAGATAAAGGAATTTTTATGGACCCTAAGAAGATAGAGACAATTGTTGATTGGCAACGACCTTCGAGTGTTTGAGATGTAAAATGTTTTTTAGGGTTTGCCAACTTTCACAAGATATGCATTAGAGATTACTCCAAAATAGTGACACCCCTTACCAAGCTTACAGTAAACACAAAATTATCATGGAATGAAGATGCACAAAAAGCCTTTCAGACCCTGAAGTCATCATTCACTAGTGTTGCAATTCTAGTTCACCTTGACTCTACCAAACTTTTTTTCTTAGAGACAGATGCATCAGACTTTGCCTTGGGGGCGATCTTATCCCAACATGGGGATGATGGACACCTACATCGTGTTGCATATCATTCAAGGAAATTCTCTCCTCCAGATATTAACTATCAAATCCATGATAAAGAGCTTCTTGTGATTGTAGATGCATTTGATACTTGGCGTCACCATCTAGAAGGAGCAGCTCATTAAGTTATTGTGTACAAAGATCATAAAAAATTAGAGCACTTTATGACTACCCACATCCTCAATAGAAGGCAATCTCGATGGAGTAAATTTCTATCTAGGTTCGATTTTGTCATCACATATCGTCTTGGATGCCAGCAGTGTCAATCAAATGCCTTGTCGAGAAGATCTTATCTTGAACCGAAGAAAGATGAACAAGCTTTTGATCAACAAGAGAGTGTTTTACTCAAGCTTGAATATCTCCAGCTAGTAGCTATCTCTTCAAATTGTCAAGAAGATTCAGCCTTGATCCATTTGGTTCGTGAGACTTTACCACATGATGAATTATTTTGTAACGTCAAGCAAAAAATTCAAGAAGGGAAACTTCATGAAGTAAACACGTCCCAAGAAAATAATGGGTTACTATTCTATAAGAATCTATTGTACATCCCTCCAAGAAAGCCCAAGATCCAAGTACTTCAGCAACGTCATGAGAACCTTATAACATGACATTTTGGAGTGAATAGAACAACAGAACTCATATCTAGAGATTTTTGGTGGCCTCAAATGTGGAAGGAATTCAAAGAATATATCCAAACCTGTGACACTTGCAATAGATCTAAGGTACTGTGACAAAAACCTTATGGCCTCTTGCAACCTTTACCTATTCCAGAGAGGGCATGGTCTTCATTATCTATGAACTTCATCACAGATCTACCAAGGTCAGATAAATATGATGCCATTCTTGTTATAGTTTATAAATTTTCAAAGATGGCACACTTCATTCCAACAACCAAGACAATCACAAGTGCAGCCACTGTGAGACTTTTTCTCAGATACATATTTAGGCTTCACGGACTGCCTAATGACATTTTCAGTGATCGAGCTCCACAGTTTATATCCAACTTCTAGAAACGTCTATGCAAGCTTCTTGGTGTTCAAGTTAAATCATCTACAACCAATCCTCAAGAGATTGATGGACAAAGAGAACGGGTGAATCAAGTCCTAGAATAGTATCTTTGCTGCACCATAAACTATCATCAAAATGATTGGTTTGAACTTTTACCCTTTGAATATTTTGCCTATAATAACAATGTTCATACATCTACCAAGCAGAATCCCTTCTTTGCAAATTATGGACAATATCCAAGGATGGATATACAACTCTCAAATCATGTGAAGAACCTAGTTGCGAGAGATAATGCCCAATACCTCATGGACATTCACAAAGAACTCAAGGAAAAGATCCATAAAGCTCAAGAGCAATATAAGTATTATGCAGATCAGCATCGTGTTTAAAATCCATCCTATCAAATTAGGGATAAAGTGTGGTTACTTAAAATGATTTGCAAAGCTAGACAATCAAAGATTTGGTCCATTTATAATCTTGGCCAAGATAAATCTAGTCACCTTCAAGCTCCAATTACCAAGTACCATGAGAGCTACCAAGTACCATGAGAATACATCCAATTTCCCATGTTTCCATATTGGAACCATATCAAATTTCACCACTAAGGGGGGAGCGAACTAGCCCTTGACCACCTATCGAGATTGATGATCATGAAGAATTTGAAGTCGAGCATGTCCTAGATTTGAGAATATCTCAAGGAATATT
>CM035421.1:87833214-87890714 GCA_020310875.1 Ceratopteris richardii
ACCTCCAAGTCTAATATGGCTTTGGGTGTAAATATGCAGTTTCCAAATATAGCCTTGGTCACTTTGCGATGGTCTTGTAGTGGTGCCTTCCTCATCTCCAAGGTCCACCCCCTTCATGTTGATTGACTTAGTTGACCGACCCCCTCCCTTGACGTCACGTACGCCAAATTTTTGTGATGTTTGGGGAAAGGAGGGTGAAAGTGAGGCAATGAGCTCGTCTTCGTAATATGAGGGAGCACATCTACAACTACACATGAACAAAATAATGTGATAGAATAAGATCTAAATACCTTAACCTCAACTAGGCTTCCTTTCCAGACAATCTTCGATGGTTCTCTTCCTTAACATCTTGGTTCTGCCTTTACTACACATAATATAGGCTTAACTAGGTAAACTTCTTCTTTTAAATTGGATTGCGAATTTGACGCATTCCAATCCGGAGTTGCATCTATATTTCTTTGAGAAGCGTGTCAAGCCTCGAAAGGCAATAGATGATAGACAATTGTGCGATTTCTATCACATCCAAATCTCTAAATCTATCACACAATTTACGATGAAGGAGCGTTCAACATGAAGCATTCATAATATCAGTTGCAACTCCAGGCAATAGGAACTACTGCGTTATGCAACTTCATATGGTTCGTTCACTGAAGGTGTCGCTCTCTAAGACAACCGACCAATAGACTTAGCATAGCTGTATTCATGAAAGTTCATATGGGAATTTCCATTGAGAAGTAAGCACTTCTTTGATGAACATGTAGCAATAATAAACGTCAGGAGCCACCGCGATTAGAAGGAGAATGAATATAATTACTTCACTCACGTCATAGCTTTAAATACGGCCTATTCTAGATCGCATAGACATTGTACTTCGACTCAATCATCATTAGTACGTAATTACCCCTTTACATATCGAGCATCATAAAAAGAGTTCTCCATCACTGTAGATTGCAGTACAACACATTCATTTAATGCATCAATAGTATTCCATCAAAAACATGAGAGCTTCATCAAGATTCAAAGGGAAAGTAATGTGCAAGCCCGTATTGTTCTTACGTAGTTAGATGGCCGGGAAAAAAAACTGTGCGCTATTAGAAAATAGATGCCAGATACATAACAACGCAAATAGCCTCGTCGGATGCATTCATTTCGTCAGATGCATTCGTATCCTCTACCTTTCCCAGCACCCGTGGAAGCTTAAATCTCTCTCTCTCTCTCTGTCTCTCTCTCCTCATCTCTCTCATGCAACCACTGTAACCACTGTGGGTCTCTCTCTTTCTGTGTCTCTCGCAGATATCTCTTTCCGTGTCTCTCTCATATATCTCTTTCTCCTTCATTTCCGCCTCTATCTACGGCTCTATTGCACCGAGCCTGCCATTGTGCACCTGCAAAAAAGCCAAAGCAACAAATACACGCACATACAACCACACCCACAGACATACATATGCATACATACTGTCACAGAGGCATACATATTCGTGTACATACTGTGCGCTATTAGAAAATAGATGCCAGATACATAACAACGCAAATAGCCTCGTCGGATGCATTCATATCCTCTAACTTTCCCAGCACCCGTGGAAGCTTTAATATCTCTCTCTCCCCCCATCTCTCTCTCATGCAACCACTGTAACCACTGTGGGTCTCTCTCTTTCTGTGTCTTTCGCATATATCTCTTTCCGTGTCTCTCTCATATATCTCTTTCTCCTTCATTTCCGCCTCTACCTACGGCTCTATTGCACCGAGCCTACCATTGTGCACATGCAAAAAAGCCAAAGCAACAAATACACGCACATACAACCACACACACAGGCATACATATGCATACATACTGTCACACAGGCATACATACTGTGCGCTATTAGAAAATAGATGCCAGATACATAACAACGCAAATAGCCTCGTCGGATGCATTCATATCCTCTAACTTTTCCAGCACCCGTGGAAGCTTTAATATCTCTCTCCCCCCATCTCTCTCTCATGCAACCACTGTAACCACTGTGGATCTCTCTCTTTCTGTGTCTCTCGCATATATCTCTTTCCGTGTCTCTCTCATATATCTCTTTCTCCTTCATTTCCGCCTCTACCTACGGCTCTATTGCACCGAGCCTGCCATTGTGCACCTGCAAAAAAGCCAAAGCAACAAATACACGCACATACAACCACACACACACAGGCATACATATGCATACATACTGTCACACAGGCATACATATGCATACATACTGTGCGCTATTAGAAAATAGATGCCAGATACATAACAACGCAAATAGCCTCGTCGGATGCATTCATATCCTCTAACTTTCCCAGCACCCGTGGAAGCTTTAATATCTCTCTCTCCTCCCATCTCTCTCATGCAACCACTGTAACCACTGTGGGTCTCTCTGTTACACTGTGGGTCTCTCTCTTTCTGTGTCTCGCATATATCTCTTTCCGTGTCTCTCTCATATATCTCTTTCTCCTTCATTTCCACCTCTACCTACGGCTCTATTGCACCGAGCCTGCCATTGTGCACCTGCAAAAATGTTGATAGTGAAAAATGTTGATAGTGAAGAAAGTGACTGTGACGAAGAAACTCTTGTGATTGACAGAGTTTCGTTCGATAATTGGTACGAACATCTTATTAATAGGGTCATCATAGGGTTATGTCATGGGCCGAGACCACCACAAGAAATATTAAGGGCTTGGTTAAAGAATAATTGGGAATCAAGGGGAGCTTTGGTTAAACATGTGCAGTACTGTCCGAGTAATTACCTGCTTTTCTTTTTTGAGGACGCCAACAGCGCTCTGCACGTTCTGACAAAAGGACAATGGCTAATTCGTAATATCCCTATCTCTCTATTTAAATGGCATATTGGTTTTGACCCAAAGGGTCCCAAACCCACTAAAATCCCAGTCTGCGTAGAATTCCCAGACCTTCCCTTGGAATTTTACCCGTGGGTAGAGAAACTAGGGAAAAATTGGGACGTGTTCTTGGCCAAAGGAATAGAAATAATATGATTAATCCTAAGTGGGATCCGCAAATACTTATAGAGGTAGATGTTTCCCAAGTTATCAAAACCCACATAAGCATAAAAGATACCTGCGGTCGAAAGTTGCATGTGCAAAAAGTCATGTATAGAAATTTGCCCAATGCATGCTATAACTGCTAGAAGCAAGGGCATCTTATTAAGGAATGCCCTCTCATCCCAAAAACTGAAGGCCAAGAAGTTTCTCATGATAAACCTGCAGTTTCTAGCAGCGGTGGGTAATCACAACCCAATGCAGAAAAAAAATGTTAATAAAGCTAAAAGGAAGCCCTTTAAGTCTGACAACTTGTTTAATATCATTCTAGATGACATCTCCAATCCCTTCGAGGATAAAGTCGATCAAGCATTACATAAAGAAATTTTGGATTGTGCCGCTAATGTTCCTAATGGTTGTGCAGATTTTAATAAGGAGAATGTGGCTGCCTACTCTAATAGCCCCCTGGACCACGGCTGGAAAGTAGTGGGAAAAAAAAAAAGTTTATTGCTCCCCTAAATGATACTGTTAACAGTAATGGTATTAGACAGGATCCTCCTTCTCTGCAGATTCCCTCTCTCCTGGATTCTCAGGTGCAAGTGGTTACCCAAGAAATTAACCTTTTGGATGAAGAGAAACTTGACAACATGGAGGAAGACATGGATGCTGATGAGATAGTTCCAATGTCTCAAGAACCGGGTGTCTCCAAAAAAGCCGATTTAAATCCTAAATCTAAAAGAAAGGAAGTCCTTAGGTCTTCCTTGGCAGTGCTCAAGCCCACTAAAAGTAGCAAGAAGTAATCTTTCTCTTTCTTATTTTTTTTCTATGTCTGACATCCTCATTTGCTCTTGTAACATAAAAGGAATCACAGATCCGACTAGAGCCAAAGTGTTCAACAATTGGTTGCTCAACCTTCCTAAGCAGCCTAATATAATGTGTCTTCAGGAGTTAAAAGTGGATGGAAATTCTCTGATGTTCAACCTTAAGAGAGTTTCTACAAGATATAAATGGTTTGTCACTAATCATAATTCTGGAAAGGGTGGTTGTGCTATTGGTGTCTCTTTACACATTCTGCATTCGTTTATTGATTTTAAAATTAGCATATCCAATCAATGGTGTTCTGTCTCCCTTGGGAACCCTTTTGATCTTACTATTGTCTCGGTCTATGCTGCTAATAATGATTCTATTCGCATTGGTTGTTGGGGGGAGATCAATGGTCTTCAAGGTCCTGTTATTATTATTGGGGATTTCAATATGGTTACTGACATTAAAGATAGATGGGATGCTAAAGGGAGAGTGATAAAAGGGGTTGAAAAAGAGGCCTGGAATAGATTGTGTAACTCCCTGGATCTAGTTGATGTTTCTTCCTCCTCTGAGTTGACCTAGTCTAACAATCAGTTGGGGGAGGCTTATACTGTTGCTAGACTAGACAGATGCTATGCTAGTATCCCTATTGTCCAAGGTTGCTGGGACGTCTGTGTTAATCTTGACCCTTCCCTGCTTATGTCCGATCACAAGCCTCTTCTGGTGACCTTCAAAAAAGGAAACCCGATTCTAAACCAAAAAAATATTTTCCACTAATTTTGAGAAGGAAAGTTCTCCTAGTAAAGCGTGGATCAACTCTGTCAAAGCTATCCTGAAGCTGTTTACTCAGCTCAAATCCTTAGCTAAGCAAATTAGAGCTAATCGTAGATAGGCCATTGCTTGATAACCTTGATGCCAACTCCCAAGATTACCATGATCTCTCCTTGAGGTTGTGCAAAGACAGGTATCTGGAAGCTAGTTACTCTCTTGCCTCATCTATAAAAAAGTAAAAAGCTAGGGATTACATCCCTCCCTTGAAAAGGAAAGCTGGTGGTCTTATTGACAACATTCAGGAGTCCTTGCAGGAGGCCAAGAGCTTCTTTATGAATGTTTTCTCTGATTCTCCCAAGTGGGGGGAGGATATTCAGAGAGCCAGAGCTACTATTGCTTCCAAAAGGAAAAAAATGATTCCTAAAAGCCTGAGCTCCATTCTAGACCTACCCCTCACTGCCGGTGAGATTAAAGAAACCATCCATAAATTGAAACCCTACAAATCTCCTGGTATTGATGGTTTTTCCAATGAATTTTTTATGGTTTTAAATGACTTTCTCACTCCTTACATTCTTTTGATTTGGGAAGAAGTTGCTGGTAAAGGGTATCTCCCTTCCCACATCAACACTGGAATTATCAGACTTATCCATAAGAAAGGCAACAAGGAAGATCTTAACAACTGGAGACCCATTACTTGTCTGAGCACTATTTAAAAGATCTTCTCCTCTACCATTGCTAGAAGACTGAGCCCGATGATGAGATTTTTCATTCTTCCTGAGCAAAAAGGATTTATTAAAGGCAGGTATGTTCTTGATGCCATCATCTCCTTGTGGGAAGGTATGGATTATGCCTTGGATAGTGGGCAAGACTTCTATTTTCTCAAAATTGACTTTGATAAAGCTTATGATAGAATTGAGTGGGACTTTGTTCTGCAATCTCTGCATGACTTGGGTCGGGGTAGACGCTTTATTAAGTATGTGAGCACTCTTTTTGGCAATGCCTATTCTAGATTGGTGATAAACGGGCATCTCTCTGATCCCTTCAAGCTTTCTAGATCCATAAGGCAAGGATGTCCCCTGGCCCCTCTCCTGTTTGTCATAGCTAGTGACTCCTTAGGTTGGTTAGTCAAGGATGCTATAGATAGAGGTCTTATCAAAGGTATTGAAATTCCCAACTCCCCCTCCCCCCTTTGCTTGCAAATGTTTGCTGATGATATGAATATTGTTCTTAAAGCTGATAATGATTCTTTGAAAGTGTTTCTTGATTGTGTGGATCTGTTTTGTACTGCTAGTGGCTCTAAGGTGAATCACAACAAAACTGGCTTTAAGACCTCCTCTAATGTCATACCTGACAGCATTATCCAACTTGGGTGTGATGTTATCAAGGAAGGTGAAGTTTTCAGACAGCTTGGTATTCCTATGGGGTTCAACATCTCCATGACTCAAAGGTGGGATTGGGTTCTAGAAAAATTCAAAAAACAATTGTTTTATTGGTATGACTCTCACAACTCCCTGCCCCATAGATGTTTTATCCTTAATCACTATGTTCTGCCTACATTGGTTTACTTCTTAGCCTGTTGGTCTCCTTCCGAAAAACAGGTTCAACAAGCTATATCTCTGGCCAAAAGGTTCCTTTGGGGAGGAAATTCTCTGTTCCAAAAAGTGGCAAAGGTTTCTTGGGAAACATGTTGTTTACCTAAATCCCAAGGGGGTCTGGGTATTTTTTTCCCTACTAAAATGGAAGATAACCTTGCTGCCAAGTGGGTTTTAAGAAGCACTACTTCTACTGACATATGGGCTATTCTGTTGTAGAGAAATTTATCCAAGTTCTACATTTCTAATTATAAAGCTTGGAGGGGAATTAATATGTGGGACATCATTGCTTCCCCCATTACTATTACTCCTGTTGGTAGCCTGATTGTTTGCAGATTTTGGAAGGCGTGGTTCAAAGCTAAAAAGTGTTCTTTCAGTAAACTATGGGAGATATATTCCTCCAAGATATTTTTGCAGGAATCCATCTGGTTTGGCATGGGAGCTCATTGCAAGAAAGAGGAGCTTTCTATCAAAGAGCACAAATGCCATAAAGTTGGTCTCATTGCTTGGAGTGACCTCATGAGTAATGGGGAAGTTATCCCTGATCAAGAGCTTGACAATAGGATTGATTTATTTGTTGCTTGTGTGCAGGTACTGAAAGACCGTAAAATGTTGTTGGAAGGCAAGCTGGACAGTGGTCTCATCTCTAATGCGAGTCTTGCTGAGGTGGCTAAGCACATCTACATAAAATTCAAGAAGACAAAGGGGAATTTTTACCATCTTGTTGCCAAACTCAACAAAAGGTGGCCTTGCAACTGGTCTCCCCATCAATGGTCCTACAAGTTTAAAGCTCTGTGGGCCTTCCCAAATCAGATTAAACACTCCTACTTAGAGTGGCTCATGATCCATAATGGTCTGTGGATTGGTCCCAGAGTCAGGAAAATTCAGAATAATGGAGGGCTTTGTACATTTTGTGGCAAGGTGGAAGATGTTAACCACTTATTCTTTGATTGCTCCCATGCCAAACACTTTTGGGCCATTGTGGAGACTTATCTACATTCCAAAAACTACCCTAGTCTCAAACAGTACTCTGTCGTCATTGGGTGCTGCAAAAATATGGACATTCTGTTATGGAACATTTGGAGAGGATATATCTTGTGGCACATTTGGTGTAGCAGGAATAATACAGTGGTTGGCAAAGGAAATAAAAATTTCCTCATTTCTCTTCCTTGAAATTTGAAAAAAGCAGTTGATAAATGCATACAATGTATCAAGGCTATCCCTGATTATCAGGAAAGCTATTGTATTATGATAAAGGACTATAAACCCTATAAATGGAGAAGTGCCCTATCCTCCTTTTACTCTGCCCAGAGGCTTGATATGGCTTTTTTTTTGTAATTCTGCTGCTAGTGGCTCTTGCCCCTTGCACAGTTTGTACTGCCCTTGATTAATCTAATTTTCCTGTTTTCTTTCAAAAAAAAAATCCAACGCAACAAATACACGCACATACAAACACACACAGGCATACATATGCATACATACTGTCACGCAGGCATACATATGCATACATACTGTGCGCTATTAGAAAATAGATGCCAGATACATAACAACGCAAATAGCCTCGTCGGATGCATTCATATCCTCTAACTTTCCCAGCACCCGTGGAAGCTTTAATATCTCTCTCTCTCTCCCCCCCCATCTCTCTCTCTTGCAACCACTGTAACCACTGTGGGTCTCTCTCTTTCTGTGTCTGTCGCAGATATCTCTTTCCGTGTCTCTCTCATATATCTCTTTCTCCTTCATTTTCGCCTCTACCTATGGCTCTATTGCACCGAGCCTGCCATTGTGCACCTGCAAAAAAGTCAAAGCAACAAATACATGCGCATACAACCACACACATAGACATCCCAAGCAGCTGTTCTGGTGGTTGGGCCTCTCGTCTCTTGAGGCGGGGGCGAGGGTTCAACCCCTACTTGCAGCACTTGTGAGGGACATGTTATCTTGGAATGATGTATCATGTGGCTGATGTGCCACAGTCTATCTTGCCCTGCGGTAGTTGTGACCGCCATTTAACTCAGCTATGTAAATCCCTATTCTTGTGGGATAATGGGGGGCATAGTTCTTGTAGGATAATGGGAGTCCCATGGGTAATTTGCCCTTCCTTGTACAATTGCAATTTCAAAGTTAAAGCCCGGGGGAGTAGACCTCGGCCGAACCTCCATTTATAAAAAAAAAAAACCACACACACAAGCATACATATGCATACATACTGTCACACACAAAGTGGTACAAATACAGATGTAAGCATATAAACAGATTAAAGTATATTCTTGAGGCATAAGTACACACATGCGTTTGGACTCATGCATCAATGCGTAATCTTTTTTTTTTTTTGAGGAGAAAAGAGGAATCTTGAAGATAGCATAAGTAGACACTTATATCCTATCAGCAGAGTATGTGGCATATAGGATTTGTTTCCACTTCCTAGGAGGGTACTCATACGTAAGGTCTAGCAAGCTTTTGCCCCTATCATGTTTAGCAGACTCTACCCACCAGATTTAGGAAGCACCTTGTTCAAGGGATATAGAAAATTCCGTTCACCACTTTGAAAGTGTTTTTTATTTCTCCTCAACCAAATCAGCCAAAGAGTATGACCTCTCTTGGTTTGCCAGAGAGCATTATGCATGTGGTTGGAGGCACCCAACAAGAATTCTTGAGCTCGATGGTACAATCCTCTCTCCGAAGGATCCATCGCGGGTGACGCGGGCTCGCTGTCCATCGGGGCGGGCTCCTATCAGTCCATCGTCCATCGCGGGCAATCGGAGTCTGTGTGTCCATCGCGCCGGGTCCATCGCGCCGGGGTCCATCGCGCCGGGGCTTGTCAATCGCGGGTGATGTCTGTCCATCGCGTCGGGGCTTCTATCCATCGCGACCTCGAAGTCTGTCCATCGCGCCAGAGGATGATGCTGGCCGGGGCTTCTATCCATCGCGACCTCGAAGTCTGTCCATCGCGCCGGATCCATCGCGGGTGATGCGGGCTCGCTGTCCATCGGGGCGGGCTCCTATCAGTCCATCGTCCATCGCGGGCAATCGGAGTCTGTGTGTCCATCGCGCCGGGTCCATCGCGCCCGGGTCCATCGCGCCGGGGTCTGTCCATCGCGCCGGGTCCATCGCGCCGGGGCTTGTCAATCGCGGGTGATGTCTGTCCATCGTGCCGGGGCTTCTATCCATCGCGACCTCGAAGTCTGTCCATCGCGCCGGGTCCATCGCGGGTGACGCGGGCTCGCTGTCCATCGGGGCGGGCTCCTATCAGTCCATCGTCCATCGCGGGCAATCGGAGTCTGCCCATCGCGGGTCCATCGCGGGTGACGCGGGCTGTCCATCGGGGAGGGTGAGGTTCTGTCCATCGAAGTCTGCCCATCGCGCCGGGTCCATCGCGGGTGACACGGGGCGGGCTTCTATCAATCGGGTGTCCTTCGCATCGGCCCCATTCTTTCGGTCCATCGCCAAGTCCTCTATCAATCGCGATTTACGGCCTGGCGGTGGCCATCGTGGGCCTGGGCGGGCCGTAGCGTCCATCGCGGGGCCGTTCCAAAGTTGTTGTTACGCATTCAATGGGCGACTGAGGGATGGCAGGCGCGTTTGGCCCACTTCATTTAAAGTAGTTTTGATGGTTCTCCTGTCGCTCGCGATGGGTCACGGGGAGATTTCACTTCGTTCCCATGGGCCCATCGTCGCGATCCCCCACCCCTAGTACCTCTAGTTCCTATTTGCTTAACCGTCTAAAAAAAAAGAAAAGAAGAGAAAAAAGATAAAAAAAAGAAGAAAAAAAAGGTAATTAAAAAAAAGAGTAAAAGTAAAAAGAAGGCATAGAGTTCCTTGGGTAAGATTAATTCTCAATCTTGCTCCTTTCTCCTTTTGCTCTTTCAAGCTTTGGTCATGGACTTTGTGGCTCCCCCTCAGTCCGTGTCCCCCCTTGAGTTGGAGTCTGTCCCAGTGGAGGTCTCTTTATGCAAGGAGTCTGTGGCGGCTAAGCAGGAAGAACTGAAGAAAACTTGCCTGATCGGCCAAATGTTTGGCCCCAGGCCCTCTCTTGATAGTGTGAGAACTTGGCTTCGCAAGGAGTGGTTCCCTCGAGGCCTAATTGTGTCCAAATGTCAATTCCTGCCGGCGAATCACCTGCTTCTTGTATTTGAGAACGAAGAGATGGCTTTCCAAGCCCTGCAAGCCGGCTCCTGGCAAGTGGGCCGGTCCACCCTTTGCCTTTTTAAGTGGACCCCAGACTTTGTCCCGAACAAGTCAAAGCCTCTTCGTTACCCGCTTTGGGTGGAGCTTCCCAACCTGCCTTTCTTCATGTATGAATTTCTTCGTGAAATTGTCTCACCGATCGGTCGCCCGATGGCCGCAAGACAGGATGTTGGGGGGTTTATCTACGATGGAGCTCAACACTCTTTCAATGCTAGATGGCATCCTCAGATCTGCGTTGAAACAGACCTGAACCAGGTCCTTCCTTCGAAGATCTCCATAAACTATGGAGATGGTATGATCTGGACACAAGAGGTTACTTACAAGAATCTGCCAAACGCGTGCTTCCGGTGCGGGCTTCAAGGTCACAGGATCAAAGACTGCCCCCTGAAGAAAAGTACCAATAAAAACAAGCTTAAACCAGATGGAACCCTAGACCCTATCCCCCAAAACGACACTCGGGGTCATCCCCACCCAATGGAGGAAGAAGAGGGAACTCGCGTTGCTGAGACGGATTCAGAAGGTTTCACTGAAGTGAGACACAAGAGGAAAGTTAGCCCTCGAAGATCAAAAACAAGGAATACTACGACAGCTGCCCCCTCGAATAACATATACTGTAACCTAGAAAAAGAGATTAATGAACTCGATTTCCCAGGGGACAACCTCTTGGAAGAAGACCCCATTGATAATTCCCTTGGGTGCTCTACCAGCAAAGAAGATAACCTAGAAGGCTACACCACGAGTAAAGAGGAAGGCTTTACTACCAGCAACGAAGACAACCCAGACAGCGAAAGCTCCGCTCTTGGCCCTACCCTCCCGGTATGCTTTCCAAGACTACCGCAACAAAAGTCCAAGCTTAAAGGTAAACAACCTTCCGGCATGCCTTGGAAGAGCCCCCTCAAGAGTAGGATCCTAAGTCAAGAAGTAGGGAAGAAAAAAGAAGACCACAAGAAGAAAAAAGATCGGGTCCCTCCCCTCAAAGAGGGCAACCATCATTAATGAAATTCACATCTCTAAACGTTAGGGGTCTGTCTGACCCGTCAAGAGCTTCGATTCTTGGCCAGTGGTTCAAGGACATGTGCTTCGCCCCTGACTTTATTTGCTTACAAGAGGTTAAAATCGACGGTGAGGATCTACAAAAACGGCTCAAATGCATGTCTCCGAACCACCTTTGGTTCTCCACTTCTCATCCTAGAGGGACAGGGGGTGCTTCTATCGGTATTAGTCACGCCTTGTCTAACAATGTGACCTCGACTTTTGAAGGTCGGAATCATCGTTGGATTGCTGCCTCTTTCGGGTCTCCTTTCCAGTTCACTGTGGTCTCAATTTATGCCCCTAATGGGGAAACAGATAGAATGGATACTTGGGCTTCCCTTGACTCCCTCTCACACAATGTTCTGATTTGTGGGGACTTCAATATGGTTGAATCTCCTGAGGACCGATGGAATAACAAAGGAAAAATTATTGACGGTCAGGAGAAAGAGATTTGGGATAAAATCAAGCTCCATCTCGACCTGGTCGAAGTGAAAGACAACCAGAGTTTCTCCTGGTCTAATCTCCAGTCGGGGGACTCTTTGAGGAAAGCAAGGCTTGATAGATGCTACATCGACCAGAACATCATCCTTCAGTGGGGCATTCCTTCGATTTCTCAACACATGGACCTCACAATATCAGACCACTATCCGATTACTCTGTCCTTCAAACCAATTCCCATGCTCCAGAAAGCTCCTTGGTTTCAGGCGTGTCAGACATCATTTTCCCTCCCCTCTGTCCACCAGGAAATTTCTGAGGTGTGGACGGAAGCCTTTGCTTACTGTAATGAACCGGCTAAGTGTTGGAGAAACGCGGTAGAAAGGACTCGTAAAATTCTAATCAGGACTCAAAAGGCTATTAGGGAAATTCGAAAAAAAAGAAGAGAAACGGTGTACCGGAGGCTCTCACGGCTTGAAGAAGAGGTGAACAAAGGTAAGCTAAATTGCCAACAGGGTCTGTTGAAAATCAGGGGTAGACTAAGATTAGAGGAGGAGGTCCAAAGGAAAAATCTCCAAATTTTCTTCAAAGATTGGTGGGCAGGGAAGGCGGACAAACCAACGAAAGAGATGTGTAACATCCTCAAAAGGAAACAAGCTAGGGAATCCATCCCCCTAATGGTCGATAACAATGGAACTGAATGTTGCACGGAAATGGAGAATAGAACTCTCATCGTCGAACATTTTACCAACCTTCTCGGGGTCTCGACTCCTCTTTCCCCCCACAGGCGCGACTCCATGGCAACCATCTCAAGGGTTGCTCAAACCAGAATCCCACAGAACTTGATTGCTCTTCTGGATGCTAATATCTCCGAGAATGAAATTATCGAGGTTATTGATGCCCTTCCCAATGGGAAAAGCCCGGGTCCAGATGGCCTTACCAATGAGTTCTTTAAATCCTTCAAACTTCAGGTGGCCACCCCCCTGCGCCTCGTGTGGCAAGAGGCTCTCTCCTTCGGTGCCCTCCCTGAGTGCCTGAATAATGGCGTCATCAAGTTAATCCACAAACGGGGAGATAAGAACAAAATTGAAAACTGGCGTCCGATTACCATGCTCCAAACTGGATACAAGATAATTGCAAAAGTTATCGCCAACAGAATCTCCTGTCATTTAAAGTCATGGCTGTGCGAGGACCAGAAAGGTTTTATCAAAGGTAGATCTATACTTGAAGCAATTATTGATATTTGGGAAGGCCTTGCTTTTGCTGAGGAGTCTGCTCAAGATCTAGTTTTCATTAAGATCGACTTCGACAAAGCGTATGACAGATTGGAATGGGACTTTATTCTTCAATCATTGAAAGACCTTGGATGCAGCCAAAAGTTCACGAAGATGGTTTCCACGCTTCTTGGAAATGCTTCAACTAGAATAAACATCAACGGTAAGCTCTCTGAGCCCATTCGTTTAAAAAGATCAATTAGGCAAGGCTGCCCTCTGGCTCCTTTACTATTCGCCATCGCCTCAAATGGACTCAGCTCCCTATTAAAGCATCACATGGACGCCGGCAATCTCAAGGGCCTCTCCTTACCTCTAAATCACGGCCAAATGGTTGTAAGACTTTTTGCTGATGACATGAATGCCTTTGTGCATAACGATATAAATAGCATTGAGGTGTTTTGGTGGTGCCTCCACACCTTTTGTATGGCATCAGGCTCAAAAATCAACCATGCTAAAACTGCTTTTAGAGCGATCAGCGGGCCTTCTCCCCAATTGTTGGTCGATCGGGGGTGTCAAGTTATCCCTAGCGGTCAAGTCTTCCGTCTCCTCGGCATTCCGATGGGTTTCGATATCTCAATGGACCAACGATGGAACTGGGTACTATCCAAGTTGGATAGCAAGCTGAATCAATGGAAAGGTATGCAAGTCAACCTGGCAGGACGTGCTATGGTTATTAACACCTTTATGTTGTCTACAATTATTTACTTTATCTCGTGTTGGAGACCTAAGGAGAAAGAATTGGCCAAAGTTGAAAGAATCTGCAGGAACTTCCTTTGGACTGGGGACCCCAACAGAAGGGGGGTTCCCAAAATCAAATGGGAAACTTGCATTAGCCCTAAAGACTCAGGAGGCTTGGGTATTTTGGATATTGCTGGATTAGCTGACAAGCTGGCGGCTAAATGGCTTATCAAGGCCTGGAGCAATAGGGAGTCCTCTTGGGCTAAATTGATCTTCAGAAACACGGAAGACTTTACCTTTGTCGGCCTCCCTGGTTGGAAGGACATAGGGATTCTCATGCTTTTGTTCTCCCCCCACCCAGTCTGCCCTAAAGGCTCTAGCCTCGTGTGTTCCTTATGGAAGAATTGGAACAAGGCCAAACAGTTCATCAGAATCAGCGATGATTGGAAGTGGGCAGCTGGCATAAGACAAAATGACTCTATTTGGTTCCCGATCAGGGGCATTCGGGGAGTGGAATCTTGGAACCTCCAAACTGCAAGGCGGTTATGGAACAAGGGGTTCAAACAGTGGAAACAGCTCTGGAAACAAGAGACCTGCCAGTGGAATAGGTTCAAAGATTTGGATCCGAGACTTGGCATTACCTTTGAGGAATGGACTCTTCTTCAAAGCAGGTGTTTAGCCTGGGACCGCTCAACTACCCGCCTTCTCTGCGGTCAGGATCTTCCTTGCTCGGAGGGCCTCAAATGGAGCAATGGTAAGAAGCTTTCCAGAATCCCGAACTTCAAAGGGGATTTGGATGTTCACCACACCCTTAACAAGAGATGGGGCCTTGCTTGGACCAAACTTCGGTGGGAGCTAAAATTCATGTCTCTTTGGCACCCCCTAATTGAGGTCAAAAAGTCCGTTCTCATGTGGCAGGTCTTGCATAAGGGAATCTGGACCAATGCAAGGGCTAACAAAATCTGTGGTGTGCCGCCATGGTGCAAGCGGTGTCTTCGGTGCATCGAAGATTTGGCCCACCTGTTCTTTGATTGCCCCAAGTCCCGTGTTGTCTGGCATCACGTGTCCCGGGTTTTGAGACTAACGAGTCAAATCAACTGGCAACAAGTGATGTTGGGTGAGGCGATCGGATGCTCAGCGAGGCTATGGAATGCCATCAGAGGTGAGGCTCTCTGGAAGATTTGGAGAGAGCGCTGTGCCGTCAATTTCGGCCAAACTCCGAAGGAATGGTCGATCGAGAAATCCTTGTTTCTCCTTGGTAAAAGGATCTCCCGAGTCAAGAGATCACCACCGTTTAGACATCACTGTATTTATCTCCTGGAAAACAACAAGTTGAAACCCAAATGGGTCCCACATGAGGGTGATGGTAATGTTATCCGCCTCATTTGTAATGCCTTGTAGCTTGCCATACTCCTCCCCTGCGTTGTGGGATTCGGGAGGTCCCATGGGCACTAGTCCCATTCACTTGTAACTTTTTCTCTTTAATATAATTAAAGTCCGGGAGATTAGGCTAAGGCCGAACTTCCTTTATTTAAAAAAAAAAAAAGAATTCTTGAGCTCGCAAATGATAAATTCTTTCCAACTTTATATAAGGAATGAGGTACTACCAAAATTTCTTGGAATGACTACGCTAGGCAAAAAGGTGATGTAAATATTCCTCCCTGCCACAAAAAGAACAAAAACCTCCATTAATATTACTTTTCTTGGCCGTATTTCCTGTACACAAGCATTATGGATGATGAGCCACTAGAGATAAGACTACTTGATTTGAGGACAATACTTGATTTACTTTCGCATTATGCTAGAAGGATCCTTTTTGCTTCACTTTATTTTTGAGCTATGTGGATTAAATTGTATGCTAGAAGGATCCTTTTTGCTTCACTTTATTTTTGGGATATTTCAAGGTTCTTGAAGAAATGTTTTTAGCTTCCTCATGGCTCTTGGTTTTGTGACTACCCATGCTCTTGGGATTATGTCCAAACCAGATTCAAGGTGTTTTCAAAGGTTGGGGGATGGACCTTACATTTGGAGGATCCATTGAGTCATGAATACTGGGGAGAAAATCATATCAATGTGCTTCTATGCTTTTTGTTGGTAATATGAGTAGCACATTGGATGCAAGGAATATTTTTTAACACGTTCTCATGTTTCCTTATACCTACATTTTGATTTGTAGTATTGCTTTGAGGAGTTGTACATCTATACCTATTTTTAACTTCCCTCTTTTATCTTAACAATCCATGTGTTTATAACTTATTATTCAGATAATGAAGTTCCTTTGAAAGAAGGAAATTGCCTCTTTCATTTTGGATATTCTTTTGGACTATAGTTTCTCTTTTTTTGTAGATTTTTTGCCACAAATTTTTCTAGGTCTAGTGACTACCCACTCATGGGATTGTGTTGGGACCCGCATAAGATCATCTCCAAACAAAAGAGTTATTGCTACTTCTAACGGTGCTTGTAATTGTTTTCTCTTACCTTTTTTGAAGATGACAAAGCTTAGGAGGGGAGGGTGTTGGAAAGACCCTTGGATCCGTGTTTGAAGCATTGGACACTTGGAGGATTGAAGGCTTAGGTGGTGGTCTTCAAATTTTTCAAATCTTTTTTTTTTGAAATTCCTTCATAGGAACTCCTCTTTATTTCCTTTAAGATATTAAATTCGAACCCCCCTAAGGATAAAGGCACTTCTTTTTAGAGAAATCCTTTCTTCTGATATTGGAAAGATATTTGTCTTTATCAAAGAAGCACATACACCCATTTTAAATCTTAAGAATTCCTTTCTTATTTTATTCATATCTCTTAGGATATCCTTAGTTTTCAGCACATGTGTATTCCTTTTCATTTTGACCCCTTGTCGTTTTAATTTCCCCCTCTCAATTTCTATAAAAAGAGCGAAATTTCTTGTATTGGGAGTCCCTTGGCCAAGGCCTTGTGGCCACTATTTTGAATAGAATGCAGGTTTCATTTTGTATTCATTATTCTCCTTGTATGGATGAAATTGGTCCTTGTATGTAGGTTTAGCATTTGGGCTTTGCATGTGTGTGAGCTTGCGCACCATTTTGAAAACAAGTGATTGGCACTAAATGGTTATAAGGGCTAAAACATAAGCCCGGTGGAATAGGATATATGTATAAGGCTAGGCTTATTGCACAAATTTATGCTCAAGAGAAGGGTATTGATTTTGATGAGACCTTTGCTCCCACATTCCAAATGGAAACCATTTGTAGCTTGTGCACTTTTAGCTCATCATGGTTGAAACGTACATTAAAACTACATGAAATAGTGTATGTATTTTAGCCTCATGGGTTTGTGTAGAAATGGCATGAAAACAAAATATGCAAGTTCTAAAAGACATTCCAGGAATTGAAGTAAGATGTTTTAGGTATAAAAGGATACATGCCTACAAACAAAATGTGGATTTGAAAATAGTCCAACTAAGAGCACATTATACATTAAGCATGCAAATGATGTAGTTCTGCTCATTTTTGTACACATTGATGACATGATACTAACTGCTCCTCATGAGAACATATTGCTGAATTAAAGCCGAATTTGCATGCTACTTTTGACATGTCAAATTTGGGGAGTTTGCATCACTATTTGAGCATTCTATTTATGCAAGTTGATAGGGGAATAGTTTTGTGACAAAGAAAATACATGGAAACAATATTACAATGTTCTGATCTTGAAGCGTTCAATCCTATTACCAATCCCATGGAGATAGATCAAGGCTTGAGTCTTCATGAAGTTGGAGATGCATTTGATGTTTTTCTCTATCAAACAACTCTTGGATGCTTGAATTGATTACGCATAACCTAGCCTAATATTCATTTTGTTGTCTATTGAATGTGCATGTCTATCCATAACCTAGATGGCAAGCATTGCGAGGCAATTAAGCACACCTTTTATTGCTTTTAAGGTTTGTTAGACTACTTTATCCCAAGGGGGATCATTACCAAGATACTTTAATGCTTCAAATTGGGCTGGTTACCATAGCATTCATAAGTCCACCATTGATTTTTGTTTCATGTTTGGTAGCTCATGCATATCTTTGTTGAGTAAGAAGTATCCTATGGTGGCCACTTCTAGTTGTGCAGTTGAGTATAGAACACACCTTTCACATCTACTATTGAGTGTGTGTGTGTGTGTGTGTGTGTGTGTGTGGATCAGATCCATTTTGGTTGATTTGGGCATTGGTTGGTCTTTTTCCATTTCTAACAATCAAAGAGCATTGGTATTTGCAAGGAAACATGTGTGGCATTCTGACATAAACCACATTGAGGAGTACTATCATTATGTTAGGGATATACTCTCTACTAGAGAGATTAGTTTGGCTTATGTGCCCACATAGGATATGGTTGAAGAACTTTCCTCAAAGCTTTACCTAGAGAGAACTTTAAAGCTTTTCACAAAGTTTTGGACTTACTTCCTTTTTTGAGTTGATTTCACTCTACATAGATTGGCACTTCCTTACACATGAGTGCCAGTTCCTTGTTCACTACATCACTCCCAAGAGGCATTTATCTTATATATTTTGGTAGTAATTTGTGAACACACTTAGGACTATGAGGGAAATTTCCTTTCTTAGGAGGTTTTTTTCCTTAATTCGGTATATATGCTCATAAACATAAGGGTTCATTTATCTTTTTTACTTGATTTGGTAATACGCTTTGTGTTGTGTTATTTTCCAAGCTTCTTCTTCTTCCTTGTTTTATTTTGTGTGCCTTTGTGGTCCTTGAAATCCGACACTTTCTACATCAACAAAGGGTGAATCTCTACATGTAATTTGTTATGATTTGCTAGATGTTTATCTTTTTAATCTATAGTTGTCTCCAAAATGAACTATACCCTATTTACTTGTACTTATAAAGGTTCCATTACGTCAATATCATCCAATTGAGAAAAACATTACCAAAACCTCTAAACATCTTTAGATTATAGCTAAAGGCATCTATTGATGACATGAAAAAGAATTTCTATTTTATTGTGTAGATGTTGATGGGAAGTGGAATATAATTATACATACCCATCACTCTAGCTTGGGATGGAATCGTCATAAGGTAAAAACCTTGCAAAACGTGATACAATCAGGTGTGTCTTTACCAACGATTATGTCACTTTTGTCATGGAAAACGAAGACTTTAACGTTCAAATTTTAAAGAAGGTCTAACTATCCATTGAAGCGCCAATATGACTCTAGCTTGGGATGGAATCTTCATAAGGTAAAAACCTTGCAAAACGTGATACAATCAGGTGTGTCTTTACCAACGATTATGTCACTTTTGTCATGGAAAACGAAGACTTTAACGTTCAAATTTTAAAGAAGGTCTAACTATTGCGAACGATGTGATGGAAGGTCCAAGTTTGCATGTAGAAGAGGAAGAAGATATAGCAGCATGGTTAGAAACAAGAAAATCATTCCCTTGATATGGAATTTTTCTATATGTGACGAATATACAAGGGCATGAAGAAAAAGAGGAGACCATATAGGGTGTTGCATTGGTTGAGCATGTAACAAGCCATCACAGAGGAAAGAAACCACCTCTCAAGTGCATCATAGATGAAGCTAATTCAAATGCTAAGAAGGTAATCAACTACACAAAGAACCTAATGAAGAAGCTTCTTTTCTAGTTTATGAAATTGTTCTAGGATGGATTCAAGAAAAGGGAAGTACAAATTGATATTCAACGTGATCTTGCATATGACACAAGGACTGTGCTGAGGAAATTTATGGAAGATGCAAACGAGGTAGATGAGGAAGAGCCTCTAGAGACATTGATGGAAATGATCTCAATCAAATAAATGATTTAGGCACCAAGGAAAACCCTAGTCCCATACTCATTTCTACATGGTTATGGGATCATGCTAAGTTTCTTTCAAAGGTAACTTCTTTTATGAAAGCTTATGCTCATATATTTACCTAACATGAAAAGGACTTGAAAGGAGTGACTCCAAGTTTTGGAAAACATAGAATCCCACTTATTGAAGGAGCCAAACCAATACGGAGTAAATTCTAGAGGTTGAATCCAAAGTAAAGTGAGGTTGTTTAGCAAGAGATATGACAAATGGAGGATGCTAACATTATAATCCCTCTTGAGAACTTTGAATTGCATTCTCCAAGGGTGCTTATGCTGAACAAGAACATCAATAAAATTTGGATATGTTTGGATTTTAGAGCACTCATTAAGGTAATGATTCTAGATTGATTCCTTATGCCATTCACAGAATAGGTTATTGAAGAAGTGGCTGGGCATACATTGTATAGCTTTATGGACGGGTTTAGAAGGTATAATCAAATATCTATTCACCTATAGGATTGAGCTGAGAAGACTTTAATCAAACCTTGGGGTACTTATGTTTGTGCTAAAATTCCATTCGAACTCAAAAATTCTCTAGGAACTTTCAATAGGATGGTGAACCTCTCTACCTTTGGAAGCTCTTTGAAAGTTCTTGAATGGTTTATCCTTCTTCTCAAGTACTTTTATTAGTACTCATGGATTTATTAGATGAGAATTTTGTACAACTACAAGAGGTCTCCAAAACATGCAAGGAAACTAAGCTAAAATTGAATTCAAACAAGTGCTACTTTCTAATGACAGAAGGCATTGTTCTTGGACATGTAGTGTCTGCCAAAGGTAGGTGCCCCTACTCAAAAAAACTATATTATTGTTGAAGTTACCTAGGCCAAAAAGGCACTGAAGGAAATACAAAGATTTTTGGGACATACATGATATTATAGAAGGCCTATCAAGACGTATGCAAACATAACTCCACCACTTGCCAAGATTATGTGTAACTATGTGCCATTTAAGTTAGAAGAAGAAGAAGAGGAAAATTCAAATTTGCAGATCAAAAGTGTTGTAACATTGACATAATAGGACTTTCCATGTGTATAATTTCAATGCCCTAAACTTAACTCAATACCCATGATTCATTCTTCTTTAAATTCTTATCCATGTACCTTACTTTTGTGTGTGTAATTTCAATGCCCTAAAAGTAACACAATACCCCTAACTCTTTCATATGAACTTGATTTTATTATCACCAACAATAGTTCATTAATTTAAAATAAACCGAAAAAACAACATTACCATAACCACTTGTCCACATACAATGAATGATCTAATCACATATAGGAAATTCCAATAGTAACCAATTACTCTATAGTTTTGAAATGACCTACATGAAGGGACTATTAGCTCATATATGGATTTCCTTAGCACATCCTCTTAGATTTTCTTTGCCTTGAATCGCTTTGTGCTATATAGATGTTCTTTTCTTACATCTAGGGTTTTTGCCTTGTGTGTTTGCAAACTCTTCATCAAGATTTCGTTATAAACCATTTGAATGGTAATAATTGTACATGTGGTATCTTAGGACTATTATTTTTTTCTCTTTCCATTTCTACGAAATCTTCCAATCCATGTAATTGAACTTTATCCATTAGTAAAAGACATATGCTCCATTCAAATCTTAACAATCCCTACTTTGAATCTTAACAATCCTTTTTTTACTCAATGTCAATGCTAGTTTTGCATAAGCATATAGAATTTTGATTTCAAACACCACATATAAAATTTCCCTAGTGCAACTAATATGAAGATCTTCCTTGGAGAATATCTTGTCTTTTTCTCTTTCCGAATTGCTTCATTATGTATATATGTAAAAATCAGGGAAAAACATAAGGGCAAATTTAGGCAAGAAATGGAAATCAAAATCTATTCTTCTATGGTTTTAAAAGGAGGAAAATAGTCCAATTTATAATTTTTATGAAGAAACAAATACGGACTTTTTTCCTTAATTTGCACCCTCATGTTTTGAGACTTGTGGATGTTTTCCATTGACCAAAATCTACACTTAGCTTAGATATTTGCTTTTGCATTGGTTGCAACTGTGATGGAAATGTACCTTCTTAGGTGAGCTCAATCAAGGTGCACTTAGAAGTAGAGTATCACTGATATTTTCAAGGAAACTGAGGTCTTAACAATGGTGTCCATTGCCTGCTTCCAAGGTGACTAAATTACCCATGTAATCAATGTTACATGTATACAAATCATAGCTTCGTACTCGATAGTTACAAAAAAATGCAATGAACTGAGAGGGTGGTCCAGTAAGTGAAAATTGATTTAGGTAGAATATTTATGTAGGTGAAAACTAAAGGTCTAGGTCAAATAGAAACATTAGGACTCAAGAGATTTTGAGCTCTATGAAGTCAATTCTACCATTGTTGTAATAATAAACTCTAGTAATCATGTCGAGATAAACATCTTCAGGGAATCCTAGAGAGAAGCCTAGTATTGAGAAAGGATGGATGACCATCTACACTAGCTTTAATGGAAAATCACCTTTCATATCATGTAGTGCACGAGATAAGGTGAACTTTTGATCGATTAAGAAAATGATGTATCATAATAATATAAGAGAAATCATGGATTTGTGAATTGTAACAGGTCCTCAATTAAGAGAGGGCACTTCTCAACAATTAAAAAGATGAAAATATAATAATCATGATGATGGCGTGTAGCTTGGGGAGTAGCTTTGGGAATGTTCAATGCTTTTGGCATCATTTTTAACGTACCTAAATAAGTCCAATGTAATTATTTTCCCATGGATGGCTGTATGTTTAGGATCTTGAATACTCATGCAACTTGGAGATGCACTTGCACATGGTAGCCAATTCGTAAAGAATTGGGAAAAAAAAATCTTCATCAATTAAGATGTGGCTTCTTTCTTCGACTTATTTGAAGCTTTGCAGGACAATTTTTTGATACTAGACTCATGGTTTTCACTATATCATAGAAGGCTTGGCAGAGAGGAATGATGGATTTATGTACATTCTTGATAGAGAGGAGGGTAAAATGCAAGAGCTAGAGACCCTTAGTCAACTGTCCAACCTCTCTTAGAACTAGAAATCACTCAACTAGTTGATCCTTTGTTAAGATATCCAATGACATATTCCACTAGATTATTTATAACTTTGTACATTCCAAGATGTTTTGGTGTCTCCATTGTGCAAGACATAAGAAGGATTCATGAAAGTAAAGGTAGTGATGATGTACATATCTCACAATATCATTTTAATTTTCAAGATGGTTGTATGATATGTCATCTTCCATGTGTTAATGGATGAGAGGAGAGTGTAGACCTTGGCAAGAGTTGTCTGTATATGGAATTTGTTTATATGTAGTAATTTGGTAAGGCTTCTTTGTATTAGTAGATTTTGTGATAAGCTTCATCATAACTCAATGTGCCCCTCATTTGTAGGAGTGATAGATACTCACTTCAAAGAGCTTCTTCTGAGCTCATGCTCATGATATGTATGCATTGTGGGGTGCATTTGTGAAAATGCATTCATTCTTAGTTCTATACCCACTATTAGGCACCAATGCAATTAATGCGGTTGTCATATTATTGAACCAATGTTCTATGATATAGTCTTGTGGTTGACTACCTTGAGTCTATAATTGCACTTTAATTGGAAGGTGGGGTTTACTTGGAATCATTCTAGCATATATTTGGTATCAAACATCTTCACATGGGATAATAATATGTATGGCTCACAAGCATCAGTATGCCATTGTATGATACAACTATTTGCTTGATATATTTTTTTTCAAGTTTGATGGTGCACTGATGTGGTTGGTCATAATAGGAGCCACGATTGTAATAAGCACATACAATCTTACTAGAAAACTTGGAAAAGAATATGAGCAAGCATCAAAGTGCTACAATAAATGTTTCTCAAGAGTGAATCACCACACTGAACATATCTACAAGTCTCTTCAACACATGCATAGAGAAAAATGCTCCCCCTCTATCTGTGATATTTTATGTAAAACTCCTTATTCTAAGCATAACCAACATGTGTAATTAGCCAGTCTATCTTGTTAAGCGTTTAAGGCCTTGTTGTACACACCAATGTTCCATTGAGTAGCATTTCTACAAACTAAAGGATGATGACCAAGATTTCTACACCTCTGAACATTCTTGTAATTTGAAATGTGATGCCCGTGGACTAGGAAATGTTGTCACTTAATTTGTGCCCAAGCAATATAAGAGGCTAGCAATACCCTTTTGAGTAGATCCTATTCATATTAATATGCATTTCATATGGTAATAATAAAAAAGAATATTCATGTATGCCCTTCCACTAGGAGGAAAGACTTAATGTCCTATTGATAGTTCAATGGAGATAATACATCAACAGATTGGGGCATTTCACATAGGCTCAAACCTCAATTGTTGCTTTGGTTCATTTTGAGGAGAATCAATAGGGATTCTGATTCTCAAGCTTGATTCATGGGATACTTTGTGTGTGCATGTATGTGTGTATGTTTATGTATTTGTGAGTGTATGTGTGTGTATGTAAGTATGCATGTAAGTATATGCCTTTGTGTGTGTGTATGTATGTGGGTATGTATATATGTGTGTGTATGTAAATATATGCATATGTGTGTGTATGTAAGTGTGTGTATGTGTATGTGTAGGTGTATGTGTATGTGTATGTGTATGTGTATGTGTATGTGTATGTGTATGTGTATGTGTATGTGTATGTGTATGTGTATGTGTATGTGTATGTGTATGTGTATGTGTATGTGTATGTGTATGTGTATGTGTATGTGTATGTGTATGTGTATGTGTATGTGTATGTGTATGTGTATGTGTATGTGTATGTGTATGTGTATGTGTATGTGTATGTGTATGTGTATGTGTATGTGTATGTGTATGTGTATGTGTATGTGTATGTGTATGTGTATGTGTATGTGTATGTGTATGTGTATGTGTATGTGTATGTGTATGTGTATGTGTATGTGTATGTGTATGTGTATGTGTATGTGTATGTGTATGTGTATGTGTATGTGTATGTGTATGTGTATGTGTATGTGTATGTGTATGTGTATGTGTATGTGTATGTGTATGTGTATGTGTATGTGTATGTGTATGTGTATGTGTATGTGTATGTGTATGTGTATGTGTATGTGTATGTGTATGTGTATGTGTATGTGTATGTGTATGTGTATGTGTATGTGTATGTGTATGTGTATGTGTATGTGTATGTGTATGTGTATGTGTATGTGTATGTGTATGTGTATGTGTATGTGTATGTGTATGTGTATGTGTATGTGTATGTGTATGTGTATGTGTATGTGTATGTGTATGTGTATGTGTATGTGTATGTGTATGTGTATGTGTATGTGTATGTGTATGTGTATGTGTATGTGTATGTGTATGTGTATGTGTATGTGTATGTATGTGTGTATGTTTTTGTGTGCATTTATATGTTTATGATTATGTATTTGTGAGCATATATGTGTTTATGTAAGAATGCATGTAAGTATGTGCTTAAGTAACTATGAGCCTATGTGTGTGTGTATATGTTTATATTTCTGTGTATGTGTGCCTCTATGTGTGTGCATGTAAGTATGTGTGTATGTATGTGTATATGGTTATGTCTTTGTGTGTGTATGTAAAGTAATGTATGTGTGTATGTTTATGTTTTTTTGTGTGTATGTATATAAGAAGGTGTGTACGTTTATGTCTTTCTGTTTGTATGCAAGTATGTGTGTATGTATTTTTGTATGTGTTTATGTCTAATGTCTGTGTATGTGTGTATGTGTGTATGTATGTATGTATGCTTATGTTTATGTGTGTATTTGTGTGTGTTTATTGTGTATATATGTGTATATATGTGTGTTTATGTGTGCATGTATGTATGTATGGGTGTATGTATGTGTATACATATATGCGTATGTATAAATATCTACCATTGTGTGTATGAATGCATGTATCTATGTGCACAAAAATATGTATGAATGTTTATTTGTAAATTTATTAACTATACTATCAATTAATTTACTTCATTGAAACTCTTTTTTAAATAAGATCAATCCAGATAAATTCTAATAAAGATTTAAAATCATTCTAATAAGCATCTTAATCTGAACTGCATCGATGTGAACTATGTAAACTTTAATGCATAGATCAAAAGCTATGCAATCATTGATCTAGCCAAAAACACACTAAAAACCCTTGGTAAAAATAAAACTATCAAGTCATCATAATAAAGCTAATGAGAGACTGTGTGAGATACTAAGATAGAGAGAGAGATAGAGTTATAGCAATGAGAGAAATACATGGGGAAAGGTATGAATGAATGAGAACAGTTCTAGATTTTTTTCTATTATTCATTGTCTCTCTACATTGCTCTCTTCTAAGAGAAGTTTTGTGACAATCTCCCTTAAGACTATAGAGTTTTTTGTGTTTATAACTCTTTTAAAGATTTTTCAATTCCTACAAAGATGTCATGAACCATTGAACTTAATTCAAAAAGCTCTAAAATAGCTATTTATTCAACTATCAAAATTACGTCAATGCTCTTCAGATCTATAATGTATCATTTTCTAACAATCAAATATGGCCATATGGCATATAAGGAATAAATATTTGCACTTATTTTTGCTCCAAAAAGGAACCACAAAGATACACACACATGAACCAAACATAGAAACCTACTACCTTGAGCACATACTAGTCTTCATGCATGCATGCATACATACATACATACACAAGTACATACATACATACATACATACATACATACATACATACACAAATACATACATACATACACACATACATACCTCTACACATACACATACATGCATATAAATGCACACACATACATACACACACACATACATGCATACACATACACATGCACAATTGACACAAATCCATCTTTACCTGCACACATATACAAACGCACATTCTAGTGCCCATGTACACATTACAGCCACCACACATGCTCATGCACACACATAGACATGCCTACATGCTCACATATACACATGCACACACACCTCCTCTCTCTCTCTCTACACACACATACATACACACACACATATATATAGTGTTTGTGTTTGTGTATGTATATGTATATAGCATCTATACAACACACATGCACATATACATAGCATATATACAATGCATACACAACATATTTAATCATGAGTTGTGGGAAGAGATGAATAAGGAGAGAGGGATGGGATATGGAAGGAAAGGGAGGCATGTGTGGTGAGAGAGCATTGACAAGAGAGAATTCAATAGCATGTATAGGAGGGAAGGTAACCAACCCATCTATGTCATTTCTATCAATATCCATCTCTATGTACAATTGTGTGCTATTGTATGGTTGTTCTATGCAAAATATTATGGTTTTTCGTGTTCTCTGAAGATGAAGTTTCAAAATCAAAGGAGTAGCCAAGAGAGGAATCAAAGGATTTGTTGGTGCCAAGGGAAATTCCAAAGAGATAGATGAGTGAAATGGCCCTCAAGAGGATTTTAGCACCCCTCCCTATCGAGATGTAGAAACACATTTGAAGGATAGCTTCTAGGGGAAGCAGAGATAGAGAGAGAGAGAGAGTAATAGTTTGCAATTGAAATCTTTGGTGTGGTTTCTATTTGTGGGAACAAAGACAAAGGAGAGCAAGGATGAATGGAAAAGTAGAACAATGTGTTCCTCTTTTAGAATTTGTGGTGTCATTTGGCTCGAGATTTCTTCTGAGGCGGAACTTGAGGGGGCCTTTGTCATTTCCTTTGAGATATGATTCTATAGGAATCAAAGAATTTATAGGAACAAGATAAACAGTGGAGAAAAATTATTTTGGAGTCTTCTTAGTCTTTGTCTATGGAGAGAAAACTAGAGAGATTATTTATATCTTTATATTTTGATGGTCCAAACTCTAACAATGCCAATTAAATTCCATCAGCTTTGTCTATAGACTTCCCCTTCCTAAGAGAGGTAAGCCACTAAAAACTGCTAGGGAAACTATCCATGCATCTCATGTCATTAATCAGAAGTGCAGCATGTTAAAGTGCTTAACCCCAACCATGAGAGTCCATCTATGCCGAAAGTGTTTTCCGATAATCTTCAAAGAGGCCCAAGTCAGACATTCTAGTTCCAATACCTTGCCTCAATAGACTTGGGAATGCCACCTTCTCATGCATAATTCAAGCCCACAAAAGGGATGCTCTCACATGTCCCAAAAAGTGGATCCAAGGAAAAACTTAGGATGGGATCAATATAACATTATGTACATGACACATCAAACACCTTGATCCTTTGTAGACAAAAGGTCCTCAAAATCATGCTCTCCTAGTTCTAATTCAATCCTACAAAAAGGTGCTATCCCATGTCCAAAAATCACAAATTAAATGCCAAGGTACGAATGGATCAACAAAACAATCGATTTGACACATCAATAGCTAGCAAGTACATAATAGGTGGAGGAGCCTTGGTTGATACACACATACTTACATATAGACATACACATACACACACTTACATACACATATACACATACCCACATACATACACATACACACATACACACGTACACACATACACACATACACACATACACATAGACATATACATAGACATAGACATAGACATAGACATACACATACACATACACATACACATACACATACACATACACATACACACACATACACATACACATATGCATACACATACACATATGCATACACATACACATACACATACACATACACATACGCATACACATACGCATACACATACGCATACACATATGCATACACATACGCATACACATACGCTGTGGTCACGATTTGAAGCCATTGCTTTCGGCATAAGATGTTTTGAAGAGGCTGAACCGCACCATTCGGGATGCTTTGCGATGTTATTTCTGGGAAAACCAAAGTCAAAAAGGATTTTAGGATCACTTTCCTATTGTGCCAACAAGAGGACGTGTGCATGCGGAGGATCTTCTTCCTTCTTGGCAGGTATATGCAAAAGGCAAGGAATGACAACGAGAAGAAAATTTCCATTCTGGAAGGGGACTCGGAGAAAAGGGTAGCGCATGCATGGGAGGGCTATCAGCGTCGGTGATCAGAGAGAGGCGCTGTTAGAGGAGATTTTCTGAAGAACCGAAGGGAATTGCATCGAATTCGATGGGAGGCAGTATGCACAGTTATCAAGGCGATACTGAGGAGCATGGAGTTTATCTGTTATAGAAGCTTGTTTTCCAAGGGCTGTGATCGGCATACGATTTTCTAAAGCTTCAAAGATGTTTATCGATTTAGCTTTTCTCAGATTGGATGTTAGAAACGTTGTATGGCAAGGAAGTGATGAAAACGGGCAGTTGTGCATGTCTTTTGGTGCATGCAGAAAAGGAGGTTGCGCATATAGGAAACAGGGAGACATATGATTTTCTTCTAGTCCACGAGGGCTGATTGTCCAGTCTGATTTCCTGGGACGCTTTGGAGAATGTAGGGATGAAGAATCGACCTGCAACTATATGGAAGTTATTGTTATGCGCATAGCTAAAGAAATATGCAGGTGACTTGTTCGGATGATATGAAATATGCAGGTGACTTGTTCGGATGATATGAAATATGCAGGTGACTTGTTCGGATGATATGAATCTGCAGAGTGCGTGCTTTAATTGATGTGTTGGCCTTATAAATCAAAGGAGCAAAAAACTTCAAATCCTGTTTGGGAAGAGCGCAAAAGCGACGGTGGTGCCCAAGGGAGCGCACTTGAAGGATGGACCAGGAAACTCAGAGAATGGGACTTTTCAAACAGCCTTGGTCAGTACAGGATGATGTTTTATGGACTATATCATACAATTATGAGCAAGTGTTCATTAGCGTAAAGCAATTCGAATCAAAATGGTCATGCAAAAAGTCGGAGGCTCTCCACTGATTCTGATTTACATGCAGTTTTCATTGTTTCTTTGGGGGTATTCCCGGGAGACATATACTGGAGCTTCTTTTCTCGGAGATAGTGCAAGGAGGCTAGCCGGCCCAGTAAGGATGCATAAATAAAGGATTTCTTAGACGATATACATGTGAGCGTAGCACTTTTCTGAATTTGATATGAACAAACTTCATGAAGAATTAAGTACAAAGATTTGCTCGAAACTAATGGGATGTCATTCAAAGACATCAAAGCTAAAGTGAGACGGAACAGAAATTTACATAGACTGGTAGGTTCTTTGGGGTTTCTCATGGATCCAAGTTATTATACAGTAATTATTGTTTACATGGTTAGATGCTGACACTCAGATATTGAGGCACTGTGAAGTGATCGGTTTCTAAGCTATAAGTATTGAGCGGATAGATGATAAAGAGTCATTTTTAGGGGAGATTTTTCAGCATGATTTGGAGTATGATGGAATGCTCCAGATACGGGAAGCACAATGTGGTAGGGGAAAATGTGCAGACACTTCTAATCTGCTGCGTCGAGCTATGCGAGAGCTCAATCATAGATTTATGTGATGACAACGATAACAGAAGAAGAAAAATGATGATGTTGATGAAGATGATGCGCATATATGAGTTCTGAGTTAACTGATGATTTGATCTGCTTCAACCTTTCTCTACATTTAACGTTTTATTTGTTGAAACGACGTGTTAATTAATCAAGAGCCATAGGAATGATCTGGCGTGCATTCCTGCTGTTTCTCTTATAGTGTATATTGATTTTGAAGAAGCTCCAGTTCTCACAGATTGGCTTTGTTGATTATATTTGGAAAATCTTTTGAAGAAGAAGAATTGTTGTACTCTGACTCTGACAAAGACAGATATCTTTCATGACGTCCAGCATCTCCTCGAATTCTAATTATATGAAGTGTCATGGAGTTTGCTTTTTTTTGAAGGGACAAGAATCAAGCAGCGCAGGGAGGAATGGAGAGAATTCGGTGACAACTTTTGATGCAAAGAGAGAGCAATTCTGGAATTTTATGGTGCACAAGTTCCATAGAGGTTCTCAGCAGCGGCACTAACAAGCTTGGCAAATCCGGAGTCAATCAAGCAACAAACATCGGAAGTCCATCCATGAGTTGCAAAAGTAAGGATATATATCGACCTGATCGTTGAAGAACAAGGGATTTCGATGAGCTATGAATTAGCAGGTCCGTGTTTGATTTTTTTTGAACTTTCATCTCTTCCCTGTCTTGGTTTTATTCATGATTATCTCACTGTCTTAGAGTCTGTGCACTTGAAAAGATGTAAATGCCCTTTCAAAGAGCATGCAAATCTGTATGCGCTTCTGGAGGATCCTATAAATCGAGTATTTACTAAAGTGTTTATTTGAACTTTCCTGTTTGTATGCACATGTGTGATGTTCTGTAAGCTATAGTGATGTCACATCTTAGTTTGCTGGCAAGTCGACATCGTGAGGTTGAGAAACGTTGCAGACAAGAACTCTCAATTAATCCTAAGTTGGTTGATGCTTGCAGTAAAAATCCCTTCCTTTCAATGAACCCTCCGATGTACAGCCACAATAAACACATGATTATGCTGCTTCTCATTTATCTTGCCAAAGCTTGTATATATAAAGTTTCCTCCTAAATCTTGAGTTTAAGTTCAACTCATGACTCAAACGCTAAGAACGTCTTATAACGCATCGAATAAGAAAGGGTGTATAACGACTTCATATTTGTTCTATAATTAGGAGGTTAATAAAAAAGGTTTCTTTTTTTTTAGTTGTTTGGGAATTCGCCATCTAATTCACTCAGTTGGAAGTGCATCTTCTTTCTCCCTTCTTTCTATGATCCCCGCGACATACCTGGTGAACCCGACGTGAAAGGAGGGGGTGAGTGAGTTATAGAGCCACAAAGATTAGCATAATCAAAATGGAAGAGATCCTAGCTCAATTCCTACGATTTCAAGAAGAAGATAGGCGTCAAAAAGCCATCCAATCACTTCATGAACGTCTAGTCAATCGGTGTGGCTTTTTCAATGGAAAGAATGTCTCCAAGTTCTGCAAAGAATATGAACTCGAGGCCAAATATCTAGGTGTCGGATTAAGTCCGATGACGGAAAAATAATTATGTGAAAACTTTATCTATGTGTCGGGATACGACATGCGAGACCAAATAATGCGAATAAATCAAACGACATGGTCCCAATACAAAGCGACACTCCTCAAGCAGTTTATGCTAGAGGATCTTGATAAAGTAACTCGTAGATCTTTCCTGAGGTGGGTTCATATGCCCAAAGACCAACCAATTCTTGAGATAAAAGAAGAGTTTGAGCGACAATATGATGATCTTTTTGAGCACGATAAGAGGTGCATAAGTCACGAAAGGGTTTCGTTGTTTCTTCGAACAATCGATGTTAATGCCCAAGAGGAGTTAATTCCACTTCTACAAGATATAGACTCCGACTCAGGACTCACAGAGGATTGGATGCTCGTCCATGAAGCTGTGATGAAATACGTAAAGAAACAACAAACAATAGAGAAATTTTTAAATGATTGGAGAACAGATCTTCAAATAGATGAAAATTATAATCATGTTCCAAGCATTTTACCAATCGTGGATAATGTTCAAGTCCATGAGGTTGTAGAAACCCCATTTGGGCATGAAGTAGATATGCATGGGCTTAATATCCATAGTGATGATGGGAAATATGAAGAAACTTCTAAAAGTGCGATTGATGTAACCTCAAAGGTTACAAGGTGCCAAGAGCCCCTAGACTTCTTTACAATGATTATATCTTTAGGTGCCATAAGTGGACAAAGCCCGAAGATGGGAGGATCAAAGGAGCAAGTGGAAGCTAATCAAAATCAAACCAAACTAAACCAACATCAAATAACAAACATAAAAGAAAACAAAAACCAACAAAACCCAACAAGAAATCAAGATGAAGCTTCCTCTACTCCAATAAACTCCTCACATCGAATAAAAGATAATCAAACAAATCAAGAAACATATCAAGTTGCAAACAAAGAGATAGAGATATCTAGAAGGCTCATAGGTGACCAAATGGAGATAAATGATGAGATACAAATAGAGAACCTAATAAATATGTCTGAAGATCGAGCTCGAGATGCATCCTTACATGATGACATCGGGCAAGATGTGGAGTATGATTGGATGTCACTTGATGGTGATGATCCTTTTCTAACACAAGATTCGGATAGAACTTCTGATCTAATGACTGAATTACATGAAGGAACTCCCATGGAACATGATGTTGAATCTAAGGACCTGTCAATAGAAGATCCGATGGGTAAGAAAATGGATATGCAGGAATCCACATTATACATGCATACAGAGATGCAAGAAAACGAACTTACTTATATGAAGGAGGACATGCAAATAATGAGTCCTCTAGAGATTGAAATGTGTGATGACGAAGATGAGTATGATGCTAATCTAGAGGATGTACAAATTATAAGCCCTCTAGATAGTGAAATGTATGGCGATGGTGATAAGCATGATCCTAATCTTACCGATAGTCTAGATCAAGATCAAGATACTGATATTCTTTTGAGCGATGTCACATTGGACAAAGATCCTACACATAAAAAGGAGGATAAGTTGGATGGAGTTCAAAATAATGATATGTATGTAAATGATGCCACGTTCCATGAAGAGAGAAATATGAATGAACATGAGGAGGATGAGAGAATACCATTGATCATTCCTCTAAATACTGATATGTATGTCAAAAATAATCATGTTGAGTTGAGTCCACACGTTGAAGAAATTGAGCATAAAGTGGCAGATGAAATGTTTAATGTGACATATGATAAATCTGATGCGTGTATAGCATTGAAGAATATCCAATGTAAAACTATTGAGTCAAACGATTGCAACGATGAAGCTCAAGTTGATTTGGATGCGTATGTTGAGATTCTCATACATGATGAGATTCTTGAGCAAGAATCAGTGATTGAAGAATCAATGCTTGAAGAAGGTGGACTAAGTACATCCTCAGAAGAGAACGAGCAAGAATCGATGGAGATGGATGTAGAATCCTGTGATGACATTTTGGATGAAGAAATTGAAGATCAAGATTTTCTTGATTATGAGGATATGGATTCCATTCACATTGAGGGAGAAATATTCTGGGAACATAACAAAGACAATGATGAAGAGATCCTGGAAAGACTAGAACAAGAAGCAGATACCATAATTAATGGGACTCAAGTAGAAAGGAATCATGATAGATTGGAAGACAAAAATGATTATGTATTATCATCCGAGCATGATGTTCACTTCTACTTGATGAAGGAATTGAATGAATCTAATCAATACGTTTATTTCGATGAAGATGAAGAACATATTCGAAATGATGCAATTGAAGATATTTCCTCAAATGATCCCAAGCATGAAATGAATCAAAATCCATGCTTGCACGGAATTTTTAAAAATTATTTAAGCATATTAAAAATCAACACTCTATAGTCATGTGTGTTTGACTCATCAAGAGTAACCTCACATGAGAAGATCATGAATAAAGGAGCCTATGCCCAAACGATTGAAACATGGATGTTTGAATTTTCTAAAAGCTATGTATGCCAGTCGAGCCTACAAGGAATGGACGAGCAAATGAAATGGCTTGTCCACATATCTGATCTTTTTAAAAATGATTCACGGATTGATGCGATCCAAAGGTGGCTTCTTAAGAAGCACAGTTTCTTTGGTGACCATATATCAAGGGAGATGGGTCTGAAGGGAAAAACCCTAATAAATGAGAATTAATAATACAAAAAGGAAAATTGTAAATGAAAATGTATATAACTTGTGTTTTTTGCTTTAATCTTAAGATAGATAGAAGAAACCAAATAAAACTAAAAATGCAAGAAATTAAAGTGGGAACACCTATGGTAATGAATGCATGTTGGATGAGTGGTTTGAAGTCAAAATAATTCAAATAGATATTTTTAATGTTCAAATAAATGAAGTTTTTTAATATGTGATTCTTGAATGTGATGCTACTAATTTCTCTTATGCAGTTTTGAGAACAGGTGTTGATAAGGAGCTAATCAAAGATCTAGAGTTTTGAGAGATTGTATAGAGGCAACCACATTTGAGCTACATGCTTATGTTTTATTGCAAATGGTTTTTGAAGTTCTTTCATGGACTGCATGTGTATATAATGTCATTTTGATGTGATGTTTCTCATGATTTGTTTAGTTTCTATGAGTGCAGGACTGATCAAGCGAAGCCAACGGAGATGATGACTCAAGAACAAAGTCGTGAAAATCTTTTTCATTAGCTATCGTGCTTTAACCCTGATCTTTTCTTTGCACCATCTTTGAGATGCATTGCATGCCAAATATGCATGTAAAAATATATAGAAACACGTCTTTGAAATTCCGTAGAAGCACGTCCATCTGCACAATTAGATAGGTAAATATCATTGAAAAATAATAAAGCAAGTTTTGAATGATAAGAGAGAATAGTTCTCAGTAAGGGAGAGTGATTGCATCTGTAAGAGAGTGGAGTTGTGAGTGATGTGAGCGTTGTTTAGATACCATAAAACCCTCGATTTTTCACACCATTTTGTTTCTCTTCATGCACCTAAAACATGCATAAATGAAATGTAAAGAGCACGAGTGATATTTTAGTTAAAACCCATAGTTGCACGAGTGATTGCACTTGTATTGAATTGTATATCCATGATGAAAATGTGAGTTCAATTTGAGTGTACATCCTCAACACCGAATTCCTAATACCTCCCTTGTTTGCACCATGCTGTTTTTTTATGCACTTAGAGTATGCATATGTAGGGCTCATTACATGGCCGTGCATAGGCACATTTGTTTTAACCCATGCACTTGATTTCACTCACATTTGGATTCTTGAAGACTTGCAGATACCGAGATCGATGGTGGTACATCCGGAGGATGTACAGGTTCAGAGGGGGTGGATGTGGTCACGATTTGAAGCCATTGCTTTCGGCATAAGATGTTTTGAAGAGGCTGAACCGCACCATTCGGGATGCTTCGCGATGTTATTTCTGGGAAAACCAAAGTCGAAAAGGATTTTAGGATCACTTTCGTATTGTGCCAACAAGAGGACGTGTGCATGCGGAGGATCTTCTTCCTTCTTGGCAGGTATATGCAAAAGGCAAGGAATGACAACGAGAAGAAAATTTCCATTCTGGAAGGGGACTCGGAGAAAAAGGTAGCGCATGCATGGGAGGGCTATCAGCGTCGGTGATCAGAGAGAGGCGCTGTTAGACTCGGAGATTTTTTGAAGAACCGAAGGGAATTGCATCGAATTCGATGGGAGGCAGTATGCACAGTTATCAAGGCGATACTGAGGAGCATGGAGTTTATCTGTTATAGAAGCTTGTTTTCCAAGGGCTGTGATCGGCATACGATTTTCTAAAGCTTCAAAGATGTTTATCGATTTAGCTTTCTCGGATTGGATGTTAGAAACGTTTTATGGCAAGGAAGTGACGAAAACGGGCAGTTGTGCATGTCTTTTGGTGCATGCAGAAAAGGAGGCTGCGCATATAGGAAACAGGGAGACATATGATTTTCTTCTAGTCCACGAGGGCTGATTGTCCACTTCTGATTTCCTGGGACGCTTTGGAGAATGTAGGGATGAAGAATCGACCTGCAACTATATGGAAGTTATTGTTATGCGCATAGCTAAAGAAATATGCAGGTGACTTGTTCGGATGATATGAAATATGCAGGTGACTTGTTCGGATGATATGAATCTGCAGAGTGCGTGCTTTAATTGATGTGTTGGCCTTATAAATCAAAGGAGCAAAAAACTTCAAATCCTGTTTGGGAAGAGCGCAAAAGCGACGGTGGTGCCCAAGGGAGCACACTTGAAGGATGGACCAGGAAACTCAGAGAATGGGACTTTTCAAACAGCCTTGGTCAGTACAGGATGATGTTTTATGGACTATATCATACAATTATGAGCAAGTGTTCATTAGCGTAAAGCAATTCGAATCAAAATGGTCATGCAAAAAGTCGGAGGCTCTCCACTGATTCTGATTTACATGCAGTTTTCATTGTTTCTTTGGGGGTATTCCCGGGAGACATATACTGGAGCTTCTTTTCTCGGAGATAGTGCAAGGAGGCTAGCCGGCCCAGTAAGGATGCATAAATAAAGGATTTCTTAGACGATATACATGTGAGCGTAGCACTTTTCTGAATTTGATATGAACAAACTTCATGAAGAATTAAGTACAAAGATTTGCTCGAAACTAATGGGATGTCATTCAAAGACATCAAAGCTAAAGTGAGACGGAACAGAAATTTACATAGACTGGTAGGTTCTTTGGGGTTTCTCATGGATCCAAGTTATTATACAGTAATTATTGTTTACATGGTTAGATGCTGACACTCAGATATTGAGGCACTGTGAAGTGATCGGTTTCTAAGCTATAAGTATTGAGCGGATAGATGATAAAGAGTCATTTTTAGGGGAGATTTTTCAGCATGATTTGGAGTATGATGGAATGCTCCAGATACGGGAAGCACAATGTGGTAGGGGAAAATGTGCAGACACTTCTAATCTGCTGCGTCGAGCTATGCGAGAGCTCAATCATAGATTTATGTGATGACAACGATAACAGAAGAAGAAAAATGATGATGTTGATGAAGATGATGCGCATATATGAGTTCTGAGTTAACTGATGATTTGATCTGCTTCAACCTTTCTCTACATTTAACGTTTTATTTGTTGAAACGACGTGTTAATTAATCAAGAGCCATAGGAATGATCTGGCGTGCATTCCTGCTGTTTCTCTTATAGTGTATATTGATTTTGAAGAAGCTCCAGTTCTCACAGATTGGCTTTGTTGATTATATTTGGAAAATCTTTTGAAGAAGAAGAATTGTTGTACTCTGACTCTGACAAAGACAGATATCTTTCATGACGTCCAGCATCTCCTCGAATTCTAATTATATGAAGTGTCATGGAGTTTGCTTTTTTTTGAAGGGACAAGAATCAAGCAGCGCAGGGAGGAATGGAGAGAATTCGGTGACAACTTTTGATGCAAAGAGAGAGCAATTCTGGAATTTTATGGTGCACAAGTTCCATAGAGGTTCTCAGCAGCGGCACTAACAAGCTTGGCAAATCCGGAGTCAATCAAGCAACAAACATCGGAAGTCCATCCATGAGCTGCAAAAGTAAGGATATATATCGACCTGATCGTTGAAGAACAAGGGATTTCGATGAGCTATGAATTAGCAGGTCCGTGTTTGATTTTTTTTGAACTTTCATCTCTTCCCTGTCTTGGTTTTATTCATGATTATCTCACTGTCTTAGAGTCTGTGCACTTGAAAAGATGTAAATGCCCTTTCAAAGAGCATGCAAATCTGTATGCGCTTCTGGAGGATCCTATAAATCGAGTATTTACTAAAGTGTTTATTTGAACTTTCCTGTTTGTATGCACATGTGTGATGTTCTGTAAGCTATAGTGATGTCACATCTTAGTTTGCTGGCAAGTCGACATCGTGAGGTTGAGAAACATTGCAGACAAGAACTCTCAATTAATCCTAAGTTGGTTGATGCTTGCAGTAAAAATCCCTTCCTTTCAATGAACCCTCCGATGTACAGCCACAATAAACACATGATTATGCTGCTTCTCATTTATCTTGCCAAAGCTTGTATATATAAAGTTTCCTCCTAAATCTTGAGTTTAAGTTCAACTCATGACTCAAACGCTAAGAACGTCTTATAACGCATTGAATAAGAAAGGGTGTATAACGACTTCATATTTGTTCTATAATTAGGAGGTTAATAAAAAAGGTTTCTTTTTTTTTAGTTGTTTGGGAATTCGCCATCTAATTCACTCAGTTGGAAGTGCATCTTCTTTCTCCCTTCTTTCTATGATCCCCGCGACAACGCATACACATACGCATAGACATACGCATAGACATACACATACACATACACATACACATACACATACACATACACATACACATACACATACAAAAACACGTACACATACACGTACATGTACACGTACACATAATGTCGTCGAGATTTTCTCTCCTCTCTCACTCATGAAGGCCTACATGAAACACATTCAATGAAGGTAACCAAAATTCCCTAAGAAGTCCAAGATGCATCAAGGATGTCAAAGGGAGTTCACATGCAAACTTTGGAAGAAATCGAGCAAATCCAGGGTAGCAGTCAAAGCTGGTCAAACTTTGGAAATTAGGGCAAAAATTTCAATGTCTTCAAATCACATGAAAATTAATACTCTTGTAAAGCCTATCAAAGGCAGTCTATAGCCCAAATTTCACATGAAAATGAAGTTTCTAGCACATTGATATGCCATGTGCATTTTGTAAAAAATGTAATTTTTCCACTTAGACCCTACAAAATCTTGTATAGGAATTTTTGTTAGCCATATGGTTTGGCATGTATAAAGAACATATGTGCCTTCATATTTGTACAAAGTTTCAACACTACCAGAGCTTCCTAGACACCTTAATGCCACCTTGCAAGCTTCCAAATATAGTCAAAGTCGTACAAGGGAGATTGAGATGGGAGTTTTTTCTGCGTATTCCTAAAGGAGGCCTTTCAAAACATAGCCCTACAAAATTTTATGTTCATCAAAGGATATTTGAAGGGTCAAAGAGCACAAAATCCAGTTTTCAAGGTCACTACAGTTTCCTAGAATAAGAAAATTGAAGGCTTGAAGAGCCACCACATGGCAAAAAATGATTGAACCATGTTGTATGGTCAAGATGAGCTCATATTCAAGGGTGTGTTGACGACATGATCACTCCTACTTCATCTACATTTGTATCTGCATGAGTGCATCTCCATTTTGTATCCAAGAGGCACTCCATTTCCAGTCTATTTCCATTTCATATTGTACTTCCTTTGTATTTGGGTACCTTGCCATGTGCTTCTACCAGTTGTATTCATTCTCCTTTCAGGAGACTTATCCCACATATGATGTACTTTTGAGAGCCCCTCCCAAATCTATATAAGGAGGGCATCTCCCCTCATTTGTACTTGGTTAGAAGCTTGAGGAGCCTACTCCATGCTCTTGGCAAGCTCATTTCTAATCCACATGAGTTTACCCACTTCATGGTCTACTCATTTTGTGTCTCACACATTCTTTGTTTTGTGAGAGTACTTTACGTTTCATTTTGCTTCCGCATGCGTACTCTCTACATGGTATCAGAGCGCTAGGAGGAGGTCTTGATGGTGCATTTGTTCATCATTTTGGTGGTGGTGGGGCTTGAATGGTGGTGCTTCCTCCTCATTGAGAGAGGATTTTGCCATCAATTTTCTCTTTTTGGGCCTCATTTTGCCCATTTGCCCACCCTCCCACCCTTGCTCTTTAGTTTTGGTGATGAAGTTCATCATTTATCGGTGCTTATAAGCATTTTTTTCTGAGTATTCATTAGTGTGGCACTATTCAGGACTCATTTGTTTTTCCACTATATTAAGTTTCGTAAGTGTTAATCAACAATGTACCCATCATTATCGGTACCCTTGTATGTTTATTACAAAATCATTTCATATCTAATCGGAACATTGTTGGTTTACTATCATGTATCGTACTGATAAGCCTATACTGTCCTCTGATTAATTGTTCCAAGATCAATGGTTCGCCACAACCTGATCTAGGAGAATCTGGGTACCCACAAATACCTGCTTACGGGAGCCCAACTTGAAGCAGGAAACAGGAACTAAACCTGTCGATAAAGGTGTTTCTACTTCACTGCTGCTAGCGACACCATCATCTGTGCTGCCAGAAGGAAGGAGGTCCGAAACTTTACAAGAAGTTTCCACAAAGCCGCCTTGCTTACCATCTGAACGTGCTTCTGGACAGATGTTGAAGAAGGAGACCGCATCTCAGTGCCTGCATCTGCGGGTTTCATGATACGAACCTCAGAATCCGACACAGAGCTGAAGAAGCAGCGTTAATCCTCACACGCCTTCTGAGGAGGTAGGCGGCTGCGAAGGGAGCTCAAAAACTTCTGTTCGTGAGAGTGGAGACCTGGTTACGTGTCCCTGTCACAAGCGTAGCAGCATTCTGCCTGCGGCAAAGAGAAAGCAGATATCCTCCTCACCTTCTCTGTCGCAGAGAGAGAGAGAGAGATTGTGCGGCATTAATATTGGTGCTAGCACCACCTACTGTGTGCGCCTGCTCGTCGTTTCTTCTGCCTCTTCCTCGACTCTGTCTTCTCTACATGATTCTATGAGAAAGGTACACAGAACATGGAGAGATTCTGAACCTTCTTCAATTAGCTTGCAGGTTCATGTATCCAAAGGATGTACTCTCGGACCCTCTGTGTACTGGAAAAGGTGTGTTCTTGCTGCAACATGTGATCCTGAACAGACCACGCATTCATTCTTCCCCCCAAACGTTCGTGGTGCAGCACCAAGTTTAGACTCTGTCTCGTGTGTGGTTCAGATAAGTCAGAATCCACGTGACCTGCTAAAAAAAAAAAAAAAAAAAATCTCCCAAGCACGATTAGTGTATGAAGCGACCGAAACGCACTTCATATAGTCAATTTTGAGCCTTACTCTATGAGGCAATAAGTGGAAGAATTAAGCGCCAATGTTTTTCGAATAGTTTGGCATAATTGCTTACGTATGCAGCAAAGTCATATCCATGGTGCAATGCATCGTTGGATTCCTTTCCATTTAAAAAAGTATTGCGGCCTTGGTTCTAGGTCCTTCATAAAAAAAGTTGACTTTATTTGACAAGGAGTCATTAATTATCTCTCTATGAGATATTAACGATCCCCTTACGTTAAGCTTATTGATTCAAAAATCCTAATCTTTCGTGATTCCTTACATTTTTTTTTTTTTTTGAAGAACAGAAAGTATAAAATTGATGCTAAAAACAAAAATACAAGCAGCGTACCAAACTCTCAAGTGAGTCAGGTACAATTACAACGAGGAAGCATTGTGGGATGCCTCATATCAGGAAAAGGTTAACATAGTCTTCAAGAAGCGTGATCATCTGAAACCTAGGCTTGGAGTACAACTTTAGGAGTTTAGATTTCCAAGTATTGTAACGATACTTTCTAAGAATTACAAAGGGATTTTTATCTTCCGAGTGAGAATCACAACTGTCGGTGAAGCAAAGATTGAGAATTTTCTTCAAACCCACCAAAAAGGAGAAGAAGTAGTCCTTCCCCTTCTTATTGAAGATGGCATTGTTCCTGTTCTTCCATATAAACCACAAGGAGTGGATTCTGATGAGCTGCCACAGAAGAATATCCATACCACGAGCTTCCCCCAGCAAAATGTCTTTGCTGTTAGGAGGATTAAGACCTTTGTTCTGACAGAAGAACCTCATACTAAACCAGAACCTGGAGGAGCTTTTACAGTGGACAAACAAGTGATCAAGGTCCTCAACTTTACCACAGAGTTTACAATTTCCAGCATCAATTTTATACTTCCTAGCAAGTTCCCCTATCCATATGCCTTTGTGGAGAATGAGCCAGTTAAGGCAAGACTGCTTGTTGGAGAAGGGAAAAGCCCAAGTGCATTGGAATCTGTATTTCCACTGCAAGGGGGACCGTTGGAGATCCCACTTCTTATTGAGTTTCCCTGTTATTTCTTTGATACTTCTGCCACTCTTTTTGTAGGCTTTAAGAATATCCTCAGCTACAATTTGAAGGGAGATCTCCTTCCTCCAAAGTTGCATTTCCAGCTTTTTCTTCAGAATTTCCTTCTGGATAGAGAGGACCTGTTTGCATTGCCCAGAGAGCCCATCAAATCCTGAAATGACAGTATCATCAATAATGTTACCTGCATTTAAACAGTCCTGCCAATGACCAAATCCCTTCCTCCTGCATTTATTCCATCTAATGGGGAGAGAAAGGGAGGGAAACGAATTAATCCAACCAAACCAGATGGAGTCTTGAACTAAGAAGGTAAGATTGTGAGCAAAGTAAACAGGCAAATTATACTTAGCCTTCACAACCATCCAAGCTTTCCACAAGGAACAAATAAGCTGACTGCCTTTGGGCACAAATTCAACAGGAGACGTAATAACATCCCAAAGAGAACAATTGATCCAGCTTTTATTATGTTTAATGTTGAATTTGCTAACATTTCTTTTAATTAAACAAGCCCAGAAGTCATTAGAGGAGATAGATCTGAAAATCCACTTAGCAGCCATTTGGGTGGCCATTCTGGAAGGACAAATGAGCCCAAGCCCCCCCTCAGTTTTTCTCATACAACAAATATCCCAAGCAACTTTGGGAATTTTAGAACCTCCCCACAAAAAATTCCTAGCAAGAGAGATGGCCTGACCAAGCTGCTTTTTACTAGGCTGCCAACAAGACAAAAAATAGGTAAGGGAAGGGAGGATATAATGCTTTAAAACAAAAGATCTTTGAGAGATACTTTGCTGCACATCAGACCATTTAAAAATTTTAGCTCTAAATCTATCAAGCACCCAATTCCACCTTTGTTCATTGGTTATACCAAAGCCCATGGGAATACCCAGCAGCCTAAAAATGCTGCCTTTCTTGATGATATCACACCCTGCAGCTAAAACACAAGCTGGAATCTTATTATCAGTGGCAAAAAAACTAGTTTTTTGATGGTTGACCACAGAGCCACTAGCAATACAGAAAAGGTCAAGACAGTTAAGAAATTGCTTAGCCGAACTTTCTTCAGCAATCATCATCATGTTAGTGTCATCTGCAAACATCTGCAGCCCCAGGGGAGAGTGAGCTTGGGGAATATCAAGACCAGAGATGGTCCCTTGACAGAAGCTATCCTTGACCAGCCAACCCAACGCATCACTAGAAATGGCAAACAGAAGAGTGGCCAGGGGACACCCTTGTCTAATAGACCTGCATAACTTAAAAGAGTCAGACAAATTTCCATTAATAGCAACTTTAGAGCAGGCATTACCAAACAAGATACTGACATATCTTATAAACTTTTTGCCAAAACCAATATCATGAAGAGACTGAAGAATGAAATCCCATTCAATCCTGTCATAGGCCTTATCAAAATCAATTTTGAAAAAGTAAGTGTCTATATTGAGCTCTTGATAATACTCAAGACTCTCCCAAATGGTAATAATGTTATCCAGAATAAATCTCCCTTTGATAAAGCCTTTTTGCTCTGGCAGAATTATACTATCCATTAAAGGACTGAGCCTTCTGGCTAGGATGGAAGCAAAAATTTTGTAAAGAGAAGTCAGACAGGAGATGGGTCTCCAATTGTTTAAGTCATCTTTGGGACCCCTTTTATGTAAGAGCTTTATCACCCCTGTGTTAATAAAAGGAGAAAGAGACCCCCTTCTAGAGGCTTCTTGCCAGATCTTGAGAATTATGGGCACCAACAACTCCTTGAACTCCTGAAAAATTTCATAAGGAAGACCATCAATACCAGGGGATTTACCAGGCTTCAATTTGCTAATGGTTTCTCTCACCTCACCCTCAGAGAAGGGCATGTCAAGGAGGGAGTCCATTCCCTGAGGAACCATTTTCTTCCTACAAAGGGCAATGGCAGCTCTTGCACTCCACACATCATCCCCTCTCTTGGGAGGAAGAGAGAAAACATTGGCAAAGAACCTATGGGCAACCTCCAAGTTATCCTTCATATTAGAAGCTAAAAGACCATTACTGTCTTTGAGCATAGGGATGAAGTCCCTAGCTTTTTTTTTTCTCATAAGATCAAACATGTGTTTATTAGGCTTATCCAAATTACCAGCCCAGAATTCCCGAGACGTGACAAGGGCACCTCTAGCAAGGAGGTAATCAACTTTCCTCACTTTTTCCTGCAACTCAAGGATTTTCAGCCTTTTGGTATTAACATCAAGCTTAGAGGACTCAAGACGATCCATCTCCTTCAATATCATCATTCTTCTCTCATACCTAATATTTTTAGCTTTATTCTTAAAGTTCTTAACAGTAATTTGGATTTCTTTAACAGCCTCTTCCTAAGCCACAAGGGGAGACCTATCTTTAGTAAAATGAGAAATCAGAATATCAGAAATTTTCTCCTTCACGATAGGAATTTTAAACAAGGAAGAATCCATGTGAGGCCAGCCAGCACGATACGAGGGGTTGTTCAAGAACAGCTTCACAATCAAAGGCGCATGATCAGATAAAACAAAAGACCTATCAATGTCACAGTTAAAATTCCACAAGTTATTGCTCCTACCAGCCTGCATGTAAAACCTGTCTAATCTGGCAGACAAAAAATTACCTTGGTTTCTGTTGTTCCAGGTATGACCTGTGTTAAGAGAAAGATCAAGCAGGCTGTGCTTATTAATCAGATTAAACCAACAATGCTTCTCACCCCCAGAGATAATATTATCATTGTTGCCGATCCTATCACCTATATTAGTGACCATGTTAAAGTCACCGGTCAGAAGTAAAACATCATTAAGTTTAGCAATTTCTTCCCAGCATTTAGCTCTTTGAGAAGCCTGGTTAGCAGCATAAACACACACCACAGTACAATTAAAAGGCTCTTTACACTTGACAGCAATCCACTGATTAGAACTACTCTTGTAAACCTCCTCAATAAGATGACACACTCCATTAGCCACCCCAATGGCAGCACCACCTTTACCACAATGATCCGTATGGACCCAGTGGTAAGAATTGGAAACCGTTTTTAAATTTGACAACAGAGTGGCACCTCCCACCTTCAGCTCCTGCAAACAAATAAAATCAGGAAAAATAGAGGAATCTTTGATCCAGTTGTTGATGGTCTTGCTCCTGATAGGATCAGTGAGCCCTTTAGTGTTCAGAGAAATAAGCTTAATACAATCCATGACCAAAGGAGAGAGAAGAAAACTTGCTTCTTAAGATACTTACCAGGATTAACTGCAGTAGCCGATTTCCTGACCATTTCCTTACTTTTGATCTAGTTTTAACCTTTATCATTTGGTGACAAGACAACGGACATAAGACCAAAAGACAGACAGAAAGGAACTTAAGAAGGGAAGAAACCAAAAGAGTCAAGCCTGCCCTATAGCTAAGCTTGCTATGAAATAAAATTATAATTACAGGCAAATGATCAAACCTATGCAAAGAATGATAAAAATAATTCCACACAGAGAGACACCTGACTGCACTCAAGAACAATCTATCAAGACTGGCAGACAGAAAATTAGAGCTATTACAATTAATCCAAGTAAGCACAGAGTTAGCAGAGAGGTCCACAAGCATAAGATTACTATCCAAGTTAAACCAACACTTTTTTTCAAGCCCAGAGACAATAAAGTCAATTTTACCAAATCTGTCACTACTGAAAGTGACCATGTTAAAAACTCCTGTAAGAAAAATAACACCAAGAAACCTGAGAAGAACTTCCCAGCTTTTAGCTCTCTGGACTGACTGCCTTGCTGCATAAACAGAAACCAAAGAACAATTATGAGGTCCATTAACAGCAACCCATTGAATAGTGGGACTCCTTAACACTACACCAGTGAGGTTACAAAGGCCATCAGAAATGCCAAAGTCAGAACCTCCATTTCCATTATGCTCCGAAAAAACCCAAAGATGGTTGTTCGAAACAGTTCTCAGATTCATAATGAGGGAGTCACACCTAACCTTAATCTCCTGCAAGCAAATAGAGTTAGGGGAGTGAGAACCAACTATCATCCAATTATTGAACATCTTACCTCTGACAGGGTCCACAAGCATAAGATTACTATCCAAGTTAAACCAACACTTTTTTTCAAGCCCAGAGACAATAAAGTCAATTTTACCAAATCTGTCACTACTGAAAGTGACCATGTTAATAACTCCTGTAAGAAAAATAACACCAAGAAACCTGAGAAGAACTTCCCAGCTTTTAGCTCTCTGGACTGACTGCCTTGCAGTGAGGTTACAAAGGCCATCAGAAATGCCAATGTCAGAACCTCCATTTCCATTATGCTCCGAAAAAACCCAAAGATGGTTGTTCGAAACAGTTCTCAGATTCATAATGAGGTAGTCACACCTAACCTTAATCTCCTGCAAGCAAATAGAGTCAGGGGAGTGAGAACCAACTATCATCCAATTATTGAACATCTTGCCTCTGACAGGGTCAGAGAGCCCTTTAGCAATGATAGAAATAATTTTAGTACTATCCATGGATAAAGTCAACAAAGGAAAAAAGACTTACTTTTTAAGGTTTTTACCTGGCTTCACAGCAGAAACTGAGGACCTAACATTGCTCGTGGACCAAGGACAATAGTATTTTGCTACACATTTCAAATGGTCCCATATTCTCCATTTTGGTGACTTGAGCAAAGTATTTTCTTCTCATCAAACACTTAAAGTTGGGAAATCACATCAGATCATATTGCACAAGTTTATTCTTGTATCTCCCCAAAGGTTCTAAATCTATCCATTTAACCACACCAAATAGCACCCTTTGCCCAACTTTGTAACCCTCACTAAGGACTTTTGAAATATCACATTTGACATTATTTTGTACTTTCCAAGGGTTTCAACTCCAATTTCGACACTTTAATCGGCCCTCATTTGTATTTCTCACAAGGGCTTCTCTCTCAACACCAATTGGCACTAAGTTCCCTCTCTTGTAAACTCAAGCAATCAAAAGTATTGTGCGTGTATGATTGTGGGATTGGAGGCTAGTCTAAGCCCACCCACAAGTTTTCTTTGAGCGTCGACTCTCCCCACTCCACGGTGTCTCTCTGTGCACAAGTGAAGGGCTATTCTAAGCCCCCCCGAAGTGTCTCTTCTAATTCTTGGTGCAAGTGAAGGGCTACTCTAAGCCCCCCCTCCCCAAGGAGTATTTCAGTCTGGTATCCAGTCGTTCATTTGAAGCTTTGCAATTATTTTGAAGCGACATCTTTGGCAAGAGATTTTGGCAGTGTTTTTAAACACTTTCTCTTCCCAGCTTGCACGATTGGCGAAGATTTTGGTAGTGTTTTTAAACACTTTCTCATCAAAGCCAGTGCGTTTGGCGAAGATTTTGGTAGTGTTTATAAACACTTTAGATTCAAAGCATTGTAATGACCAAAAGTGAAGGTAGCTCATCATCTATGGTTAACTTCTTACCATCTTTCACCCCTATTTTTATGCCTAAGGATGAACGCCTCAATGGCCAAAATTACAATTTATGGAAAGATATCATGCGTGTCTATCTCTACACGAATCTTCTTCATGGAGTCGTAGATGGGTCAGACCCCGAACCCAATAGGGATACCAACTTAGACAATTGGCATGTATGGAATGTCAAGGACAAAAGAGCCTTAGGCCAGTTGTTACTTGCCTGCGACGAATTGACAAAAGGTCATATTACGGTCTGCAAGACGTCCAAAGACGCTTGGGATACGTTAGCCGCGTTGTATGAAGACAAGACCCCTTCGAAGATCTATGCATTAGAGGCCGAGTTTCATAATTTAACCATTAGGCCACACGACACAATACGAAGGTCATAGCCCAATTTGAGGATTACCAACGTAAATTGGCACTATGTGGTAGGCAGATCTCTAGAGAAGACATGGCCATTCGACTTCTCAACAAGTTACCTAAGTCGTACGAAACATTTGTCACAACGTTGTATAATCGCGGCCCAGTTTTATCTTGGGAAGAGGTTCGTCGAATTTTGCTCCTCCATGACTCGCGAGCCAAATCGACTTCCTCACAAGAGTCTGCCATGAAGGGCAAAGGCCCATTCAATAAGGGCAAAACCACAAGTCATCAGGCTAGCAATGGATCTAAGCAAGGGTCACACAATTCATCGAAGAAGTTCACCTGTAATTTCTGTGGCAAAACAGGCCACTTAGAAAAGTTTTGCTACAAAAAGAAACAATCATCAAAGGCTTCTACGTCTAGGCAAGCATCCAAAGGTTCCCAACATAGATCCCACTGCTCGAGTGAGGAAATTTTCATCTCCACAGAAGCCAAAGCACTAGTGACTTCAAGCTCCCCACATGAGTGGATCTTTGATAGCGGAGCTACCTCCCATATGTGCAAAGACAAGGACTCCTTTCTGGAACTCGAAGAGCACACGGGAGAAGTTTATCTCGGCAACAACAAAAGTTTACCCATCGAAGGCAAAGGGAAAGTTCAAATTTCCAACCATCAGGGGGAATGCAAGTCTTTATCCAATGTTCTTTTTGTTCCAAATTTATGCATGAATCTACTTTCTGTCAAGGCCATTACAGACCAAGATAAACAAGTATGGTTTGATAACACCTCAGTTAAGATAGTTGATCCCCATACAAAGGATGTCATAGCTCAAGGTATAGAAGAAAAGGGCCTCTACAAGCTATCATGCTTTGTATCCAAAGAATCAAACTCAAATTTGTGTCACCAGGGATTTGGCCACACTTCTTACTTATCAAAAATTGCTTCATCCCAACTTGTGAAGGGATTGCCAAAGATCGGGCAACTTACTGATGTCTGCCAAGCTTGCACCCAAGGCAAGCAACACAGGGCCCCAGTTCCCAAGGAAGCTTCAACTCGAGCAAGGAACCCACTTGCCCTTATCCACATGGACTTATGTGGACCTATGAACACCCCATCCTTGAGTGGATCCCTCTACTTTTATCTTCTAGTAGATGACCACTCTCGCTTTATTTGGGTGTACTTTTTGAAGTCAAAGTCAGATACATTCTCTAAGTTTCAAACTTGGATCAAGGAAGTTGAGAATGAAGCTTCAACTAAAGTCAAAACCATTAGATCCAATGGAGGTGGTGAGTTTATCAATCATGACTTTGATAACTTTCTCACCCAAAAAGGAATCAAAAGAAAAGTCACTCAGCCTCATACTCCATCCCAGAATGGAGTAGCTGAAAGGAAGATACGCAGTGTGATGGAAATGGCACGAACAATGCTTCATCACAAGGATCTACCCTACAAGTTTTGGGCAGAAGCTGTGCATACTGCCGTTCACATTCTTAATCGAGGATTTACAAGTGCATTACACAACAAAACACCCTTCAAAGCATACTATGGAAGAAAACCAAATGTGAAATACTTTCGAGTCTTTGGTAGTGAAGCTTTTCTCCATGTACCAAAAGAAGATAGAAACAAGTTACAATCAAAGTCCAAGAAACACATACTCATAGGCTACAGTGACCAATCAAAGGCATACTGTCTATATAATATGGAAAACCACTCCATCACCATTTGGAAGGATGTGATTTTCAATGAAGCTTCATCATACTCAAGAAAAGATTCAAGTACAAGTTTTAGTCCACCTATCTACACTTCAGAGGGGGACTCAGTATTTCCAAGACCCAACTCAGAAGCAAGTACTTCACAACAACCACGCCGATCTCAAAGGCTTCTTGATAGGCAACAACGCAAACAAAGTCATTATGTTAATTATGCTCTAATGCACCAAATTCAGCAAATTCTAGAGCCATCTAACTACAAAGAAGCTCAAGGCCAACCAGAATGGGAAACAGCTATGAAAGAAGAACTCGATGCAATAGCAAAGAACAAGACTTGGACATTAGTTCCCAAACCAACCAACCATCAAGTCATAGGAGTCAAGTGGATATGCAAAGTCAAATACAAGTCTGATGGCACTCTAGATAAATATAAGGCAAGATTAGTAGCTAAGGGATACAAGCAACAACATGGCATTGACTATGAAGAAACCTTTGCCCCTACTACAAGATTCACAACCATAAGAATCGTCTTAGCACTAAGTGCTCACTTTAAGTGGCCCATTTCCCAGCTGGATGTCAAAAGTGCATTCCTCAATGGTGATCTTCAAGAAGAAGTATATGTTGAACAACCTGAAGGCTTCAAGATCAAAGGCAAAGAAGATCAAGTCTACAAGCTTCACAAGGCACTTTACGGACTCAAGCAAGCTCCCAGGGCCTGGTATGAAAAGATTCACAAGTTCTTTGAAGACAAGGGCTTTCACAGAAGCAATGCTGATGCTAATCTCTACATCTATCAAAAGGAATCTTTAGTAGCCATCATCATTCTCTATGTAGATGACTTGATCTTGACAGGCTCAGACGAAGAACGCATCCAGTTCATCATCACACAACTTCACCTTGAGTACTCTATGATAGATCTTGGATTACTTCACTACTTCTTAGGCATGGAAGTTTGGCAAACAAAAGAAGGTATATTCCTATCTCAAAAGAAGTACTGCTCTGACTTACTTTCCAGATATAACATGGATCAGTGTCGCTCAGTATCTACACCACTTGATCCAAACATCAAGCTTACACTAGAGGACTCATCATCACTTGTGGATGTGCATACCTATCGACAGCTTGTTGGCTCTTTACTCTATCTTGCCAACACTAGACCAGATATTGCTTATGCAGTTGGTATACTCAGTCAGTTTGCACATCAGCCTCGTCAGACTCATTGGGATGCTGCTCACAGGCTACTTCGTTACCTTGCCCTCACCCGACATCATGGTCTTTGGTACAGAGGGGGCATCGAACTCGCCGGATATTCCGATTTAGATTGGGGTGGTGATCCTGATTCTCGACGGTCTACTTCTCGGTATATATTCTTGCTTGGCTCAGATCTATCTCTTGGGCAAGTAAGAAGCAGCCTACAGTTGCACTATCATCTACCGAGGCCGAGTACCGAGCATCGAGCTTTGCAGCATGTGAGGCCATCTGGCTTCGACGTTTATTATCTGACATTGGTGTTTTGCAGGATACTTCGACATGTCTTCGCACGGACAGCCAGTCAGCCTTGGCCATCGCCAAGAATCCAATGTTCCACGCTCGGAGGAAGCACATCGAGATCCAGTACCACTTCATCCGTGAGAAGCTCATATCTCAGGAGATTACTCTAGAGCAGTGTACCTCTCAGGAGAACCTGGCGGACATGTTCACGAAGGCTCTACCTCCGGTCCCACTTCAGCGCTTGGTGTACCTCTGTAGCATTCAGCCGCTCCAAAATGGAGCTGCAGAGGGGGTGTTGACGACATGATCACTCCTACTTCATCTACATTTGTATCCGCATGAGTGCATCTCCATTTTGTATCCAAGAGGCACTCCATTTCCAGTCTATTTGCATTTTATATTGTACTTCCTTTGTATTTGGGTACCTTGCCATGTGCTTCTACCAGTTGTATTCATTCTCCTTTCAGGAGACTTATCCCACATATGATGTACTTTTGAGAGCCCCTCCCAAATCTATATAAGGAGGGCCTCTCCCCTCATTTGTACTTGGTTAGAAGCTTGAGGAGCCTACTCCATGCTCTTGGCAAGCTCATTTCTAATCCACATGAGTTTACCCACTTCATGGTCTACTCATTTTGTGTCTCACACATTCTTTGTTTTGTGAGAGTACTTTACGTTTCATTTTGCTTCTCCGCATGCGTACTCTCTACAGGGTGGAGATGCAGTAAAGAATAAAAAGGAGGATCCACGAGCTTTTTCATCGGATAAGTTTATTTTGATGATCAAAGATCAATAATGCAAAGTTTCTCCAAAAATAGTGGCTTATCTTATCCAAATTGATGTCAACACTGATCCGATGGTCTAGATCAGCCCCATATCCAATGGTGGAGAATGAGGGTGCCTATTTTCCTCCCCTTTGCCCTAGATATCATATAAAGAACCAATCCTAACCATCTATTTGATAAATCCAATGGTTCTAATCAAAAGAAGCTGATCTTAGGGTTGAGAGTTGATTTCTCTAGATCCTAGGGCCCAAATTCATTCCAAAAACTATATAAACACCCCTCCAAACTCCTAGAGCATCATTGTTAGGCATCCATAGGGCCCTTGCTAGCACATGGTTTCCTTGAGACGATCACCCTCAGTTGAGCGTGTGAGGATCCAAGGTGGGCTAGTAAGAGCATAGTTCCTAGATTCAATTTTTAGACTTCCTCTCTAGGATAGGCTTATAAACCCAATACCTGTTTCTTTGCTCACCCTCAGTGGAGCGTGTGAGTGAGTTAGAGCTAGTTTTATGATCCTAGAAAGACATAGGGTCACATTACGATCCTACAAAGACATAGGGTCAATGAAGTGGGACCTATCCTCTTACGTGTGACATTTGGTTGAACTGTCATGGTGAGAGGGTCGTGTGGACCACCTTTGACCAGTAGAATGCTTAGCTTGATGTTTCACAACATTCATGTATATGTTTGTCATAATATTATCTTCTAATTCATGTCTCATGTCTCTTATCTCTTTGTCTCTTCTATGTTTTTACATGTCATCTTCTATCTCTTTCTATGTGTGAGAAGGATCCGCAGTATTGCATTGAACCAGTGAGGATGATCCATTAAGGTTGAGAGAATAATTTTCATAAATCATGACCCACGTGCATTCATACCACCCACAAACACCCATGCATATGTTTTAGTTTTGAAAGTGTATAAGAAGCTCCATTCTTGGACCATTCTTCCTTTCGAGACTGATTCATGTGTGTGGTTTTGGTTTTTTTTCTCATCGTGCATTCATTCCATTCAAAAGAACCTATGAATGTGAATTAAATTTGGAAAGTTTTTAAGAAGCTCCATATTTTTGGACCATTCTTCCTTTCCGAATTGATTCATGTGAATGGTTTCTTTTGTCCTCATCATTCATGTTCATGTGATTATCTTATGTTCATATGTTCCCCTTTCTCTAGTCAAATCATGACATCTTTTCCCCCCATACCCCACTTTAACTTCACCTTCACATTTTTTATTACATAAACCTTCCAACACTCACTAGCTTCATACACTCTGCGTGTGCCATGACCGGACCCGATCCACCCGGATTGCGATCACCTCCACATTTGAACCCGACCTGAATCGCTTCGTGGCATTTGCTTCTGATCTTGTTGGGAGGTTGTGATCCATATTTTTTGTTTCATATTTTTCATCCTCATCATATCATCATCGTTATTCTTGAGCGTTGCACTAGATTTCTCACAATATTGTGCACATCTTCATCGTGAAGTAAATGCATTTGTGAGAGATCTAGAACATTGTGCATCACTTGCTTATTCACATAAGATGGAGGAAGGATTCAAATCCCTTACTGTTGAGAAACAAGGCCAAAGAATAGTATCTTCTATGTTGAGAGAGAAGGGAAAAATTCAATGGCATCAACATTACAAGCTACTTAGATTTGTTTGAAGAGCAAGCTATCATTTTTGGTCTTTCCGAAGATCTTTTGATATCATTCTTTGAACGAATTGTTGATAACTCTATCATAAACCGTGTCACTCAATATGATAGTCTTCCTTGGAGTGATTTTAGAAAGGAGATGCTCAAAGAATTGTATCTTGAAGATTATATCCAACATAATCGGGATGGATTCTTACGATGGGTCAATTCCACAAAGCCTAGTAGCTCTATTACTCACTTACAAAATGAGTATATTAGATGCTATGAACAACTTCCTGATGAGGATACGATAACTTTGGAACCTGATCTTGTGATCAATTTTCTTAAGCTTCTTCATCCTAAAACTCATAGGGAAGTTGAACGGCGATTAGAAGAGCCGGATAAGCGCTATGGTCTTACTAACAATTGGCAAAAAGTGCGTAAAGTAGTAGAGGCTATAGCCCATAGACATCAAAGACAATCCATGCTTTATGAGCAAACAAGTCTTCCTCAAGCTAGCCTTCCACAAACTAAGGAGCAAGTTAGAGAACAATCCCATGCTATGGTTTTTGACTCTACTCCTATTCCTCAAATGATGGAGCCTACTCAAGGTTTTAAAGCAGAGCCAAATAAAAGTGTAGTTGAATAATCTCAAGTGGAAATTCTCACTAAGCAAATGGAAAGTCTTATCGCTACACAATCCAATTTGGCCAAGACTATAGATGCTTTACAATCTAATTACACCAAAACTTTCCAAAATCAAATGAACCCAATGTGTTTTCAAGAGTCTAATCAACATGTTATAGCTCCCAATCAAAATCCACAAGTAGCTCCTACTCAAGCATATCAAGTTCCTCCAATGCATAATCCCTCAATGCAAAATCCTCATCCTCATGTGCAAAATCCTCAAATGTACCAAAACATGTATCCTCAAGCTTCTCAAATAGCTTTTCAAAATCCTCAAAATCAAAATTTTCAAAATCATCAACCATATACTATGGAAGCTCCTCTTGCACCTCAAGTACCATATGTTGCTCCCCAAGCTCCTCAAATACATCAATTGCCTTATCAAAATCCTAATTATCCTGTTCAAGCAATAACTTATCAACAAAATCCTCAATTTCAAAATTTCCTATCACAAGTTAATCAAAATCCTCAAAATCAAAATGGTTTTGTGTGTGGCCCTCGTAGGTGTCCCTGGTGTGATTCATTAGAGCACTTTTTGAGAGATTGTGAACTATTGAAGGCTGCTAAGGAGCAATGACTAGTAATAGACATAGACAAGAAAATATGTGACTATCAATCTAGGCTACTTTTGCAAGGAAATTACGGTAAGGGAGGAATGATCTCGCATATACTCGCTCAAACGCCGATATCCAAAATGTGTAGCATACTTGATCTCATGTTTCGTAGGATATCGGCCATAATCCTTTTGATGCATTGAAACAAATAAAAAAGATGAGTTTCTTGCATTTTAACTAAAATAAAAAATATACTCACAATAACACATATACTTACAAATGTAGCTACAAAACCATGATGGCCCATTTGGCCTAGGTGCGATGTGTGGCCCAACTCAACGCTCTTCTTTGCAATAGCCTGTTTATTTAAGAAAAAAGAAATACATAAATTAAATGTAAAAATTTACTAAATTATATGAAAATTATAAATATAAACTATTAATTTGTATACCATCTGCTGAGGAAATGACTCTTGAAGACGTAGCTGTCTACGAAGAAACTGCCACGTCTCAGGTGGTATCTTAGGTTGCCTCTTATTTTTTTCCACTATACAATATCTCTTGTTAATTTAATCTCAAAGAGAAAAAAAATCAGAATACATACACATATATACACACACATACACATACACATACCCACGTACACATATACATGCAAACATATACACATACATATATGCATACATATACACATATACATACATATAACATAAACACACATATACATATCCACATATATACTTACACACACATGCATGCATATACACTCATTCATACAAAATACATGCATTTATCCAACAAAATATTTGTGTATATGTGAATATGTGTGTATGTGTAAATGTGTATATGTGTAAATATGTATATGTGAATGGTTATGTATGTAAATAATCAAATTAGTAATATCAAATACCATTATTTGTAGATTCTGACCAATCAGATGGAACTCCACCACCTTCTCCTCATCGTGCAACGACTATATACTGTAAGTATATCAAACATTTAATTTTAAATATATTTGATGGATACATAACTTATATATTTTTTTGTTTCTTATTATAATCAGATTCTGATCAATCATAGGGCACTCCACCACCTCCTACCCATGCAATGACTTCACATGTGTCCTCCGATAGGAATTATGATGAATTTTACTATCAAGAGCATATTATATGTTGGTGTAACTCTTATTATGGCACATATCAAAGACCATGATTGGAATGTATTGAACATGAGGTAGAGTATGGTACTCTTGAGCATGCACCATCACCTGGTCAACGTGATAATGCTTGGGTATGTGTTTTTTATATAAATTAATGTCACTATTTTATTTAAAAACCATATACAAAATCAAATTACTGTTGATATACAAGAATACTTGCTTGATGATGATGATGATGATAATTTTTCTCATAATGTTAATATACATCGTTCACATCATGGACTTGTTGTTCATCAATTACAAGAAGAGATTTCTATAAATCCTCTACCTCCTCGTTTAGAGACTGAAACGGTTGGAGATTATCCATTGCCAGCTCGTGATCGTTCTCTAGTACAAACATATGATAGAAGAAGATATGAAGGATGGAATAGAGGACCACTTCCTTTAGATGGAGAGGTTTTCAACTTTTGGGATAATCGCTATATGATTGCTCCATCCACTATTACTAATGTTGGTCATGGTCTCTTTATTGTAGAGGATTTGTATGTGCCTTCGAACCCTTAAGTCACTCTTATGTCATTTTTTGGTCCTATATATGGATGGGGAGATTGGCATCGACGTTCACGTTATGTTCAAAGCATGAGTACTTATGGAATCTGCTTGAATGCAGCATCCCTTACTAGTAGAAGGATTTCACATGTAGAAAATGAAAGATCATATATTGATGGAAGACCTTATACGCATGGAAATATAGCAGGTTTAATAAATAGTAGTTGAGGGTTACATAATAGTTCAAGGACTAATTGCACATTTGAGGAGGGTGAAAATAGTCATGAATCACTATACATGAGTAGAGATGTATCAAGATACATAGTTGTCAATGCTATTACTACACTACATGCTTGTGATGAACTATTAGTGAATTATGGATGGCGTAGACCTCCAAGAGCACCTTTTAGCTAGAGAGAATGAAACTTTTCTATCCATATTTAATAACTTATATATTTAATTTTATGTTTAAAGTTTACTTTTTATTCATTTATGGAATACTAATGAATTTCCAACATATGATGTCGATGATATTCCTCCACACCATTCACAATTGCCAGTAAGACCTCATTTATCAGAAGCTTCTATGAGGAGGCTACGCAAAAGTGATCCTATGGAATATGCAAGGTTGAAAGATCTACATTCAAAAGAAGATAAAGTACAAGATTTCTGTGACAATGATGAAGATGATGGCATGGCAAATTTTATTGAGGATTGGTATCAAAATGAAAGTGAGAGCATTGATATTTCTAAAGATGAGAATAATCTTTAAGCGGAGTGTCTAAAGCATGTATATGAAGGAAGTCCTTTGACACGACTAAGTGCGAGCTTACTTATTCTCAATCTTCAAAATCGTTTTGGATGGAGTAATGTATCTGTTTCGACAGTATTAAGGTATAATTTTCCATTCTCTCTCTCTCTCTCTCTCTCTCTCTCTCTCTCTCTCTCTCTCTCTCTCTCTCTCTCTCTCTCTCTCTCTCTCTCTCTCTCTCTCTCTATATATATATATATATA
>CM035421.1:87895714-88128214 GCA_020310875.1 Ceratopteris richardii
CATTTTTGTTTGTTATCTTTACCTTTTATTTAAAGGATTGATTACCTTTTTTATTCTCATAACTCTTCATCATATTGGCCTCATGAGCTAAGCGTTTTCCATGAGAGTGTTGAAGTATGGAACATGCATATCCATGAACAAGTCCATGGAAATGGTGAATACTTCCCACTTGGCATCAGCCATGATTTCATTGATAATTTGCCTAACAATCTGATCTTCATCTATGGTATCTCCATCGCTCCCTAACTAGTCTGCAATTTCCTTTATGTTGGTGACAAAATTAGTAATACTTTGCTTGGGCTACTTCTTGAGTGATGTGAACTCCATCCACAATTGGTTCTTTCTAGCCTTGGTGCTTGAAGAGAAGAAGATAGCCACTACATACAGATGAGAGGGTCCTAGCAAAACCCTGCTCCAAACCATCCTATGTAACTCTATGACTACTTATAAGACTCCCTTAGCTTCCAACATATGGAATAATACCACCATGGTACCTAGGAACATGAATCTCAAAACTCTATGGCAAAGCAGATAACTTCTAAGTACTTCTCAAGTAGAGAAAACCTTCTCTTTATGGAAAAAGGTACTCAAACTTATGCACGGAGATCACAACCTAATTGGAATTGACCCAAGGCCTTTTGTAATCATTCAAAGTTATGATTGACCTATTACAAGTCATTTCATGAGTTAAGAATAAATACACTTAGAGCACTATATATAAGAAGTCTCCAGATTGATCCCGACTTTTCAAGAAGATGAAGATGCTTAGACAATGTGTACTGTATCTGTGAACAACGAACAATATGACTAATCAAACTTGATATAAGTTTATTGCAATGTAAGATATGATACAAAGAGATGTTGGAGGACTCCACAATCTTCAAGATAAGCACAATATCTCCTTCAACGAGTTCAATCTCTACATAATATGTCTATGTGTAAGTGAGAATGCATATATATACTTTTCAGAGATGATCGTTGGTTGTATCTATCTAAACTTCTTCCATGTTTTTAGGCATTACTAGTGAATTTTGAATTCAATATGTTTGTGGTTTTTGACTCTCAATACATCCATGAGATTCTCTCTTATTCACCCTTTTACGTTTGGAAAAAATAATATATCACTTTAACCTTGGGAATCAATTGAATAAAGTTCAACTATAGGGACAAGCACTTAGGCTTGCCATATGCACCAACAGGCTTGAGGGTGATGACCAAGACAGTGAGTTTTGGACTCATGTCTACTATGTTTCTAGTAAAGGCAAGTTGATGGATGAGACCTTATATGCTTCAAGCTTTGATATTCACGCTAAGACCTGTTGAAATGAGCCAGTTGATATGTTCTCGGTCCATGATCATGAAATGAATATTGACGAGAAAATAAAAAGAGATTATGAGAAATAACTTCAAACAAAGACAACTACAGGGTCTAGAAAAGAAACAAAAAAGACTAGTTCCTAGGTAAGATCTAGAGAAATTTGAGCCTAAGAAGGATGGTTAAAAGCATGAGCTAGAGAGGAAGGCTCATGACATTAGAGATAGTCCTAATTAAAAGAAAGGTTAGAAAAGCAGTTGAGACGATGGAAAAAAGCCTCAAAATGAGGAGAAAGGTGAAGTGAAAAATGAACAAACACAACCTTCTCATGAGGAAGATGAAAAGGAAGAGAAAAAAAGCAAGAAACAACCTCCTTTTTGGTTGATCTCCCAATCAGAAAAACATATTGATAGTAAAAAAGCTGTGGATGAAAAGGTGATGAAATCCCAAATTACTCTGAATTTAGAGGAACCTCTAGGATTAGCATGGATGGATGTAAAGAAAGATTCTATGAGTGTTATAAAGAGAAGAAGGGAACCAATTGAAGTAAAAAATGAGGATACCAAAATGGAAGAGATCAAAGAGAAAGAAAAACCAAAGGTTAGTATGATAAATGTCAATAAATAGGAATTTAAGAAACCTTATGCTCAAAAGAACTATTTAGGACCCACGATTGGTAACGTGGAGCAAAACAATGAGATCCAAGAGTCATTATACACGAAAACATTGGCACGAGGTACAACTATGAAAATTGTAAAAAATATTGATAGCAAGAGGTCGTATGTGACTTTAATCAACTCAATACTTGAAATAAACATAATATCAAGAGAGCTATATGAAGAGCTAAAATGACCGATTGATTGTGATCATGGATGGAAAATGAAGGCTACCAATAATGCATTGGGAAATTTACTTGGTACATGTGCCAATTTCTGAATTTATATTGGTGATGTGATAACTTTTTTGTGCATGATGATTGTTTGTATCCAATTTTCTTGAGGCAGCATTCATCTATGAGAAAAAGATGGAAACAAAGGTGTTCAATGATAGCAATATTTTCATTGTGATTCTTTCTCATAATGACCTACAATCAGTGCTATTTATGAAAATTTGTGTTAATCACCCAAGAAATCATAGTCATTGAGGAAGTTTCCTCTAATGCACATGGAACAAGATTTCAAGTAAGTGCTACTATTATGCGGGTAAATAGTGGTACATATGTTCTTCGCTTCTCCTATGATGCCACTATTGCTTTAGAACATTTCTTTTTTTTCTTTATGAAAACTTTTCTTTATACATAACAAAAAGACTCAAAAAAACAAACAAATTAAAAAACATGAAAAAAACTTAAAATTGAAGGTTGCTTAAATCATATGAAAATTTTTGTGGGGTTTTTGAATATGTGTTCTACATTAATATGATGGAAGAAATTGACAAGTTCATGTTTGAGTAATGATTTCAATAAAAAAATGTTACATTACCAACATTAGAAATGTATGCTATTTTATATGAGTGGAGCAATGAGCTACATAACATTGATGTCTTTGAGCAAAGTTGAGGTTAAATACAAGAAAGTTGAAAAAATGTTTAAGCCTATAGCACAACCTTTACCTAAATTGAGTGATGAGATGATAAATAAGTAAGTCATGATCAAATCCCTTGGGATAAATCTAGGATTGGACATGAATTCACAGATGAATCTATCCAAAACGTTTGATGCTAATCTTCATTTTTTCTTGCAGAAAAAGCTTATTGTGAAAGAGTAATAAGATTGCATGGTAAGGCATTTTCTCTTTATCCACATGAAATATGATGAGCCAATCCCAAGATTTTAATTCCAATTATCATTTAAATTATTCCTCATATACCTTGGAATTTGGGTTGTATTTTGCTACCTAAAGCACATCTTCATGAGTTGATGAAATCACCCAAGAAGAAAATAAGAATGCAAATTATAGAATCCTCAGCTATTCCTCACTCTAATTGTATGTTCATTGTGCCAAAGAAGATTGTAAACTTAGGTTTAGCTAGGATCTTTAGCCAGTCAATAAAGTGACTATTAGAAATATAGGCATTGGATCAATTGTAGGTGAGTTTGCACAAGCATTTGCAGGACATGCGATATACTCTATGAGAGATCTCTATTCTGGCTATAATCAATTCTAGTTGGTGTTTGAAAGTAGGAATATTACTATAATGAAGATGCCTCTTGGATTGGTTTACATGTGCACATTACCTAAAGGTGCTACAAACTCACTTACACACATGATGAATGCAATGAATTTTAGTGCTACACAATTTTATCTTACACATTGCAATGTCATTTATATATGATATTTCTATTGAGAAATGCACAAAAAAGGATAAATGCCTTAATATAGATATCTTTTGATGTATGTGCTTTGTTACCATAATCGACCCTTGATCATGCTTTGATATCAAGAAGATGTATTTTTGACATGTTCAAAGTAATGAATGATTGGAGAAACTCCTAGTGAACTTGAATTAGTCTTTGATACAAAATGATTACATGGCTTACTATGACTCTACGATTTGCAATCACCTTTCACAACGAGTGCAACCTGAAACTTTGATTCCTTGTGATCAAAATAGTATGTCAGAATCCATCTTTGATATCTTGCTTCCACATGCACACACAACCCTCTTGCCCTTATAGCATAAATTGAATTTGCCATAGCACAATTAGATCATCATTTGTGACTTTTTTCATTTCTTCACATACACAAGATACTCTACAGATAGGTCTAGATCCTTGTAACAAAATATCCTCTGTCAAGTGTTAGTTAAAGAAAATCAACCTAAGATTGAAGAACAAGACACCTCAGAAGATGATGAAGAATCTCAAATGGAAAAGATCAAGGCATGGAAGTCTAAAGGTAAAGCAAAATTGCAGGAACTTGGACAAGAGGCAGAACCATCACATCATGCCCTAAGAAGGTCTATGAGGGAAAAGAAGAAGCCAGAAAGGTATGGTTTTTGACACCACTCTAGTTACTAAGCACTCTATCTACATAGCACAGGATATAAATCAAGAGGAGCCCTCATCATTTGAAGAACCCAAGCTAAAACCAGAATGGAGGCATGCAATGAAGGATGAAATTGAAGCACTTGAGGAAAACAACACTTGGGATTTAGTTCCCAAGACTTCATCCATGAAGGTAATAGGTTCAACATGGATCTACAAACTCGAGAAGAATTCTGATGGTTCTATAAACAGGTATAAGGCAAGGCTTGTAGCAAAAGGCTTTGCACAAGCTCAAGGAGTTGATTATGAAGAAACATTTTCCCTTATAGCAAAGATGCCTACAATCAGAGTTTTGCTTAGTATTGCTTCTTCCAAGAATTGGAAGATACTCCAATTAGATGTAAAAAATGCATTTCTTAATGGTTGGATAACAGAAGAATTATATATGGCACAACCACCTGGTTTTGAGAATCAAGCATATCCTCATTATGTACATAAACTAAACAAAGCATTGTATGGTCACAAGCAAGCTCCAAGAGCTTGGAACTATAGACTTGTTTCATTCTTGCAGGACAAAGGCTTTCAACCAAGCAAGGCAGATCCATCACTCTTTATTAAAAAGAGTCATTATGAATTCATCTACTTATGTGTATATGTAGATGGAATGAAGAGAATCAAAGAAGAGATGAGAGAAGAATTCAAGATAAGTGATTTGGGATCACTTACCTACTTCCTAGGATTGGAATTTATCTACAAAGATCATGGTTTGTTTCTCACTCAAAGAAAATACATTAAGGACATGTTGGCAAAATTCAAGATGCAAGATTGTAAGATTGCATGTACTCCAATGGACTGATAGGTATGAATAACTCGACTAGAGATGATACACGAGATCCCACAACCCGGGATCGTAAGTATGGAAAACGATATCTAGATTACAAGAACTCCCTTTTGGGAGATGAACTAGATACAAGAAAGAACTCGACACGATATCGTACTATGAGATTACAAGAGGACAAGGTAGGATGTCCAAGAACATTGTTCTTGAGCTTGATGGATCCCTTCCTTGAGTTCTTTGTGAATGTCCATCAGGTACTAGGCCTTGTCTCTGGTAGCTGGATTCTTGACATGATTTGAGAGTTGTATATCCATCCTTGGATGTTGTCCATAGTTTGCAAAGAAGAGGGTTTGCTTAGTAGATGCATGAACGCTATTGTTATAGGCAACTTTGCAAAGGGTGACAACTCAAACCAATCATTTTAGTGATAGTTGCTAGTGCAATGGAGATATTGCTCTAGGACTCGATTCACTCATTCTGTTTGTCCATCAGTCTGTCGATGATTTGTTGTCTGTCCATCAATCTGTGCATGTTTGTCCAACAATCTGTGGATGTTTGTCCATCATTCTCTGGCCATGAGGTTTATGTCACGGTACCTTAGATCTATTGCAAGTGTCATAGGTTTGAATATATTCTTTGACTTCCTTCCACATTTGAGGCCACCAAAAATCCCTTGATATGAGTTCTATTGTTTTATTTACTCCAAAATGTCTTGTTGCAAGGTTGTCATGATGTAGTTGAAGTACTTGGATCCTAGGCTTTCTTGGAGGGACATACAATAGGTTCTTATAGAATAGTAACCCGTCCTTTTCTTGAAATTCATTTACTTCTTAGACTTTTCCTTCTTGAGTTTTTTGCTTAACATTACAAAACAATTCATCTTGTGGTAGATTCTCACGGATCTAATGACTCAAGGCTGAATCTTCATGATGGGTTGAAGAGATAGCTGCTAACTGGAGATGCTTAGGCTTGAGTAATACACTATCTTGTTGATAAAAGGCCTCTTCATCCTTCTTTGGTGCAAGCTAAGATCTTCTGGACAGGGCATGTGACTGACATTGTTGACATCATGGACGGTATGTGATGACAAAGTCGAATCTGGATAGAAAGTTACTCCATCGAGATTGTCTTCTATTGAGAATGCGGGTGGTCATAAAAAACTCTAGGTTCTTGTGATCTGTATACACGATAACTTTATGAGCTGCTCCTTCTAGATGGTGATGCCAGGTATCAAACACGTCCACCATGGCAAGAAGTTCTTTATCATGAATTTCATAATTAATTTCTAGAGGAGAAAATTTCCTTGAATGATATGCAACTGGATGTAGGTTTCCATCATTTCCATATTGAGAAAGGATGGCCCCTAGGGCAAAGTTTGATGCATCTGTCTCTAGGAAGAAGGGCTTACTAGAATCAGGATGAACTAGAATTGGAGCAGTAGTGAATGCTGATTTCAAGGTCTGAAATGCTTTTTCTGCTTCTTCGGTCCATGAGAATGTTCTCTGTAAGCTTGGTAAGAGGTGTCACTATCTTGGAGTAATCTCTAATGAATATCCTATAGAAGTTGGCAAAACCCAGAAAACATTGTACATCTCGAACACATGAAGGTGGTTGCCAATCAAAGATTTTCTGGATCTTCTTTGGGTCCATAAAAATTCCTTTATCTGATACAATGTACCCTAAAAATTCCACTTTTGTCTTATGGAAAGAGCACTTCTCCAATTTCGCATATAATCCTTTTTATCTTAGTTTCTCTAGGACTATCTTTACATGACATTCATGATCCTCTAGATTTTTGGAGAATATCAAGATATCGTCAAGGTATATTACCACAAAATCATCTAAATATTCTCGAAAGATATCATTCATCATATGTTGGAAGACAACTGGAGCATTTGTAAGACCGAATGGCATAAGTACATATTCAAAATGGCCATACCTTATTCGAAATGATGTCTTCCATTCGTCTCCTTCTCTGATCTTGACAAGGTTGTATGCTCCTAGAAGCTCAATCTTCATGAAGAATTTTGCTTTTCCAAGGCATTCCAAGGGCTCTGATTTAAGTGGTAGTGGGTATCTATTCTTTATAGTGACTTTATTCAATCCACGATAGTCTACACACATCCGAAGAGTCCCATCCTTCTTCTTTACAAATAAAATAGGAGCTCCTACTAGAGACTTCGAGTGTTTGATAAACCCCTTTGCTAGATTCTCATCAATGTTCTTGCGTAGTTTTGTAAGTTCCTCTAGGGATAGTCTGTAGATTGGTCCAAAGGGTGGTTGTGCTCCCTCTTGAAGATCTATGGGGCAATCGTAAGGTCTACGCTCAGGGAGGATATCTGCATTCTTCTTTTCAAGAACATCTTCAAAGCCGTTGTACTGATTGGGTAGCTATACTAGATCATCTTTCTTGGATTCTTGAGTTGGTATGGCATAGATCATATATGTAGGTTCCTTCCTTATTGCATGTATGAATGATTTGGCTCTGACATATGTTGGGTTCTTTTGGATATCTCGACGGGTGATTTTATTCTTTTCCCAATTAATGTCTGGATTATGCTTCTTTAACTAGGGCATTCCAATGATAACTAGATGTACTGAGCTTGATATTACATTGAAACATATGTGGGATTCATGGTCACCAAGGTGTACTCTTAATGGTGTGGTTTCCATGGTTATATTCCCATATGCTAGAGGTCGTCCATCTACTACTTCAGCTACTATTGGTTTGTTCTTCCAAAGTACATGAATTCCATGTTCTTAACCAATTCTTCATCGATGAAACATGAGGAGGCTCCTAAATCTACTAGAGTTGTAAGGGAAAGGGTCTTCTTGGGCATGATTAACTTGATAGGTGCAGGACATGTTTCTATGGGTGTAGCTAGAATTATGTTTCTTATATCATGGTCCAGTTGTAGGGTCACTTTTACAACTGGACTTCCTCGTTTCCCTGCTCTACAAGGGTGGCTACAACTCTACAATTTGTTCTCTTGTTCGCACAATTAATTGCAATATGTCCAGGGTTTCCACAATAGACACATAACTTATTAACTCTCCTTCTCTATTTCTCTTCTAGAGTTAGAGGCTGAAACCTAGTTACATCTATTTGCATAGGTTCAGGCATAGACTCATCTTTAGTAGTGGGCTAGAAAGGTTTCCACTGGTGAGGTCTTCCTTCTACTTGTTTTTCTTGTTTCCTTTCAAAAAGTTGGTTATCACATTGAATAGCTTGCATGATATACTCATTCAATGTTTTAACCTCTGGCATCGTGAGCAAAAGGTCCTTCACATCATCTCTTAAACCCCATCTAAATTGGCTTATGAAATAATCTTCATGCCAAGTGAAATCACATATCAACTTCCTAAATTCAGATGCATAGGTAGAGGTAGGGTGGTTACCTTGATGTAACTTCCGAAGTTTTGTTTTCGCTACTCGACTTGTGTCTGCATCTCCAAATGTGGCAAAGAGTTCTCGAAGAAACCCCTCATATTCCTGAAATAATAATAGGGGCAAGATTGGGGCAAACCATAATAATGCTTGGCCACAGAGAAAGGTTCCAATAAATCGAACCTTGGATGCCTCATCATGGTATCTATCAAGTTGCATACGGATGTATAATTTTACTTGTTGGAGATATCCACGAAACTTTATCCCCATCGAATTTTTCTGGCATGCAAATCTTGGGTTCCTTCATAAATGATGTACTAGCTCATTGATTCACTTGAATACCCCCTTGATTTTCTTGAAGACTCCCGATTCGTTCTTGTATTTCTTGGAGGAGTGCACCTACATGCACTAGATGTCCCATCTCGACTTGTGTCTGTCGATGAGTTAAGTCCTTGACTTGTTGTTGGAGACTCTAAAGTGATGCTACAATCTATTCATAAGTGTTCTCTATGATGCCTGGTCTCAGATAGAATTTAGTCTTGCCAAAATGTCAAGGGAGCACTAGATTGTGCTCTCTGACTACAGTAGACAAGATTTCGGAAATACACTTCTGATTACAAGAACATCCACAAAGGGAAAACGATACAAGAATATGTGACTAATACAAGATGTCCCACAACCCGGGACTGATAGGTATGAATAACTCGACTAGAGATGATACAAGAGATCCCACAACCCGGGATCATAAGTATGGAAAATGATATCTAGATTACAAGAACTCCCTTTTGGGAGATGAACTAGATACAAGAAAGAACTCGACAATATCTCAACTACGAGATTACAAGAGGACAAGATAGGATGTCCAAGAACTAAACTAGACAAGACTAGAACAAGGAACAAGACAAGAACTTGAACTGGAACTTGGAGAGTACTTACTTGGCGGTCACGACTCCTTGAGCTCCCAAGACTGGTATTGGCAAGACTGAGAATGAATGTGGCCAACCCCTCCTTATATAGGTTTTCCAAGGGCAATTCAAGGGCGGTTATGGATTGATGATATCATCGATGATGTCATCAATTCAAAGCATGGTCCCTGGATGTCAGAATCGAGCAAGAAGACAGTCGATCTTAGGGTTTTGGCACGTTCCATACACAATGGAAGCATAAGTTTCTCCTAATTCTAAACCAATCATGAGATATAGGATTCACATGGAATCTGAGATTCAGGATGGTTTCCTTTGTCCATGATAATTTAGGTCTAAAGCTATTCTCTAATGCAGATTGGGTTGGATCCAAGGAAGATAGAACTTCAGGGTATCTCACCTTTACAGGTTCAAAGCGTATCTCATGGTCATCCAAGAAGCAACCTACAGTTGCTCTCTCTTTCACTATTCACACTTCTTGGATTGGAATTTGGGACTCCAACTATTTTTTGTGACAATATGAGTTCTTCCAATTTTTCATGCAAGGACTAAATATATTGAAATTCATTATCACTATGTAAGAGAGAAATTTATAAGCAAGAAGATTCAAATATCATATGTGTCCATGCATCAACAATGTGCATATATTCTAACCAAAGCATTGGATGGTACAAAGCTTTGCAAATTCAAGGATATGATTAGGTTGCAGGTAATTCTTGAAGATTGAAGACCTCAATCATACTTGGCTTGAGGGGGAGCTGTTGGAGCAAGCGTATGACAAGCCTAAGTATTGGCTTGAGTCTCACAAACTCATAGGAGAAGCTTTAAAATGAAGACAATGTATGAAGATTAAGGAGTTCACTTGCGAACTATCTCTTGTAACTCTTTGAATATTTACTTGATGTAAAAGTGAAGAATCAAAAGTGATTGAATCCACTTGATAATTAGGCAAAGAGAACTCCACGGTCTTGTAATCGAGTTAGTTATAATCTATCACTAGAAATAAGGAAAAGTGATTTAGGTGAGCTCCAATTCAAATTCAAAATGTTGGCTCCAACTCTCATTATATATACATGTACTTTTTAGTCATGGTTAGAGAGCCTCAATCTTCAGAGATTATTGCAAGATCAGTGTGTGTTCTCAAGGAACACATATGTACCAGTAATTCATTGTACTATTCACTAAATATAGAATTGGATTTCATGATCATTTATTGCCATATTGTCAAGTCTATTTGTATGAATTGTTCTCTATCATAATCTCTTAGTTTTCACTCATCTTGCAGAGTAGATTTCTCTAAGTATGGGTCATCTTTTTCAGAGCTTTAAATTAGTATTGGTAGCTCTCTACGTATACTATTGTATTCCAGAATTTCCTCTCAATTGGGTCTATGTGCTATGAGCGCTGAACATTTAAGCTTGACTATGTATAGATGTCTACTACTTCCTAAAAAGTCAGGTTGACATAGGTAAACTGCTAAATTCATTTCTCATCATAAGGTTCATCATTGTTAGTGAAATATGTTGTAATAAGTTTTCTTGCTTCCTAGTTTGATTCCTCTAAAAGATATCTAGCCAATTTTGGCTAGAGAAGGAGTACTAAGTAAAACAATGAGTGTCATAATTCAAAAATGGAAGGTTTGAGCTAGTTAACTTTTTGTCAAACTTGTCTGTCTTGATTCAACCTTTCGCAAGTGATCTTCCAAGGTACAAAGGATCTCAAATATACTCATTGGCAAGCTAAAAGGGACCACAACACTTCTCTAGAGTTTATTTTGTTGGTGTAGTGCAAAGATTTTGCAACACCACTTCATCTTCAGGAACATATCAATCCATCTCTTCACAATGTTGATGTTTGTTGGAGGGGATACCTTTATTGAGGTCAACTTCAACATAGATAATGGGGTGCCATATAGCAATAAAGAAGTAGGTTCAACATAGATAATGGGGTTCCATATAGCAATAAAGGAGTAGGTTACATCCTCCTAAATCTTCCTTCCAACATCTTCCTTGGATGCTAGTGGTCACCCAATCCGGGCCACAATTTCCCGTATAAAAGACATTTAGGAATAGGAGGTTAGGATTTCAATGCAAAGAGGAAACTTCAAAGGTTTTGATTCATCGAGGATGAATTCAGGAACCCGCTTAAATAAACATAAGGTAGTGTGTGAGATCTACCAAGCTCCAACTTGAAGGGATTGAAAGGTCATAACTTCATTTCCAAACGTGAGAAGGATATAGATTTTTGGTAGGAATTGTCTCTTAATAATAATGAGACTATGAGGGAAGCACTCCTTGCAAAGCCGCTCTTTGATGGAATCCAGCACTAGACAAGGTCGGGAAAGCTAATAAGGCACATTTTTTTTTAATTATTCATGCCTTCTCAAAATAGATATCTTTGGGAGAGAGACTACTAGCTACTCGATCCCAAAAAGTGGGAGACTCATTGTTTCCTTTTTTCTTAGCTACAGACCAACATTGTTGGGAGAGGACCTCCATACCTTGTTAAAAGCCAAGATAATTCAGGTAGAGAGAAAAAACTTGCCCCCATAGATTGGAGCAGCTTGTCCCCTTCTAAGGTTGTCCTAAAAGAGTTATCGATGCAATTGCCAAGCTTTATCCGATGCAAATGCCAAGCAAGGCCTTGAAAAAGCTCTTTTGAAGTTGTCGCAAAATACTAATGAACCTTTGACGCTATCAAATTGGAGTGTCCTTAGAGTGTTGGAGTCTAGTAAGAAAGCCCCCTACTTGCTTTCATCTCAAGTTTGGGTTAGGATATCTCACTCCCTATGTATATGCAGTGACTAGTGGCTATTTCTCTTAGTTATTGTTCATTGGTTCTCCAGTTTTAGGAATCCATTTTGCATCCATTTAATGTTTCTTGATATCTAATATAGTCTTTTAAAGTTAGGTTAAATCTCAAGATCCACCTCTACATATTCTCTGAGTTATTGTGTCTAGAGTTCATTTCCTTTTCAGTATTTGCAAAACAAGTTTTGCTTTTCTATTTCCTTCTTGTCTCTATCATCCTTCTTTGATGGTGTAGAATTAGGAGATTTTTGCTTACTAGTACATGATCTCGATTTCCCTTTGCCCATCTAACTAGACAAGAAAGCTTGATCTACAACATGCATAATGAACCTGTTCTGCCTAGAGTGATCTTCCTACAACATAATAGAAGCTAACTCCTCAATTTTTAAGGCATTTGGATTGCCTCTCATCATCAATCAAAGAGTAGAAGCAAAACTCTCATATGAATCTGGAAGACCGTTCAGAATAGTTTGCACAAGTGAACTATGAGGCAAGAATTCATCAATAGAAATCAATTGATCCTTCAAATCTTTGATCTTTCTCAAAAAACTATCCATGGAATCTCCTTCATTCATGTGCTCACTCTCCAACTGTTTTCAGAGGTAAGCAACACGAGCCTTATTCCCTACCTAGTGTAAAGTGCTAAGTACATCCCAAGCATCCTTTGGTATTTTGCAGGAATGAATGTGAGGAATAATGGCATGTTTGATAGTCAAGGCTATCAATGCATGTGACTGAGCATCTCCACCATCCAAAGAAGTTTCTCTACACTAGGTGCAACAAGAAACGCATCATGAATAGGAACCTAAAGAATATCACCATCTTCAATGCCATTTGCATCACCTTCAATAACTATATTTACAGGTGTAATAGGACATTTTTCAACACCCTGCATAATATTTCGTAGTCCTTTTGTAACCAAACACATAATATAATCCTATAATGGGTAATTGGTACCATCCAACTTATCCTCGATAGCCAACATGGGGAATACATCACTGCTTTTAGCCATGGCCACACACTAAAATACCTTGATGAAAAAACGTATGTGTCTCAAAAAGTTGAACAAAACTACCCCGTCAAGTTCTATTAAATGTGTAGTAGAGCTTGAGATTCTTATACTAGCGAACCAAAGCCTGTATATATCTTTGGCATAAAAAGACAAAAACTACCTATTCAGGCATTACGATAGTGTGTTTGGAGGCCAAAATGAGCTCAAATCGTGTCCAACTGATGTACATTCCAACCATGATGGGCTGCAAGTGCACAGATGCTCCAAACAGTAGTCATACGGCATGTAGGTGCAAAGCTCTCATCAAAATCAATGCCTCTTTCATGTGCATAACCCTTTGCAACAAGCCTAGCCTTATATCTATCAATTGTACCATCAAGTTTACGCTTCAGCTTGTATACCCACTTAGCGCCAATGGCCTTCTTGCTAGGAGGCAAGTCACATAAAGACCAAGCACCATTCTTCATTATTGCATCATATTCAAATTGCATAGCAGCCATCTAGTTGTTTTAATTTTGTGCTTCATCAAATGAAACAGGCTTAGTCTCATCACAGAGACTAGATGTAGCCATAGCATAGCAATCTGATGCAAAAGAGGCACTATGAGAGCTTGACTAAGTATGATATGATAGAGGTGCATCTAATTTGCTATCACGCAAGGTCTACCCAAGCCATTTTGGCATAGTTCTTGCCTGCTCAATATCAGCTCTCTCATCGATAATTGCATCATGTAAATTTGCATCATAAATGGAATGATCTGCATCATCACATGAAACCTGCAAAGGTTGAGAAGTTGCCTCATTAGGACCAGCACTAGACTTTCCACCTGTAAAAAGAGGCAGCAAAGTATCATACATGACTTTGGAGCTAACAGATGTCTCCTTAGTACATGAAAGCGATGGCAGAATAGCATCTTCCACAAAAACAACATCACGACTAACCAGAATGCGTTTAGTTTGTGGACGATATAGACGATAGCCTTTACTTTCAAAACTGTGCACCACAAAAATACATTTTACTGCTTTATCATCTAATTTTCTACGATGTTGTTTGGGCACTAATGCATATGCCAAACAACCAAAAACACGTAGATGATCAACAGATGGTTGGCGGTCATGCCAAGCCTCATATCGAGTGATAGACTGCAGCGCTATAGTGGGACACTTGTTAAGTACAGATGTTGCACACATGATAGCCTCAAGCGACAAACTATGTGGTAAGGCTTGAATCTTGACCATACACCTCACCATTACCATGAGTGACCTATTCTTTCGTTCAGCAACTCCATTTTGTTGAGGTGTATATAGCACTGTACACTGGTGTTTTATCCCATATTCAGCTAGAAATGCATTAAAATCTGAAGACATATATTCCCCCCCTCAATCAGAATGGAGGGTGCCCATTTTACATGCTGACAAATTTTCAGCCAAAACCAGAAACTGTTTGAAGCACTTTGGACTTTTCCTTCAATGGATATACCCATGCATGCCTGGAAAAATCATCGATGAAAGTGACAAAGTAAAGATAATTTGCAAAAGAAGGTGTCTGCATAGGACCACAGACATCACTATGTACAAGCTGCAATTTCTAAGTAGCCCGAACTAAACCATCTTTCGAAAAGGAGGAATGCTGCATTTTGCCCAAAATACAGCCTTCACAAACATGTTTCCCAGGTGCCTCAAGTTTTGGCAAAGAGGACACCATTTCATATTTTTGTAGGTGTAACAAACTAGCAAAATTCAGATGACCAAAGCATGTGTGCCAAAGATTTGCATCTAACACAGCCTGAGAATCATGTACTGCACATGCCAAATCATTTACAGATCTTTCATAGTTTATGAGCTTATACAGCCCACGACATAAATGTTGATGTATAAAACACCACAAGAAATGAATTAATGTGACACTAGAACACCTCTATGGTCACCATTAACTCATTGCCACTCCAAAATTTGAGAAATGATAGCCTAGAGTGAGAACTTTGCTTCTACAGAAATTCCTAGTCACCGAAATGACATACCTTCAGTATTTTGCTAATTTCTCCTATCTCACATATTATTTCTCCATGAAACTCTATATGCTGAAACTAGAAGAGTAGAGCTTTCCAACAAGCTATCATATGCATCAAACGGATCTCTAGAACTCAAGTTATGGCTCTCACAAGATGACCATGTATGACCTTCCAAAACTGGAAATCTTTCCTGTTATAGTAAGAGCGCCTGTTTAAAATTAGAATTCGATGCCTAGCATCGACTTGCAACGAGAATTCGATGCCGGGCATCGACTTGGGATGTTTTTGGGCACTTTTCAGCAGGGATTCGATGTCAGGCATCGACTTCCCGCATAAAGTCTTGATCTTTTGGACACCAAAACTATAGGTGATTTCATGCACACTTAGAATATGACTTATCAACTGAAATTCGATGCCAGGCATCAAGTTGCTCCAACAACATCATCTTTTCAAGAAGATTTGGCAGTAGATAAAAATCAGATATGAAGATAAGGACTTATCAAGTGAGATTCGATGCCACGCATCGACTTGCTTGGAAAACTTCAACCTTTCAAATCATTACACAGAAGACAAACATTGGAGATGGAGGAAGAAGACTTATACACAGAACTTTAACTAGTTCTTGTCATAACTATGAAAACTCAGAAGCTTACAAGTGCTTTCTCGCTCAGAGAAGCCCGACTATACTCAGTCATAAAAATGAGTTCTTCTCACTTTCTCATTGTCTTCCTTCTTCTTCTCCTCACCGTGTCAGTTAATACTAACTAACTTATATAGATTTTCTCATTCCCGTGATTTTTAAAAAACTTCTAGAACTAAAGTGAACTAACTTTACAAGTATGATACACTTGTGAATTTGTCCCTTCACATAGGCATGGGGTTTTCTTCCTAAGATTTGACCTTCAAATATATGTCTAATTAGTGATTGTTTCTCCAACAGCTCCCCCTCAATCACTAATTTACATTCCCTGTTTCTTCATATCTTCTTCTTTTCTTTTACTCCTGCCATGCTTTTGAATCTGCTGGTCTTCACACCATCCAAGCTCTTTGTCATTATGTCTGTTAACTGATCTTTAGTAGAAATGTACTCCACTTCAATCTCCTTCTCCATTACCTTTTCTCTGAGAAAATGATATTGTATCTCTATGTGCTTTGTCCTTGCATGAAATACTGGATTTGCTGCAAGATAAAGTGAACTCATATTATCTCCATGTATTGTAGGTGTACCTTGATCAATGCCTAAGCTCTTGAACAATGTCTGCATCCATATGACTTCCTTAGCTGCTTCCACAAGTCCTTTGTACTCTGCTTCAGTTGATGATAATGCTACTGTATGTTGTTTCTTTGAACACCAACTTACAAGCTTATCACCAATATATATCATGTAACCATGAGTTGATCTTCTGTCATCTTGATTACCTGCCCAATCTGAATCACTATAGGCTCTCAACTTCAAATCTGATGTAAAAGGATAATATAATCCTTCCTTTATAGTTCCTTTGATATATCTGAGAACTCTTTGACCTGCAATCCAATGTGGGTCCTTTGGACAATGCATGAATTGTGACAAAACTCCCACTGCATAACTAAGATCAGGTTTTGTTAGTGTAGCATAAATCAAACTACCCACAAGAGATTGATACTTCCTCATATCTTTGTAGTCTGCACCATCATATTTACTGAGCTTGTGATTAACTTCAAGTGGAGTTGAAGCTTCTCTGCAATTTTCCATATCAAACTTCTTCAACAAGTTCAGAAGATACCTTTCTTGTGACACATATATGCCATGATCTGTATAAGTAACTTCCATTCCAAGAAAGTATGATAACTTTCCTAGGTCACTGATCTTGAATTCTTTTTCAAGCAATCTCTTTACCTCCTTGATTCCTTCATCTGAAGTACCTGTGATTATAATGTCATCTACATAAATACAAATGTAGATTGTACCTTCCTCTGTTCTTCTGATAAGTAGACTTGGGTCTGCTTTTGAACTTTGATATCCAAGATCATTGAGATACTTCACCAGTCTATAGTTCCAAGCTCGTGGAGCTTGCTTCAATCCATGCAATGCTCTTCTCAACCTGCAAACAAAATTTGGATACCTGGAATCTATAAACCCTTGAGGTTGTTCCATGTATACCTCATCTGATATGTATCCATTCAAGAATGCATTTTTTATATCCAATTGACTTAGAGTCCATCCTTTTGAAGCTGCAATAGCAATGATTGTCCTTATAGTTGACATCTTAGCTACATGACTGAATGTCTCATCATAATCTATGCCATAGGTCTGGGCATAGCCCTTCACCACCAATCTAGCTTTGTATCTGGCTATACTTCCATCTGCAAGCTTCTTCACTTTATAAACCCATTTATTTCCAATAACTTTCTTACCATTTGGTTTAGGAACAAGTTCCCATGTCTTGTTCTCCTCCAGTGCATTGAACTCTTCCTTCATTGCTTCTTCCCATTGCTTCTTACCTTTAGCTTCATCATAGTTCTGAGGTTCTTCATCATCTTTGACCATATATGCATAGTTCTTCTGAGTTATGTAAGAAGTATCATAAGAATACCTTTCTGGTTGTCTTCTAGTCCTGCTTGACCTTCTTGGTTCACATTCTTCATATGTGTCTGGATACACCTCTTCATCAAATATAGGAGCTTCTTCATTTCTTCTTGTTAATCCACTTGTAGATGTACTTGCTTGCATATAGTCTTCATCTCTATTTACCTGCACAATTGATTTTCCTTTCTCACATCTTCTTACCTCTTCTTCAAATTCTTCAGCTTTATGACTTTGATCTGCATACCAACTTTTCTGTTCATCAAATGTAACATCTCTAGAAACAATAAATTGTTTTGTTAGAGGATTCCACAACCTGTAACCCATCTGCTTTTCATCATAACCAATGAACACATATTTTTCTGCCTTTGGTTCAAGTTTATGCCTAAGCTGTGATGGCACATAAGCATATGCAATTGATCCAAACACTCTACAATGATCTAATGTTGGTTTCTTACCCCACCAAGCTTCATATGGAGTCATACCATTGAGAGCTGCACATGGTAATCTATTCACAAGATATGTAGCTGTATTTACAGCTTCAGCCCAAAGATAATTTGGACAGTTCTTCTCCTTTAGCATAGCTCTAGCAAACTCAACCAAAGTCCTGTTCCTTCTTTCTGCTACACCATTTTGTTGTGGTGTATACCTACAAGTTATTTCTCTCTTAATACCTGCATTCCAAAGATAATCATTGAACTCTTGGGAGAAATATTCTCCCCCTCCATCAGACCTCAGTCTCTTAAGCTTTTGACCTGTGACTCTCTCTGCATATGCATGAAATTGCTTGAAAGCTCCAAACACTTCTGATCTTTCCTTCAAAACATATAATGTTATCCATCTTGTAGCATCATCAATGAAAAGAACATAGTACCTTGAGCCACTGATAGATCCTTCTTTTGTTGGTCCCCATACATCTGTATGAATGAGCTCAAGTACTCCATCATGTTTGAATCCTTTCTTCTGAAATGGTAACCTGTGTGCTTTACCCATTTGACATGCTTCACATTTATAAACCATATGTTGACTTTGCACATTTGGTAATCCTAGTACAGACTGATTAGCAACCATAGCTTTAATTCCTCTTTCATTAAAATGACCTAATCTCTTATGCCAGAGATCAAGTTCTGTAATCACTCCTTCACCATGTGTGAGCAAAGCTTGACCAATGTTCCCTTGCACTCTTAAAGTAAAGAGTCTACCTTCTTTCTTACCAGAGACAATCTGATTATATCCATTCTCTGGATCTTCAACAAATACTCCTTCATTTGTAAACCTGACTTGAAAACCTTTTTCAACTATCTGTCCCACACTAATCAAGTTTTTAGGTATTGTAGGAACATACAAAACATTGGTTAGCAAATCTGCTCCATTCTTGCATTTCACTTTTCCAATTGAATGTACACTATGTCTGGTATTATCACCTGTTTGAACTGTGTGACTAGAAATGCATTTTTCCAATTCTGACATCAATTCTATGTTTCCTGACAAATGATTAGAACATCCAGAGTCAATGTAAAATACCTTTAGATCTTCTTTATCTGATGTGCTGATTGAATTCATCATCAATGATGTATGACTTTCATTCTGTGTGTCATTTGCATAGTTGTAGTAGGTGGTGTTGTAGGATTGATTCTGTCCCCAACTTCTTCCTCCACCTCTACCATAGCCTCCTCTTTGACTTTGTCTACCTCTTTGAAAATTACTTTGATATCTTCCACCTCGACCTCTGCTATTGTTGTTTTGATTCTGGTTTGATCCTTGTTGATTGTGCCAACAGTCATGAGCCAAATGATTACTCAATCCACAGATCCAGCAAGCCTTTTTGTTGTTATTTTGATTACCTCTTCCTCTTCCAAAACCTCTTGCTCTTCCTCTGCCAGTGCCTTTACCTCTTGCATAATAAGCTTGAGAACTAGACTCCTCTTCATCCTTTGCTTTACCTTTATCTCCTTTCTTCTTGTTCTTCATGTACATTGCAGAACTTTGTCCTTTATCTCCATCTCCCTTCAAGTCTTGCTCATATGTGAGCATCAAACCAAGCAACTGGTTCAAATCTGGAACATAATGATTTAATGAAAGTTCTGTTGATAAGACAAAAGGTTTCCACCTTTCATCCCCTCTCAAACCTACAAGTAGCTGAGCAATCAATCTGTGATCTTCAACATCTTCATCTATGGATCCAAGACTATCTGCAAGATCCTTCATCTTAGTGACATAATCACTAATGGTTTGACTTGGCTTCTTCTTGAATGTTGTAAACTCTGACCATAGACTTGCTTTCCGTGCTTTAGTAGTGCTTTGGAAATGATACTCCAATGCATTCCATATATCTTCAGATGATTCCAATCCTCTGATGTGTGGTAGTAAATGATCAGAGATTGTATTGTAGATGTAGGCTTTTGCACTTGCATCCTTCTTCTGCCAATGCTTTAAAGCATCTAGTTCTTCTTTCTTTGGTCGGCTTTCATCTTCGAATACTGGCTTCTCTTCTTCACCTGTAACATATATCATGAGATCCTTACTCATAAGTAAGGCTTCCATTCTCATTACCCATGCGGGGTAATTATCTCTGTCCAATTTGTCAATGGAAATATGATATGCCATAGTTCTTTGCTTCTGCTGCAACCTATGAGCTTAAAGGATAAAGGATAATACCTTTTGAAGTTCTTTGTGTATGAGGATACTTTTGAAGTAACCTTTTGATGCCTAGTGTCTTCAAATGCTTCACCTTTCAAACTTTAATGGAAAACTTTACAAAACTTCTCGTACCTTTGTCGTCTTCTGCTCTCGAGAATCTTTCTGCTCTGATACCACTTGTTGATGTATAAAACACCACAAGAAATGAATTAATGTGACACTAGAACACCTCTATGGTCACCATTAACTCATTGCCACTCCAAACTTTGAGAAATGATAGCCCACAGTGAGAACTTTGCTTCTACAGAAATTCCTAGTCACCGAAATGACATACCTTCAGTATTTTGCTAATTTCTCCTAGCTCACATATTATTTCTCCATGAAACTTTATAGGCTGAAACTAGAAGAGTAGAGCTTTCCAACAAACTATCATATGCATCAAACGGATCTCTAGAACTCAAGTTATGGCTCTCACAAGATGACCCTGTATGACCTTCCAAAACTGGAAATCTTTCCTGTTATAGTAAGAGCGCCTGTTTAAAATTAGAATTCGATGCTTAGCATCGACTTGCAACGAGAATTCGATGCCGGGCATCGACTTGGGATGTTTTTGGCCACTTTTCAGCAGGGATTCGATGCCAGGCATCGACTTCCCGCATAAAGTCTTGATCTTTTGGACACCAAAACTATAGGTGATTTCATGCACACTTAGAATATGACTTATCAACTGGAATTCGATGCCAGGCATCGAGTTGCTCCAACAACATCATCTTTTCAAGAAGATTTGGCAGTAGATAAAAATCAGATATGAAGATAAGGACTTATCAAGTGAGATTCGATGCCACGCATCGACTTGCTTGGAAAACTTCAACCTTTCAAATCATTACACAGAAGACAAACATTGGAGATGGAGGAAGTGTTAGTATATGATCAATGTCTACCCCTCATGATTGTATGCACATTTTGTAAGGCCCCCTTTATGAGGAGAAGCCAAGCATGCATTACCCAATTGATGGGAATCCCAACTTGAATGTTGGATGAAGGTCATATTGGACCATGTAAGATATTATAAGGAAAGGGAGTTACCAGGGTCCCCAATTGTGGGGTCCGGGGCAGCGGTGAGCAGCCCCGGCTGGGGGGTCCAAGGGGGCCAGCGGGCCCCCTGGCTGGGGGGTCCCAGGGGGCCAGCGGGCCCCCTGGTGGGGGTCCGGAGGCAGCGCCCCCGGCGCGACGGTAAAGGGAATATTCCATGGAATATTCCCTGTCGGAGTCAGAAATCATTTATATTTGTTAGGTCGGTTCAACCAGTCTAAGCCGTGTATGGCAATTACGCGGGCGGTGGCCGCCCACGCTCTACCGCCCATGTATAGCCGTCCATGGCAGGCCACCCATGATCCTATATATACATGACTTCTGCACTACCTAAGACACCGAGTTGAGCCAGCATACCTCTACCTTGTATCTCCCTATCTAGAGTTGTCTAGATCACCATTTAAGCTCTACCTTGAGAGCGCACGGGTGGACAACGCCATCATCTTTGTACTTGCTGCTAGTAGAAAATTGTTGAGATTCTCCTATATCTGTTATCTTCTCTGTTATTGCTCCTGTGTTATATTGCGTAACTATTGTCTTACATGGTATCAGAGCTGTAAGGTTCGAATAGCTTGAGAAGTATCATTATTTTAGCCTACTAGCAGACTAGAATATCAGTAGATTATTCGAGTGATTACATGATGGCTTCATCATCGAACAGTAGTCTTGGTGCTTCAACTAATGTTAATGCTGCACCTATTTGAATTCGTCCACCTGCATTCACTGAAGGGAAGCTGGATGGAACCAACTATACACTCTGGAAGTTCAAAATTTCTGCAATTTTGGACTCCTATGAATTACTTGACACTGTCATGGGACCGATGGGATTGGATCCAGAGCCTATACCAGTTGAAGATCCAGCAAATTCAAGATTGATGATTCAGCCAGATCCAGACCTTCTACGAGCTTGGAAGAGGCGGAATGCTGATGCATTATGTGCGATTGTCACTAGTGTAAGTGATTCTGTGCTTACTTTAGTTCAACATACTACTAAAGCACATGAGGCTTGGGGCATATTGGCTCGACAATATGAGACCAAGAACCACACTAGGATACAGAATTTAGAAAATCAGTTGGCAAATGAAAAACATTCTGATTCTGAAAAGGCTGAAGATTTTATCAAACGGATAAAGCATCTTCAAGATCAATTGGCTGCAGTTGGTGTTGTTATAACACCAGAAGAGCTGGCTCGAAGATCTGTACGTGTTCTTCCAGCAAAGTATGATGGATTAGTAACAGCCCTTAACACTCAGGTAAGGCCAACTCCTCTTACATTTGAAGAGTTTTGTGCCATGCTTTTAGAAGAAGAGATGCGGCTGAAGAATCGGCAAAGTACAACTGATGCTGCATTCTCAGCAAATGCAAAAGGTAAAGGCTCTTCAGAGGGATCAAAGAAGAAGCCAAAGAAGAAAAAGTTCATAGGAAGTTGCTTCTATTGTGAAAAGAAAGGCCATGCCATCAAGGATTGCAGAAAGAAGCAAGCTGATGAACGGAATGGGACTGTAAAATCATCATGGAAGAACAAAGAGTCTACAAACAACACAGAGCTGGAACTGTGGGTAGCTATTGAAGAGGTATGTTCATCTGCTCAAGCTCGTGTTGATGAGCCATGGATTTTAGATAGTGGAGCTTCTCGCCATATGACTAGTAAAAAGGATTGGTATAGTTCCCTAGTGCCTCTGCGGGAATCCATCAATGTAGTGGTGGGAAATGACTCCAAGTGTCCAGCTGAAGGAACTGGAACCATCTCTTTTATCACTTCTCCAGGTGTTGAGAAAAAGTTATCCGATGTTCTCTATGTACCTACACTCAAAAGAAATTTGTTGTCAGTTTCTGCAATAACAGATCGTGGACTCGAAGTTCACTTCAATAAGAGTGGTGCGGAAATCATGGATTCATCAGGTAATGTTGTAGGTAAAGGCATACGACGGGATAACTTGTATGAGTTAAGTGCTTTAACTGCTACAGAAGATAAAGATGTAAGCAGGTTATGGCACCGACGATTTGGGCATCTCGGATTTGCAGTTTTGAAGGAGATGCAACGAACAGGGATGGTTGCTCATATGCCTGCATTTTCAGAGTTGCAGGAACCTTGTGAAGCTTGTATGATGGGCAAGCAACAACGAAAGGCATTTCCAAGAGAGACCAGCAATCGATCTCAAGCTCCTCTAGAGTTGGTACATGCTGATCTCTGCGGTAAAATGTCTACACCTGCTTTAGGAGGATCTTTCTACTTCTTGCTGTTAGTCGACGATTATAGTAGAAAGATGTGGGTTTATTTCATTCGAGAGAAGGCTGATGCTTTTGAAAAATTTAAAACGTGGCATAAGTATGTAGAAAATGAATCAGGAAGGAAATTGAAGAAATTTAGAACAGATAGAGGAGGTGAATTCTTGTCAACAGAATTCAACAATTACTGTAAGGAGCATGGTGTGAAAAGGCAACTTACCACAGCTCATACACCCCAACAAAATGGCGTTGTTGAGCGCAGGAACAGGACAGTAGTTGAAATGGCTCGTTGTATGTTGAAGGCTCAAGACATGCCTGATTCATTCTGGGCAGAAGCAGTCAATACAGCAGTCTACATCCTCAATCGAAGCTACACAAAAGCACTGAAGGGGATGACTCCTCAAGAAGCATATTCTGGTAAAAAGCCTTCAGTTTTGCATTTCAGAATTTTTGGTTGTTTCTGTTATGCACATATTCCTGATTCAACAAGATCAAAGTTGGATTCAAAAAGCAAAAAGTGTGTCTTCCTAGGATATAGTGAAGAGTCTAAAGCATACAGGTTATGGGATCCTGAGGCAAGGAAGATTTTTGTCAGCCGAGATGTGGTGTTTGATGAACGACCACACTTAGTAGAAGATAAAGGTAAATCTACTATCTCATCAAGCGGAGAAATATCTCACCTTGTGCCTATCAAAAGACAGGTTAAAGTTGAGGAGGAGGAAACATCTGATGGAGAAATTTCCTCAATAAAAAGCCAACCAGTTGTAGCTGCACAGCGTAAGCCACTACCGAAGTGGGCACAACAGCTCTTTGATGATCTTAATCCACATGTAGATGTACCAGAATCATCATCGGATGGATTACGAAGATCAAAGAGAATAGAGGAGCAAAGAAGAGCCTCAGAACACATTGTTAACATGGCTCTAATGGCAGATATCATGGGTTCGATAAAGGAACCTACCACCATTGAAGAAGCCATTGATGATCCAGATTGGAGAGCGGCAATGCAGTCTGAGTATGATAGTATACTCAAAAATGATACATGGGATCTAGTCGACTTGCCGCCAAAGAAGAAGGTAATAGGTACTAAATGGATTTGGAAAGCTAAGTATAAAGCTGATGGAACATTAGAAAAGTATAAGGCACGATTAGTTGCACAGGGTTTTTCACAGATTGAAGGATTTGATGTTCAAGAAACTTTTGCACCAACAGCACGCATGACAACTATTCGGACGGTACTTGCAGTAGCTGCACAAAAGTCTTGGCCTATTTTCCAGATGGATGTCAAATCTGCATTTTTGAATGGTCACCTCAAGGAGGAGGTATATGTATCTCAACCACCAGGTTTTGAGGTGCCCAATTCAGAAAATAAAGTTTGCAGGTTGAAGAAAGCTTTGTATGGACTTAAGCAAGCTCCACGGGCTTGGTACCAACGAATAGATCATTTTTTCAAAAATATGGGTTTTGAAAGAAGTACTTCTGATGCTAACTTGTATGTAACGAAAAGGGATAGCAAGCTAGTTGTTGTCATTGTATATGTAGATGATTTGATCATTACAGGAGATCATCAGGAACTCATCAATCAAACTCGGATCAGCTTGGGAACTGAGTTTGAAATGACAGACTTAGGTCTACTCCATTTTTGTCTGGGAATTGAAGTATGGCAAAGGAAGGATGGCATTTTCATCTCACAACAAAAATACTCCAAAGAAATTCTCAAGGCATTTGGAATGATGGACTGCAAACCAACTAGCACACCTATGGAGGTAAATCATAAGCTATCTATGGATGATAACATGCCTGATGTAGATGCTAAGAAGTATAGGAAGCTCGTTGGAAGTCTTATTTTTCTGTGCAACACTAGACCAGACATTTGCTATGCTGTTGGAGTGTTAAGCAGGTTTTCCAACAAACCTAAGGAGAGTCACTGGAATGCTGGAATGCGAATTCTAAGGTACATTGCAGGAACCTTGGATTTTGGTATTTTGTATACCACAGGTGATACACTCCAAGGATATTGTGATTCAGATTGGGCTGGAGATTGTGATTCTAGAAAATCAGTTTCTGGATATTGTTTCTCACTTGGTTCAGGAATATTTTCTTGGGTAAGTAGGAAGCAACCAACTCTCGCACTCTCCTCCACTGAAGCAGAGTACAAAGCAGCTTGTTTTGCTTCTTGTGAGGCAGTCTGGTTAAGGAGAATTCTTGCAGATATAGGCTTTCCATCAAATATGCCAATTGTACTCAAGTGTGATAATCAAAGTTGTATGGCTATTGCAAAGAACCCAGTATTTCATGCCCGCACCAAGCACATAGAAGTACAGTACCATTACATTCGTGAGCTAATTGAAGATGAAATTGTGGAGCTAGAATATTGCCCAACAGAGGCAAATTGTGCTGACATATTCACTAAAGCACTTGGAAGAGAGCAGCTCAACAAGCATCTTCAACAGATGGGCATAGGACTGAGACCTACTTGATTTATCATCGGTAAACATTGAGGGGGGGTGTTAGTATATGATCAATGTCTACCCCTCATGATTGTATGCACATTTTGTAAGGCCCCCTTTATGAGGAGAAGCCAAGCATGCATTACCCAATTGATGGGAATCCCAACTTGAATGTTGGATGAAGGTCATATTGGACCATGTAAGATATTATAAGGAAAGGGAGTTACCAGGGTCCCCAATTGTGGGGTCCGGGGCAGCGGTGAGCAGCCCCGGCTGGGGGGTCCAAGGGGGCCAGCGGGCCCCCTGGCTGGGGGGTCCCAGGGGGCCAGCGGGCCCCTTGGTGGGGGTCCGGAGGCAGCGCCCCCGGCGCGACGGTAAAGGGAATATTCCATGGAATATTCCCTGTCGGAGTCAGAAATCATTTATATTTGTTAGGTCGGTTCAACCAGTCTAAGCCGTGTATGGCAATTACGCGGGCGGTGGCCGCCCACGCTCTACCGCCCATGTATAGCCGTCCATGGCAGGCCACCCATGATCCTATATATACATGACTTCTGCACTACCTAAGACACCGAGTTGAGCCAGCATACCTCTACCTTGTATCTCCCTATCTAGAGTTGTCTAGATCACCATTTAAGCTCTACCTTGAGAGCGCACGGGTGGACAACGCCATCATCTTTGTACTTGCTGCTAGTAGAAAATTGTTGAGATTCTCCTATATCTGTTATCTTCTCTGTTATTGCTCCTGTGTTATATTGCGTAACTATTGTCTTACATGGTATCAGAGCTGTAAGGTTCGAATAGCTTGAGAAGTATCATTATTTTAGCCTACTAGCAGACTAGAATATCAGTAGATTATTCGAGTGATTACATGATGGCTTCATCATCGAACAGTAGTCTTGGTGCTTCAACTAATGTTAATGCTGCACCTATTTGAATTCGTCCACCTGCATTCACTGAAGGGAAGCTGGATGGAACCAACTATACACTCTGGAAGTTCAAAATTTCTGCAATTTTGGACTCCTATGAATTACTTGACACTGTCATGGGACCGATGGGATTGGATCCAGAGCCTATACCAGTTGAAGATCCAGCAAATTCAAGATTGATGATTCAGCCAGATCCAGACCTTCTACGAGCTTGGAAGAGGCGGAATGCTGATGCATTATGTGCGATTGTCACTAGTGTAAGTGATTCTGTGCTTACTTTAGTTCAACATACTACTAAAGCACATGAGGCTTGGGGCATATTGGCTCGACAATATGAGACCAAGAACCACACTAGGATACAGAATTTAGAAAATCAGTTGGCAAATGAAAAACATTCTGATTCTGAAAAGGCTGAAGATTTTATCAAACGGATAAAGCATCTTCAAGATCAATTGGCTGCAGTTGGTGTTGTTATAACACCAGAAGAGCTGGCTCGAAGATCTGTACGTGTTCTTCCAGCAAAGTATGATGGATTAGTAACAGCCCTTAACACTCAGGTAAGGCCAACTCCTCTTACATTTGAAGAGTTTTGTGCCATGCTTTTAGAAGAAGAGATGCGGCTGAAGAATCGGCAAAGTACAACTGATGCTGCATTCTCAGCAAATGCAAAAGGTAAAGGCTCTTCAGAGGGATCAAAGAAGAAGCCAAAGAAGAAAAAGTTCATAGGAAGTTGCTTCTATTGTGAAAAGAAAGGCCATGCCATCAAGGATTGCAGAAAGAAGCAAGCTGATGAACGGAATGGGACTGTAAAATCATCATGGAAGAACAAAGAGTCTGCAAACAACACAGAGCTGGAACTTTGGGTAGCTATTGAAGAGGTATGTTCATCTGCTCAAGCTCGTGTTGATGAGCCATGGATTTTAGATAGTGGAGCTTCTCGCCATATGACTAGTAAAAAGGATTGGTATAGTTCCCTAGTGCCTCTGCGGGAATCCATCAATGTAGTGGTGGGAAATGACTCCAAGTGTCCAGCTGAAGGAACTGGAACCATCTCTTTTATCACTTCTCCAGGTGTTGAGAAAAAGTTATCCGATGTTCTCTATGTACCTACACTCAAAAGAAATTTGTTGTCAGTTTCTGCAATAACAGATCGTGGACTCGAAGTTCACTTCAATAAGAGTGGTGCGGAAATCATGGATTCATCAGGTAATGTTGTAGGTAAAGGCATACGACGGGATAACTTGTATGAGTTAAGTGCTTTAACTGCTACAGAAGATAAAGATGTAAGCAGGTTATGGCACCGACGATTTGGGCATCTCGGATTTGCAGTTTTGAAGGAGATGCAACGAACAGGGATGGTTGCTCATATGCCTGCATTTTCAGAGTTGCAGGAACCTTGTGAAGCTTGTATGATGGGCAAGCAACAACGAAAGGCATTTCCAAGAGAGACCAGCAATCGATCTCAAGCTCCTCTAGAGTTGGTACATGCTGATCTCTGCGGTAAAATGTCTACACCTGCTTTAGGAGGATCTTTCTACTTCTTGCTGTTAGTCGACGATTATAGTAGAAAGATGTGGGTTTATTTCATTCGAGAGAAGGCTGATGCTTTTGAAAAATTTAAAACGTGGCATAAGTATGTAGAAAATGAATCAGGAAGGAAATTGAAGAAATTTAGAACAGATAGAGGAGGTGAATTCTTGTCAACAGAATTCAACAATTACTGTAAGGAGCATGGTGTGAAAAGGCAACTTACCACAGCTCATACACCCCAACAAAATGGCGTTGTTGAGCGCAGGAACAGGACAGTAGTTGAAATGGCTCGTTGTATGTTGAAGGCTCAAGACATGCCTGATTCATTCTGGGCAGAAGCAGTCAATACAGCAGTCTACATCCTCAATCGAAGCTACACAAAAGCACTGAAGGGGATGACTCCTCAAGAAGCATATTCTGGTAAAAAGCCTTCAGTTTTGCATTTCAGAATTTTTGGTTGTTTCTGTTATGCACATATTCCTGATTCAACAAGATCAAAGTTGGATTCAAAAAGCAAAAAGTGTGTCTTCCTAGGATATAGTGAAGAGTCTAAAGCATACAGGTTATGGGATCCTGAGGCAAGGAAGATTTTTGTCAGCCGAGATGTGGTGTTTGATGAACGACCACACTTAGTAGAAGATAAAGGTAAATCTACTATCTCATCAAGCGGAGAAATATCTCACCTTGTGCCTATCAAAAGACAAGTTAAAGTTGAGGAGGAGGAAACATCTGATGGAGAAATTTCCTCAATAAAAAGCCAACCAGTTGTAGCTGCACAGCGTAAGCCACTACCGAAGTGGGCACAACAGCTCTTTGATGATCTTAATCCACATGTAGATGTACCAGAATCATCATCGGATGGATTACGAAGATCAAAGAGAATAGAGGAGCAAAGAAGAGCCTCAGAACACATTGTTAACATGGCTCTAATGGCAGATATCATGGGTTCGATAAAGGAACCTACCACCATTGAAGAAGCCATTGATGATCCAGATTGGAGAGCGGCAATGCAGTCTGAGTATGATAGTATACTCAAAAATGATACATGGGATCTAGTCGACTTGCGGCCAAAGAAGAAGGTAATAGGTACTAAATGGATTTGGAAAGCTAAGTATAAAGCTGATGGAACATTAGAAAAGTATAAGGCACGATTAGTTGCACAGGGTTTTTCACAAATTGAAGGATTTGATGTTCAAGAAACTTTTGCACCAACAGCACGCATGACAACTATTCGGACGGTACTTGCAGTAGCTGCACAAAAGTCTTGGCCTATTTTCCAGATGGATGTCAAATCTGCATTTTTGAATGGTCACCTCAAGGAGGAGGTATATGTATCTCAACCACCAGGTTTGAGGTGCCCAATTCAGAAAATAAAGTTTGCAGGTTGAAGAAAGCTTTGTATGGACTTAAGCAAGCTCCACGGGCTTGGTACCAACGAATAGATCATTTTTTCAAAAATATGGGTTTTGAAAGAAGTACTTCTGATGCTAACTTGTATGTAACGAAAAGGGATAGCAAGCTAGTTGTTGTCATTGTATATGTAGATGATTTGATCATTACAGGAGATCATCAGGAACTCATCAATCAAACTCGGATCAGCTTGGGAACTGAGTTTGAAATGACAGACTTAGGTCTACTCCATTTTTGTCTGGGAATTGAAGTATGGCAAAGGAAGGATGGCATTTTCATCTCACAACAAAAATACTCCAAAGAAATTCTCAAGGCATTTGGAATGATGGACTGCAAACCAACTAGCACACCTATGGAGGTAAATCATAAGCTATCTATGGATGATAACATGCCTGATGTAGATGCTAAGAAGTATAGGAAGCTCGTTGGAAGTCTTATTTTTCTGTGCAACACTAGACCAGACATTTGCTATGCTGTTGGAGTGTTAAGCAGGTTTTCCAACAAACCTAAGGAGAGTCACTGGAATGCTGGAATGCGAATTCTAAGGTACATTGCAGGAACCTTGGATTTTGGTATTTTGTATACCACAGGTGATACACTCCAAGGATATTGTGATTCAGATTGGGCTGGAGATTGTGATTCTAGAAAATCAGTTTCTGGATATTGTTTCTCACTTGGTTCAGGAATATTTTCTTGGGTAAGTAGGAAGCAACCAACTCTCGCACTCTCCTCCACTGAAGCAGAGTACAAAGCAGCTTGTTTTGCTTCTTGTGAGGCAGTCTGGTTAAGGAGAATTCTTGCAGATATAGGCTTTCCATCAAATATGCCAATTGTACTCAAGTGTGATAATCAAAGTTGTATGGCTATTGCAAAGAACCCAGTATTTCATGCTCGCACCAAGCACATAGAAGTACAGTACCATTACATTCGTGAGCTAATTGAAGATGAAATTGTGGAGCTAGAATATTGCCCAACAGAGGCAAATTGTGCTGACATATTCACTAAAGCACTTGGAAGAGAGCAGCTCAACAAGCATCTTCAACAGATGGGCATAGGACTGAGACCTACTTGATTTATCATCGGTAAACATTGAGGGGGGGTGTTAGTATATGATCAATGTCTACCCCTCATGATTGTATGCACATTTTGTAAGGCCCCCTTTATGAGGAGAAGCCAAGCATGCATTACCCAATTGATGGGAATCCCAACTTGAATGTTGGATGAAGGTCATATTGGACCATGTAAGATATTATAAGGAAAGGGAGTTACCAGGGTCCCCAATTGTGGGGTCTGGGGCAGCGGTGAGCAGCCCCGGCTGGGGGGTCCAAGGGGGCCAGCGGGCCCCCTGGCTGGGGGGTCCCAGGGGGCCAGCGGGCCCCCTGGTGGGGGTCCGGAGGCAGCGCCCCCGGCGCGACGATAAAGGGAATATTCCATGGAATATTCCCTGTCGGAGTCAGAAATCATTTATATTTGTTAGGTCGGTTCAACCAGTCTAAGCCGTGTATGGCAATTACGCGGGCGGTGGCCGCCCACGCTCTACCGCCCATGTATAGCCGTCCATGGCAGGCCACCCATGATCCTATATATACATGACTTCTGCACTACCTAAGACACCGAGTTGAGCCAGCATACCTCTACCTTGTATCTCCCTATCTAGAGTTGTCTAGATCACCATTTAAGCTCTACCTTGAGAGCGCACGGGTGGACAACGCCATCATCTTTGTACTTGCTGCTAGTAGAAAATTGTTGAGATTCTCCTATATCTGTTATCTTCTCTGTTATTGCTCCTGTGTTATATTGCGTAACTATTGTCTTACATGGTATCAGAGCTGTAAGGTTCGAATAGCTTGAGAAGTATCATTATTTTAGCCTACTAGCAGACTAGAATATCAGTAGATTATTCGAGTGATTACATGATGGCTTCATCATCGAACAGTAGTCTTGGTGCTTCAACTAATGTTAATGCTGCACCTATTTGAATTCGTCCACCTGCATTCACTGAAGGGAAGCTGGATGGAACCAACTATACACTCTGGAAGTTCAAAATTTCTGCAATTTTGGACTCCTATGAATTACTTGACACTGTCATGGGACCGATGGGATTGGATCCAGAGCCTATACCAGTTGAAGATCCAGCAAATTCAAGATTGATGATTCAGCCACATCCAGACCTTCTACGAGCTTGGAAGAGGCGGAATGCTGATGCATTATGTGCGATTGTCACTAGTGTAAGTGATTCTGTGCTTACTTTAGTTCAACATACTACTAAAGCACATGAGGCTTGGGGCATATTGGCTCGACAATATGAGACCAAGAACCACACTAGGATACAGAATTTAGAAAATCAGTTGGCAAATGAAAAACATTCTGATTCTGAAAAGGCTGAAGATTTTATCAAACGGATAAAGCATCTTCAAGATCAATTGGCTGCAGTTGGTGTTGTTATAACACCAGAAGAGCTGGCTCGAAGATCTGTACGTGTTCTTCCAGCAAAGTATGATGGATTAGTAACAGCCCTTAACACTCAGGTAAGGCCAACTCCTCTTACATTTGAAGAGTTTTGTGCCATGCTTTTAGAAGAAGAGATGCGGCTGAAGAATCGGCAAAGTACAACTGATGCTGCATTCTCAGCAAATGCAAAAGGTAAAGGCTCTTCAGAGGGATCAAAGAAGAAGCCAAAGAAGAAAAAGTTCATAGGAAGTTGCTTCTATTGTGAAAAGAAAGGCCATGCCATCAAGGATTGCAGAAAGAAGCAAGCTGATGAACGGAATGGGACTGTAAAATCATCATGGAAGAACAAAGAGTCTGCAAACAACACAGAGCTGGAACTTTGGGTAGCTATTGAAGAGGTATGTTCATCTGCTCAAGCTCGTGTTGATGAGCCATGGATTTTAGATAGTGGAGCTTCTCGCCATATGACTAGTAAAAAGGATTGGTATAGTTCCCTAGTGCCTCTGCGGGAATCCATCAATGTAGTGGTGGGAAATGACTCCAAGTGTCCAGCTGAAGGAACTGGAACCATCTCTTTTATCACTTCTCCAGGTGTTGAGAAAAAGTTATCCGATGTTCTCTATGTACCTACACTCAAAAGAAATTTGTTGTCAGTTTCTGCAATAACAGATCGTGGACTCGAAGTTCACTTCAATAAGAGTGGTGCGGAAATCATGGATTCATCAGGTAATGTTGTAGGTAAAGGCATACGACGGGATAACTTGTATGAGTTAAGTGCTTTAACTGCTACAGAAGATAAAGATGTAAGCAGGTTATGGCACCGACGATTTGGGCATCTCGGATTTGCAGTTTTGAAGGAGATGCAACGAACAGGGATGGTTGCTCATATGCCTGCATTTTCAGAGTTGCAGGAACCTTGTGAAGCTTGTATGATGGGCAAGCAACAACGAAAGGCATTTCCAAGAGAGACCAGCAATCGATCTCAAGCTCCTCTAGAGTTGGTACATGCTGATCTCTGCGGTAAAATGTCTACACCTGCTTTAGGAGGATCTTTCTACTTCTTGCTGTTAGTCGACGATTATAGTAGAAAGATGTGGGTTTATTTCATTCGAGAGAAGGCTGATGCTTTTGAAAAATTTAAAACGTGGCATAAGTATGTAGAAAATGAATCAGGAAGGAAATTGAAGAAATTTAGAACAGATAGAGGAGGTGAATTCTTGTCAACAGAATTCAACAATTACTGTAAGGAGCATGGTGTGAAAAGGCAACTTACCACAGCTCATACACCCCAACAAAATGGCGTTGTTGAGCGCAGGAACAGGACAGTAGTTGAAATGGCTCGTTGTATGTTGAAGGCTCAAGACATGCCTGATTCATTCTGGGCAGAAGCAGTCAATACAGCAGTCTACATCCTCAATCGAAGCTACACAAAAGCACTGAAGGGGATGACTCCTCAAGAAGCATATTCTGGTAAAAAGCCTTCAGTTTTGCATTTCAGAATTTTTGGTTGTTTCTGTTATGCACATATTCCTGATTCAACAAGATCAAAGTTGGATTCAAAAAGCAAAAAGTGTGTCTTCCTAGGATATAGTGAAGAGTCTAAAGCATACAGGTTATGGGATCCTGAGGCAAGGAAGATTTTTGTCAGCCGAGATGTGGTGTTTGATGAACGACCACACTTAGTAGAAGATAAAGGTAAATCTACTATCTCATCAAGCGGAGAAATATCTCACCTTGTGCCTATCAAAAGACAGGTTAAAGTTGAGGAGGAGGAAACATCTGATGGAGAAATTTCCTCAATAAAAAGCCAACCAGTTGTAGCTGCACAGCGTAAGCCACTACCGAAGTGGGCACAACAGCTCTTTGATGATCTTAATCCACATGTAGATGTACCAGAATCATCATCGGATGGATTACGAAGATCAAAGAGAATAGAGGAGCAAAGAAGAGCCTCAGAACACATTGTTAACATGGCTCTAATGGCAGATATCATGGGTTCGATAAAGGAACCTACCACCATTGAAGAAGCCATTGATGATCCAGATTGGAGAGCGGCAATGCAGTCTGAGTATGATAGTATACTCAAAAATGATACATGGGATCTAGTCGACTTGCGGCCAAAGAAGAAGGTAATAGGTACTAAATGGATTTGGAAAGCTAAGTATAAAGCTGATGGAACATTAGAAAAGTATAAGGCACGATTAGTTGCACAGGGTTTTTCACAAATTGAAGGATTTGATGTTCAAGAAACTTTTGCACCAACAGCACGCATGACAACTATTCGGACGGTACTTGCAGTAGCTGCACAAAAGTCTTGGCCTATTTTCCAGATGGATGTCAAATCTGCATTTTTGAATGGTCACCTCAAGGAGGAGGTATATGTATCTCAACCACCAGGTTTGAGGTGCCCAATTCAGAAAATAAAGTTTGCAGGTTGAAGAAAGCTTTGTATGGACTTAAGCAAGCTCCACGGGCTTGGTACCAACGAATAGATCATTTTTTCAAAAATATGGGTTTTGAAAGAAGTACTTCTGATGCTAACTTGTATGTAACGAAAAGGGATAGCAAGCTAGTTGTTGTCATTGTATATGTAGATGATTTGATCATTACAGGAGATCATCAGGAACTCATCAATCAAACTCGGATCAGCTTGGGAACTGAGTTTGAAATGACAGACTTAGGTCTACTCCATTTTTGTCTGGGAATTGAAGTATGGCAAAGGAAGGATGGCATTTTCATCTCACAACAAAAATACTCCAAAGAAATTCTCAAGGCATTTGGAATGATGGACTGCAAACCAACTAGCACACCTATGGAGGTAAATCATAAGCTATCTATGGATGATAACATGCCTGATGTAGATGCTAAGAAGTATAGGAAGCTCGTTGGAAGTCTTATTTTTCTGTGCAACACTAGACCAGACATTTGCTATGCTGTTGGAGTGTTAAGCAGGTTTTCCAACAAACCTAAGGAGAGTCACTGGAATGCTGGAATGCGAATTCTAAGGTACATTGCAGGAACCTTGGATTTTGGTATTTTGTATACCACAGGTGATACACTCCAAGGATATTGTGATTCAGATTGGGCTGGAGATTGTGATTCTAGAAAATCAGTTTCTGGATATTGTTTCTCACTTGGTTCAGGAATATTTTCTTGGGTAAGTAGGAAGCAACCAACTCTCGCACTCTCCTCCACTGAAGCAGAGTACAAAGCAGCTTGTTTTGCTTCTTGTGAGGCAGTCTGGTTAAGGAGAATTCTTGCAGATATAGGCTTTCCATCAAATATGCCAATTGTACTCAAGTGTGATAATCAAAGTTGTATGGCTATTGCAAAGAACCCAGTATTTCATGCTCGCACCAAGCACATAGAAGTACAGTACCATTACATTCGTGAGCTAATTGAAGATGAAATTGTGGAGCTAGAATATTGCCCAACAGAGGCAAATTGTGCTGACATATTCACTAAAGCACTTGGAAGAGAGCAGCTCAACAAGCATCTTCAACAGATGGGCATAGGACTGAGACCTACTTGATTTATCATCGGTAAACATTGAGGGGGGGTGTTAGTATATGATCAATGTCTACCCCTCATGATTGTATGCACATTTTGTAAGGCCCCCTTTATGAGGAGAAGCCAAGCATGCATTACCCAATTGATGGGAATCCCAACTTGAATGTTGGATGAAGGTCATATTGGACCATGTAAGATATTATAAGGAAAGGGAGTTACCAGGGTCCCCAATTGTGGGGTCCGGGGCAGCGGTGAGCAGCCCCGGCTGGGGGGTCCAAGGGGGCCAGCGGGCCCCCTAGCTGGGGGGTCCCAGGGGGCCAGCGGGCCCCCTGGTGGGGGTCCGGAGGCAGCGCCCCCGGCGCGACGGTAAAGGGAATATTCCATGGAATATTCCCTGTCGGAGTCAGAAATCATTTATATTTGTTAGGTCGGTTCAACCAGTCTAAGCCGTGTATGGCAATTACGCGGGCGGTGGCCGCCCACGCTCTACCGCCCATGTATAGCCGTCCATGGCAGGCCACCCATGATCCTATATATACATGACTTCTGCACTACCTAAGACACCGAGTTGAGCCAGCATACCTCTACCTTGTATCTCCCTATCTAGAGTTGTCTAGATCACCATTTAAGCTCTACCTTGAGAGCGCACGGGTGGACAACGCCATCATCTTTGTACTTGCTGCTAGTAGAAAATTGTTGAGATTCTCCTATATCTGTTATCTTCTCTGTTATTGCTCCTGTGTTATATTGCGTAACTATTGTCTTACATGGTATCAGAGCTGTAAGGTTCGAATAGCTTGAGAAGTATCATTATTTTAGCCTACTAGCAGACTAGAATATCAGTAGATTATTCGAGTGATTACATGATGGCTTCATCATCGAACAGTAGTCTTGGTGCTTCAACTAATGTTAATGCTGCACCTATTTGAATTCGTCCACCTGCATTCACTGAAGGGAAGCTGGATGGAACCAACTATACACTCTGGAAGTTCAAAATTTCTGCAATTTTGGACTCCTATGAATTACTTGACACTGTCATGGGACCGATGGGATTGGATCCAGAGCCTATACCAGTTGAAGATCCAGCAAATTCAAGATTGATGATTCAGCCAGATCCAGACCTTCTACGAGCTTGGAAGAGGCGGAATGCTGATGCATTATGTGCGATTGTCACTAGTGTAAGTGATTCTGTGCTTACTTTAGTTCAACATACTACTAAAGCACATGAGGCTTGGGGCATATTGGCTCGACAATATGAGACCAAGAACCACACTAGGATACAGAATTTAGAAAATCAGTTGGCAAATGAAAAACATTCTGATTCTGAAAAGGCTGAAGATTTTATCAAACGGATAAAGCATCTTCAAGATCAATTGGCTGCAGTTGGTGTTGTTATAACACCAGAAGAGCTGGCTCGAAGATCTGTACGTGTTCTTCCAGCAAAGTATGATGGATTAGTAACAGCCCTTAACACTCAGGTAAGGCCAACTCCTCTTACATTTGAAGAGTTTTGTGCCATGCTTTTAGAAGAAGAGATGCGGCTGAAGAATCGGCAAAGTACAACTGATGCTGCATTCTCAGCAAATGCAAAAGGTAAAGGCTCTTCAGAGGGATCAAAGAAGAAGCCAAAGAAGAAAAAGTTCATAGGAAGTTGCTTCTATTGTGAAAAGAAAGGCCATGCCATCAAGGATTGCAGAAAGAAGCAAGCTGATGAACGGAATGGGACTGTAAAATCATCATGGAAGAACAAAGAGTCTGCAAACAACACAGAGCTGGAACTTTGGGTAGCTATTGAAGAGGTATGTTCATCTGCTCAAGCTCGTGTTGATGAGCCATGGATTTTAGATAGTGGAGCTTCTCGCCATATGACTAGTAAAAAGGATTGGTATAGTTCCCTAGTGCCTCTGCGGGAATCCATCAATGTAGTGGTGGGAAATGACTCCAAGTGTCCAGCTGAAGGAACTGGAACCATCTCTTTTATCACTTCTCCAGGTGTTGAGAAAAAGTTATCCGATGTTCTCTATGTACCTACACTCAAAAGAAATTTGTTGTCAGTTTCTGCAATAACAGATCGTGGACTCGAAGTTCACTTCAATAAGAGTGGTGCGGAAATCATGGATTCATCAGGTAATGTTGTAGGTAAAGGCATACGACGGGATAACTTGTATGAGTTAAGTGCTTTAACTGCTACAGAAGATAAAGATGTAAGCAGGTTATGGCACCGACGATTTGGGCATCTCGGATTTGCAGTTTTGAAGGAGATGCAACGAACAGGGATGGTTGCTCATATGCCTGCATTTTCAGAGTTGCAGGAACCTTGTGAAGCTTGTATGATGGGCAAGCAACAACGAAAGGCATTTCCAAGAGAGACCAGCAATCGATCTCAAGATCCTCTAGAGTTGGTACATGCTGATCTCTGCGGTAAAATGTCTACACCTGCTTTAGGAGGATCTTTCTACTTCTTGCTGTTAGTCGACGATTATAGTAGAAAGATGTGGGTTTATTTCATTCGAGAGAAGGCTGATGCTTTTGAAAAATTTAAAACGTGGCATAAGTATGTAGAAAATGAATCAGGAAGGAAATTGAAGAAATTTAGAACAGATAGAGGAGGTGAATTCTTGTCAACAGAATTCAACAATTACTGTAAGGAGCATGGTGTGAAAAGGCAACTTACCACAGCTCATACACCCCAACAAAATGGCGTTGTTGAGCGCAGGAACAGGACAGTAGTTGAAATGGCTCGTTGTATGTTGAAGGCTCAAGACATGCCTGATTCATTCTGGGCAGAAGCAGTCAATACAGCAGTCTACATCCTCAATCGAAGCTACACAAAAGCACTGAAGGGGATGACTCCTCAAGAAGCATATTCTGGTAAAAAGCCTTCAGTTTTGCATTTCAGAATTTTTGGTTGTTTCTGTTATGCACATATTCCTGATTCAACAAGATCAAAGTTGGATTCAAAAAGCAAAAAGTGTGTCTTCCTAGGATATAGTGAAGAGTCTAAAGCATACAGGTTATGGGATCCTGAGGCAAGGAAGATTTTTGTCAGCCGAGATGTGGTGTTTGATGAACGACCACACTTAGTAGAAGATAAAGGTAAATCTACTATCTCATCAAGCGGAGAAATATCTCACCTTGTGCCTATCAAAAGACAGGTTAAAGTTGAGGAGGAGGAAACATCTGATGGAGAAATTTCCTCAATAAAAAGCCAACCAGTTGTAGCTGCACAGCGTAAGCCACTACCGAAGTGGGCACAACAGCTCTTTGATGATCTTAATCCACATGTAGATGTACCAGAATCATCATCGGATGGATTACGAAGATCAAAGAGAATAGAGGAGCAAAGAAGAGCCTCAGAACACATTGTTAACATGGCTCTAATGGCAGATATCATGGGTTCGATAAAGGAACCTACCACCATTGAAGAAGCCATTGATGATCCAGATTGGAGAGCGGCAATGCAGTCTGAGTATGATAGTATACTCAAAAATGATACATGGGATCTAGTCGACTTGCCGCCAAAGAAGAAGGTAATAGGTACTAAATGGATTTGGAAAGCTAAGTATAAAGCTGATGGAACATTAGAAAAGTATAAGGCACGATTAGTTGCACAGGGTTTTTCACAAATTGAAGGATTTGATGTTCAAGAAACTTTTGCACCAACAGCACGCATGACAACTATTCGGACGGTACTTGCAGTAGCTGCACAAAAGTCTTGGCCTATTTTCCAGATGGATGTCAAATCTGCATTTTTGAATGGTCACCTCAAGGAGGAGGTATATGTATCTCAACCACCAGGTTTGAGGTGCCCAATTCAGAAAATAAAGTTTGCAGGTTGAAGAAAGCTTTGTATGGACTTAAGCAAGCTCCACGGGCTTGGTACCAACGAATAGATCATTTTTTCAAAAATATGGGTTTTGAAAGAAGTACTTCTGATGCTAACTTGTATGTAACGAAAAGGGATAGCAAGCTAGTTGTTGTCATTGTATATGTAGATGATTTGATCATTACAGGAGATCATCAGGAACTCATCAATCAAACTCGGATCAGCTTGGGAACTGAGTTTGAAATGACAGACTTAGGTCTACTCCATTTTTGTCTGGGAATTGAAGTATGGCAAAGGAAGGATGGCATTTTCATCTCACAACAAAAATACTCCAAAGAAATTCTCAAGGCATTTGGAATGATGGACTGCAAACCAACTAGCACACCTATGGAGGTAAATCATAAGCTATCTATGGATGATAACATGCCTGATGTAGATGCTAAGAAGTATAGGAAGCTCGTTGGAAGTCTTATTTTTCTGTGCAACACTAGACCAGACATTTGCTATGCTGTTGGAGTGTTAAGCAGGTTTTCCAACAAACCTAAGGAGAGTCACTGGAATGCTGGAATGCGAATTCTAAGGTACATTGCAGGAACCTTGGATTTTGGTATTTTGTATACCACAGGTGATACACTCCAAGGATATTGTGATTCAGATTGGGCTGGAGATTGTGATTCTAGAAAATCAGTTTCTGGATATTGTTTCTCACTTGGTTCAGGAATATTTTCTTGGGTAAGTAGGAAGCAACCAACTCTCGCACTCTCCTCCACTGAAGCAGAGTACAAAGCAGCTTGTTTTGCTTCTTGTGAGGCAGTCTGGTTAAGGAGAATTCTTGCAGATATAGGCTTTCCATCAAATATGCCAATTGTACTCAAGTGTGATAATCAAAGTTGTATGGCTATTGCAAAGAACCCAGTATTTCATGCTCGCACCAAGCACATAGAAGTACAGTACCATTACATTCGTGAGCTAATTGAAGATGAAATTGTGGAGCTAGAATATTGCCCAACAGAGGCAAATTGTGCTGACATATTCACTAAAGCACTTGGAAGAGAGCAGCTCAACAAGCATCTTCAACAGATGGGCATAGGACTGAGACCTACTTGATTTATCATCGGTAAACATTGAGGGGGGGTGTTAGTATATGATCAATGTCTACCCCTCATGATTGTATGCACATTTTGTAAGGCCCCCTTTATGAGGAGAAGCCAAGCATGCATTACCCAATTGATGGGAATCCCAACTTGAATGTTGGATGAAGGTCATATTGGACCATGTAAGATATTATAAGGAAAGGGAGTTACCAGGGTCCCCAATTGTGGGGTCCGGGGCAGCGGTGAGCAGCCCCGGCTGGGGGGTCCAAGGGGGCCAGCGGGCCCCCTAGCTGGGGGGTCCCAGGGGGCCAGCGGGCCCCCTGGTGGGGGTCCGGAGGCAGCGCCCCCGGCGCGACGGTAAAGGGAATATTCCATGGAATATTCCCTGTCGGAGTCAGAAATCATTTATATTTGTTAGGTCGGTTCAACCAGTCTAAGCCGTGTATGGCAATTACGCGGGCGGTGGCCGCCCACGCTCTACCGCCCATGTATAGCCGTCCATGGCAGGCCACCCATGATCCTATATATACATGACTTCTGCACTACCTAAGACACCGAGTTGAGCCAGCATACCTCTACCTTGTATCTCCCTATCTAGAGTTGTCTAGATCACCATTTAAGCTCTACCTTGAGAGCGCACGGGTGGACAACGCCATCATCTTTGTACTTGCTGCTAGTAGAAAATTGTTGAGATTCTCCTATATCTGTTATCTTCTCTGTTATTGCTCCTGTGTTATATTGCGTAACTATTGTCTTACATGGTATCAGAGCTGTAAGGTTCGAATAGCTTGAGAAGTATCATTATTTTAGCCTACTAGCAGACTAGAATATCAGTAGATTATTCGAGTGATTACATGATGGCTTCATCATCGAACAGTAGTCTTGGTGCTTCAACTAATGTTAATGCTGCACCTATTTGAATTCGTCCACCTGCATTCACTGAAGGGAAGCTGGATGGAACCAACTATACACTCTGGAAGTTCAAAATTTCTGCAATTTTGGACTCCTATGAATTACTTGACACTGTCATGGGACCGATGGGATTGGATCCAGAGCCTATACCAGTTGAAGATCCAGCAAATTCAAGATTGATGATTCAGCCAGATCCAGACCTTCTACGAGCTTGGAAGAGGCGGAATGCTGATGCATTATGTGCGATTGTCACTAGTGTAAGTGATTCTGTGCTTACTTTAGTTCAACATACTACTAAAGCACATGAGGCTTGGGGCATATTGGCTCGACAATATGAGACCAAGAACCACACTAGGATACAGAATTTAGAAAATCAGTTGGCAAATGAAAAACATTCTGATTCTGAAAAGGCTGAAGATTTTATCAAACGGATAAAGCATCTTCAAGATCAATTGGCTGCAGTTGGTGTTGTTATAACACCAGAAGAGCTGGCTCGAAGATCTGTACGTGTTCTTCCAGCAAAGTATGATGGATTAGTAACAGCCCTTAACACTCAGGTAAGGCCAACTCCTCTTACATTTGAAGAGTTTTGTGCCATGCTTTTAGAAGAAGAGATGCGGCTGAAGAATCGGCAAAGTACAACTGATGCTGCATTCTCAGCAAATGCAAAAGGTAAAGGCTCTTCAGAGGGATCAAAGAAGAAGCCAAAGAAGAAAAAGTTCATAGGAAGTTGCTTCTATTGTGAAAAGAAAGGCCATGCCATCAAGGATTGCAGAAAGAAGCAAGCTGATGAACGGAATGGGACTGTAAAATCATCATGGAAGAACAAAGAGTCTGCAAACAACACAGAGCTGGAACTTTGGGTAGCTATTGAAGAGGTATGTTCATCTGCTCAAGCTCGTGTTGATGAGCCATGGATTTTAGATAGTGGAGCTTCTCGCCATATGACTAGTAAAAAGGATTGGTATAGTTCCCTAGTGCCTCTGCGGGAATCCATCAATGTAGTGGTGGGAAATGACTCCAAGTGTCCAGCTGAAGGAACTGGAACCATCTCTTTTATCACTTCTCCAGGTGTTGAGAAAAAGTTATCCGATGTTCTCTATGTACCTACACTCAAAAGAAATTTGTTGTCAGTTTCTGCAATAACAGATCGTGGACTCGAAGTTCACTTCAATAAGAGTGGTGCGGAAATCATGGATTCATCAGGTAATGTTGTAGGTAAAGGCATACGACGGGATAACTTGTATGAGTTAAGTGCTTTAACTGCTACAGAAGATAAAGATGTAAGCAGGTTATGGCACCGACGATTTGGGCATCTCGGATTTGCAGTTTTGAAGGAGATGCAACGAACAGGGATGGTTGCTCATATGCCTGCATTTTCAGAGTTGCAGGAACCTTGTGAAGCTTGTATGATGGGCAAGCAACAACGAAAGGCATTTCCAAGAGAGACCAGCAATCGATCTCAAGCTCCTCTAGAGTTGGTACATGCTGATCTCTGCGGTAAAATGTCTACACCTGCTTTAGGAGGATCTTTCTACTTCTTGCTGTTAGTCGACGATTATAGTAGAAAGATGTGGGTTTATTTCATTCGAGAGAAGGCTGATGCTTTTGAAAAATTTAAAACGTGGCATAAGTATGTAGAAAATGAATCAGGAAGGAAATTGAAGAAATTTAGAACAGATAGAGGAGGTGAATTCTTGTCAACAGAATTCAACAATTACTGTAAGGAGCATGGTGTGAAAAGGCAACTTACCACAGCTCATACACCCCAACAAAATGGCGTTGTTGAGCGCAGGAACAGGACAGTAGTTGAAATGGCTCGTTGTATGTTGAAGGCTCAAGACATGCCTGATTCATTCTGGGCAGAAGCAGTCAATACAGCAGTCTACATCCTCAATCGAAGCTACACAAAAGCACTGAAGGGGATGACTCCTCAAGAAGCATATTCTGGTAAAAAGCCTTCAGTTTTGCATTTCAGAATTTTTGGTTGTTTCTGTTATGCACATATTCCTGATTCAACAAGATCAAAGTTGGATTCAAAAAGCAAAAAGTGTGTCTTCCTAGGATATAGTGAAGAGTCTAAAGCATACAGGTTATGGGATCCTGAGGCAAGGAAGATTTTTGTCAGCCGAGATGTGGTGTTTGATGAACGACCACACTTAGTAGAAGATAAAGGTAAATCTACTATCTCATCAAGCGGAGAAATATCTCACCTTGTGCCTATCAAAAGACAGGTTAAAGTTGAGGAGGAGGAAACATCTGATGGAGAAATTTCCTCAATAAAAAGCCAACCAGTTGTAGCTGCACAGCGTAAGCCACTACCGAAGTGGGCACAACAGCTCTTTGATGATCTTAATCCACATGTAGATGTACCAGAATCATCATCGGATGGATTACGAAGATCAAAGAGAATAGAGGAGCAAAGAAGAGCCTCAGAACACATTGTTAACATGGCTCTAATGGCAGATATCATGGGTTCGATAAAGGAACCTACCACCATTGAAGAAGCCATTGATGATCCAGATTGGAGAGCGGCAATGCAGTCTGAGTATGATAGTATACTCAAAAATGATACATGGGATCTAGTCGACTTGCCGCCAAAGAAGAAGGTAATAGGTACTAAATGGATTTGGAAAGCTAAGTATAAAGCTGATGGAACATTAGAAAAGTATAAGGCACGATTAGTTGCACAGGGTTTTTCACAGATTGAAGGATTTGATGTTCAAGAAACTTTTGCACCAACAGCACGCATGACAACTATTCGGACGGTACTTGCAGTAGCTGCACAAAAGTCTTGGCCTATTTTCCAGATGGATGTCAAATCTGCATTTTTGAATGGTCACCTCAAGGAGGAGGTATATGTATCTCAACCACCAGGTTTTGAGGTGCCCAATTCAGAAAATAAAGTTTGCAGGTTGAAGAAAGCTTTGTATGGACTTAAGCAAGCTCCACGGGCTTGGTACCAACGAATAGATCATTTTTTCAAAAATATGGGTTTTGAAAGAAGTACTTCTGATGCTAACTTGTATGTAACGAAAAGGGATAGCAAGCTAGTTGTTGTCATTGTATATGTAGATGATTTGATCATTACAGGAGATCATCAGGAACTCATCAATCAAACTCGGATCAGCTTGGGAACTGAGTTTGAAATGACAGACTTAGGTCTACTCCATTTTTGTCTGGGAATTGAAGTATGGCAAAGGAAGGATGGCATTTTCATCTCACAACAAAAATACTCCAAAGAAATTCTCAGGGCATTTGGAATGATGGACTGCAAACCAACTAGCACACCTATGGAGGTAAATCATAAGCTATCTATGGATGATAACATGCCTGATGTAGATGCTAAGAAGTATAGGAAGCTCGTTGGAAGTCTTATTTTTCTGTGCAACACTAGACCAGACATTTGCTATGCTGTTGGAGTGTTAAGCAGGTTTTCCAACAAACCTAAGGAGAGTCACTGGAATGCTGGAATGTGAATTCTAAGGTACATTGCAGGAACCTTGGATTTTGGTATTTTGTATACCACAGGTGATACACTCCAAGGATATTGTGATTCAGATTGGGCTGGAGATTGTGATTCTAGAAAATCAGTTTCTGGATATTGTTTCTCACTTGGTTCAGGAATATTTTCTTGGGTAAGTAGGAAGCAACCAACTCTCGCACTCTCCTCCACTGAAGCAGAGTACAAAGCAGCTTGTTTTGCTTCTTGTGAGGCAGTCTGGTTAAGGAGAATTCTTGCAGATATAGGCTTTCCATCAAATATGCCAATTGTACTCAAGTGTGATAATCAAAGTTGTATGGCTATTGCAAAGAACCCAGTATTTCATGCTCGCACCAAGCACATAGAAGTACAGTACCATTACATTCGTGAGCTAATTGAAGATGAAATTGTGGAGCTAGAATATTGCCCAACAGAGGCAAATTGTGCTGACATATTCACTAAAGCACTTGGAAGAGAGCAGCTCAACAACAGATGGGCATAGGACTGAGACCTACTTGATTTATCATCGGTAAACATTGAGGGGGGGTGTTAGTATATGATCAATGTCTACCCCTCATGATTGTATGCACATTTTGTAAGGCCCCCTTTATGAGGAGAAGCCAAGCATGCATTACCCAATTGATGGGAATCCCAACTTGAATGTTGGATGAAGGTCATATTGGACCATGTAAGATATTATAAGGAAAGGGAGTTACCAGGGTCCCCAATTGTGGGGTCCGGGGCAGCGGTGAGCAGCCCCGGCTGGGGGGTCCAAGGGGGCCAGCGGGCCCCCTGGCTGGGGGGTCCCAGGGGGCCAGCGGGCCCCCTGGTGGGGGTCCGGAGGCAGCGCCCCCGGCGCGACGGTAAAGGGAATATTCCATGGAATATTCCCTGTCGGAGTCAGAAATCATTTATATTTGTTAGGTCGGTTCAACCAGTCTAAGCCGTGTATGGCAATTACGCGGGCGGTGGCCGCCCACGCTCTATCGCCCATGTATAGCCGTCCATGGCAGGCCACCCATGATCCTATATATACATGACTTCTGCACTACCTAAGACACCGAGTTGAGCCAGCATACCTCTACCTTGTATCTCCCTATCTAGAGTTGTCTAGATCACCATTTAAGCTCTACCTTGAGAGCGCACGGGTGGACAACGCCATCATCTTTGTACTTGCTGCTAGTAGAAAATTGTTGAGATTCTCCTATATCTGTTATCTTCTCAGTTATTGCTCCTGTGTTATATTGCGTAACTATTGTCTTACAGGAAGAAGACTTATACATAGAACTTTAACTAGTTCTTGTCATAACTATGAAAACTCAGAAGCTTACAAGTGCTTTCTCGCTCAGAGAAGCCCGACTATACTCAGTCATAAAAATGAGTTCTTCTCACTTTCTCATTGTCTTCCTTCTTCTTCTCCTCACCGCGTCAGTTAATACTAACTAACTTATATAGATTTTCTCATTCCCGTGATTTTTAAAGTACTTCTAGAACTAAAGTGAACTAACTTTACAAGTATGATACACTTGTGAATTTGTCCCTTCACATAGGCATGGGGTTTTCTTCCTAAGATTTGACCTTCAAATATATGTCTAATTAGTGATTGTTTCTCCAACAATAAAATGCCAGAAGAAATAATCACATCACCATTTGATAGATCATGAAGTGTACACCTGTTATCAACAAATTTTGCAACCAAGCCAATCTTGGCTAATGCAAAAACTAATAATAGTTTTTTCTTGATCCTTGGCACAAACAAAGCATCAGACAAAGTGAAAGAACTACCATCAGCAGTATTCAAAATGATCTTACCAACTCCCATAACAGGATAAGAGGAGTTGTTGGCGCATGTAATAGTATTCCCTATAGGGGCAGGCTCGAGTGAAGAGAAGAAATCGTGCTGCGAGGTAATATGTTTGGTCACCCCACTGTCCAAGTACCAAACATCTGAGTCTACTGCACACATGCACTGCTCATGAGAAGATGGGTCAAAACTGCAAACAGTAGTAAACACCCATTCTTCTTCCTGCATAAGATTAGCAGACTCTGTTTTTGGTATAGAGGCCTCTGCAATAACCATTCCAGCCTCTTTCTTCTTTGCCTCTTTAACAATCAGTTTTGGACAATTCTTTATGATATGATCATTTCCTTTACAATACTTGCCATTTCTGCTTTCCTGAGTTCTTTTCATCTTTGTCTTCTCTCTTCGATTGTGCAGAATTAGCAGATTTTTGCTTACTAATTGAAGAGCTCCATTTTCCTTTGCCCTTCTCACTAGCCAAGAAAGCTTGATCTGCAACAGGCATAATGGACCTATTCTGCCTTGAGTGATCTTCCTGCAACAAAAGAGAGACTAACTCCTCAAAAGACAAGGCATTTGGATTGCCTTTCATCATCAGCCAAAGAGTCAAAGCAAAAATTTGATATAAATGAGGAAGACCATTCAGAATGTTCTACATAAGTGAGCTATCTAGTACAACCTCATTAGCAAAAATCAATTGTTCCTTCATGTCTGATCTTTGTTAGAAAATTATCCATAGAATCACCTTCATTCATGTGCTCACTCTCCAACTGTTTTTAGAGGTAAGCAACACGAGCCTCATTCCTAGCTTGGTACAATGTGGTAAGTGTATCCCAAGCATCCTTAGCTGTTCTACAAGAGCAAATGTCAGGAATAATGGCATGTTTGATAGATAAAGCTATCAATGCATGTGCCTGGGCATCTCTGCCATCCCAATGAATCTGCTCTGTAGTAGGTGCAGCAAAAACCACAACACAAATAGGAATATGCAGAATATCATCATCTTCGACACCTTCTAGATCAGCTTTAGTACCTGCAGTTATAACAGTTGCAGATGTGATAGGATGTTTTTCAACACCCTGCACAATGTTTCACAGTCCTTTTGCAACTAATACATGTCGCATCATATAAGCCAATAACGGGTAGTTAGTACCATCCAACTTATCCTCAACAGCCAACATATAGAATACATCACTACTTTCAGCCATGGCCAGTGACTAAAATACCTTGATGCAGAATATTGATTATATCTCAAAAATTGAACAAAACTGCCCAAACGAATTCTGCTAGACCTGTAGTAGAATTCGAGACGCTTGTATTGGCGAACCAAAACTAGTACATACCTTTGGCACAAAAAGATGAAATAGTCTGCACAAGCACTGTGATAGTGTGTTTCGAGGTCAAAACGAGCTCAGATAGCTGTGATAGTGTGTTCAGAGGTCGAAACGAGCTTAGAGACTCTGATTATGCTCACCAAAATTCGTGGGATTCTGAGACTATAACCGGAGGAGTGTCGATGATGCCCTAGATGAAGCGGTGACCTGCTTTGATACCAATTGTTGGAGTTATACGTTTGCGGAAGCACGCAAAGAACACAAGGAAGAAGAAGAAGCTCCGAGCACAACACACAAAATTGAATGTATTACTAGAGAATGTACAAAGATAAGTAGCCTGTTAGGGCAATAGGTGTATATTCAAGCCGAGGGGAAAAAAACCTCCTAAAGAGGGAAAAAAGGGGCCTGACAGTCCTAGTGTGTTCACACACATCACTACCTAAATATAACAACATAAACTTTGTAAAATATATCCCTGCTCTCTGGGATTTGGGGGTTCCTGTGGGCACTAGTCACCTTCACTTGTACTTTTCTTTCCCTTTTAATTAACATAAGTCTGAGAAAATAGGCTAAGGCCGAACTTCCTTTATTTAAAAAATAAACTTTTATAAAAATATAAATATGGAAGAACTTATGAATAGTTTGCACAAGTGAAATATCTAGCAAGATTTCATTGATAGAAAGATGTGAATCCTTCATTGTTGTCAAAATTAACTATCAATCTCACTCTCCAATTGTTTTCATTGTTGGAGTTAGATGTCTATGGAAGCACACTAACAGCACAAGGAAGAAGACGAAGCTTGGAGCACAACACACAATACTAGGAATGTACAAAGATAAGTAGCCCATTACGGTAATAGGCATATATACAAGCCGGGGGGAAAAAACCTCCTAAAGAGGGAAAAAAGTGCCCCGACGGTCCTAGAGTGTTCATACACATCACTACCTAAATATATCAACAAATCCCCCTTGGGAGTGATGCGGTGAACAAGTAGCTATCACTCATGTATAAGGTATGCCAAGCTATGTGGAAATCACTCCACAAAAGGAAGTAAGCCCAAAGCTTTGCGGAAAGCTTGAAACTTCTCCCTAGGCAGAGCCTTCATGAAAAGGTCTGGAATGTTCTCTTGCGTGGGCACATATGCCAAGCTGATCTCCCCAGCAGAGAACCTCTCCCTGACATAATGATAATGCACCTCAATGTGCTTAGTATGAGCATGGAACACAGGGTTCCTCGCAACTACCAATGTGCTGTGAGTGCTAATGAAGAAGGTGGTGGAGAAGACTGACCAACACCCAAATCAGCCATAAGGCATCTGAGCGACACACACTCAAAAATCGTTGTGAAAGCTTCCCTATACTCATCCTCACAACTAGAAGTGGCCACGATAGGTTGCTTCTTGCTCAACCAAGATATACATGAGCTACCAAGCATGAAGCAAAAGCCACTAGTCAACACACAAGTGTCATAGCAACCAGCCCAATCAGAGTCACAAAAAGCATGCAAATCTGGCGGTAGTAATCCCCGCTTGGGATAAAACAATCGAAGTAGCCGATTACCACTCAAGTAGCGAAAGATGCACTTAACCGCCTGCCAATGCTTCACTCCTGGGCAATGCATAAACCTGCTCATTTGTGAGATAGCAAACTGAATATCTGGCCGAGTAATGCATAAGTAAATCAGGTATCCAACAGCTTGCTCATAGAGAACAGCATCAAATGCATCTCCAGCATCATGAAGACTCAGTCATAAACTTGTTTCCATAGGAGTGGCAATAGGTTTACAGTCTTCAAGGCCAAAACGCTGCAATAATGTGTCAATATATTTCATTTGACACAAAGCCATTCCACCATCAACGTGCATAAATTGAATGCCCAAATAATGATGCAAATGCCCCAAATCAGACATCTCAAATGAGGCATGCAGATCAGCCTTAACATTAGCAATATGCTTCTCAATAGGACCAGTGAGCACTATATCATCAACATAGACAACAATGATGAGAAGCACATCATTAGCAGGCTTAACATATAAGGTGCTTTCAGTTGGAGTGTTCTCAAAAACCATGTGCACTCAGATAGGCATGTATCTTCTCATACCAAGCAAGTGGTGCTTGCTTTACCATATAATGCCTTCTTTAACCTGCACACCTGGTTTTCATGCCCTTTCTGTACAAAGCCACAGGGTTGAAAAACATACACTTCTTCATGCAAGTCACCATTCAAAATGTTGTTTTAATGTGTAGCTGATGTACATTCCAACCATGATGGGCTGCAAGTGCACTGATGCTACGAACAATAGTCATTCGGCAAGTAGGTGCAAAGGTCTCATCAAAATCAATGCCTCTTTCCTGTGCATAACCCTTTGCAACAAGCCTAGCCTTATACCTGTCAACTGTACCATCAGGCTTACGCTTAAGCTTGTATACCCACTTAGTCCCAATGGCCTTCTTGCCAGGAGGCAAATCATATAAAGACCAAGTACCATTCTTCATTACAACATCATATTCAGATTGCATAGTAGCCATCCAATTTTCTGAATTTTGTGCTTCATCAAACAAAACAGGCTCATTCTCATCATTGAGACTAGATGCAGCCTAACAATCTGATGCAAAAGAGGCACTATGAGAGCTTGACAGAGTACGATATGACAAAGGTGCATCTAATTTTCTATCACACAAAGTCTGCACTAGCCATTTTGGCATAGTTTTTGCCTCCTCAATATCAACTCTCTCATCAACAAGTACATCATGTAAATCTGCATCAGAAATGGAATGATGTGCATCATCACATGAAACCTACAAAGGCTAAGAATTTGGCTCATTAGGACCTGCACTAGACTCTCCACCTGTAAAAAGAGGAAGAAAAGTATCATACATGTCTTTGGAGCTAACACATGTCTCCTTAGTACATGAAAGGAATGGCTGAATAACATCTTCCACAAAAACAACATCACAGCTAACCAGAATGCATTTAGTATGTGGATGATACAGACAATAGCCTTTACTTTCATAATTGTACCCAACAAAAATACATTTTATTACTTTATCATCCAATTCTCTATGATGTTGTTTGGGAACTAATGCATATGCCAAACAACCAAAAACACGCAGATGTGCAACGGATGGCTTGCGATCATGCCAAGCCTCATATGGAGTGATAGATTGCAGTGCTTTAGTGGGACACCTGTTAAGTACATATGTTGCACACATGATAGCCTCAAGCCAGAAACTATGTGGTAAAGCCTAACTCTTGACCATACACATCGCCATCTCCATGAGCGACCTATTCTTTCATTCAGCAACTCCATTTTGTTGAGATGTATACGGACTATACACTGGTGTTAAATCCCACGTTCAGCCAGAAATGCATTAAAAATCAGAAGACATATATTCCCCCCCTCGATCAAAACAGAGGGTGCCCATTTTACATGCAGACAAATTTTCAGCCAAAACCAAAAACTATTTGAAGCACATGAACACTTCGAACTTTGCCTTCAATGGTTATACCCACGCATGCCTGGAAAAATCATCGATGAAAGTCACAAAGTAAAGATAATTTCCAAAATAAGGTGTCTGCATAGGACCACAGACATCAGTATGTACAAGCTACAAATTTTTAGTAGCCCGAATTGAACCATCTTTTGGAAAGAGGAACTCTGCATTTTGCCCAAAATATAGCCTTCACAAACATGTTTTCCCAGTGCCTCAAGTTTGGGCAAAGAGGACACCATTTTAGATTTTTGCAGGCATAGCAAACTAGCAAAATTCATATGACCAAAGCATGCATGCGAAAGCTTTGCATCTGACATAGCGAGAGAATCATGTACTGAACATGCCAAATCATTTACAGATCTTTCATAGTCTATGAGCTTATACAGCCCATCACATAGAATGCCAAAAGCAATAATCATGTCTCCATTTGACAGATCATGAAGTGTACATCTGTCATCAACAAATTTCACAACCAAGCCAATCTTCGCTAATGCAGAAACTGATAACAGATTTTTCTTGATCCCTGGCACAAACAAAGCATCTAACAAGTGAAAGAACTACCATCAGCAGTAGTCAAAATGATCTTACCAACTCCCATTAACAGGATAAGAGGAGTTTTTGGCGCATGTAACAGTATTCCCTATAGGGGCATGCTCGAGTGAAGAGAAGAAATTGCGCTATGAGGTAATATGTTTGGTCACCCCACTATCAAAGTACCAAACATTTGAGTCTACTATAGACATGCACTGTTCATGAGAAGATGGGTCAAAATGGTAAACAGTAGTAAACACCCATTCTTCTTCCTGCACAAGATTAGCAGACTCCATTTTTGGTGTAGAGACTTCTGCAACAACCATTCCAACCTCTTTCTTCTTTGCCTCTTTAGCAGCCAGTTTTGGACAATTCTTTATGATATGATCATTCCCTTTACAGTACTTGCAAAACAATTTCTGCTTTTCTGATTTTTTCTCATCTTTATCTTGGTTCTTTGAATGTGCACCATTTGCAGACTTATGCTTACTAGTAGAAGAGCTCCATTTTCCTTTGCCCTTCTGACTAGCCAGGAAAGCTTGATCTGCAACATGCATAATGGACCTATTCTGGCTATACTGATCCTCCTGCAACAGAATAGAGACTAACTCCTCAAATGACAAGGCATTTGGATTGCCTTTCATCATCAATTGAAGAGTAGAAGTAAAACTCTGATATGAATGAGGAAGACCATTCAGAACGGTCTGGACAAGTGAGCTATCTGGTATAACCTCATCAGTAGAAATCAACTCCTCCTTCAAGTCTTTGATCTTTGTTAGAAAATTGTCCATAGAATCACCTTCATTCATGTGCTCACTCTCCAACTAATTTCGGAGATAAGCAACCCGAGCCTGTGGTAAGTGTATCCCAAGCCTCCTTAGTTGTTCTGCAAGAGCGTATGTGAGGAATAATGGTACATTTGATAGACAAAGTTATCAATGCATGTGTCTGGGCATCTCTGCCATCCCAATGAATCTACTATGCAGTAGGTGTAGTAGAAAATGTAGTACGAACAGGAATATACAGAATATCATCATCTTTGACACCTTCTGCATCAACTTCAGTACCTACAGTTGTAATAGTTGCAGGTGTGATAGGACGTTTTTCAACACCCTGCATAATGTTCCAGAGTCCCTTTGCAACCAATACATGTTGCATCATATAAGCCCATAATGGGTAGTTGCTACCATCCAACTTATCCTCAACAGCCAACATACGGAATACATCACTGCTTTCAGCCATGGCCGGTGACTAAAATAACTTGATGCAGAAAATTGACTGTATCTCAAAAAGTTGAACAGAATTGCCAAGACGAATTCTGCTAGACCTGTAGTAGACTTCGAGACGCTTATAGTGGCGAACCAAAACTGGTATATATCTTTGGCACAAAAAGACAAAATAGCCTACACAAGCACTGTGATAGTGCATTCGAAGGCCAAAACGAGCTCAACACGCTGATTATGCTCACCAAAATTCGTGTGATTCTGAGACTACAACCAGAGGAGTGTCAATGACACCCTAGATGAAGCGACGACCTGCCCTGATACCAATTGTTGGAGTTAGGCATCTGGAAGCACACGAACAGCACAAGGGAGAAGAAGAAGCTTGGAGCACAACACACAATACTGAATGTATTACTAGAGAATGTACAAAGATAAGTAGCCTATTAGGGAAATAGACATATATACAAGCAGGGGGAAAAAAACCTCCTAAAGAGGGAAAAATGTGCCCCGGCATTCCTAGAGTGTTCACACAAATCACTACCTAAATATATCAACATTCATATATCTCATTTCTTGCCTAGTATAGTGTGGTAAATGTTTATCAAACATGTTTTGTTGTCTTACATGAGCAATATGAGGGAGACTGGTAAAATCTTTATAAACAAAGCAACCAATGCATGTGTCTTTGCATGTTTCTGATCTCAACAAAGTTGCTCTATAGTAGGTGAAATAGCAACCGCAATAGGACCAAGAAATTGAAGATCATCATCTTCATCACCACTTGCATAACTTGTTTTCATAACATTTGTAGTGTACGAGGAGGTATTTCAACACCTTGCACAATATTTCACAAGCCTTTTGCTACCAAGACATGGTGCATCATGCATGTTCAAAGTGAGCCATTAGAACCATCCATTATCCTTGAATACCAGCATACAACATACATCATTGGTTTTAGCCACATCGAGTGACTATACCTTCATGTGAAAATCAATCATTTTTAAGAAAAGTTGAAAAAAACACAATTGAGCTCTCCTAGACCTCTAAAAAAATTTGCAACCTTTGTATTGGAGAACCAAAGATTGCATGTATGTTTGACTAAAAGGATTATATTTCTTGTATAGTTATTGAGATAGTGCATTCGAAGGTTAAAATGAGTTGAAATCAAAATTTTGATACCAAATAGCTAAGAAGATTTTGAACTGCCAATGATGTCAAATTTGTATAGACTAAAGCAAGCACTACATGCATGGAAAAATACATGCTTACTTATTATGCTATGGATTTTAAAATAGTGCAAATGAAAGCATCTTGTATGCTAAGCAAGGAAAATGGCGTGCTTCTTATCAATTTTCTTTATATTTTCATCATTATTTGGTTATTCAGCTTTTGCAAATTGATGACGGATTGTTTTGTGTCAAATTAAATACCTTGACACTTTATCTTAGAATTTTGGGCTTTAGGAATGTAAACCCAATGCAACTCCCACGGAGATGGTTTTATGATTGAGTCTTTTTGAAGTTGCAGATGCTTTTGATGTTGATCTCTATTATGAACCTATTGGATGCTTTATTTATGTGTGCATTACAGGATATATATTTAGTTTACTATTTCTTATATGAGAAAATTTATGCATAGCCAAAGGGTCCAGCATTGGTAGGGAATTAATTGTTTCTTTTATTATGTATGTAGTAATTGGTATCTTGGGTTTTCTTAATCCCAATGGAGGATTAATACAACATTATTTACATGATGTTTTAAAAAAACTATAATTGGGTAGTTATTATGAAAATTGTATGTCCACAAGTGGTTTTTGCTTCATGTGCGGCAACTCACATATATTTTGGTTGAGCAAGAACTAGACTAATGTGGACCCTTCTACTTGCAAGGTCTGATTAAAGCATAGTTTTCATAGCTATTGTTGGGAGTCTCAAGCTAAGATTCCTTATAGATGATTTGGGATTACCACCACAAGATATATTGATAGTTAGAGTGCATTGGCAATTATGAGGAAGCTATTGTTCTATGATGGCACTAAACACATTAATATGCATTATTAGGAAGAGACTCCCTATTAGAGAGATTTTCCTCGGTTACATGCCTGTTGGAGCGAAAGCACATGAATAGCACAAGGAAGAAGATGAAGCTTAGAGCACAACACACACTACTAAATGTATTACTAGAGAATGTACAAAGATAAGTAACCCATTAGGGCTATAGGCATATATACAAACCAGGGGAAAAAACTTCCTAAAGAGGGAAAAAAGTGCCCTGGTGATCCTAGAGTGTTCACACACATCACTACCTAAATATATCCACAAATCCCCCTGGGAGTGATGCGGTGAACAAGGAGTTGGCACTCATGTATAAGGAAGTGGCAAGCTATGTGGAATGAATCCACAAAACTAAGTAATCCCAAAGCATCGGGGAAAGCTTCAAACTTCTCGTGAGGCAAAGCCCTTGTGAAAAGGTCTGCAATGTTCTCCTCCATGGGCACATATGCCAAGCTCATCTCTCTAGCAGAGAATCTCTCCCTGACATAATGATAATTCACCTCAATGTGCATAGTGTGAGCATGGAACATAGGGTTCCTCACAACTTCCAATGCACTTTGACTGTCAGTGAAGATGGTGATGGTAGAAGACTAACCAATAGCCAAATCAGCCATAAGGCATCTGGGCCACACACACTCAACAATCACTGTGAAAGCTTCACTATACTCGGCTTCACAACTAGAAGTGGCCACAGTAGACTGCTTCTTGCTCAACCAAGATATGCATGAGCTACCAAGCATGAAGCAAAAACCACTAGTGGACACACGAGTGTCATAGCAACCAGCCCAATCACTATTAGAAAAAGCATGCAAATCTGGCAGTAGTGATCCCCCCTTGGAATGAAACAATCCAAGTAGCCGGGTACCATGCAACTAGCGAAAGATGCACTTAACCGCTTGCCAATGCTTGACACCTGGGTAATGCATAAACGTGCTCATCTATGAGACAACAAATTGAAGATATGGCTCAGTAATGCATAAGTAAATCAAGCATCCAACAACCTCTTGATAGAGAACAGTATGAAATGCATCTCAAGCATCATGAAGACTCAATCACAAACCTGTCTCCATAGGAGTGGCAATAGGTTTACAACCTTCAAGGCCAAAATGCTACAATAATGTGTCAATATATTTTGTTTGACACAAAGCCATTCCTCCATCAACATGCATAAATTGAATGCCAACATAATGATGCAAATGCCCCAAATCAGACATCTCAAATGAGGCATGTAAATCAGTCTTGAAATCAGCAATATGCTTCTCATGAGGACAATTGAGCAGCATGTGATCAACATACACCACAATGATCAGAAGCACATCATTAGCATGCTTAACATATCAAGTTTTTTTAGTTGGATTGTTCTCAAAACCATGTGCAATCAGATAGGCATGTACCTTTTCATACCAAGCACGTGGTGCTTGCTTTAAGCCATATAACGCCTTCTTTAACTTGCACACCTGGTTTTCATGCCCTTTGTGCACAAAGCCACGGGGCTGAAAAACATACACTTCTTTATGAAAGTCACCATTTAGAAATGTTGTTTTAATGTCCAATTGATTTACATTCCAAACATGATGATTTGCAAGTGCACATATGCTCCGAACAGTAGTCATACGACATGTAGGTGCAAAGGTCTCATCAAAATCAATGCCTCTTTCCTAGGCATAACCCCTTGCAACAAGCCTAGCCTTATACCCATCAACTGTTGCATTAGGATTATGCTTAAGCTTGTATACCCACTTAGTGCCCATGGCCTTCTTGCTAGGAGGCAATTCATATAAAGGCCAAAGTACCATTCTTCATTATAGCATCATATTCAGATTGCATAGCAACCATCCAATTTTTTGAATTTTGTGTTTCTTCAAATGAAACAGGCTCATTCTCATCACATAGACTAGAAGCATCCATAACACAGCAATTTGATGCAAAAAAGGCACTATGAGAGCATGATCGAGTACGATATGACAAAGGTGCATCTAATTTTCTACCACGCAAAGTCTGCACAAGCCATTTTGGCATAGTTTTCACGTCCTCAATATCAGCTCTCTCATCAACAAGTGCATCATGTAAATCTGCATAAAAAATGGGATGATCTGCATCATCACATGAAACCTGCAAAGGCTAAGAAGTTGCCTCATTAGGACCAGCACTAGACTGTCCACCTGTAAAAAGAGGAAGCAAAGTATCATGCATGTCTTTTGAACTAACAGATGTATCTTTAGTACATGAAAGCAATGGTTGAATAGCATCTTCCACAAGAACAACATCACAGCTAACCAAAATATGTTTAGTCTATGGATGATATGGATGATAGCCTTTACTTTCAGAAGTGTACCCAACAAAAATACATTTTACTGCTTTATCATCCAATTTTTTGCGATGTTGTTGAGGCATTAATGCATATGCCAGAAAACCAAAAACATGCAGATGAGCAACAAATGGCTTGCAACCATGCCAAGCCTCATATGGAGTGATAAACTACAGCGCTTTAGCGGGACACCTGTTAAATACATATGTTGCATACATAACAACCTCAAGCTAGAAACTGTGTGGTAAAGCCTGACTCTTGACCACACACCTTGTCATCTCCATGAGTGACCTGTTCTTCCATTCAGCAACTCCATTCTCTTGAGGTGTATACAACATTTTACATTGGTGTTTTATCCCATGTTCAATCAAAAATGTATTAAAGTTAGAAGACATATATTCCCCCCCCTCGATCAGAACGGAGGGTGCCCATTTTACAAGCTGACATATTTTTAACGAAAACCAAAACCTGTTTGAAGCACATGAACACTTTTGACTTTTCTTTCAATGGATATATCCATGCATGCCTAGAAAAATCATCAATGAAAGTCATGAAGTAAAGATAGTTTCCAAAAGAAGGTGTCTGCATAGGACCATATACATCACTATGTACAAGCTGCAATTTTTTAGTAGCCCCAACTTAACCATCTTTTGGAAGGAGGAATGCTGCATTTTGCCTAAAATACAGCCTTCACAGAAAATTTTTCTAGGTGCCTCAAGTTTGGGCAAAGAGGACACCATTTCAGATTTCTTCAGGCATAGCAAACTAGCAAAATTCAGATGACCAAAGTGTGCATTCCAAAGCTTTGCATGTGACATAGCCGGAGAATCATGTACTGCACATGCTGAATCATTCATAAAGTTTTCATAATCTATGAGCTTATATAGCCCATGAGATAAACTGTGAGAAGCAATAATCACATTTCCATTCGCCAGATCATGAATTGTACATCTGTCATCAACAAATTTTACAACCAAACCAATCTTGGTTAAGGCCGAAACGGATAACAGATTCTTCTTGTGCCCTAGCACAAATAAAGCATCTAACAATGTAAAAGAACTACCATCAGTAGTAGTCAGAATGATTTTACCGACTCCCATAATAGGATAAGAGGAGTTGTTGGTGCATGTAACAGTATTCCTTGTAGGGGCAGGCTCAAGTGAAGAAAAGAAACTGCGCTGCGAGGTAATATGTTTGGTTGCCCCACTATCAAAGTACCAAACATCTGTGTCTACTGCAGACATACAGTGCTCATGAGAAGATGGGTGAAAACTGTAAATAGTAGTAAACGCCCATTCTTCATTTTGCACTAGATAAGAGACTCTATTTTCAGTGTGGAGGCCTTTGCAACAACCAGTCCAGCCTCCTTCTTCTTTGCCTCTTTAGCAGCCAATTTTGGATAGCTCTTAATAACATGATCATTTGCTTTATAGTATTTGCAAAACAATTTCATCTTTTCTGATTTCTTCTCATCTTCGTCTTCGTTCTTTGAATGTGCAGCATTTGCAGAATTTTGCTTACTAGTAGAAGAGCTCCATTTACCTTTGCCCTTCTGACTAGCTAGGAAAGCTTGATCTGCAACACGCATAATAGACTTGTTCTGCCTAGACTGGTCTTCCTGCAACAAAAGAAAAACTAACTCTTCAAATTTTAAGGCATTTGGATTGCCTTTCACCATCAAACGAAGAGTAGAAGCAAAACTCTGATATGAGTTGGGAAGACAATTTAGAACCGTGTGCACAAGTGAACTTTCAGGAAGGACTTGATCTGCAGAAATCAATTGTTACTTCAAATCCTTGATCTTTGTCAAAACATTGTCCATAGAATCGCCTTCATTCATGTGCTCACTCTCCAACTATTTTCGGAGGTAAGAAACAGGAGCCTCATTCCTAGCCTGGTAAATGTGGTAAGTGTATCCCAAGCATCCTTAGCTATTTTGCAAGAGCAAATGTGAGGAACAATGTCATGTTTGATAGACAAAGCTATCAATGCATGTGTCTGGGCATCTCTACCATCCCAACGAATTTGATATGTAGTAGATGCAACAAAAACCGCAGCATGAACAAGAATATGCATAATATCATCATCTTTGACATCTTTTGCAACAACTACTTGATGAAGCATGTGAACCATTGCTTGTAATCATTTGATCATTTACCATTTGTAAAAGGGTAAATCATTTGTAAAAGGGAAACATGTGCAACTACTTGATGAAGCATGTGAATCATTGCTTGTAATCATTTGATCATTTACCATTTGTAAAAGGGTAAATCATTGAGAATCTTTCAAGAGCCTTGTATCTCATGGAAGTAGGAAGCATATTAGCTACAAGCTTCAATTGAGAGAATATCTCCTCAATTGGAGGAGTCACTTTTAGGTGGATCTTAGTTTGAAATTCAAATTCAAACTTGATAAGAAACTCCTTATAAAAAGGCTTGGAAAAACTCACGGGTGCGTGGCCTCATTGAGAGCTTCTCCTTTGATCACTTCTAGAGGTTGAGTAGCTTATACTATAGCTCACTCATCACACCATCATTGTGCATAATTGAAATGCCAATGAACTTGTATAATCATGTGCTATAATAGATATACTTCATTGATCATCTCTATCTACTTGTCTGCTATGACTACTCAGAACAGTGAACTTTTTCTGGTCATATCTCAATGAGTTCTTAACCATTTTACAGGATCTATAGCTTGTTGGAACCAGCTCAAAGTCTACTTCATTTTTTCAAAGTTTTAAAGAATTTGCTTCAACCGTTTGGGAGAAATCTGCATCGAAGTGCTTACTAGTCATCTACTATTCAATCCTAATTAAAAGTTCGGGGTAAGCTTTGGATTGCTAAATTAATTTCTGAGAGTATAGTTCATCATTTTAGATGATTACACTTTTAATCATTAGATACCTAAGCTAGTTTGGTTACCTCAAAAGGAATTTTATCAATTGCTACTATACAATGAGCACTGATCAAAGGAACCAGTAGGGGTGTGCACCAAAATAACAAGTTTTGTGACACTAGCTATTTGCAAAGTAGTTTGTTTTGATTCAATTGTTTGAAAGATCAACTCCAAAGTACATAGGTACGTTTTGGTGTCATCTACAAGCTAAAAGGGCCCACTATCAAACTTTGAAGTGATTTAGGGCAGGTACAAAGAAGGATTTAGCAGTATCACCTCACCAAAAGTGCCCTAGCGGTTGTAGAGTTTCACACACATCACTACCTAAATATATCAACAATAACTCTCTCTTTATCTATGAATACTTTCTCTCAGTGTCATGCAAAATCTTTGCATCAAAGTGAACTATGTATCTCTATCCCTCATCATCATCTTGTCCTGTGACCCATCTTATACCAATAGGACTGGTATCAACAATCAAAATGATAGGCTTTTGACATGAAATAATCAATATGCTTCAGAATCAGAGCTTCAATTAGTAGTTGCATCAATTTACACATCACTTGATTGTTTTTCTATCCAAACAAACTTCTTTATCTTTCTCAGTAGATCATACAAAGGGTTCGCAACATGAGCGAAGTGAGGAATCTAGATCACATAGAAGACATAGGCTCCCAAGAATCTTCTCACCTCACTCTTATTATGACACATCCCAAAACTTTTGCTAATGGCCTACTTTTGTGGGCATGGCTTGCAGCCATAATGTCCACACAAATGTCCTACAATGAAAACCTTTTTGACTCCAAAAACAAATTTCTCTAGAGAAAATGTTAGCCCCACTTCTTCGGATCTTTCAAAAAAATTCTCACAATCAAAGATATGGTTTCTTACAAACTTCCTACAACCAAAAACATCCAAACTCTCATATTTCACTCTTTCCTCACATCCTTTTATTGGAATATCAATTATAAAAGGCATAGTCATTGAAGGTATGAAGTCATTTAGGATCAGATTCATGGCATTCATCATATGAGCCATAGAGTTCATCTCTCCCTGTGGCAAAGTACACATGCATACAAGGCCCAATGGAGCCTTAACTGTTATTATATCTCTACTCTCAATAGCCAATTGAAACTAGTCATACCCTCAATACAGATCACCCATGGAGTAGATGGAATACCCAACAAATGCTTATGCAAACGCATCTACTATAGGTCCCATCCCTACATTTTATATCTTGAATTGGCTACAAATCATGGATGAAATGAAGTTTCTCATTCTTCTTTGGCACTATGAACCATCTATTTGAATATGGCACTGAAGATGGTTCCAATGTCCCCATGGTAATATTTTCCTTTAACAACCTCATCAACTCAGGTAAGTGAGCCTTTGGGATTGGAATAGGTCAGATATTCCATGATATATGTGGCGCTGTAAACATGATCATGGGTGGAACTTGTTTCGAATCCATACAACCTATCTCATGCGGTAAAAGAGTGAACACTTTCTTGTTGTGAAGAGATGGATTTGAACTTGGGGAAGATGAAGTGGTGCTGCAAAACCTTGCACTACACCACCCAAATAAACCCCAAGGATATGTAGTGGGCCCTTTTAGCTTGACAAAGGATGTATTAGACACCCTATGTACCTTGAAAGATCACTCTCAAAAAGATGAATCAAAACAAATAAGTTGGAGTAGATTCAAGAACAAAAAACTTGCCATTTATGTTCATACACCTGTCTAGAGTTTTGAACAATTGTCTGGACACAGCAGCAATTGACTTGATTCCTTTTGGGGAACTCTTATTAACTTAGTAAGCTAAGAGTCAAGAGTTATTTCATAAAAAATGATGGTCTACATAAAGAGAAAAGTGTTTGGCAAGTTGTAGCATCACCCCGATTTTCACGAGTTGTAGCAGTACTCAAACCCGTGAGCAAAGAAATACTAATATCTCGAGATTCCAAGATGCAATGCTTATGAAATTTTGTAGGAATATACTAGATAGTATGGATTCTATCAAGCTTTGAATCATGGAAAATGATGTACTCACTAAGAACCAGCTCTGAGAAAATGACTATTCTGATGGAGTGCTGATACAGAAGTAGAAAATGAAGAGATATAGTCGACTTCAAATGACCATATCTCAAGGTTGAAAAACCCAATTGCAATGAAATTTTATGAGCGTGTAATAGATGTAAGGAGAAAACTTTAACAACTTAAATCATTGAAAATGATGCACCAATCTCAGAGACATCATCTCTGCAATCCGATTGAGAAAACTCAGAGATATGGTAGTGAACAATATACTCACAAAAGCATGAAGATATGAACTCAAATGATCATAAAAATGAAAGCATATTGATTGTAAAGTACAATGGACTTACTGATACATATGTGTGCCTTGAACCCATACTTTGATATGGCATAAAGCTAAGCTCATGGAGATCTAAAACTGCAACTAAAATGCCATGTATTTATAGTGATCTTTGGGGCCAAGATTTGAATTTGAATCTTGCTCACCTAAAACAAATCTCCTATCTTTTTGTGATTGATTGATTCTCCAACCACTTCTATCATGAATTTGTGGCTTCTCTTTCCTTTTTTCATCAAGTGGACTCAACCACTTTAGATTCCTTTTACTTTTACATCAAGTGAAGACTTCAAAAATTAGAAGAGGTAGTTCACAAGTGAACTTTACAAAGACTAGACATTTCCTTCAAGTCTCTAGGTCTTTTGATGACTCACGCCATCACTTGGACTTGTCATGGACTTGTTCCAATAGCTCCCCCTCAAGTCAAGTGATCTTGAGGTCTTCAATCTTCCAAGATTACCTACAAACCAATCATAGCCTCGAATTTGCAAAGCTTTGTACCATCCTATGCTTTGGTTAGAATACCTCCACATTGTTGATGAGTGCACACATAAGTTAACTGAATTTCCTTGCTCACAATCTTCTCTCTTACATAGTAATAATTTACTTCAATATGTTTAGTCCTTGCATGAAAAATTGGATTGGCAGCCAAGTGAATGGAGCTCATGTTGTCACCAAAAATATTTGGAGTTCCAACCTCCAATCCAAGATCTATGAATAGTGTCTTCATCCACATTGCTTCTTGAGTAGCTATGACAAGACCTCTATATTTAGCTTCAGTGGAAGAGAGTGATACTGTGGGTTGCTTCTTGGATGACCATGAGACAAGTTTTGATCCTGCAAAGGTAACATATCCTGAGGTGCTCCTTCTGTCTTCCTTGAAGCCAATCCAATCTGCATCAGAGAACAATTTCAAACTTAAGCCAGATACATAAGGGTAATATAACCCTTCATTCATGGTGCCTTTGAGATATCTGAGTATCCTCTCGGCACCCTCCATGTGAGGTTTCCTAGGTGTGTGCATAAATTGACTTAGCACACTCACACTATAACATATATCAACCCTTGTCAATGTGGCATAGTTCAAACTACCCACAAGGCTTTGATAATCTTTCACATCTTTTATGAGTTCACCTTCATGTGAGCTCAATTTATGATTAACTTCCATTGGAGTACCTGCAATCCTGCAATCTTGCATCTTGAATTTTGCCAACATATCCTTAATGTACTTTCTTTGAGTGAGAAACAAACCATGATCTTTGTAGACAACTTCCAATCCTAGGAAGTAGGTAAGTGAACCCATGTGCAGGTTAAAGAAGGCATTATATGGTTTAAAGTAAGCACCACGTGCATGCCACATGGTTTTGAGAACAGTCCAACTGAGAGCACCTTATATGTTAAGCGTGCTAATGATGTGCTTCTGATCATTGTTGTCTATGTTGATGACATGTTGTTCACTAGTCCTATTGAGAAGCATATTGCTAATTTTAAGGCTGATTTGCATGCCTCATTTGAGATGTTTGATTTGGGGCATTTACATCATCACCATTTGGGGATTCAGTTTATGCACGTTGATGGTGTAATGGTTTTGTGTCAAATGAAATATATTGACATATTATTGCAGCGTTTTGGCCTTGAAGACCGTAAACCTATTGCCACTCCTATGGGGACAGGTTTACGATTGAGTCTTCATTATGTTGGAGATGCAATTGATGTTGTCCTCTATGAGCAAGCTGTCGGGTGCCTGATTTACTTATGCATTACTCGGCCAGATATTGTGTTTGTTGTCTCACATATGAGCAGGTTTATGCAATGCCCTAGAGTCAAGCATTGGCAAGCGGTTAAGCGCATCTTTCGCTACTTGAGTGGTACTCGGCTACTTGGGTTGTTTTATCCCAAGGAGGGATCACTACCGCGAGATTTGCATGCTTTTTCTAACTCTGATTGGGTTGGTTGCTATGACACTCGTGTGTCCATTAGTGGCTATTGCTTCATGCTTGGTAGCTCATGTATATCTTGGTTGAGCAAGAAGCAACCTACTCTAGCCACTTCCAGTTGTGAGCCTGAGTATAGGGAAGCTTTTACAACGACTGTTGAGTGTGTGTGGCTCAAACGCCTTATGGGGGATTTGGGTGTCGGTCAATCTTCTTCCAAAACCATCTCCACTGACAGTCAGAGCGCATTGGCAGTTGCGAGGAACCCTGTGTTCCATGCTCGCACTAAGCACATTGAGGTGCATTATCATTATGTCAGGAAGAGGTTATGTGGTGGGGAGATCAGCTTGGCTTACGTGCCCACGGAGGAGAACATTGCACACCTTTTCATGAAGGCTTTGCCTAAGGAGAAGTTTGAAGCTTTCCGCAAAGCTTTGGGCTTGCTTCCTTTTGTGGAGTGATTTCCACATAGCATGGCACTTCCTTATACATGAGTGCCAGCTCCTTGTTCACCGCATCACTCCTAGGGAGGATTTGTTGTTATATTTAGGTAGTGATGTGTGTGAACACACTAGGACCACCGGGGCACTTTTTTCCCTCTTTAGGAGGTTTTTTTCCCCCGGCTTGTATATATGCCTATTGCCCTAACGGGCTACTTATCTTTGTACATTCTCTAGTAATACATTCAATTTTGTGTGTTGTGCTCTAAGCTTCTTCTTCTTCCTTGTGTTGTTCGTGTGCTTCCACAGACGTCTAACTCCAACAGTTTATATGGCATTACAAAGAAGGTTAATCACCCTCATGCAGCACCCACTTGGGTTTAAGCTTGTTGTTGATCAAAAGGAGCACTTGATGATGCCTGAAGGGGGGGGGGGGGTTCTTACAGTTAGCGATTATTTTGACTAGGAGGAACAATGATTTCTCAATCGACCACTCTTCAAGGGATTCACCAAAGTTATAAGCACACTTTCCCACCACATCTTCCAAAGGACCTCCCCTCTGACGACGTTCCAGAGAGTCGCTGAGTAGCCGATCACTTCTCCAAGCAGAGCTTGTTTCCAACTTATGCGTTTTTGAAGTCTAATTTTCTTTCCGACAATCTGCCAAAGCCTGTTGGAGTTGGGACACATAAAGAAGATGTATGCCACATCTTCAACGGACCGATAGCAACACTTGCACCAGGGAGGTAGCCGACAAATTTTGCTAACCTTTAGGTTGGTCCAAATTCCTCGATGAAGAATTTGCCATAAGAGGACAGACTTTTTAATTTCTATGAGAGGGTGCCAGATAGCCATGAACTTCATATCCGACCACAATCGTGTCCATGACAAACACCACTTTTTCTTGAGGTTGACCTAATAATCAATGTTTTCTTTGATGTTCGAGATTTTTATTAGATAGTTAACATTGTGCCATCTGAGACCAAGTAGGCATGGCGGGTCATGCCCCATGGGAAGCCGGACTTTAGAGCAGTCCTAGGCAAGATGTCTACCTTGTAAAGTTTTGCTTCTATACTTTGTTTGATGATGAAATGCAATCCAAATACCTTAATCTTTGAGGAGCTATTCTCTGTTTTATTGCAAGAATACCAATGTGTTGTATATCGAGCTTTCTTAACTAATCAAAATGGCAAAGGTAATTGGAGTTCGTCTACTAGTAAGCAAAAATTTGCTAACGGTAGACAATCAAGGAAGGAAGATAAAAATGATAAGAAAAAAAAATACATTGAGGTGCATTATCATTGTGTCAAGGATAGACTCACCTAGAGAGATCAATTTAGCTTGTGCTTGCACAAGATAACATAGTAGACCTTTTCACAAAGGCTTTGCCTAAGGAGAAGTTTGAAGGCTTTACTTAGATTTGTTGATATATTTTAGTAGTGATGCGTGTGAACACACTTAAGAGGATAATGTTTTTCCTCTTTGGAAGGTTCTTTTCACTCCGCCGCCTTCTATATATTCCTAGAACCTTAATAGGTTACTTGTCTTGTGCATTCACTTAGTAATACACTCAATGTCTTGTGTGCCAAGTTCTTATTCCTCCTCATGTTATTTGTGTGCTTCTATAGTCCTCAAACTCCAACAATTTTGATGTCCAATTGACATACATTCCAATCATCATGAGCTATGGAAATATATAATGAATGGTTATCATACAAGAAATAAGAGCAAAGGTCTTATTAAAATCAATGGCTTTTTCTTGAGCATAGACTTCAACTATGAGGCTAAGCCTAGAATATTATTTTTCATATTATATTAACTTTGATTGCATAGTTCTTTTTTCTTTTGCTTTATCATTTGTACATTCTTTTTTCTCAACACAAAGGCAAAACAATCATTACATTGCAATCTACTAGAAAATAAGCACCATGGGAGCTTAAACAAGTGTGATGAGACATGTGCATCTAACTTAAAATCTCAAAAAGTTAGCACCAACCAATTTGGCATAGATTTTACCTCATCAGATCCTCTCATTGAGGGTTGGATTGTATATCTATTGTAAAATGGAATTATCGATATCCTTACTTAAAACCTACATAAAAAGCTACCTTTAAAAGGCAACAAAGTATCTTAAACATTCTTTGAATTCATTGAAGTCTCCTTAATAAATGAAACTATAAGTTGAATTGCACCCTCCACAAGAAGAACATTGTCACTACCCAAAATGAAATATGATCCAATTTCTTGTGTTTTCTGCCAAGCAATAGCATGTATGCTAAACAACAAAAACTTTTAGGTAAGCAATGAATGGCTTGCATCATCCATACCAAGATATAAGGGCATAAAAAGTGTATTGCCCTAGCGGGTCTTGTTAAGTACATGCATAATATGTCACAATCTCATTCCAAATGCTACGAGATAATGTTTCACTTTTCACGATATATCTTGTCATTCACATAACAGTTATTTTTCATCGCAACACTATATATATATATTTTTTTATGTTGGTGCTTTATCCCGCGATAAATTAAGAATGAATTAAATTCGAAGGACATATACTCCCTCAGTCAAAAAATGAAGGATGCCCATCTTACAGAGAAAATTTTAGTTGTACATAGGATTGTTTGAAAAAATTATGTCTTTGACCTCAATGGATAGACACATGCATTCCTAGAAAATTCACCTGTAAAAGTCACAAATTAAAGATAATTACCAAAAGATGGTATCAAAGTAGGACCTTGAATGGATAGACACATGCATTCCTAGAAAATTCACCTATAAAAGTCACAAATTAAAGATAATTACCAAAAGATGGTGTCAAAGTAGGACCTTGAACATCTCTATGAAAAACCAACAGAATACCTGGTCATTATAACTCGTATACATTCTAATATCCCTATCCAAGAATTGAGAAATTGTAAACTGTTCTGAGTACAAAAAGTACAAACACTAGTTTGTAGAAAATCGTCATACCCAGAAGGCAGAGAGCAATGCATTCCTAGAAAATTCACCTATAAAAAGTCACAAATTAAAGATAATTACCAAAAGATGGTGTCAAAGTAGGACCTTGAACATCTCTATGAAAAACCAACAGAATACCTGGTCATTATAACTCGTATACATTCTAATATCCCTATCCAAGAATTGAGAAATTGTAAACTGTTCTATGAGTACACAAAGTACAAACACTAGTTTGTAGAAAATCGTCATACCCAGAAGGCAGAGTGCAAAACATTATCTGCAGCTAGATTATGAATGTGTCAGACATTACACAAGTCTCAGTGAGACTAATCATAAGATTGTCCCAAAGAGAAGCAATAGATATTAGAAACGACCATTCTAGCAACATGGTGACGTAAAATTATGTAGCTCATTATATTCTTGCAGTCAGTGCTCACGAATTCTAGCAACTCCATTACATTAGAAAGGAACCTGAAATTTGAGAAGGAGAAGATAAACTGTAACGTATTATCTTGCAGGAACTGGACTTGAAGAATCTAACTGCATCATAAATGAGGTTCTGCTTTTATAACTAGATCAATGAATATGTCCAAATATCTCATAGCTCCCAGGAGAGACTGGATTCAAAGTACAATCTTCGTAAGATCTGTTATTTGAACCCTGTCTCTCTCACAAATTTACAAACTAGCTGACAGGAATCCTGGCCTTTTCATGCAAATACATATCATTATTTCGTTATTGAGAAAAAATTTGAGGTTTGAATGAATGCCTGGTTTAGAAATATTGATTGTACACGTTACGCACTTCAGAGAGGAGTAACAAGGGTCTTGAGACCACCGGCCATGTATAAGACAACCATCATACTGTACTTTGATGGACAGTCATCTGCAAGCTTGAAGGAGAAGAATTTCAAAAGCAATAATGTTGTTATCTTCATTTGTAAGTAGGCTGAGTCCTTTCCCAAGCACATCCGGGGACCAGCCTGCAATGATTGACAGAAAATTGAGTCAATCAAGCAAACTAATATCTTTGCAGCAGAATAACTTCACCATGTATCAGTAACAATTCTATGTGAAAAGAGCAGAAAAGAAGCACTTTCAGCAAATTCTTTGTTCAATATCAGACACATCCCTAAAATGGGCAAAAAGCTTAGCCTCCTACAAAGGAAGCACAGTTGAAAATCATGGTTAATAGTAGGTGAGGACCTATTTTGAAGCCAAACACCCAAAGGAAAAAAATTCTTTATTAGAAAATATGTGAGAGGAAAAGAACTATAGATCCCCATTGGAGCTTTGCCCAGTCTTCATATTTATCCTAGTAATATTCAACATTCAACACTCAATAGGGCTTCTTACCTTTTGATCAACAGAACCCTTATTATTTTAAAGTGAGTCTTTATACAATCTTGACATAAGTATTGAAACATCATTCAAAATGCCTTTACAAAAAGGCATTCACAGTTTTCTTTCGTTTAAACTTCATTTCCGAGTCAATATTGCACAGCGAAAAGGGGGACGCAGGTATTGGTTTTCAAATTGTGCTTACCTATTGAGGCCCATAGCAATGCAAAACTGCAACAGATAAAATGTCAGAGAAAAATGAAGTTGAGAGGAACATTCATCTAAATCACAGTAGTAAACATTGGTCACTATTCGGACAAAAAAGGACAGTTATTGAAGAACGACCAAATCTATTCCCTCTCAGATATGTTAGGAACTTTTGATATATTTTTAACAATTAATTAGATCTCCTATCCCCTTCTCCCGGACATTATAAAATCTTTCTATTGACTATACCCTGCATGATGGTCATTAGCATCCTCCTGAGAGGAGATACAGTTCCCTTAAGGACAACTAATTAAGCTGGCTTTCAGTCCTATCTTGAAGATGTAGTTGGCATGTTCTTTTTGTTTAATGTAATTTTCATTCCATCACAAGAATTCAAGAATTTCAAAGCATTAAGGACATGATTCCACCTGTGCCAAACCATATGAAGTTGTGCTCATAGAGTAATGGAAGCCTTACTTGAAAAGCAGTTAGCTTGAATGGGGACTGAGGTTGAAAATGGCCATCCTTCAGCCACCTTTCAGGCTTGAACTCCATTGCATCAGGACCCCAAATGTACTCAAGTCGGCCCATGGAATATGGAACATAACTGACAAAATTTCCTGCCTTGATCTTTGTGCCATCAGGAAATATATCATCAGACACAGCAATCTTGGTTTCCTGAAGCAGAGTAGAGCAAAAGATTGAGCAAATATTCAATGAAACTGTCCATAAGAAAGCATTAATTAAATGGCCACATCCACAAGAATGAATTCCCTCTCATTAAAAAAAACTTAGATATGGTACTCTATACAGAAAAACTTGATAAGAAGCAAAACTTACAAGTGGAACAGCAGGATAGAGTCGAAGAGCTTCAGTGATGCAAGCATGCAAATAACTCATTCTATTGAGTGCTTGGTATGTAAGCAAATTTGCAAACTCCGTTTCATCACAATTATCAATGCTTTCAATTCTAGAAGTCTGCAATGGACCATCCACCTCAGCACAATTCTGTGCAGGCTTGACAGTTTGTTCCCCCAAGACTGAACTAACCTCCTTCAGAATGTTCTTAACAACCATAGGGTGTTTACAGAGCATTGAAAACAGCCAAGTCAATGTGAGAGCTGTAGTATCCCTTCCAGCTATAATAAAATTGATAATGACATCCCGTAGATCCCTGTTTGAATAAGGTTGACCATCCTGATTTGGAACAGACATGAAACGAGATAGGAGATCTGCCCGCTGCAGGCAAAGTGAAGTAAAAAGAAGACTTTAATAGACCATTGTGATCGAAAAAAGATACTAATCTGATAATAACACATTCACAGTACCTCTGTATGATGAAATTTTGTTTCCTTAAATTCAGCTCTTCGTTCAACAATAACACCATATATGAACTCATTGACAACTTGAACACATCTCCGTAACCTGGCCTCAGAACCCAGGTTAAGGGCACGCTTTACTTTCCATAAGATATCAACATATCTTCTAATGATCAGACGGTTTGCCTCATCAAATGCATTAGCAAAGGGCACAGCAGGCAGATCATTGGAAAGAGTTTCTGGGTCTACTCCAAACCCAACCTCACAAATGGAGTCCAAAGTCAGCCGCATAAACAAGTCCTGAAGGGAGACATCAATATGTTTAATTTCTAAGTGGCAAAACAGATTTACCAAAACATAATACACAAAACAGAAACAGAAACAAAAACAGACAGAGGAAAGGATCGAAACCATTTAAAACTTAAAAAGAAGAGCTCAAATACACAAACAGCCCGTGTGCCTGTGTAGATTAATATGCAACTCTACTGTCCATGTTTAACAGCAGGAGCATCATCTGCCTATAGTTCCTGCCTCTAGAGGTCATAGCTTTATACTTTCTCCCACAACACACAACTGAATAACTAGATGCAGACCACCTCTTTGTAAATAATTCGTGCTGATATCTCACCCCTTAAGGAGCATGTGTAGTGAGCTTCGAAGATAGTTCCAATAGATAACCACGTAAGAACAGCAACCCTAGCTCATCACAAATTTGTAAAGTGCACACTGCAGATACTAATCTGCCAGCATGTCCTCATCAAAACTCCACTACGTGTACAAGTCAATATTGATACAATAACTCATTTACAAACTGCACTCTAGAAGCTGCGACAGAAATGGACAAGGACTAGGAACATCATGTTCCAGAGGAGAATTTCTACTACTGACTATTAGAATTAAGATTGGTCGTTGGAGCTTTGTACAGGACACATTTCTTATCTGTCATTAGATCCTCACCTACATTGAGCTTCACACACAAGTCAATTTTTCCTGTAACATATAAATCATCATGTACGAAGGCAAATGCTACAATCCATATCCATTTAAAAAAAGGTGACAACAATCAGGAACATATTTCTCCAAAAGGAACATCCTACACCTGTACAGGAAGATCAGTGAATGTCTGTGCTTAATAAAAATGAGAATCTAGGGTATCAGTGTTGCCTGATATTTGTACTGCAAATCTTTGGTTGAGAAAACAAATTTGTAGACAATTGAAATTTTAGTTTCACTGAACACATCCTAGATCCATAATGAGGATTTTACCCAACCCAACACATCATCATTTAAGAAGCTTTGAAGCATTAAAATCAGTCTGCTGCACACCTGCATATCAACAGGCTGCTTGAGCTGAGACAAATGACGGAGCACATCAAGAAGCTTCAATGCTTTGAGACGAAAGGCCTTAGTACTGTGATCACGCAACTTAGAAGATGAAAACTCAAGGACAGCAACTTTGCGCTGGCGCACCCACTTTTCTCCATCAACATTGAATATTCCATCACCCATCATGTCAAAGAACCTTTCACTGAGTCGTTCCCCCTGCACAAGTTCAGACAGCAAATTTCAAAAGTTAAATTGATAACAATTAAAGATCAATGCAGTATAAGGAAGAAGAATTCATTTCAACAAAATCAATTTCACAAAATGGAGGGCGGCCCAAAAACGATGAGGCATGAAAACAAAATTCTTTTGTTGGATGCTCTGTATATGAATATCTGACTGATCATCAAAAGCTGGCACCTGAAAATGTTCCTAGATCAGAACTTTCCAGGATCCAAATGATGAAAGATATAACAGACACTGTTGGAGATGATAGTACTGATTTCAAGAGCATCCAGTCTCTGTCAGCTCTGTATTTGATTAACAAGCTCAATTACTCCATGAGGTAAAGAAAGGTACTTGCTGGATATGAATGAAGACTAGGGTACTACGACATATTTTGCAAAGCTAAATCAGAGAAAAACAAATTTTAAGGAAGAGCACTCATTTTGCCGGATTGGATTCAAAGACACGAAGACACAAGAATGACAAGATGTCATAGCAGCAAGTTCAGTTCACCGAAAATGAATATCCTCACTGGCCGCTAAAGCTGGCCCAAAAAAATTTCCCACATCAGCACACGACATGGTATGGTTACTAAAAATGTGACGAACTCTGTGAGAGAATCCTATCCTGATTTCAAGGGAAGCCGAACTCAACTGTCTTCACAGTAAAGAAACAAACTCAAGCACTCCATGAGAGTAAAAGGCTACCTGTTGACCACAAGACTTGGGTACCAAAACAATACTCTAGATTGCGAGAAACATGCATTCAGAAAATCAGGGTTAGGACGCTATATTATCACCGCAACATTGCGGCCAAGGGGGCAGAACGCACAATCTAGACCACTGAAGAACCTTTCTGATTTAGCATCGTATAAATTGGTGGACCCATTAGATATCTCATGCAAATACAATGCTACTGGTGGCCTCTTAGAGAACTATAATGGAGACTCGTGTTTCTAGGAGGAGACACATATATAACCCCAATGGAAGAGACATGACTGGTAAAATAGGGACTCGGCCAAGTTCTGTGAAACCTTAACTTGCTCGCGCCTTCCTGCTCTTCACGTGGTTCAAAACCTTTAGCTCAATTCAATAGTTTAGTTACAGCATTGAGTTACCATTGCCGAATGGTGTACAGTTGCAGTCGTGCGAACCGAGTTCGACATACGTATACATTCAATCATAGTCGATATTCCCTAAGAACCATTGTTATTCCAGTTAACAAGATTCAGAAAAGCCACATGTCCAGTGCTACCATCGTACATTCATGTGTAACACAAAACATGCTATTTTCAGCGAAATCCGAATAACAAGCTTGTCATACATCATTTGTTTTGTACTGTTGGACATTCATGTGAAACCCAAAGCATTCAGAAAAATCCGAATAACAAAGCCTGTCATACATCATTTGTTTGGTTTAGTATTTTCTGTAGGGCCAACGTGTATTTGGCGCTGAGACTTCTGCCTATTTCATAGAGGCGAGAAACTCAATTTCACCAATCCGAATAACAAGCGTATTATAACTACTGCCGAGGAGGTCACTGCGGGGAAAATGTGCGATCCAGACTTAGGATATTATTCAGTTTCCAAGAGCCGCTAACCCAGCCTAAATCCTTCCGCCATTTCAAATGACAGAAGTTGTAATTATCTATTCACTCCTGTAGGAACACTCCACATGGAAAACATTTGATTAATGCGTAGTCTAAACTCTGGATCCCACGAGCTAATATCGAGACAGTAACGGCTGCATTTTAAATGCAACAAGCCTTTTCTACGTGATGATGAGCTGACCTAGCCCCACCATCGCATGGAAAATCAAAGATTGTGAATTATGATAATGCTTGTCTCTGGTATCAAGAAATGCAGTTAAATCATATCACGGAATCATTAAAAGACAAAACAGAGAAGTATGGAACCTTCGGATAATTGTGAAAATTTGACTTCAATATGTGCTCAACGTTTGCGGGGTCGACGGTGAAGGTGTTATTGATCGACATCATGGGCACTGAGAAGGTCGAGAGATGGCGGAAATAGTGCAGCAGCCAATCGTGGAGAACGTCGAAGTTGCGGGCTTGCTCGATAATGCATCCAAGTACCGGCCAAGTTCTGGGACCCTTGTAGTTTCTCTGCCTCCAACGATGAACCCAAATCCACGCCACCCCCGCCAAGCACGCGATCACCCACCAATCGAACAGGTCCAAGCTCTCTAGTGCCATCACGATGCTCGAAGAGGAGTTACAAATAAATACTTACTACAACTCCCGTACTATCAATGCAGATTGGATGCCTGCAGGAACAAGAAGAACAGACACTACGTACTAGCTCCGGCCAACGCGCCTCACAGGACGTCTGCCTGCACAGTGCATGGTATTAGGAAGGTCGTCAGCCTGTTTCGGAGAGAGAGAGAGAGAGAGAGAGAGAGAGAGAGAGAGAGAGAGAGGGGGGGGGGGAGTGAGGAGCTCAATGGCGGTAGCAGAGGTTGGAGAGCGGGATAAAGGATCACGGAGGTAGAATGTACACTAGGACGCGATGAAAGCAGACGTGACAGCTGGGAAGACACGCCGACTTGACGAGGCAGGGAGAAAAGGGTAGGTATGCGTGCGTAAAGAGTGAGCTGAAGAGGGGAGAGAGACGATGATCAAGCATTTAAGGACGGCGATATCCTTCGAACCTGGGAGAGGTGTTCATCAGACTAGGCGCCGTGTGCAATATATATTTTCTGTTAAGGAAAGACAGAAGAGTAGTAAAGCTACTCTGTAGGAAGCGTCAGAGAGGACCTTCGCTCGATTCGACGACCGGAAAGAAGCACAAACAGCCGCTGCATTGATATACAATCACTTTGCGTAGGTGCACCGAGCGTCCGTAGCGAGAGATTTTGTGTGCAGAAAGCATGGACTGATGAGAGATGGCAGAAAGTGCCGCAATAATATCCAACTAAGAGTTTTGGTGCAACCGAATTAACTGGATTTTACTGCGCTTTAGTCCGAGAGGATGAAGAATAGCCGGAAGGAGAGACAAAAAACATACATTAGATGGGTCTCCAAAGAGAAGAGGTACGAGTGAGCAGCATTGACAGCATATCTCCATAGCCATTCGCCAGAGTACATTGCCTCTATTGAGCAGCAACTGACGCCAACTCTCCATCGCTAGCATATATTGGCGAGTTTCTATACAGTATCATATCCGAATTTTATGCCCTTTTCACGTCGAAGCGGGTGGAAATTTGACTGTAAAGGTCATGTTACAGAAGCGAAGTAGTTCTGTTCTCAATTTGCATAGGAAGGAGGAACTCGGGTGATGAGTGAATTTTGAACATGGAAAAAAAAAAAATATATATATATATATATATATGTATGGAAATCAAATCTCAAAAACAGTAAAAAAAAAAAAACAACGATGATGTGATGACACTAGGTAGGAGTTCTCAAATTTAGGAAATGTTTGAGTGTCTTTGTCATCCATTCACAATAAACGACAATAAAAGAATAGCCAATAGAAGGTGAATTCATTTGAGACGGGCATGTAAGGTCTTTACTATGTGATATAAGTGTTCGATTTCTTGTTGTCAAGTTAGCTGACAAGTTGAATAGGAGATGGAATACTAAATGGAACACCAATCCATGGAAGTACAGATTCAAAGCTTTATGGGCTTTTCCCGATTGTAGCAAGCACTCTTGCCTACAATGGCTTATCATCCACAATGGATTATGGATTGTCAAGAGTGAGAAATATTGTACCTAATGGTGGTCTTTGCACATATTGTGGCAGGATGGAAGATGTTTCCCATCTTTTTTATGAATGTCCTCATGCCAAGAAGTTTTGGCTTCCCGTGGAGAAATATTTATTTACTCATGATTTCTACAAACTCAATAAGCAGGACATTCTTTTGGGATGCTGTAGGAATATGGATCTGCTCCTCTGGAATATTTGGAGAGGCTACATCATCTGGAGTATCTCGCTAAGCTAAGTAGAAATAATGCCACTTTTTATAAAGGGAATAAAAATTTTGTTAGCTCCCTTCCTCTCATTCTTAAGAGGGCAGGATTTTCTTGTATTCAGAAAGTTTCCAATGCCCTCAGCTCTGAAAAGTGATATCCCCAAGTTTTTTTTTTTTTCAATAAAAGAAAGTTCGGCCTCGAAAATAGAAAGTTTATGTACAATTATGCGTATTAGTCATTTCTCCGTTGAAGTCCGTCCTCCCCCATGTGACTGCCATGTTCTCTAATAGTGTTGTTGCTTGAATGAAAGGCAATAACTACTTCCTACTCCCTCTTCCATTCCTTGATATGGATCCTGAAATATCCATCCTCTGTGGGGACTGCAATCCATGATGAATGCAAAGTGGGGGCACTCTCGGAATCCAAAGAAGAGGTGCCAAAGTTCTTCCCCCTTGGCTCTAGTGAAGATTTTTCAAATTTGTGTTTTCCTTGTCGGATCATTTTTCCGAATTTGTGTTTTCCTTGTCGGATCAAGAAAATGTAAGCATATATCGTTCTCTGTAATTCATTGTTTTTCTCAGCATGTGCGGCCTTAATGAACTTCTTTATGCATCGGAGCAAGTACCTTGTGGTAGGGGAAGTGTCTATATAAAGAAGAAACTAGAACTAACATCGGATAAAACATGGAGGGTGAAAGAATAGAAATATTTCACTGAATTCATAAAAAGTAACATAATCAAGATAGAAGCAGAATAGTCCGAAACCCGTAGGTGAGTTGGTTGGGCACTCACGTCTTGAGGCCGAAGTTGTGTGTTCAATCTTTGCAGGCTACCAAACATGTTTGGGGCAGTGTGGCCAATCTATCCTTATAATGCATTTGGGCCATTGAAACTAGATATTACTTTGATAGGTGAAGTGTCTATATAAAGAAAAATCTAAGAATGGCATTTAATAAAGCATGGAGAGAGACACAACAAAAATATTTCATAAGAAGTTCACCAAAAATAATATAACCAACATACATTTCAATGTAGCTATTGATATAGAACTCCTCCATGAATCGAATCAAAATATCTCTTCAACTTTGAGTTCCCAACTTTTTGGCATATCTTCTATATTGTGGATGCCCCTTGGACCTTCTTCTACAGGTTTTTCACCATTAATGCTTCAACATTTCTCAATCTGTGTGACTTAATATGCCATTCATTACATTCTCTTGCATTTCCGTACCAAGTCTTCCATTTTTTCTTAAAGCTTTGCATCCATATCTTGCACTTTATGCACTTTTTGTGGCCATAGATCTTGTTCCTTCAACATAGATATAAGTGCTACTAAGTGAACAACGAATTGAGGGGAAAAAAAATTGGTTTTCTTTTCACTTCAATCCGGCTGCTCATTTTCTCTTCAACTTCACTATCGGGTCTTGCAATTTTTTCAAAAAGTTTTCATTCATAGTTTTTGTTTTATGTGCTTTTTGTGAAACACGCTTTAGTTAGCCAACATGAATATGAATTCCACTTACTAAGAATGAACTTCGCAAAGAAAGAAGGTTTACTTTTCAACCTATTACTTTATTTTTGCACAATTTTTGCAATGCGTACTTTACAAATATTTGATTCAATGGTAGCGTATCCTAAAACAGGTTTCTGGTTTTCTTCAACTGTTCCTATTTTTTTACACCACTTAATTTTTTTCTATCAATCTGTGATATCTATATATGCTTTTATATTTAGCTCAACAATAACGCTTAATTACCTTATTACATATGTGAAGTTTTATTTAGCCCTATAATAATGCGTAATTATTTGGTTACAATTTTTTTAGTAGCATTATATAACCATTAACATGTAGGGAGCGCAATGTGGAACAAGGGTAAATTGCAAATAGATGAATTAAATGCAAGTTCATTAAGCCGGTATATCATGGAATAAAAGAACTCAGATATAAATTAGATTAAGAACTCCAAGGGCATGAAGAACTCGCATTTAGAGTGAGATTTCCAAGAGCATGAAGAACTCACATATAAATTAGAGTGAGATTTCCAAGAGATGAAGACTCACAAGCTAAAAAATTATATTTACAACTATATGATAAAAAGTGAGCTTGAGAGCCTTTTTATACATATTTGGAGACAAAACTTCAAAAATAAATCATACGTGGCATAAAATCTTTCAAAAGGAGAACAAAGTAAATTACTGATGCACGGCAAGGTTACTAAAGCTAGGTAGAAGAGTGCTTCAAAATGGAGACCCGCTCATATAAAATGAAGATCGCTATAAAATTAAGCATGTAAGGGGAAATGTAGAGTGAAGATTCATCATGTGCTATAGTGAAATCAAATCAAGATCATTCTTGGACATATCCACCACGTTCTCTTAAGAGGTACACTACAATAAAGTGGTATCAGATATGAATATGATTTATATAACCATGGAACATTAGATGCATAGGAGAGTCTTATAAAGTACCAACATACGATAGTAAATGCTGAAGTTAAATGACTTCACATGATATCAAATAAGATGACTCATACTTCACCATTGAAAGTGAAAGCGAAATAGTGAATTATTCATTATGCTACCAAGAAATGGTACATGAAGCAGTAAAGAACATGCATATGGGATCTCCTACCTAGTTGAGTTCAAAATATCTAGTACAATCTGTGCCCCTTCTATACCAAAGGCCACGATGTTGATTAAGGTCCATGTATCACAAGAATCTATGAGCCACCTATCAATGACATTAACAAGGATAATGGGAGAATTTCGATAACTACATGAAAAGAATAAAACTATTATAAGTATTCTTGGACTCATAGTTACTTCTAGAGTTTCTTGGAGTCCACACATGCATGTGCATACCTGACCACTCCTTTAACACCAACAATTAGGCTCTAACTAGAGTCTACTAGTGTTAAGTGTACTAACCACTTGAGTTAAGTAGTTAACTTGATTGGATGTTTCTAGAAGGTCTAGGAGCTCTTGGGGAAAAATACTCTCTACATGCTCCCCATGGGGGTAGAGAACAAGACCTATCCTTCCCATCCTTGAGTCTTAACCACTAGGCTAAGTTCAATACTTGTCAAGTACTCCAAAATATTTTATTATTATCATTACTTGAACCTTGATCAAGCTACTTTATAATGCATTGATACAGTTTTGAGCTCGATGGAAGGCATACCTAACCTTTCCATAGAAGACATTTTATAGATAGGTGCTTGATAGCTGATTTTCCTTTTTTACTTTGATTTATGTAATCAATGGGTATGATACACATAGAATTGATGATATTCTGGGTTTGAATCAAAATTTTCTATCAAATGAATTATAGTTAAAGCTTGATCTAAACTTGGGACTTTTATAGGTCCATTAAGAACCATTCAAGGTGTCTAGAGCAAGGTAAAGTGTAAAAAAAAGCAAGGTTTGGGGAATGCTTATTGGACATCAGAGTGCTTTTCGGAGCAGGAGACAAGAGGTTGGAAGAACTCTCAACCCCCTCAGTCAATTTCTAGTATAAGCTAAGTGCAAGTAGTGATTGTGATTGAATAGGGCACGATAGGAACACTCAAATTCAAAGAGCCTTTAATTTATGCAAATGCCCCAAATCTGACATCTCAAAAGAGGCATGCAAATTTACAGCATCTGCACCATTAGGATATAAGGTGCTCTCAATTGGACTCTTCTCAAAACCATGTGCAATCAAGTAAGCATGGATCTTTTCATATCAAGCAAGTATTGCTTGCTTAACCCGTATAATGCCCTTTTCAACCTGCACAATTTGTTTTCATGCCCTTTCTACACAAAACCATTGGGTTGAAATACATACACTTCTTCATGTAAGTAACCATTAAAAAATGTAGCGTATGGTGGTCATTTGAAAAGTGGGTGCAAAGGTCTCATAAAAATCTATGCCTCTATCTTGAGCATAACCATTTGCAACAAGCCTACCCTTATAACTGTTAGTTGTTCCATGAGTCTTATGTTTTAGCTTGTATACTCATCAAGTGCCAAAAGCCTTTTTGCCTAGAGGCAAATCACATAAAGAACATGTACCATTCTTCATGATAGCATCAAATTCTGATTGCATAACAACCATCGAATTTTTTGAACTTTGTGCTTCATCAAAAGAAACAAGATCATTCTCATGACAAAGACTAAATGCATAGCAATCTGATGCAAAGGAAGCACTATAAGAACCTTAACAAGTACGATATGACAAAGTTGCATCTAATTTTATATCTCTTAAAGTTTTCACAAGTCACTCAGGCATACTTTTTGCATCCTCTAAATCAGCCCTCTCATCAATAAGTGCATCATGTAGATCATCATTAGAAATGGAATGATCATGTGGAGCCTATAAAGGCTAAGAAATTACCTCATTTGGACTAGCACTAAGATCGTCCACTTGTAAAAAGAGAAAATCGAGTGTCATACACATCTCTTGAGCTAACTAAAGTCTCATTGGTACATGAAAGTAATGGCTCAATAGCATCTTCCACTAAAGCAAAATCACAGATAGCCAGAATGTATTTAGTATGTGGATGATACACATAGTAGCCTTTCCTTTCAAAATTGTACCCAACAAAATATATTTCATTGCTTTATCATCCAATTTCGTGTGTCATTGTTAGGGAGTAATGCATATGCTAGGCAACTGTGTACCTAAGTCACAAGGTCTTGGGGACTTGTGTCAAAGAGACTAAATCTCATTTGCCCCACAAGTGCATATAGTGGTGGATTGACACACGCTTAATTATCAATCTGAAGAACCACATGAACCAAGTGTATGAGGATGTGTACACACATGATGGAAAGTGAAGTAGGTCAACTAAAAGGCATGAGAAAAGATAAACTACCTCTCCAACTCACTCAATCTCTGGAAGTGTCTGTCGCGATACCACTTACAGTAGTAAACACAAATTTGAATGTTTCTCCCAGCTCCGAACTGTGAATATGGCCTATTTTGGGTTCATTTCGAAGCTCTCAACGAGACGCATCTATTGATGGTATCTTCACTCAAATTTGACAACCACTCTTCAAGTTAAGGCCAAAATAGTGAATGGTGGGAAACACCTTCACTCACTCCACAACTCGTACTTGCTCATACACACACACACTATAGTAGTTCAAAAGTGATGGGGAGGGGTAGAAAACAGTACTACACACACATTCCAAGATTCACACACACACACAAAAGATCATGGAGAAGATGAAAATCAGCAAGAAAGAAGCAAATTCAAAATTTTAGCTCTCCTTCTTCACAATGGCAAAAAGTCTTTACAAAGGGTCACAAAGTGACTTATATACATGTGCCCTAAAAATGGTCTTTTCACACATATGACCAACACTTTATTGGCTAATCTCTAATTTCCTACTATTTTACAAGAAGTATATTACAATGATTTGGGGTTTATGCATTTAGAGGACTCCTCTAGTGCATTTACATAGCTTCGAGATAATTGTCTAGGATTTTGAAGAAGAAATTTATGCCCATTAATTTGAAAATTTTGGGGCTCCTCTTTTGTGCCTCTTTTCTTTGCAACACTCTCCTCCTCTTTGTCTCTGTCATCCCTTGACAGGCTTTTTATCTTGTTTGGAGCTTGTCTACGACTCTTGAATACATGCACCTAGTGTTCGAAGAAGCGATAAGGTTTGTCAAGCAATTTGTTACTTTATCCGAAGTTAATCCTTTGCTTGTTTAAGCCCCTTGGTATTCCTTATATCACAAATTTGGGTTGTTGTATTAAGTTGGGCTGTCACGCACGCCATCAATGGCTAAGAATGTGATATTCTTAGTCACTCTCTTCAACTTCTCAACCTCTCCCCTTTCTAACTTTTGTTCTTCTGATATGTCTTTGTCTTCACACATCTGACCCTGTTGTATTGCTTGGAACCTGTTTACTTCTTCCACCACACACCTTACTCTGCAGGCTTTTGCTCCCTTCTAAGTGAGCATTAAATTTCAAAGGTCCTATTCTTAAATCTCATTTGTCATCCTCTGGGACCTCATTCATTCCTTTCCATCGTATGTGCGCATCCAGTGGAGGGAGAAGTGGCTAGAATTCTCAGACAATTGGTTGTCTTAGCCGATAAAGACGTGTTGTCTCCCTTCCTTGCTTGTTTCGCTTCACCACCTGCTCCTAGTGGATGAGGAAGCTGTGTGCAGCCTCCCATGAAATGTCCTGGTTGTTATCTTTCTTTATTTCCACTCCTCAGGACCTGGTTCTTTGGCATTGTCGCCTGATGCGTGCCCCTACGGGGCTTTGGGCAGAAGGTGTTCTTTTCTTTATGAGCTTTTGTTCTTCACTAAGCTATTTTGTTCTTTGATCTTCTTCTTCTTCTTCTTCTTTTCTTTCTCGATTCCCCTTCCACACGTCCCTCCTCCTAAACTCTATCATCCCTGATAGGCTTTTTGTGGCGATGTGAGCACATTTGTATGACTTTTTGCTCTCTCTGATTAAGCAAATTGGCTTGGCATAGCATTAATTCTTTCCATTGACTCGACTTTATCTGGGGCATTATCTGGTGCCTGTTTATGGTCTACAAAGAAACTTAATTCATAGGCCACCAGTCCTGCATTAAGGTTCGAAGACAATTTTGCAAAAATTTCTGAATCCATTTCAAACAATCATGTGAAGAATGCCTCTTCAAACGTCTGCATGTAAGTGCTTGGCAAAAACATAAGTCTTGAGTATATGGCCATTAGTGTTAGGTGGCTAGGTATGGTTGATAAATCAAAGACGAGGGCATCTGATCCCTGGTTAATGTTGATGAAGTTCAAAAATGTGTACTGTGCATGTTGAAACACTTTATGACAGTAAGTAACATACTCAAAAATTTTTTAGTCATTTTGATTGCTAAATCTGGTACAGCTGCGTATCTGGCAAGCCAAAATTCTATTGTCTTTACCATGTAGTCTCGGTGGGTAAGTAATTATGAGGTGGATTTGGTAGCAATGGATAGTTGAGCCATAGATTATTTATGCTTCCTTGGTCTCCTTCCCAAAATTGCGTCTAGGAGCGTCGTCTGGGTACGGGCAAAAAGATTGGTTTACTTGAAGTATATATGGTGCCGATTCCCAGTGTACCCATAGTGTAGGATTCTTCTCCAAAATTTCCTCCTCCAGATAGGATCAACTTTGTCAAATTCCTCTTTTGTGTAGGTAAATGTGTGCATGCTGAACCGGAGGTTTCTATCTAGCTCTTTGTTTGTTGTGGTCTTTATGTACTGTCGTGTTTGTTCTTTGAGTAATCCATAAGGCACATTGAAAGGTTTTATTACATGTTCCAGATTTTTGCTTTCAATCTTTGTTTCTCGCATGACTTGGATTACTTGATCTTAAAAATCTTCAGTAAGTTGGGACACTAGTAGTGCCGGCTCATGTCGGCTTAGTTCTCAGTCTCCTCAGTAGCCGCTGTGGAGTGTGGAACTACTGGTGTCCCCTCATCGACCTGCTGTGCTAATTGATCTTCTAATTGCTTTATTAATTCATCCTTTTCTTTAATGTCTTCAGTGGCTTTCATAATCGTTTCCTTGTTTTTGAGGAGCTCCTCTCCTATGGAGCAAGTTGATTAACATCTTCATTGTATTGTACGATATATTGATTTTTTTCCATTTTCCATTTCTTTCTAAGTGCAACGGTGTCATTCATATGTCTTTTCTCCCATTTTGCTATGATAGCTCGCTCTTTCTTCCACTGATCTTCATACTTTGCTATCCGTTCCTCCAATGCTTTGGTGCTGTCTTCTGATACTTCAATAGTTGCTATTGGTTGGTTGCACAAAAGGGTTGTCATCAGCTCCTTGTTCCTGTTCCTTAGACTGTCGGCCTCATCCATGTACACCTTGATTTGAGATTCAAGGATCTTGCTTCTATTATTCATTCGTGCCTTTTCTGCCTCGCTAGCCTCGTACCTGTTTTGTAGTTCTTTCAGTTGGTCTTGCAGCTTCTTGTTTTCCGTTTCTAGTGTGTTGCATTGATGTTGGGCCTCTTGGGCTTCTCCCTCTTTCTCTACTATTATCTTTTGTGCTTTAATTAATTTGGCAGATAGATTCTCACCTATTTCTTGAAATTGATTCTTTTCTCGCATTGCTTTATTGTAGTCAGCATCAGCCTCAAGCATTAGCTATTGAGTGTCCATGCCAGTTTGTATCATTTGTCGTACTACTGGCTTTAGCTGAGCAACATCCATGCTTAACCAGGTTTTTGGAATGCTTGGCACTTCCCTAGTTCGTACATCTTTTCCGTGCTCCACATGTATGGTCTCGTTATGCGGTTGCCTTATTTGGAGCTGTACCTCTTGTTCTCTTTGCTCCTCTTCCTTATTGATAGATTTTCCATAGTGCAAATGTTGTCACATGCAATCAAACAAATTGGGAATCAAGTCAATATGACTCAATACACTCAAGAACGGCTCTTTGAGGCTAGAAGCAATGGAATCATAAGAAGTTCCTGAATGGAAGTATTGCCTTGACAATACTGATCTATCATGCTTTGGGCATTAGAGAACATCTAAAAGAGATGCCATCATCAGAAGCAATTGCCAAGTATACAAAGATTGCTACAGTTCCCAGAAAGAAGAAAGGATTCAAGATCATAGAGGAAGCGAAAACAAGCTCCCAACCTAGAATGAGAGGTACCAAAAGGCTACGAGAAATGATGCAGGCAGAAGTTGAAACTCCAACTACAAAGAAAGCTCATGTACTTCCAAGGACTAGGCTGGAAGAAAATCGACCTATTATGGAGGAAGAATTGACAAAAGCAATGGAAGCTACTCACCAGTACATAGAAGGATATGTAAATCTCTCGGTGTAAGGACATCACTACCAACAAGCCCATCAAGACTCAGAACAAAGAAAGAGGCTGACCAAGGTTCACATATACAGAGAATTGGGGTTGATGAACGCAAGCTCATCATCAGACATACAAGAAGAACAAGACACCTCAATGCTAAATGTGGATATTAGAAGTGATTCAAAGGACGATGGTCAGTGGGAAGAATTAAATCAAGTGAATGATGACTTTGGCATGGAAGGCACAAGGAGCAATCGAACGTCGGATGACAATATCAAGGACACCACAAAGCAAGTCGCATCCCAAGAAGGAGTACATATTATTAAATTGAACGAAGCATCTAATATCCAAATCAAGGAGACTCTGCTAGCATGAGAGGTCCTGTTAAAGAACCCCAAGGAAGAAAAGGTTGGCAATATAGTTGAAAGTGCTGATGGATGAGTCGCACTTTCTCTTCTATATCAATGTGATTGATATCTCTGAATGTTCTGGTCTTCGCTCCTCGACTTTCCTCTTTCAAAATGGTATTCACATCCTTTTCCCATCCGACAGCTTCTTTAATCAAGTCGTGGGTGAATTGTATGATGACCCACTCTCCTGTTCCATCTAGGACTCTAGCTTCGAGTACCAATGAATCATGCAATGCCGGCTGCAAGGTGTTCATGACTTGTGTACAATGCTGGAAGTCCGGTTTGTATATAGGGAGTTCAAAGTATTTGTGGATACCAGCCTTCTTCATGATGTCCACCGTCAATGGAAGTTCATGCACTACCTTGAAGTCTTGGGACATTATGGGGAACTGATGGTCGGTGTCCATGATTTTAATTGTTACTAGGAACAAATAGTCTCCTGCCGGTTGGTCTTCTCTAAACCAATGACCTTTAGCTTTAGTCATGCTCTGTAGAGGAAATTCCAGCACCTCCTCGTGAATGGTAGCTTCAGAGTCCTCAAAAGCGATCTGCACTTGTAATGAAAAGAGCATCAACTTCCGATAGAAGACATGTCTTTACTGATGTGTGTGGTAATGACATATGGTTCATTGCGTCACTTCGTTCCCCTTGCTTACAGAAGTCAGATCTCTTACCACATATTTTTTCATTTTTATTCCTGAAAGAAAACAAGAATTAGTGTAGCCGAAACATTTATTTATGTACATAGTAAGTCCATTCCTATGGAAGTAGAATCTATGACCTATTCCCAAGTGGGGAACGTGAACCACTACTTTTGTTACACACATCATGTGCCGAATGCATGGCCTCGTAACGTGGCCCTATCATGCATACTCTAGGTGAATTCGATTCTTCATGTGTGCAATTGGAATCTTTTTGCATCCGTTGTTGCTTTCCTTGCTACGTCTTGGGTCTCCATATCCATTTTGTAGGTGAAATGTGAGGCTTCATCTTTTCTTGGATTTGTCCTGCTCTCGATTTTTCCTCTTTCTTTTTTGTAGTCTAAGTAGTTGATGTCGTGTTCATCCGGTACCTCTAGTTAGTCTTGTTTGGTTTTATGGTCTTGTTTTGTCGATATAATGTTTCTTCTTGCTTGTCTTTCTCTTGATTTGCCATCTGTCTGACCTTCTTTGGAATCCATATGTGTTGGCATGTTCTTTGAGCTTCTACTAATGAATTTGGAAGCCATATTCTCAGAAGTGTTGTCGGTTCTCATTGTAATGAAGAGGATCCTTTGTTCTCCCTTGTCTCCCTAGGATGAATGACCAGTATTGGTGTTGACTTCTCTGAATTCCTCACTCGATCCTTGTGAACCCATTGTAGATTAGCACTTCCTAATTGCGATAATCTGACAATGGACTTCAATGTTGATGATCTTCTTTTGTTGTAGATGACTTTAGGAGCATTGTCCTCATCGTTTCTCTTTGATTCACCGTTCATGTAGGATGAATCCACCTCCATGACTGATGCATTGGTGTTGGTGGTCATTTCTTTCTTTGAAAATTTTTCTCATTGGTTTTTGATGGAGTCGTTTGCTATTTCCTCTTCTAAGATTTGTTTCTCATGCCTGATTTTGTCCTGCCTATGAGAGGATCTTTCTTCTAATAGGCTAAAGATTTCTTTGTGCCCTATTTTGGCTAAGATGTATCCTTGAGGTAGGTGAATGCTCACCTCATTCTCGATGATCCAATCTTGCCCTAGGATCAAGTTCTCTATCAAATCCTCGTCTTTACACACCAAGACTCGTTGTTCCATAGTGGAATTTCCTAGGTGGAGGGATACTATAGCTTCTCCAATGCATTCAATGACTTGACCTCCAACACCTATTATGTGTGCTTTAGTAGGTGTTATGTTCGTTTGAAGATGAGTGATGACTATCCTTCTTATGCAACTTAGTACTGCTCTCGAGTCTATCAAGGCATCTATTAATTGGTACTCTATCGTTCCAATCCCTAGATTTAAATATGGTTGGGATAAGCTGAGATTGTTTGTCTTGGTATGATGAACTTGATAGTTGGCCATGGGAATAGGCTCTTCTCCTTGTAGATACCATTCATCCCTTTGCCTTATCCATTCTTTTCATTTCGTGATACGCTCTAGGGCTTCTTTCCTTGCCTCCTCTCTTCCTCTTTTTTTCTATTTTGTGCACCGACAAGTCGTGCTAACATTTGGTCAGTCAATGGTTCCATGTAACGTTTTACTCAACATCCACTTATGTAATTAGGAAGTACATCTCCATCCAGAGTAGCTAGGTTAACAACTCCACTAGTTGAAATCCTATTGATTATCAGAGGTCCATAACCGCGCTTTTGTAGCTTCTTGGCATGTTGCTTCAAAGTATATACCAAAACTAAATCTTTTTCTTTTAGTCTCTTATCCTTGATGTGTGCATCATAATATGTTTTTTGTCTTCTATTTGCCACATGAATTCCCGCAATAGCTTGTATTCTAGTCTCGTGTAGCTTCTCAATTTGGTCTAGTTGCTTGGACAACTCATGCCCCATCCATTCATATTGTTGTGCTACTCTCAAAGTCAGTACTAAAAAATCAATTGGCAAGATTGCTTTTTGTCCATACACTTGATTAAATGGTGTAGTCCCAATGGCAGTCTTGTAAGCCATGCGGAATGCCCAAATTGCATGATGCAATCGTTTGTCCCAATCTGACCTTCCACTATTGACTATCTTTGTCAATACTGTGCACAACACCTTATTGGAACTTTCAGCTTGCCCGTTGGCTTGAGGATGATAAGGGTTTGATTTTTTATGGATCACTAATAACTCATTCATTAAGGACTCTATTACTTCATTAATGAAATGCATTCCTCGATCACTCACTATCTCTACAGGTAGTCCAAAGCGAGTGAAGATATGTTAAAAAAGAAACTTTGTTGTGGTCTGAGCATCATTTTTTCTAGTTGCCTTTGCCTCTACCCATTTAGCCAGGTAATCCGTTGCTACTATAATGTATTTAGCATGTGATCCTTTGGCTGGTGGATTAATGGGTCCTATGAAATCAATACCTCATTTGGAAAATGCTCTAGCGCAAACCATGGTTCTTAATGGCATGTCATCTCGTCGAATCAGATATTTAGCTCTTTGGCATGTCTCGCAACTTCATACATAGGTGTTTGCATCCATATGTAGAGTTGGCCACCACAAGCCTGCAAAGAGGATCATTTTTATAGTTCTTTCAGCTGAGAAATGTCCTCTTGCGGCACCTGCATGTGCCATTTCTAATATGGGTAAGTATTCTCCTTCATGTACACATAGCCGTAGTTAGTTATCTTTCCCTCTCTTGAATAATTGTCTTCCCATAATAACGTAGTCCTTACTCATTTCTTCCAGGGATTGTTTCCTCGCTAAACTGATTTTGACTTCATGTTCGTGGGTATATTCATGGACATCCTTAGGCATCTGAGGCCAATAGACTCCTAACTGTTTCAATTCTCTTAGAGTTCCATGAGTTCCTTTGTGCATTCTTCATTTATTTATGTGAGCTTGTTCAATCAAGTTCTTCTGTTCATCTTCCTCTACGCATCTAGACAATATGTCGTTGGATTCATTATGGTAAACACTTCCTGCTACAATATGTAAGTTACATGATTAGGGTTTCCTTTCTACTCTCCTTGTTAATTGAGTGTTGCGGTCCATGAGTGAGTATTGGAATTAGCTTTTCTGCCCACTTAGGACATACTTGCAAATTGAATAGGTACATGTCTAGCAAATCGTCAGGTACTCCGCTTGGTGGTTCTCCATGTGTTAACCTAGAGAGATGATCAGCTCTCACGTGGGTGTTTCCTTTTTTCACAATTACTTCAAAATTGAACTCTGTTAATAACAAAAACCATCTCACTAGTCTTCTCGTGTTACAAGGCTTATTGACTAAGTACAATAAAGCTTGATGATCTATGAAGAACTTTTGAACTTATTGGCTAACAGGTAGTGTTTGAATTTCTTAACCGCGTACACCATCCCTAGTCCTTCTCTCTCCATAGCCATATAGTTTCTTTCGGCTTGATTCAGTTGTCTGCTTGCATAGGCAATAGGATGATCCAATTTTCCTTCATCTGCCAGGTGAGCTAATATACATCCTATAGCATATTGGAAGCGTCCACATGAATATAAAAAGGCTTGTTCCAATCCGGTGTTTCCAAGATTGGAGCCCTGCTAAGTCGCTTTTTTAGCTCATTCAATGCCTTCTCGCATTTGTCCATCCATGTGAATTGAGTCAACAATCCATACAAAGGCTTGGCAATTATGGCATACATGTGAATAAATCGGCGATAGTATCCACAGTGACGCATAAATGCTTGCACTTCTTTTGCATTCTTTGGTCTAGGAAGTTCTAAAATTACTTTGATCTTGTCTCCATCTGTAGATTTTCGTTCCTAGATACAATGTGTCCTAGGATTTTTCCTTGCCTTACCATAAAAACACACTTCTCAAGATTTAGACACACTCTATATTGTCAACATTTGTCAAATATTTTTCGCAATTCTGAAATGTGTTCCTGTCTTCGTTTTGAGTATGTACATAAGTCTTCTACATATACTTCCATACTCTTCCTTAGAAATTCTTTGAAAACGTGACACATCAACCTTTGGAAAGTAGCAGGGGCATTAGTGAGTCCAAAAGGCATCACTTTGAAAGCGTAGACCCCCCATTCAGTCGCAAATGCGGTCTTATGTTGATCCTCAGTAGCAATAGCTACTTGGTTGTATACAGAGAATCCGTCCAAGAAGTTATAGACTTCTTTGCCTGCAACTCTTTCCAATAGGTGGTCGGTGATAGGTAATGGGTAACTATCACGGATTGTAGCTACGTTGACTTTCTTTAGATTAATGCACACTCTTAGTTTCCCATTCTTTTTGGGTACAACAACTAAGGGTGACACCCATTCGGTATGTTCTATTTCGTAAATGAATCCTGCAGCTAATAATTTGTTTATTTCCTCTTTAATCTTTGCTGCATAGACATCATTATAAGTGTATGGGCATTGTTTTGAGGGTTTTGCATGAGGTGTCATTGGTATTCAGAGAGAACAAATGGAGGGTTCCACACCTTTGAGATCCTTGTAGGTCCAAGCAAACACATCTCGATATTCTCGAATCAGCCTTATCAATTCTTCTTCCTCCTCAGGTGACACATCCTTTCCCATGTATGTGCATCTTTCTTCTCCATTTTCTACGGTCACTATGATTTTCTTTGTTTGTTCCTTATTGTCATATGCTTCTCCTTCTCTTGCCTCTCTCTTAGGCATCTGAATGGTAATTTTTCTTTCCTCTACTTCGTATCTTTTGAAGTGTTCAGAAACTTCAAAGAGATCTAGGGTTGGTTCAGTCTGACTCATGCTTTCCTCCTGATTTGGTACTATGGGGGCTGCTTCTGTTGCCAACACTTTGGTTGTTCCATACTTGTCTTCAGCTTGAATGGCTTCTAGATAACGTTCCTCTGAATCAAACTCTGGTTCCATTTCTATGCTCTCGTATTCTTCTTTCCATTCTTTTTCTAATATTTCTCCAACTTCTACCTCTTGAAGGACTACCATGTACAAGCTTACATCGTAGCCTCCTTCGTCCACACATCCATGATTGATCGCTTGATCCAGCACTATGGATAGACAAATCATCTTCTTCCTTGTGTATGGGATTCCATTGTAATGGGGGTACATATCTATACGCAAAGGTATGCAAGTTTATCTTGGTAGTGTTTCCTTGATGTTGAAGGTATAATGAGTCTCGTCCCCAATCTTGAACTATCATGATTTGTCTCATGAAAGGTCGTCCCAATATCATTTCATAATTATTTGGCTTTCCAAATTGACATATTACTAATGTATGCTCAAACTCGACTCCACAGGTGGTCAACCTGATTTTTTCCAATATTCTGGGCTTCCTCCCTGTTTCGGTCTAGCATAGAAACTTCTTCATATATTTCTTCCATCTTTGGCGGTGGTTGATAGTCTTCCACATTTACCTCCTCAAAAGGAGGTTTTGCAACTCCATTCCTTTTCCATTGATCTTCTCGAATTCTAGTCCACAATTCCTTTGGCCACAACCTCTAAATCAGGGACCGTGGACATAGATTTGTCCTAGGTATTCGGCATTTCTTCTTTTTCACCCTCCTCTTTTGGTTTCTCGTCCTTGGCTTTAATACAGCATTGTATTGATTCTCAGATATTCTTGTCTCAGGAAGGGCTGGAATCGTCTTCTCTAGGGTGGCCTGAGCTAAATCTATGAGTTTTCTACATATTGTTAGCCTCTCCTTTTCTAAGTCCCCTTGTGGGTAAGATTTCTTGTGTCGCTCTATGTTTAGTCTATTCATGATTTTAGCTTGGTAAGCTTTCAACCACATGTCTAAATCATCTGGTTTTGGGTCTACTAGAATTGATCCTGGCTTTTCTGGTTCTAGTGTCTACGGTGTGATGGGAATTTCTACCTGAATTTCGGGTTCTTTAGGTTTCTTATTGCCTCAAGTGTGCTTCTTGTCTTCCTTGTTTTTATTTTTCATCCATTTTTCTTTGAATTTTTCTCTCTTGTCCTTCCACTTTTGGCTTTTCGTTGTTTGAATATTCTCATGTGGGTCCTCTGAATCTTCCACTACTTGTATTCTAGGTTTTAGGGTTTTGCTCTTTTCTTGCTATGAGTCTACTTGTTTTCTTTCTTGACCTTTTGTTTGTGATCATGTGATGGCTTTCAATGGTACTGTGTATTCCTTGTCACTTCCGGACGATTCAGTTACTTCAATTACATTAATAGGTGCAATGTCATGAACCTTATTGGGATTTTTTGGACAATTACAATGAGTAAGTTAAGTAGATTTACTTGAGCTTAAATTTTACGCACTATTTGGAAAACATTTCTATTTATTTTTAGTATTTGCCCATTGAGAGTGGGGCATAGTCGGATTGTTTTGGATGAGCATAGTATTTCTCTTAGTTATTGAACTAGTTAGTGGAAGATCCACACATCACTCATAGTTTTGGATGAGCATAGTATTTTTCATTAATCTAGTGGAGTAAGTGATTTTGCACAATTATACCACTTGAAAAGCTATTAGTGGGTATTTCAAGGAGACACAATGGCAAGCCCCCAAGGTCTCTATAGGTGACCAGCTATCACAAGTTATTGGTCAAGGTCTTGGCATTGGGAACCCGAGGGTATTTTGAGTACTTATGTTGCATACATATGGACCCATTGGGCCTAAGAGGGATTCCTAGAGTAGGGCCCAAGGCAAGGACTACTATTTACTGGTGAAATGCTAGATAGGAAGCATAGAGACTAGTTGTCTACTTTTTGAGCATCTAGTATTTCAGACACCCGACACACTCTACTCTTATTAGTTGTGTTAGGCTAGTAGTGGTGTGCCATAAATGGTGTTGACCTACTGAAACCTATGTATATCTTACTGTACCTAATTGACGAGTCTGTTCCAGACTAGTTGGAATTAGAGGATAAGTAATCTCAACAATATATTAGTGAAAACCAACTTGTAACCTATAATTTGGCTATCAAAGATAAGCCTAAAATAGTTAAAATTAATGCCAAAATTAATGAAAAGGCGTGAAATAAAATGCTTCAACTACTCACAAAATTCTAGGATGTCTATGCTTGGGATTACGAGGATATGAAGGGTATCGACCCTCACATTTATTAGCATCGGATAGTTCTAGGCAGCCAAGCTATCATATGAACCCACATTATGCAGAGTTAGTCAAAGAGGAACTTGATCATCTCTTGAAGGTTGGCTTTATTATCCCCATAGAGCACGTAGAGTGGATATCACCCATAGTTATTGTTCTAAAAAGAATAAGAAGCTTTGCATCTACATGGATGATCAAAAACTTAAAAAAGCTACCATACCTAATGTTTTTCCCCTCCTATTCCTTGATAATATGCTTGATGATATTGCCAGATGTGAGATTTATTCATTTTTGGACAGATATAGTGGTTAGAATGAGGTGTGCATGGTTGTTGTAGACATACAGAAGACAAATTTGATTACCTCATGGGGAGTCTTTCTGTGTACGGTAATGTGGTTTGGACTCCGTAATGCTCAGGGTACATTCCAATGCTGCATGAAAGATATTTTCTCCCCCTATCTCACCACCTTTAAGAGAGTTTTCTAAAATGTTTTTTTAGTCTTTGGTCAATGAGTGGATCACTTAACTGAATTATGGTTATGCTTTCTCAAGTGCCAAGAGTAAAGACTGTGCTTGAATCCGGCAAAGTTTGTGTTCTTTGTTTAGTGTGGGAAATTATTGGGTCACATCATCTTGGTCCACGATATTCAGGTTGATCCCGACAAGGTCAAAGTTGTATTAGAAGCTCTTGCCCCATGGAATGCTAAGGAAGTTCTTCATTTTCTAGGGAAAATTGAGTGGCATGGTCATCACCTAAGGTGGCTGGCGCATCTCATAGTTTTGCTAAACAATCTAATTAATCTCCCTCCGAAAGACTTCCATTGGCCATCAAAGTGCCAGCTTGCTTTTGATTACTTGAAGAATTTATCCCACAGTCTTATTATGCAAGCACCCAATGGGGAGCTATTGTTTCACATTTTTGTTAATGCTTCAAACATCGCTATCGATAGTTTCATTACTTAGGTTACTCATAAATGGTATATACCAATCTACTATGCTAGTTGATGACTTGTCAATGTGGAGAAGAACTATTCAATGAATGAAAGGGAGTCTCTTGGACTAATCTAATCCATTAAAAACTATCACCATTACTTATTAGGTCAAAAATTTACTTTCCATGTGGATCACACTACCCTTGTTTATTTAGTTCAGAATCAGGCTGGTACTGGTAGATTGGCCCGATGGGTCCTACAGTTACAAGAATTTGATTTTGACATTGTGCATAAGACAGGTGTGAACTATGCTTTAGTTGATTTTCTCTCCCCATTGGATTTTGATGAGGCACCTGACGTAACAGACATGAAACCTCCGACCATTTATATGGCCTAACCATGTAGTATTGCCACACTATGGGATCTAGGTACTATTTACTATGATACTATTTTCTCTTTTCTGAAGAAAAGCATACCCTTGGATTCTTTATCTTTACCAGACCACCATAAGTTAGCAGCCTATAGTAAGCAATTTACCATTCTTATAGATCAACTCTATTATTATGATCTCTCTGGTGCTTGGCTTCGCTGTGTTCCCCTCCATGAAGTGCCTATGATTCTTGCCTCTTCTCATTCCAACCCCACCGATGAACATTTCTCAGTAGATTTAGTTGAAAAGTGCTACACAATGGGTTGTGGTGGCCTACAATGATTAAAGATGTTTGCGAGCATGTGCTCACATGTGATCCATGTCAGAGGATTGGGCAACCTATTCTGGATAAACATTTTCCTCTTTAGCTTGTCATGCCCCTTGAACCTTTCTAGAAAAGGGGCTTAGATTTTGCCTGACACATTTCCCCTCCAACCCGTTGTAGGAGCGAAAGCAACGGTCGGTGGATCAAGCCAACCGCTGGAATTATGATGCATGCCGGGTGCTTGAAGCAATCTCAGGTTATCGATGAACACTCAAAAAGAATATTACTAATTCAATTGCAAACTATATCTTATCATTCGTATGAAAATAATTCATCCCTTCTTAATGTGCTTCAGAAAGAAATACTTCATCATTGAATTTCTTGTTCAGAAACAAATTGACCTTCTACTTTTGACCGTCGATTAATCATATGCATTACTGTTTAGACATCGACTTCACAATACATCAGGTTTCAAGCAGTTCCTCATGTCTGTTAGCATCTTCATTGTCTCTACGCTTCATGTTCTTATGAGCTTTGGAACAATTGAATTATCCTCGTTGTTCCTTAATGAAACTCTTGGCCATTAAATATGTATTCATTCTGTCGCAAGGAAAAGAAACTTTCAATGTACAAAACTCATGTGAAAAGGCTCTTGACTTTGTGCCACAATTAACGATATATAAGCACAATGCTAGTATTAATATTTTTATTTAGAATTAATGTTGGACGAATCCAAGAGCTATGCTCTAGATCATTTTGATTATGAAGCGTTTATCAAAAATTATTGCTAAAGTCTGGATCGTATAGCAACGATGTTGTCAATTATATGATATTTTTGTGCAAAGTCATGCTAAACAATGAGAATCAATTACGTGCAGAACATGATAAGAATGGGATCTTAAGCTTTATGATGGTGAGAGTTTGCCTAAACATACATTTATGGGATCTTAGATGCACTGTGCAACAATGACAGATGTATGCAATATCTTATAGCTCATCAATCACTCGTACAACTTCGCTTTCATGAACTGCATGTGAACCTTCTCAAATATTCTTATCAACAAAAGTAACATAAAAAAATAGTCGAGCAGCCTTTATTGTACAAATATAAGGAATATATAAGAGAGATCGTTCTTCTTCAATATGTATATGACATTCATAGGCGTTCCTTCACATGTATAGTCACATCCTGTTGATCAACTCATCACATCTGCACACCCAAGAGAAATGAATTTTATATAGTTTACGTGACTCAGTGCATATAACTTCCCGTAAGAATCTACAAAGAATCTACAAAGAATCTTCCAGTGCATGATTGGAATCTACAAAGAATCGTAGGAACTTTCTATGTAAAACAATATGTTGAATACAACTCATACCTTTATTTGCACATTTGTCTTCTTGATGATTTGCTTCATACGACATGAACAAGTCAACATATTGTCATAATAAATGTGCTACGCAATAGTCCATTCATACCAATGTTCATGCTTACTGCAAGTATATTTATCTTCAACACTTATTACATCCTGCATATATGAACATATTGTTGATCATAGATCAGTGTCATAGAATACGTAAAAGCTTCTCAGGCGAATATATATATCCATATGTATCTGAGAGACATATCACAAACAAATGTCTCCTACACACATGTAAGTTTTATCATTCATGCCCCATTTGTATATTCTCTACATGTGAACCTGTATCTTCACATATATTGTTAATGTGAATCAATCACATAGCCTAACGGTGTGTGCATCTCTGCGATTAAAGATTTGAGCTCAGAAGGCCTGCAAAGTTCTGAAGATTAAGTGAACATCAAATCATGAATCAAGCTTTGATCAAAATGAGCAGCATGAAAGCTTTTATGTGGAGATAAAGTTCACAGAAATAGATAAGCCTCTCATAAAGCATGTGCAAGTTCTTTTTTTCATGGTGTTAAGAGATAATTCAACACTATTGGAGAAGCAAAAACGAATCACATGAATGAAAAATTGATTATCATGCACATGTGCTTTATTCAGTCACAACTTCCTTGTCTCTTTCAAATGAGTTACTTGAAACACTACAACATATCGAGGGTATATTGAGGTTGCTACCAAGGAAAATGAACCGGCATAATTTTTCCGTGACGTCGGTGTCACGATCGGTATGGGCGTCGGAAACATAACACTGGTATGGGCGTCAGTATGAGCGTCGGTATAAACGTCGGTAATACCGACTCCCATACCGATGACTCTACTGGGTGTACCGACACTCATACTGACGACTCTACTGGGCGTACCAACGCCCATACCGACGACCATATCTGCACAATTTTTTTTGGGTAGAGTGTGTTTTCTTTTGCTACAGCATGGTGTTGTTTAGCAAAAGACAATACACTCTGCCCAGCTCTAAACCGAGTACATGTGTTATGTACTCTAATGGAAAACAAAACATGATTTTATATGAGCAAAAATGAACCATGAATCATGTACAAAAAGTTGTATATTCCATAAATGAAGGATGTACAAGAGTGTGACAAAGCACTTCCATATAGGAATCGGATACAAAATTATGGTACATCATTGCCACATAGGAGTGTAATACAAAATTATGGCAATGTGACAAAGCACTTCCATATAGGAATCGAATACAAAATTATAGTACATCATTGCCACATAGGAGTGTAATACAAAATTGTGGCAACGCACTACCATACATATACATACAGGGATCAAAACATTTACACCTGCAATCCTGCAACAAAGCATGTGTAAAATGAGACAAATTGACATGACATTTATAAACAACAACAAAAAATACGAAACCAAGCTATAAGTTTACCTAATCATAGAATATTCTCCCATGAAATGATTGCACCACGTCCCTCTAAGTCTTGCAACAATGCAGCCAATCCATGACAATATCCGTAAGATTCTTCGGTTCGCATCGGAGGACGACCCACTACCAACTCCTATAATAAATATGCAAAATGTTAGATGAACATACATGATGTGCTGAACACAAAAAAATTCAATAATTAACTTGATACTTACAAATTGGTAGCGCATACTGTCGTATCCTTCGCTACCTAAATGTGACGTTCCAACCATATCCAAACATGTGGCCACCGCATCTCTCTGTTGACGATATTGATCAGGAGTATGTTGCTGCTCATCCTGAATCGATTCCCACTCTTCAACATCTAACCACACAGACTTCGGTAAGCCTGCCGTAAAAGCATCGCGAGCTTCTGACCGTCGATGAGACATCACCTCACGTGCCGTATGTGTATGCATATGCATTGTATATGCATATGCATTGTGTATGTGTGTATGCATATGCATGTGTGTATGAATATGCATTGTGTGTATGCATATGCATTGTGTTTATGCATATGCATTGTGTATGTGTGTATGCATTGTGTATGTGTGTATGTGTGCATGCATATGCATGTATGTGTGTATGTGTGTATGCAGATGCATGTATGTGTGTATGCATATGTATTGTGTATGTGTGTATGCATTGTGTATGTATGTATGTATGCATATGCATGTATGTGTATATGCATGTATGTGTATATGCATATGCATGTGTGTATGCATATGCATTGTGTATGTGTGTATGCATATGCATTGTGTGTGCATATGCATGTGTGTATGCATATGCATTGTGTATGTGTGTATGCATTGTGTATGTGTGTATGCATTGTGTATGTGTGTATGCATATGCATGTGTGTATGCATATGCATTGTGTGTATGCATATGCATTGTGTGTATGCATATGCATTATGTATGTGTGTATGCATATGCATGCATGTGTGTATGCATATGCATGTATGTGTGTATGCATTGTGTATGTGTGTATGCATTGTGTATGTGTGTATGCATATGCATGTGTGTATGCATATGCATTGTGTATGTGTGTATGCATATGCATGTGTGTATGTATATACATGTGTGTATGCATATGCATTGTCTATGTGTGTATGCATATGCATGTGTGTCTGCATATGCATGTGTGTACGCATGTGCATGTGTGTATGCATATGCATGTATGTGTGTATGCATATGCATATTCATGTGTATGCATATGCATGTGTGTATGCATATGCATGTGTGTATGCATATGCATGTGTGTATGCATATGCATGTGTATGTGTGTATGGATATGCATGTGTGTGTTTATATATATGTGAGTGTGTATGTATATGTATATCTCTCTCTCTCTATTTCAATCGAAAACAAAACAATCACTTACATTGATGTACTTGTTTGAAATGTGGTCATCAAAATCCACTTGAAGTTGTCCTTCGTCGAATTTCCAAAGACTTGATCCCAAAATCTCTTGCAAAATTAAAGAGAGAAGATATTAGAAAAGCAAAAACATAAATAAAGACAAAAAAGAGTGCTATAGTATGTGCGATATACTTACCAAAATTTCAAATCTAGAAAGATAGAGGTGTGCTTAGAGAGAGAGAGAAGGGGGGAGGAGAGAGAGAGAGAGAGAGAGAGAGAGAGAGAGAGAGAGAGAGAGAGAGAGAAACAAAGATATGGTGTTCGTGCGCGCAAAGTCGACAGTAGAAAGATCTAAGTTCAAAAGGCCAAAATGTCGAATGTTTGCTCTTACGCCCGGTTAAAACCGAGCCTCGGTAATTTCCAGGTAGTTACTGATGCTTATACCGACGCTCATACCGACGCAGTTGTTCCGAGGCTAAGCAGTTTTCCAAAATATTCCGAGGGTCATACCGATGCCGATGTGGACTGTCAGTATGCCGACTGTCGGTATACGCTTGGTATGTTGTAGTAAACCAATGATAGAAGAAAAACCTGATGTCACACTATGTAATATGTTTTGACATCCTGCACAATCCAAAACAACACACTCATACCAAACAGATAAAAGAGCAACTCAAAATAAATGATTGCGCTTACCATCTGGAATTTAACGTTGACACAGCACATACCTGTAACACTTTCAAGATCATATGTTTAAAATAATTTACCTTATCTACTCACTTCTGATACTTGTTTCTCCATATTTAGCTATTTTCATGACATAAACAATCTGCATTAGAAATGCTTTTCTCCGCAACAAGTCCATATGATGATGCTGGGATCATGATTAAGTAGCATATCACTGTCCCAAGTCCATCCTTCTCGTAATGCCAATCTTCTTTTCATGAAGAATACTTTGAAACAAAAGAAATAAAAGATGCATATGCATGAATGAGAGAGGTGTAGTGGCCCCGGAACATCCAGAATTCTAAGACAGCCGGAAAAAAGTTTCTTAAAAAACCTCCAAGTCATGAGAAAAGCAGATGTGTAGAAGAAACTAAAAGAGAATTTGCAAATGAAAGAACTTCATATATATTATGTAAGTCATATTCTCATAGCATATATCTTTGGCTAGATCATATAATAAGAAATGCAACAAAGTTGTTTTCAAATGTGTAGGAGAATATTGAACCGATCAAGACTTTGTACTAAAATAGAAAGGAATTCAAACATGCGGCATTTCTCGAGGATATTTTATAAAACAATAGCGTAACATTACTTTCAACTTAACATTTTAATCATTACGATGATTCTAAATGTAATGATCAGAGTCATGTATTCATATATTTTGAATGCATAATAGCGGAACTAAAAAAATAAAACTCAGCAAGTTTACTTATTAATAAAAAATGCAGTTCGATCATTTAGATTAATCTTGAAAGAGTAATAACTCTGCACGCCTTCAGCAAAAAAAATATAACCAAAAACTAATACCTTTCTGTTTCATGGAACATGAAAGTTTTCTTTTAAAAACAAAAACTGTCAGTATTGTGTGCTAAACAGACGACGAAGGTAATTGGTAGACTTGGATTACAATTATAAGCTTGGAATACATAAATTTACATACGTCACACTCACAACAGTACTAATTCCTGTCTAAGCAATGCGGATGACTCTCTATCTTTCTTTGGATTTCTGCCTCTTGATCAGCAACGTCTCCAAATCTGACTCCATCGATCTATGGATGTAAAATTGAAGTAGCGATCCACAATGTCTCCTCTTAATATGTATTTGCTGAAGCAGCCCCGTTGACCATATCACTCAGAATTTCATCACCTTTTCCTCCTCCTCTTCTGATCTGCCTGATAAGAACGATGAATTGGCCTCTGATGCCCTCGAAAAATGAGAGAGCCTTTCCTGGCGCAGCAGCTCCTCTTTTATGCATGAGATTCCCCCCACACATCCACTCCTTTCTTTTTTAGAGAAACGATTCTTTTCCTCCTTTGTATGAGCTTGCCCATGCAAAATCTCTTGTCCACTTTCAGTTGTGCCGATTCCTCCACCTTTTGTTTATTGTCATTCAGTACATGCACATTATAAAATCAAACTCAAGGCATTATGGGGCCTTAAAACACCTTTGCAACTTAGTGAGGGTATCACCCTTATTGTCAAAACAAAATGCATATGGAATAAAATCATGATGATTTCTTCTTCAAGAATCCCACAAAACTGATATAGTAAGGCGAGCACACCTACATGTTCCTTTATCTTCTCTCCTTCTTTTCAAATGTTGACTACTTGAAATTCTCTACCTCTTAAAATCAGAAACAGCCAATGAATATGCAGAAGATCCAGATGAAGCCTTGAGCTGTTGTTTCGAATGATGTTTGCAAGCAAGGAAGGAAACATAGAGATGAAAATCTCTACGACATTCACCCCCACCAAACTTGTGCATCCTCCTAATGCACCAACCAAGACCTGTTTTCTTTTTCCAAAATTAATGATCAAGTTCATAACATATGGCATATGCATGGGTCTTTAAAAAATAAGTGCCTATGCAAGGCCGTGTAATGGACCCTATGGAATGTATACTCTGTAGTGCATGGAAAAACAAGTATGGTACATGAATTTATTTAGGGTGCAAGGCTTCTTATGATGAGGCTTGTGCACTCCCTCGCATACAAGAAATGTGAGAATACACAAAACCTTACAAAATCACTCGTGTGCATGGGTAAGAAAACATTGTGCCTTTAATGCAAGGTCATGAAATGTGACCCTACTATGTATACTCTAAATGCATTTTAAAACAATTATGGTGCATAGACAAGGTAAGAGCATTCATGGAAGAGGTTTAGGCTCCCAATTTTAAGCTTTATTTCAAAAATTTATGATGCATTTTTTAATTTAAATTAGTGTAAATGGACATGCACCTATTGGATAGGCAACTTCTGTGCTCATATATATTATTCATGCATACTTTAGATGCTAAATAAAACAACATGGTGCAAAGAAATGGAAACTCGGTATGAATTCCTAAAAATAACTTAGCGCTAGCTCCTTTATTTATTCATACTTCTTCAATCCTCTTAAGACCTACAACTTCAAAAATCATATAAAACTTGATCATAAAAAAACTTGATCATAACATTGTTTCTCCTCAATTTATCTTCATATCCTGTCAAAACAACTATTCAAAAACACATTAGCAAGTATTTTATAATCATTTAATACAAGGCATCAAAAATTTAATTTTAATAATGTTCTTTACATATCAGAAAGAATCTAAAAATAGAAACTCTCGTTCATATCTTATTTTTTTGATCAGGAAGAAAATAAAAAACTCCCGTTCATACCTTATTTGTTTTGATGAGGGAGAAAAATAAATAAAACTCCCATTCATAAATTATTTTTTTTGATGAGGGAGAAAAATAAATAAAACTCCCGTGCTCATACTTACCTTTTTGATGAGGGACAAGGTAAAACTCCTGTGCTTATACTTACCTTTTTGATGACGGAGAAGGTAAAACTCTCGTGCTCATACTTACCTTTTTGATGACGGAGAAGGTAAAACTTCCATGCTTATACTTACTTTTTTGATGACGGAGAAGGTAAAACTCCCGTGCTCATACTTACCTTTTTGATGACAGAGAAGGTAAAACTCCTGTGCTCATACTTACCTTTTTGATGACAGAGAAGGTAAAACTCCCGTGCTCATACTTACCTTTTTGATGATGGAGAAGGTAAAACTCCTATGCTCATACTGACCTTTTGATGAGGGAGAAGGTAAAACTCCTGTGCTCATACTTACCTTTTGATGAGGGAGAAGGTAAAATTCCCGTGCTCAAACTTACCTTTTTGTTGACCGAGAAGGTAAAACTCCCATGCTCGTACTTACCTTTTTGATGACAGAGAAGGTAAGATCCCGTGCTCATACTTACCTTTTTGATGACGGAGAAGGTAAAGCTCCTGTGCTCATACTTACCTTTTTGATGATGGAGAAGGTAAAACTCCCGTGCTCATACTTACCTTTTGATGAGGGAGAAGGTAAAACTCCCATGCTCATTTGCATTCATCAATACCTGAGTTACCATGCTGATCTTTCATGTCAAGTTTACCAAATATAGGAGCGAAAGCAACGGTCAGTGGATCAAGCCAACCGCTGGAATTACGGCACACGCCCGGTGCTTGAAGCAATCTCAAGTTATCGATGAACACTCAAAAAGAATATCAGTAATTCAATTGAAATTATATCTTATCATTCGTATGAAAATAATTCATCCCTTCTTAATGTGCTTCAGAAAGAAATACTTCATCATTGAATTTCTTGTTCAGAAACAAATTGACCTTCTACTTTTGACCATCAATTAATCATATGCATTACTGTTTAGACATGGACTTCACAATACATCAGGTTTCAAGCAGTTCCTCATGTCTGTTAGCATCTTCATTGTCTCTACCCTTCATGTTCTTATGAGCTTTGGAACAATTGAATTATACTCATTGTTTCTTAATGAAACTCTTGGCCATAAAATATGTATTCATTCTATCGCATGAAAAAGAAACTTTCAATGTACAAAACTCATGTGTAAAGGCTCTTGACTTTGTGCCACAATTAACGATATATAAGCACAATGCTAGTATTAATATTTTTATTTAGAATTAATGTTGGAAAAATCCAAGAGCTATGCTCTAGATCATTTTGATTATGAAGCATTTATCACAAATTATTGCTAAAGTCTAGAACGTATAGCAGCGATGTCATCAATTATATGATATTCCTGTGCAAAGTCATACTAAACAATAAACAATGAGAATCAATTACGCATAGAACATGATAAGAATGGGATCTTAGATGCAATGTGCAACAACGACAGATGTATGATATATCTACGCCTCCTGAAGTCAACAGAGAAAAGATTAAATGTAGAGCATGCAACAATTCAAGAAAGAGATCATACCATGCGTTAATAAAGTGTAATGCATTCGCAATACTATAGCATAGAGATATGGTATATATATTATATGAATGCATCATAATTTATCACCAATGGCTAAATATGCTGGATGGTTCGAAGTCACATGTCTCTACAATATCACGTGATTCAGTGCATATAACTTCCAGTAGTAATGTGTGCATGATTGGAATCTACAAAGAATCGTAGGAAATTCTTATGTAAAACAATATGTTGAATACAGCTCATACCTTTATTTGCACATTTGTCTTCTTGATGATTTGCTTCATACGACATGAACAAGTCAACATATTGTCATAATAAATGTGCTACACAATAGTCCATTCATGCCAATGTTCATGCTTACTGCAAGTATATTTATCTTCAACAGTTATTACATCCTACATATATGAACGTATTGTTGATCATAGATCAGTGTCATAGAATACGTAAAAGCTTTTCAGCCGAATATATATATCCATACGTATCTGAGAGACATATCAGAAACAAATGTCTCCTACACACAAGTAGGTTTTATCATTCATGCCCCATTTGTATATTCTCTACATGTGAACCTGTATCTTCACATATATTGTTAATGCAAATCAATCACATAGCATAACGGTGTGTGCATCTCTGCGATTAAAGATTTGAGCTCAAAGGACCTGCAAAGTTCTGAAGATTAAGTGAACATCAAATCATGAATCATACCTGTAACACTTTCAAGATCATATGTTTAAAATATTTTACCTTATCTACTCTCTTCCGATACTCGTTTCTCCATATTTAGCTATTTTCATGACATAAACAATCTGCATTAGAAATGCTTTTCTCTGCAACAAGTCCATATGATGATTCTGAGATCCTGATTAAGTAGCATATCATTGTCCCAGGTCCATCCTTCTCATTATGCCAATCTTCTTTTCATGAAGAATACTTTGAAACAAAAGAAATAAAAGATGCATATGCACGAATGAGAGAGGTGTAGTGGCCCTAGAACATCCAAAATTCTGAGATAGCCTGAAAAAAGATTCTTAAAAAACCTTGAAGTCATGAGAAAAGCAGATCTGTAGAAGAAACTAAAGGAGAATTCGCAAATGAAAGAACATATATATTTATGTAAATCATATTCTCCTAGCATATATCTTTGGCTAGATCGTATAATATGAAATGCAACAAAGTTGTTTTCAAATGTGTAGCAGAATATTGAACCCATTAGGACTTTGTACTAAAATAGAAAGGAATTCAAACATGCGAAATTTCTCGAGGACATTTTGTAAAACAATAGCCTAGCACACTTTCAATTTAACATTCTAATCATTACGATGATTCCAAATGCAATGATCAGAGTCATGTATTCATAAATTTTGAACGCATAATAGCGGAACTAAAAAAATAAAACTCAGCAAGCTTACTTATTAATAAAAAATGTAGTTTGATAATTTAGATTAATCTTGAAAGAGTAATAACTCCACACGCCTTCAGCAAAAAAAATATAACCAAAAAATAATACTCCTTTCTGTTTCATGGAACATGGAAGTTTGCTTTTAAAAACAAAATTTGTCAGTACTGTGTGCTAAACAGACGATGAAGGTAATCGGTAGACTTGGATTACAACTATAAGCTTGGAATACATAAATTTACATACTTCACACTCACAATAGTACTAATTCCCATCTAAGCAATGCGGTGACTCTGTGTCTTTCTTTGGATTTCTGCCTCTTGATCAGCAGCGTCTCCAAATCTGACTCCGTCGATCTATGGATGTAAAATTGAAGTAGCGATCCACAGTGTCTCCTCTTAATATGTTTTTGCTGAAGCAGCCCCATTGACCATATCACTCAGAATTTCATCGCCTTTTCCTGCTTCTCCTCTACTGATCTGCCTGATAAGAACGACGAATTGGCCTCCGATGCCCTCGAAAAACAAGAGAGCCTTTCCTGGCAGGGCAGCTCCTCTTTTATGCATGAGATTCCCCGCACTCGTCCACTCCTTTCTTTTTTAGAGAAATGATTCTTTTCCTCCTTCGTATGAGCTTGCCCATGCAAAATCTCTTGTCCACTTTCAGTTGTGCGGATTTTTCCACCTTTTGTTTGTTGTCATTCATTACATGCACATTATAAAATCGAACTCAAGGGATTATGAGGCCTTAAAACACCTTTGCAACTTAGTGAGGGTATCACCCTTATTGTCAAAACAAAATGCATATGGAATAAAACCATGATGATTTCTGCTTCGAGAATCCCACAAAACTGCTATAGTAAGGCGAGCACACCTACATGTTCCTTTATCTTCTCTCCTTCTTTTCAAATGTTGATTACTTGAAATTCTCTGCCTCTTAAAATCAGAAACAGCCAATGAATATGCAGAAGATCTAAAAGAAGCCTTGAGCCGTTGTTTCGAATGATGTTTGAAAGCAAGTAGAAGGAAACATAGATATGAAAATCGCTATGACATTCACCCCCACCAAACCTGTGCGTCCTCCGGATGCACCAACCAAGACCTGTTTTCTTTTTCCAAAATTTATGATGAATTTCATAACATATATCATGTGCATGGGTTTTAAAAAAATAAGTGCCTATGCAAGGCCGTGTAATGGGCCTTATGGAATGCATACTCTGTAGTGCATGGAAAAACAAGTATAAAAATAACTTAGCGCTAGCTACTTTCTTTATTCATACTTCTTCAATCCTCTTTAGACCTGCAACTTTGAAAAACATAACTTCAATTCTTCTTCCTTCATTTAAAACCTGTCTAAAATTAACCTAGTATAGTTAGTCAATTCATCATAAACATCAAATCTCAATCCATAAAGTTATTACTCATCATTCATTGCTTTGTCTTGATGGTCTTCTTGATCTCATGAAAACATAAAAAATTTTTAGTATATAAAAAAAACTTGATCATAACATTGTTTCCCCTCAGTTTATCTTCATGTACCTATCCTGTCAAAACAACTATTCAGAAACACATTAGCAAGTATTTTATAATCATTTTAATTAATTTTAATAATGTTCTTTACATATTAGAAAGAATCTAAAAATAGAAACTCTCTTTCATACCTTATTTTTTTGATGAGGAAGAAAATAAAAAACTACCGTTCATACCTTATTTTATTGATGAGGGAGAAAAATAAATAAAACTCTCGTTCATACTTTTTTTTTTAATGAGGGAGAAAAATAAATAAAGCTCCCGTGCTCATACTTACCTTTTTGATGAAGGAGAAGGTAAAACTCCCGTGATCATACTTACCTTTTTGATGACAGAGAAGGTAAAACTCTCGTGCTCATACTTACCTTTTTGATGACAGAGAAGGTAAAACTCTCGTGCTCATACTTACTTTTTTGATGACGGAGAAGGTAAAACACCCGTGCTCATACTTACCTTTTTGATGACAGAGAAGGTAAAACTCTTGTGCTCATACTTACCTTTTTCATGCGGAGAAGGTAAAACTCCCGTGCTCATACTTACCTTTTTGATGACGGAGAAGGTAAAACTCCTGTGCTCATACTTACCTTTTGATGAGGGAGAAGGTAAAACTCCCGTGCTCATACTTACCTTTTGATGAGGGTGAAGGTAAAATTCCTATGCTCATACTTACCTTTTTGATGACAGAGAAGATAAAACTCGCGTGCGCATACTTACCTTTTTGATGATGGAGAAGGTAAAACTCCCGTGCTCATACTTACCTTTTTGATGACGGAGCACGTAAAACTTCCATGCTCATACTTACCTTTTTGATGATGGAGAAGGTAAAACTCCTGTGCTCATACTTACCTTTTCATGAGGGAGAAGGGAAAACTCCCGTGCTCATTTATATTCATCAATACCTGAGTTGCCATGCCGATCTTTCACGTCGCGTTCCCCAAATGTAGGAGCGAAAGCAAGGGTCGGTGGATCAAGCCAACCACTGGAATTATGGCACACACAGGGTGCTTGATTCAATCTCAGATTATCGATAAAGACTCAAAAAGAATATCAGTAATTCAAGTGCAAACTATATCTTATCAATCGTATGAAAATAATTCATCCCTTCTTAATGTGCTTCAGAAATAAATACTTCATCATTGAATTTCTTGTTCAGAAACAAATTGACCGTCTACTTTTGACCGTCGATTAATCATATGCATTACCGTTTAGACATGGACTTCGCAATACATCAGGTTTGAAGAAGTTCCTCATGTCTGTTAGCATCTTCATTGTCTCTACCCTTCATGTTCTTATGAACTTTGGAACAATCCAATTATCCTCATTGTTCCTTAATGAAACTCTTGGCCATTAAATATGTATTCATTCTATCGCATGAAAAAGAAACTCTCAATGTACAAAACTCATGTGAAAAGGCTCTTGACGTTGTGCCACAATTAACGATATATAAGCACAATGCTAGTATTAATATTTTTATTTAGAATTAATGTTGGACGAATCCAAGAGCTATGCTCTAGATCATTTTGATTATGAAGCGTTTATCACAAATTATTGCTAAAGTCTAGATCGTATAGCAACGATGTCATCAATTATATGATATTTTTGTGCAAAGTCATGCTAAACAATGAGAATCAATTACGTGCAGAACATGATAAGAATGGGATCTTAAGCTTTATGATGGTGAGAGCTTGTGTAAACATACGTTTATGGGATCTTAGATGCACTATGCAACAATGACAGATGTATGATATATCTCCGCCTCCTCAAGTCAACCACGAAAAGATTAAATGCAGAGCATGCAACAATTTAAGAAAGAGAGCATACCATGCATTAATAAAGTGTGTTGCATTCGCAATACCGTAGCATGGAGATATGGAATACATAAATTTACATACTTCACACTCACAATAGTACTAATTCCCATCTAAGCAATGCGGATGACTCTATGTCTTTCTTCGGATTTCTGCCTCTTGATCAGCAGCGTCTCCATATCTCACTCCGTCGATCTATGGATGTAAAATCGAAGTAGCGATCCACAGTGTGTGCTCTTAATATGTATTTGCTGAAGCAGCCCCATTGACCATATCACTCAAAATTTCATCGCCTTTTCCTCCTTCTCCTCTACTAATCTGCCTGATAAGAATGATGAATTGGCCTTCGATGCCCTCGAAAAACGAGAGAGCCTTTCCTGGCACGGCAACTCCTCTTTTATGCATGACATTCCCTGCACTCGTCCACTCCTTTCTTTTTTAGAGAAACGATTCTTTTCCTCCTTCGTATGAGCTTGCCCATGCGAAATCTCTTGTCCACTTTTAGTTGTGCCGATTTATCCACCTTTTGTTTATTGTCATTCATTACATGCACATTATAAAATCGAACTCAAGGGATTATGGGGCCCTAAAACACCTTTGGAACTTAGTGAGGGTATCACCCTTATTGTCAAAACAAAATGCATATGGAATAAAATCATGATGATTTCTTCTTCGAGAATCCCACAAAACTGCTATAGTAAGGCGAGCACACCTACATGTTCCTTTATCTTCTCTCCGTCTTTTCAAATGTTGATTACTTGAAATTCTCTCCCTCTTAAAATCAAAAACAACCAATGAATATGCAGAAGATCCAGATGAAGCCTTGAGCCGTTGTTTTCGAATGATGTTTGAAAGCAAGTAGAAGGAAACATAGATATGAAAATCTCTATGATATTCACCCCCACCAAACCTGTGCCTCCTCCGGATGCACCAACCAAGACCTGTTTTCTTTTTCCAAAATTTATGATCAAGTTCATAACATATGGCATATGCATGGTTTTTTAAAAAATAAGTGCCTATGCAAGACCGTGTAATGGGCCCTATGGAATGCATACTCTATAGAGCATGGAAAAACAAGTATAAAAATAACTTAGCGCTAGCTACTTTCTTTATTCATACTTCTTCAATCCTCTTGAGACATGCAACTTTGAAAAACATAACTTCAATTCTTCTTCCTTCGTTTAAAACTGTCTAAAATTCAACTAGTATAGTTAGTCAATTCATCATAAACATCAAAACACAATCCATAAAGTTATTACTCATCATTCATTGCTTTGGCTTGATGGTCTTCTTGATCTCATGAAAACATAAAAAATTTTTAGTATATAAAAAAAACTTGATCATAACATTGTTGCCCCTCAGTTTATCTTCATGTACATGTCCTGTCAAAACAAGTATTCAAAAACACATTAGCAAGCATTTTATAATCATTTTAATTAATTTTAATAATGTTCCTTACATATCACAAAGAATCTAAAAATAGAAACTCTCGTTCATAACTTATTTTTTTGATGAGGGAGAAAATAAAAAACTCCCATTCATACCTTATTTTTTTTTATGAGGGAGAAAAATAAATAAAACTCCCGTTCATACTTTATTTATTTTTTAATGAGGGAGAAAAATAAATAAAACTCCCGTGCATATACTTAGCTTTTTGATGATGGAGAAGTTAAAACTCCCGTGCTCATACTTACCTTTTTGATGATGGAGAAGGTAAAACTCTCGTGCTCATACTTACCTTTTTGATTACAGAGAAGGTAAAACTCCCGTGCTCATACTTACTTTTTTGATGACGGAGAAGGTAAAACTCTCATGCTCATACTTACCTTTTTGATGACAGAGAAGGTAAAACTCTTGTGCTCATACTTACCTTTTTCATGACGGAGAAGGTAAAACTCCCGTGCTCATACTTACCTTTTTGATGACGGAGAAGGTAAAAACTCCTATGCTCATACTTACCTTTTGATGAGGGAGAAGGTAAAACTCCCGTGCTCATACTTACCTTTTGATGAGGGTGAAGGTAAAATTCTGGTGCTCATGCTTACCTTTTTGATGACGGAGAAGGTAAGACTCACGTCCTCATACTTACCTTTTTGATGATGGAGAAGGTAAAACTCCCGTGCTCATACTTACATTTTTGATGACAGAGAACGTAAAACTTCTATGCTCATACTTACCTTTTTTATGACGGAGAAGGTAATACTCCTGTGCTCATACTTACCTTTTGATGAGTGTGAAGGTAAAACTATTTTGCTCATTTGTATTCATCAATACCTGAGTTGCCATGCCGATCTTTCATGTCGGGTTCACCAAATGTAGGAGCGAAAGTAAGGGTCAGTGGATCAAGCCAACCGCTGGAATTATGGCGCACGCAGGGTGCTTGAAGCAATCTCAGGTTATCGATGAACACTCAAAAAGAATATGAGTAATTCAAGTGCAAACTATATCTTATCATTTGTATGAAAATAATTCATCCCTTTTTAATGTGCTTCAAAAAGAAATACTTAATCATTGAATTTCTTGTTCAAAAACAAATTGACCTTCTACTTTTGACCGTCAATTAATCATATGCATTACCGTTTAAACATGGACTTCGCAATACATCAGGTTTTAAGAAGTTCCTCATGTCTGTTAGCATCTTCATTGTCTCTACCCTTCATGTTCTTATGAGCTTTGGAACAATTGAATTATCCTCATTGTTCCTTAATGAAACTCTTGGCCATTAAATATGTATTCATTCTATCGCATGAAAAAGAAACTTTCAATGTACAAAACTCATGTGAAAAGGCTCTTGACTTTGTGCCACAATTAATGATATATAAGCACAATGCTAGTATTAATATTTTTATTTAGAATTTATGTTGGACGAATCCAAGAGCTATGCTCTAGATCATTTAGATATTTTTGATTATGAAGCGTTTATCACAAATTATTGCTAAAGTCTGGATCGTATAGCAGCGATGTCATCAATTATATGATATTTTTGTGCAAAGTCATGCTAAACAATGAGAATCAACTACGTGTAGAACATGATAAGAATGGGATCTTAAGCTTCATGATGGTGAGAGCTTGTGTAAACATACGTTTATGGGATCTTAGATGCACTGTGCAACAACGACAGATGTATGATATATCTGCGCCTCCTCAAGTCAACAGAGAAAAGATTAAATGCAGAGCATGCAACAATTCAAGAAAGAGATCATACCATGCGTTAATAAAGTGTGATGCATTCGCAATACTGTAGCATAAAGATATGGTATATATAATATATGAATGCATCATAATTTATCACCAATGCCTACATATGCTGGATGATTCGAAGTCACATGTCTCTGCAATATCTTATAGCTCATCAATCACTCGTACAACTTCGCTTTCATGCTGCATGTGAACCTTCTCAAATATTCTTATCAACAAAAGTAACATAAAACAAATAGTTTAGCAGCCTTTACTCTACAAATATAAGGAATATATAAGAGAGATCGTTCTTCTTCAATATGTATATGACATTCATAGGCGTTCCTTCACATGTATAGTCACATCCTGCTGATCAACTCATCATATCTGCACACCCAAGAGAAATGAATTTTATATAGTTTACGTGATTCAGGTCATATAACTTCCAGTAGTAATGTGTGCATGATTGGAATCTACAAAGAATCGTAGGAAATTCCTATGTAAAACAATATGTTGAATACAGATCATACCTTTATTTGCACAATTGTCTTCTTGATGATTTGCTTCATACGACATGAACAAGTCAACATCTTGTCATAATAAATGTGCTACGCAATAGTCCATTCATACCAATGTTCATGCTTACTGCAAGTATATTTATCTTCAACACTTATTACATCCTGCATATATGGACGTATTGTTGATCATAGATCAGTGTCATAGAATATGTAAAAGCTTCTCAGCCGAATATATATATCCATATGTATCTAAGAGACATATCAGAAACAAATGTCTCCTACACACATGTAGGTTTTATCATTCATGCCCCATTTGTATATTCTCTACATGTGAACCTGTATCTTCACATATATTGTTAATGCGAATCAATCACATAGCATAACAGTGTGTGCATCTCTGCGATTAAAGATTTGAGCTCAGAAGACCTGCAAAGTTCTGAAGATTAAGTGAACATCAAATCATGAATCAAGCTTTGATCAAAATGAGCAGCATGAAAGCTTTTATGTGGAGATAAAGTTCACAGAAATAGATAAGCCTCTCATAAAGCATGTGCAAGCTCTTATTTTCATGGTGTTAAGAGATAATTCAACCCCATTGGGGAAGCAAAAACGAATCACATGAATGAAAAATTGATTATCATGCACATGTGCTTTATTTAGTCACAACTTCCTTGTCTCTTTCAAATGAGTTACTTGAAACCAACGATAGAAGAAAAAACTGATGTCACACTATGTAATATGTTATGACTTCCTGCAGAATCCTAAACAACACACTCATCCAAAGAGATAAAAGAGAAACTCAAAATAAATGATTGCGCTTGCCATCTGGAATTTCACGTTGATACAACACATACCTGTCACACTTTCAAGATCATATGTTTAAAATACTTTACCTTATCTACTCACTTGCGATACTCGTTTCTCCATATTTGGCTATTTTCATGACATAAACAATCTGCATCAGAAATGCTTTTCTCCGCAACAAGTCCATATGATGATGCTGAGATCATGATTAAGTAGCATATCACTATCCCAGGTCCATCCTTCTTGTTATGCCAATCTTCTTTTCACGAAGAATACTTTGAAGCAAAAGAAATAAAAGATGCATATGCACGAATGAGAGAGGTATAGTGGCCCCAGAACATCCAAAATTCTGAGATAGCCTGAAAAAAGATTCTTAAAAAACATTCAAGTCATGAGAAAAGCAGATGTGTAGAAGAAACTAAAGGAGAATTTGCAAATGAAAGAACATATATAGTTATGTAAATCATATTCTCCTAGCATATATCTTTGGCTAGATCGTATAATAAGAAATGCAACAAAGTTGTTTTCAAATGTGTAGGAGAATATTGAACCGATCAGAACTTTGTACTAAAATAGAAAGGAATTCAAACATGCGGCATTTCTTGAGGATATTTTGTAAAACAATAGCGTAACATTACTTTCAATTTAACATTTTAATCATTACGATGATTCCAAATGTAATGATCAGAGTCATGTATTCATATATTTTGAACGCATAATAGTGGATATAAAAAAATAAAACTCAGCAAGCTTACTTATTAATAAAGAATGCAGTTTGATCATTTAGATTAATCTTGAAAGAGTAATAACTCGGCACGCCTTCAGTAAAAAAATATATAACCAAAAAATAATACTCCTTTCTGTTTCATGGAACATGGAAGTTTTCTTTTAAAAATAAAAACTGTCAGTACTGTGTGCTAAACAGACGACGAAGGTAATCGATAGAATTGGATTACAATTATAAGCTTGGAATACATAAATTTACATACTTCACACTCACAATAGTACTAATTCCCATCTAAGCAATGCGGATGACTCTGTGCCTTTCTTCGGATTTCTGCCTCTTGATCAGCAGCGTCTCCAAATCTGACTCCGTCGATCTATGGATGTAAAATCGAAGTAGCGATCCACAATGTCTGCTCTTAATATGTATTTGCTGAAGCAGCCTCGTTGACCATATCACTCAAAATTTCATCGCCTTTTCCTCCTTCTCCTCTACTGATCTGCCTGAAAGGAACGATGAATTGGCCTCCGATGCCCTCGAAAAACGAGAGAGCCTTTCCTGGCATGGCAGCTCCTCTTTTATGCATGACATTCCCTGCACTCGTCCACTCCTTTCTTTTTTAGAGAAACGATTCTTTTCCTTCTTCGTATGAGCTTGCCCATGCAAAATCTCTTGTCCATTTTTAGTTGTGCAGATTTGTCCACCTTTTGTTTATTGTCATTCATTACATGCACATTATAAAATCGAACTCAAGGAATTATGGGGCCCTAAAACACCTTTGCAACTTAGTGAGGGTATCACCCTTATTGTCAAAACAAAATGCATATGGAATAAAATCATGATGATTTCTTCTTCGAGAATCCCACAAAACTGCTATAGTAAGGCGAGCACACCTACATGTTACTTTATCTTCTCTCCTTCTTTTCAAATGTTGATTACTTGAAATGCTCTGCCTCTTAAAATCAGAAACAACCAATGAATATGCAAAAGATCCAGATGAAGCCTTGAGCCGTTGTTTTCGAATGATGTTTGAAAGCAAGTAGAAGGAAACGTAGATATGAAAATCTCTATGACATTCACCCCCACCAAACCTGTGCCTCCTCCGGATGCACCAACCAAGACCTCTTTTCTTTTTCCAAAATTTATGATCAAGTTCATAACATATGGCATATGCATGGGTTTTTAAAAAATAAGTGCCTATGCAAGGCCGTGTAATGGGCCCTATAAAATGCATACTTTATAGAGCATGGAAAAACAAGTATAAAAATAACTTAGCGCTAGCTACTTTCTTTATTCATACTTCTTCAATCCTCTTTAGACATGCAACTTTGAAAAACATACCTTCAATTCTTCTTCCTTTGTTTAAAACCTGTCTAAAATTCAACTAGTATAGTTAGTCAATTCATCATAAACATCAAAACACAATCCATAAAGTTATTACTCATCATTCATTGCTTTGGCTTGATGGTCTTCTTGATCTCATGAAAACATAAAAAAATTTTAGTATATAAAAAAAACTTTATCATAACATTGTTTCCCCTCAGTTTATCTTCATGTACATGTCCTGTCAAAACAAGTATTCAAAAACACATTAGCAAGCATTTTATAATCATTTTAATTAATTTTAATAATGTTCCTTACATATCACAAAGAATCTAAAAATAGAAACTCTCGTTCATAACTTATTTTTTTGATGAGGTAGAAAATAAAAAACTCCCATTCATACCCTATTTTTTTTTATGAGGGAGAAAAATAAATAAAACTCCCGTTCATACTTTATTTTTTTTTATGAGGAAGAAAAATAAATAAAACTCCCGTGCTCATACTTACCTTTTTGATGAAGGAGAAGGTAAAACTCCTGTGCTCATACTTACCTTTTTGATGATGGAGAAGGTCAAACTCTCGTGCTCATACTTACCTTCTTGATGATAGAGAAGGTAAAACTCCTGTGCTCATACTTACTTTTTTGATGACGGAGAAGGTAAAACTCCAATGCTCATACTTACCTTTTTGATGACAGAGAAGGTAAACTGTGCTCATACTTACCTTTTTCATGACGGAGAAGGTAAAACTCCTGTGCTCATACTTACCTTTTTGATGACAGAGAAGGTAAAAACTCCTGTGCTCATACTTACCTTTTTTATGACGGAGAAGGTAAAACTCCTGTGCTCATACTTACCTTTTGATGAGGGCGAAGGTAAAACTCTTTTGGTCATTTGTATTCATCAATACTTGAGTTGCCATGCCGATCTTTCACGTCGGGTTCACCAAATTTAGGAGCGAAAGCAAGGGTCGGTGGATCAAGCCAACCGCTGGAATTATGGCACACGCGAGGTGCTTGAAGCAATCTCAGGTTATCAACGAACACTCAAAAAGAATATCAGTAATTCAAGTGCAAACTATATCTTATCATTCGTATGAAAATAATTCATCCCTTCTTAATGTGCTTCACAAAGAAATACTTCATCATTGAATTTCTTGTTCAGAAACAAATTGACCTTCTACTTTTGACCGTCGATTAATCATATGCATTACCGTTTAGACATGGACTTCGCAATACATCAGGTTTTAAGAAGTTCCTCATGTCTGTTAGCATCTTCATTGTCTCTACCCTTCATGTTCTTATGAACTTTGGAACAATTGAATTATCCTCATTGTTCCTTAATGAAACTCTTGGCCATTAAATATGTATTCATTCTATCGCATGAAAAAGAAACTTTCAATGTACAAACCTCATGTGAAAAGGCTCTTTACTTTGTGCCACAATTAACGATATATAAGCACAATGCTAGTATTAATATTTTTATTTAGAATTAATGTTGGACGAATCCAAGAGCTATGCTTTAGATCATTTTGATTATGAAGGGTTTATCACAAATTATTGCTAAAGTCTGGATCGTATAGCAGCGATGTCATCAATTATATGATATTTTTGTGCAAAGTCATGCTAAACAATGAGAATCAATTACGTGGAGAACATGATAAGAATGGGATCTTAAGCTTCATGATGGTGAGAGCTTGTGTAAACATACGTTTATGGGATCTTAGATGCACTGTGCAACAACGACAGATGTATGATATATCTGCGCCTCCTCAAGTCAACAGAGAAAAGATTAAATGCAGAGCATGCAACAATTCAAGAAAGAGATCATACCATGCGTTAATAAAGTGTGATGCATTCCCAATACTGTAGCATAGAGATATGGTATATATAATATATGAATGCATCATAATTTATCACCAATGCCTACATATGCTGGATGATTCGAAGTCACATGTCTCTGCAATATCTTATAGCTCATCAATCACTCGTACACCTTCGCTTTCATGATGCATGTGAACCTTCTCAAATATTCTTATCATCAAAAGTAACATAAAACAAATAGTTTAGCAGCCTTTACTGTACAAATATAAGGAATATATAAGAGAGATTGTTCATGTATATGACATTCATAGGTTTTCCTTCACATGTATAGTCAGATCCTGCCGATCAACTCATCATATCTGCACACCCAAGAGAAATGAATTTTATATAGTTTACGTGATTCAATGCGTATAACTTCCAGTAGTAATGTGTGCATGATTGGAATCTACAAAGAATCGTAGGAAATTCCTATGTAAAACAATATGTTGAATACAGCTCATACCTTTATTTGCACAGGTTTCTTCTTGATGATTTGCTTCATACGACATGAACAAGTCAACATATTGTCATAATAAATGTGCTACGCAATAGTCCATTCATACCAATGTTCATGCTTACTGCAATTATATTTATCTTCAACACTTATTACATCTTGCATATATGAACCTATTGTTGATCATAGATCAGTGTAATAGAATACGTAAAAGCTTCTCAGCTGAATATATATATATCCATATGTATCTGAGAGACATATCAGAAACAAATGTCTCCTACACACATGTAGGTTTTATCATTCATGCCCTATTTGTATATTCTCTACATGTGAACCTGTATCTTCACATATATTGTTAATGCGAATCAATCACATAGCATAACGGTGTGTGCGTCTCTGCGATTAAAGATTTGAGCTCAAAGGACCTGCAAAGTTCTGAAGATTAAGTGAACATCAAATCATGAATCAAGCTTTGATCAAAATCAGCAGCATGAAAGGTTTTATGTGGAGATAAAGTTCACAGAAATAGATAAGCCTCTCATAAAGCATGTGCAAGTTCTTTTTTCATAAGAGATAATTAACACCATTGGGGAAGCAAAAACGAATCACATGAATGAAAAATTGATTATCATGCACATGTGCTTTATTTAGTCACAACTTCCTTGTCTCTTTCAAATGAGTTACTTGAAACCAACGATAGAAGAAAAACCTGATGTCACACTATGTAATAGGTTATGACTTCCTGCAGAATCCTAAACAACACACTCATCCAAAGAGATAAAAGAGAAACTCAAAATAAATGATTGCGCTTGCCATCTGGAATTTCACGTTGACACAGCACATACCTATAACACTTTCAAGATCATATGTTTAAAATACTTTACCTTATCTACTCACTTCCGATACTCGTTTCTCCATATTTAGCTATTTTCATGACATAAACAATCTGCATCAGAAACGCTTTTCTCTACAACAAGTCCATATGATGATGCTGGGATCATGATTAAGTAGCATATCACTGTCCGAGGTCCATCCTTCTCGTTATGCCAATCTTCTTTTCGTGAAGAATACTTTGAAACAAAAGAAATAAAAGATGCATATGCACGAATGAGAGACGTATAGTGGCCCCAGAACATCCAGAATTCTGAGATAGCCTGAAAAAAGATTCTTAGAATACCTTCAAGTCATGAGAAAAGCAGATGTGTAGAAGAAACTAAAGGAGAATTTTCAAATGAAAGAACATATATAGTTATGTAAATCATATTCTCCTAGCATATATCTTTGGCTAGATTGTATAATAAGAAATGCAACAAAGTTGTTTTCAAATGTGTAGGAGAATATTGAACCGATCAGGACTTTGTACTAAAATAGAAAGGAGTTCAAACATGCGGCATTTCTCGAGGATATTTTGTAAAACAATAGTGTAACATTGCTTTAAATTTAACATTTTAATCATTACGATGATTCCAAATGTAATGATCAGAGTCATGTATTCATATATTTCGAACGCATAATAGCGGAACTAAAAAAATAAAACTCAGCAAGCTTACTTATTAATAAAAAATGCAGTTTGATAATTTAGATTAATCTTGAAAGAGTAATAACTCCGCACGCCTTCAGCAAAAAAAAATATAACCAAAAAATAATACTCCTTTCTGTTTCATGGAACATGGAAGTTTTCTTTTAAAAACAAAAACTGTCAGTACTGTGTGCTAAACAGACGACGAAGGTAATCGGTAGACTTGGATTACAATTATAAGCTTGGAATACATAAATTTACATACTTCACACTCACAACAATACTAAATCACATCTAAGCAATGCGGATGACTCTGTGTCTTTCTTTGGATTTCTGCCTCTTGATCAGCAGCGTCTCCAAATCTGACTCCGTCGATCTATGGATGTAAAATCGAAGTAGCGATCCACAGTGTCTGCTCTTAATATGTATTTGCTGAAGCAGCCCCGTTGACCATATCACTCAAAATTTCATCGCCTTTTTCTCCTTCTCCTCCGCTGATCGGCCTGATAAGAACGATGAATTGGCCTCCGATGCCCTCAAAAAATGAGAGAGCCTTTCCTGGCACGGCAGCTCCTCTTTTATGCATGAGATTCCCTGCACTCGTCCACTCCTTTCTTTTTTAGAGAAACGATTCTTTTCCTCCTTCATATGAGCTTGCCCATGGAAAATCTCTTGTCCACTTTTAGTTGTGCCGATTTGTCCACCTTTTGTTTATTGTCATTCATTACATGCACATTATAAAATCGAACTCAAGGGATTATGGGGCCTTAAAACACCTTTGCAACTTAGTGAGGGTATCACCCTTATTGTCAAAACAAAATGCATATGGAATGAAATCATGATGATTTCTTCTTCGAGAATCCCACAAAACTGCTATAGTAAGGCGAGCACACCTACATGTTCCTTTATCTTCTCTCCTTCTTTTCAAATGTTGATTACTTGAAATTCTCTGCCTCTTAAAATAAAAAACAACCAATGAATATGCAGAAGATTCAGATGAAGCCTTGAGCCATTGTTTTCGAATGATGTTTCAAAGCAAGTAGAAGGAAACGTAGATATGAAAATCTCTATGACATTCACCCCCACCAAACCTGTGCTTCCTCCGGATGCACCAACCAACACCTGTTTTCTTTTTCCAAAATTTATGATCAAGTTCATAACATATGGCATGTGCATGGGTTTTTAAAAAATAAGTGCCTATGCAGGGCCGTGTAATGGGCCCTATGGAATGCATACTCTATAGAGCATGGAAAGACAAGTATAAAAATAACTTATCGCTAGCTACTTTCTTTATTCATACTTCTTCAATCCTCTTTAGACATGCAACTTTGAAAAACATAACTTCAATTCTTTTTCCTTCATTTAAAACCTGTGTAAAATTCAACTAGTATAGTTAGTCAATTCATCATAAACATGAAAACACAATCCATAAAGTTATTACTCATCATTCATTGCTTTGGCTTGATGGTCTTCTTGATCTCATGAAAACATAAAAAATTTTTAGTATATAAAAAAAACTTGATCATAACATTGTTTCCCCTCAGTTTATCTTCATGTACATGTCCTGTCAAAACAACTATTCAAAAACACATTAGCAAGTATTTTATAATCATTTTAATTAATTTTAATAATGTTCCTTACATATCAGAAAGAATCTAAAAATAGAAACTCTCGTTCATACCTTATTTTTTTGCTGAGTGAGAAAATAAAAAACTCCCATTCATGCCTTATTTTTTTTGATGAGGGAGAAAAATAAATAAAACTCCCCTTCATACTTTTTTTTTTTGATGAGGGAGAAAAATAAATAAAACTCCCGTGATCATACTTACCTTTTTGATGAAGGAGAAGGTAAAACTCTCGTGCTCATACTTACCTTTTTGATGACGGAGAAGGTAAAACTCTCGTGCTCATACTTACCTTTTTGATGATTGAGAAGGTAAAAATCCCGTGCTCATACTTACTTTTTTGATGACGGAGAAGGTAAAACTCCCGTGCTCATACTTACCTTTTTTATGACAGAGAAGGTAAAAGTCCTGTGCTCATACTTACCTTTTTCATGACGGAGAAGGTAAAACTCCCCTGCTCATACTTACCTTTTTGATGACAGAGAAGGTAAAAACTCCTGTGCTCATACTTACCTTTTGATGAGGGAGAAGGTAAAACTCTCGTGCTCATACTTACCTTTTGATGAGGGTGAAGGTAAAATTCCCATGCTCATACTTACCTTTTTGATGACGGAGAAGGTAAGACTCACGTTCTCATACTTATCTTTTTGATGACGGAGAAGGTAAAACTCCCGTGCTCATACTTACCTTTTTGATGACAGAGAACGTAAAACTTCTATGCTCATACTTACCTTTTTGATAACGGAGAAGGTAAAACTCCTGTGCTCATACTTACCTTTTCATGAGGGCAAAGGTAAAACTCTTTTGCTCATTTGTATTTATCAATACCTAAGTTGCCATGCCGATCTTTCACGTCGGGTTCACCAAATGTAGGAGCGAAAGCAAGGGTCGGTGGATCATGCCAACCACTGGAATTATGGCGCACGCAGGGTGCTTGAAGCAATCTCAGGTTATCGATGAACACTAAAAAAGAATATCAGTAATTCAAGAATCTAAAAATAGAAACTCTCGTTCATACCTTATTTTTTTGCCGAGTGAGAGAATAAAATACTCCCATTCATGCCTTATTTTTTTTGATGAGGGAGAAAAATAAATAAAACTCCCGTTCATACTTTATTTTGTTTTTATGAGGGAGAAGATTACATAAAACTCCCATGCTCATACTTACCTTTTTGATGAAGGAGAAGGTAAAACTCCCGTGCTCATACTTACCTTTTTGATGACGGAGAAGGTAAAACTCTCGTGCTCATACTTACCTTTTTGATGATAGAGAAGGTAATACTCCCGTGCTCATACTTACTTTTTTGATGATGGAGAAGGTAAAACTCCCATGCTCATACTTACCTTTTTGATGACAGAGAAGGTAAAACTCTTGTGCTCATACTTACCTTTTTCATGATGGAGAAGGTAAAACTCCCATGCTCATACTTGCCTTTTTGATGACGGAGAAGGTAAAAACTCGTATGCTCATACTTACCTTTTGATGAGGGAGAAGGTAAAACTCCCGTGCTCATACTTACCTTTTGATGAGGGTGAAGGTAAAATTCCCGTGCTCATACTTACCTTTTTGATGACGGAGAAGGTAAGACTCACGTTCTCATACTTACCTTTTTGATGACGGACAAGGTAAAACTCCCGTGCTCATACTTACCTTTTTGATGACGGAGAATGTAAAACTTCTATGCTCATACTTACTTTTTGATGACGGAGAAGGTAAAACTCATGTGCTCATACTTACCTTTTGATGAGGGAGAAGGTAAAAGTCCCGTGCTCATTTGTATTCATCAATACCTGAGTTGCCATGCCGATCTTTCACCTCGGGTTCACCAAATGTAGGAGCGAAAGCAAGGGTCAGTGGATCAAGCCAACCACTGGAATTATGGCGCACGCAGGGTGCTTGAAGCAATCTCAGGTTATCGATGAACACTAAAAAAGAATATCAGTAATTCAAGTGCAAAGTATATCTTATCATTCGTATGAAAATAATTCATCCCTTCTTAATGTGTTTCAGAAAGAAATACTTCATCATTGAATTTCTTGTTCAGAAACAAATTGACCTTCTACTTTTGACCATCGATTAATCATATGCATTACAGTTTAGACATGGACTTCGCAATACATCAGGTTTCAAGAAGTTCCTCATGTCTGTCAGCATCCTCATTGTCTCTACCCTTCATGTTCTTATGAACTTTGGAACAATTGAATTATCCTCATTGTTTCTTAATGAAACTCTTGGCCATTAAATATATATTCATTCTATCGCATGAAAAAGAAACTTTCAATGTACAAAATTCATGTGGAAAGGCTCTTGACTTTGTGCCACAATTAACGATATATAAGCACAATGCTAGTATTAATATTTTTATTTAGAATTAATGTTGGACCCGCTCTAGATCATTTTGATTATGAAGCGTTTATCACAAATTATTGCTAAAGTCTGGATCGTATAGCAGCGATGTCATCAATTATATGATATTTAAGTGCAAAGTCATGCTAAACAATGAGAATCAATTACGTGCAGAACAGGATAAGAATGGAATCTTCAGCTTTATGATGGTAAGAGCTTGTGTAAACATACGTTTATGGGATCTTAGATGCACTGTGCAACAACGACAGATGTATGATATATCTGCACCTCCTCAAGTCAACAGAGAAAAGATTAAATGCAGAGCATGCAACAATTCAAGAAAGAGATCATACCATGCGTTAATAAAGTGTGATACATTCGCAATACTGTAGCATAGAGATATGGTATATATAATATATGAATGCATCATAATTTATCACCAATGCCTACATGTCTCTGCAGTATCTTATAGCTCATCAATCACTCGTACAACTTTCCTTTCATGATGCATGTGAACCTTCTCAAATATTTTTATCAACAAAAGTAACATAAAACAAATAGTTTAGCAGCCTTTATTGTACAAATATAAGGAATATATAAGAGAGATCGTTCTTCTTCAATATGTATATGACATTCATAGGCGTTCCTTCACATGTATAGTCACATCTTGCTGATCAACTCATCATATCTGCACACCCAAGAGAAATGAATTTTATATAGTTTACGTGATTCAGTGCATATAACTTCCAGTAGTAATGTGTGCATGATTGGAATCTACAAAGAATCGTAGGAAATTCCTATGTAAAACAATATGTTGAATACAGCTCATACCTTTATTTGCACAGTTGTCTTCTTGATGATTTGCTTCATACGACATGAACAGGTCAACATATTGTCATATTGAATGTCCTACGCAATAGTCCATTCATACCAATGTTCATGCTTACTGCAAGTATATTTATCTTCAACACTTATTACATCGTGCATATATGAACGTATTGTTGATCATAGATCAGTGTCATAGAATACGCAAAAGCTTCTCAGCCGAATATATTTATCCATATGTATCTGAGAGACATATCAGAAACAAATGTCTCCTACACACATGTAGGTTTTATCATTCATGCCCCATTTGTATATTCTCTACATGTGAACCTGTATCTTCACATATATTGTTAATGCGAATCAATCACATAGCATAACAGTGTGTGCATCTCTGCGATTAAAGATTTGAGCTCAAAGGACCTGCAAAGTTTTAAAGATTAAGTGAACATCAAATCATGAATCAAGCTTTGATCAAAATCAGCAGCATGAAAGCTTTTATGTGGAGATAAAGTTCACAGAAATAGATAAGCCTCGCATAAAGCATGTGCAAGTTCTTTTTTTCATGGTGTTAAGAGATAATTCAACACCATTGAGGAAGCAAAAACGAATCACATGAATGAAAAATTGATTATCATGCACATGTGCTTTATTTAGTCACAACTTCCTTGTCTCTTTCAAATGAGTTACTTGAAACCAACGATAGAAGAAAAACCTGATGTCACACTATGTAATACGTTATGACTTCCTGCAGAATCCTAAACAACACACTCATCCAAAGAGATAAAAGAGAAACTCAAAATAAATGATTGCGCTTGCCATCTGGAATTTCACATTGACACAACACATACCTGTAACACTTTCAAGATCATATGCTTAAAATACTTTACCTTATCTACTCACTTCTGATACTCGTTTCTCCATATTTAGCTATTTTCATGACATAAACAATCTACATCAAAAATGCTTTTCTCCGCAACAAGTCCATATGATGATGCTGAGATCATGATTAAGTAGCATATCACTGTCCCAGGTCCATCCTTCTCGTTATGCCAATCTTCTTTTCGTGAGGAATACTTTAAAACAAAAGAAATAAAAGATACATATGCACGAATGAGAGAGGTATAGTGGCCCCAGAACATCCAAAATTCTGAGATAGCCTGAAAAAAGATTCTTAAAAAACCTTCAAGTCATGAGAAAAGTAGATGTGTAGAAGAAACTAAAGGAGAATTTGCAAATAAAAGAACATATATAGTTATGTAAATCATATTCTCCTAGCATATGTCTTTGGCTAGATCGTATAATAAGAAATGCAACAAAGTTGTTTTCAAATGTGTAGGAGAATATTGAACCGATCAGGACTTTGTACTAAAATAGAAAGGAATTCAAACATGCGGCATTTCTCGAGGATATTTTGTAAAACAATAGCGTAACATTACTTTCAATTTAACAGTTTAATCATTACGATGATTCCAAATGTAATTATCAGAGTCATGTATTCATATATTTTGAACGCATAATAGCGGAACTAAAAAAATAAAACTCCGCAAGCTTGCTTATTAATAAAAAATGCAGTTTGATCATTTAGATTAATCTTGAAAGAGTAATAACTCCGCACCCCTTCAGCAAAAGGAATATAACCAAAAAATAATACTCCTTTTTGTTTCATGGAACATGGAAGTTTTCTTTTAAAAACAAAAACTGTCAGTACTGTGTGCTAAACAGACGAGGAAGGTAATCGGTAGACTTGGATTACAATTATAAGCTTGGAATACATAAATTTACATACTTCACACTCACAACAGTACTAATTCCCATCTAAGCAATGTGGATGACTCTGTGTCTTTCTTCGGATTTCTGCCTCTTGATCAACAGCGTCTCCAAATCTGACTCCGTCGATCTATGGATGTAAAATAAAAGTAGGGATCCACAATGTCCGCTCTTAATATGTATTTGCTGAAGCAGCCACGTTGACCATATCACTCAAAATTTCATCACCTTTTCCTCCTTCTCCTCTGCTAATGTGCCTGATAAGAACGATGAATTGTCCTCCGATGCCCTCGAAAAACGAGAGAGCCTTTCCTGGCGCGGCAGCTCCTCTTTTATGCATGAGATTCCTTGCACTCTTCCACTCCTTTCTTTTTTAGAGAAATGATTCTTCTCCTCCTTCGTATGAGCTTGCCCATGCAAAATCTCTTGTCCACTTTTAGTTGTGCCGATTTGTCCACCTTTTGTTTATTGTCATTCATTACATGCACAGTATAAAACGAACTCAAGGGATTATGGGGCCTTAAAACACCTTTGCAACTTAGTGAGGGTATCACCCTTATTGTCAAAACAAAATGCATATGGAATAAAATCATGATGATTTCTTCTTCGAGAATCCCACAAAACTGCTATAGTAAGGCGAGCACACCTACATGTTCCTTTATCTTCTCTCCTTCTTTTCAAATGTTGATTACTTGAAATTCTCTGCGTCTTAAAATCAGAAGCAACCAATGAATATGCAGAAGATCCAGATGAAGCCTTGAGCCGTTGTTTTCGAATGATGTTTAAAAGTAAGTAGAAGGAAACGTAGATATGAAAATCTCTATGACATTCACCCCCACCAAACCTGTGCCTCTTCCGGATGCACCAACCAAGACATGTTTTCTTTTTCCAAAATTTATGATCAAGTTCGTTACATATGGCATGTGCATGGGTTTTTAAAAAATAAGTGCCTATGCAAGGCCGTGTAATGGGCCCTATGGAATACATACTCTATAGTGCATGGAAAAACAAGTATAAAAATAACTTAGCGCTAGCTACTTTCTTTATTCATACTTCTTCAATCCTCTTTAGACATGCAACTTTGAAAAACATAACTTCAATTCTTCTTCCTTCGTTTAAAACCTATCTAAAATTCAACTAGTATAGTTAGTCAATTCATCATAAACATCAAAACACAATCCATAAAGTTATTACTCATCATTCATTGCTTTGCCTTGATAGTCTTCTTGATCTCATGAAAACGTAAAAAATTTTTAGTATATAAAAAAAACTTGATCATAACATTGTTTCCCCTCAGTTTATCTTCATGTACATGTCCTGTCAAAACAAGTATTCAAAAACACATTAGCAAGTATTTTATAATTATTTTAATTAATTTTAATAATGTTCCTTACATATCAGAAAGAATCTAAAAATAGAAACTCTCGTTCATACCTTATTTTTTTGATGAGGGAGAAAATAAAAAACTCCCATTCATACCTTATTTTTTTTTATGAGGGAGAAAAATAAATAAGACTCCCGTTCATACTTTATTTTTTTTTGATGAGGGAGAAAAATAAATAAAACTCCCGTGCTCATACTTACCTTTTTGATGAAGGAGAAGGTAGAACTCCCCTGCTCATACTTACCTTTTTGATGACGGAGACGGTAAAACTCTCGTGCTCATACTTACCTTTTTCATGATTGAGAAGGTAAAACTCCCGTGCTCATACTTACTTTTTTGATGACAGAGAAGGTAAAACTCCCGTGCTCATACTTACCTTTTTGATGATAGAGAAGGTAAAAGTCTTGTGCTCATACTTACCTTTTTCATGACGGAGAAGGTAAAACTCTCGTGCTCATACTTACCTTTTTGATGACGGAGAAGGTAAAAACTCATGTGCTCATACTTACCTTTTGATGAGGGAGAAGGTAAAACTCCCATGCTCATACTTACCTTTTGATGAGGGTGAAGGTAAAATTCCCGTGCTCATACTTACCTTTTTGATGACGGGAAGGTAAGACTCACGTTCTCATACTTACCTTTTTGATGACCGAGAAGGTAAAACTCCCGTGCTCATACTTACCTTTTTGATGACAGAGAAGGTAAAACTTCTATGCTCATACTTACCTTTTTGATGACGGAGAAGGTAAAACTCTTGTGCTCATACTTAGCTTTTGATGAGGGTGAAGGTAAAACTCTTTTGCTCATTTGTATTCATCAATACCTGAGTTGCCATGCCGATCTTTCACGTCGGGTTCAACCAAATATAGGAGCGAAAGCAAGGGTCAGTGGATCAAGCCAACCACTGGAATTATGGCGCACGCGGGGTGCTTGAAGCAATCTCAGGTTATCGATGAACACTCGAAAAGAATATCAATAATTTAAGTGCAAACTATATCTTATCACTCGTATGAAAATAATTCATCCCTTCTTTATGTGCTTCAGAAAGAAATACTTCATCATTGAATTTCTTGTTCAGAAACAAATTGACCTTCTTTTTTTGACCATCCATTAATCATATGCATTACCGTTTAGACATGGACTTGGCAATACATCAGGTTTCAAGAAGTTCCTCATGTCTGTTAGCATCTTCATTGTCTCTACCCTTCATGTTCTTATGAACTTTGGAACAATTGAATTATCCTCATTGTTCCTTAATGAAACTCTTGGCCATTAAATATGTATTCATTCTATCGCATGAAAAAGAAACTTTCAATGTACAAAACTCATGTGCAAAGGCTCTTGACTTTGTGCCACAATTAGCGATATATAAGCACAATGCTAGTATTAATATTTTTATTTAGAATTAATGTTGGACGAATCCAAGAGCTATGCTCTAGATCATTTTGATTATGAAGCGTTTATCATAAATTATTGCTAAAGTCTGGATCGTATAGCAGCGATGTCATCAATTAAATGATATTTTTGTGCAAGATCATGCTAAACAATGAGAATCAATGACGTGCAGAACATGATAAGAATGGGATCTTAAGCTTTATGATGGTGAGAGCTTGTGTAAACATACGTTTATGGGATCTTAGATGCACTGTGCAACAACGACAGATGTATGATATATCTGCGCCTCCTCAAGTCAACAAAGAAAAGATTATATGCAGAGCATGCAACAATTCAAGAAAGAGATCATACCATGCGTTAATAAAGTGTGATGCATTCGCAATACTGTAGCATAGAGATATGGTATATATAATATATGAAGTCACATGTCTCTGCAATATCTTATAGCTCATCAATCACTCGTACAACTTCGCTTTCATGAACTGCATGTGAACCTTCTAAAATATTCTTATCAACAAAAGTAACATAAAACAAATAGTTTAGCAGCCTTTACTATACAAATATAAGGAATATATAAGAGAGATCGTTCTTCTTCAATATGTATATGACATTCATAGGCGTTCCTGCACAGGTATAGTCACATCCTGCTGATCAACTCAGCATATCTGCACACCCAAGAGAAATGAATTTTATATAGTTTACGTGATTCAGTGCATATAACTTCCAGTAGTTATGTGTGCATGATTGGAATCTAGAAAGAATCGTAGGAAATTCCTATGTAAAACAATATGTTGAATACAACTCATACCTTTATTTGCACAGTTGTCTTCTTGATGATTTGCTTCATACGACATGAACAAGGCAACATATTGTCATAATAAATGTGTTACGCAATAGTCCATTCATACCAATGTTCATGCTTACTGCAAGTATATTTATCTTCAACACTTATTACATCCTGCATACATGAACGTATTGTTGATCATAGATCACTGTTATAGAATACGTAAAAGCTTCTCAGCCGAATATATATATCCATATGTATCTGAGAGACATATCACAAACAAATGTCTCCTACACACATGTAGGTTTTATCATTCATGCCCCATTTGTATATTCTCTAAATGTGAACCTGTATCTTCACTTATATTATTAATGCGAATCAATCACATAGCATAATGGTGTGTGCACCTCTGCGATTAAAGATTTGAGCTCTTCTAGAACACATACCTGTACCACTTTCAAGATCATATGTTTAAAATACTTTATCTTATCTACTCACTTCCGATACTCGTTTCTCCATATTTAGCTATTTTCATGACATAAAAAATCTGCATCAGAAATGCTTTTCTCCGCAACAAGTCCATATGATGATGCTGAGACCATGATTAAGTAGCATATCACTCTTCCAAGTCCATCCTTCTCATTATGCCAATCTTCTTTTCATGAAGAATACTTTGAAACAAAAGAGATAAAAGATGCATATGCATGAATGAGAGAGGTGTAGTGGCCCCGGAACATCCGAAATTCTGAGACAACCTGAAAAAAGTTTCTTAAAAAACCTTCAAGTCATGAGAAAAGCAGATGTGTAGAAGAAACTAAAAGAGAATTGACAAATGAAGGAACTTCATATATATTTATGTAAGTCATATTCTCCTAGCATATGTCTTTGGCTAGATCATATAATAAGAAATGCAACAAAGTTGTTTTCAAATGTGTAGGAGAATATTGAACCGATGAGGACTTTGTACTAAAATAGAAAGGAATTCAAACATGCGGCATTTCTCGAGGATATTTTGTAAAACAATAGCATAACATTAATTTCAACTTAACATTTTAATCATTACGATGATTCCAAATGTAATGATCAGAGTCATGTATTCATATATTTTGAACGCATAATAGTGGTGTCGTCGAGATTTTCTCTCCTCTCACTTGTGAAGGCCTACAAAAAACATATTTGGTGAAGGTAGGCGGAATTCCTCGAGAAGTCTAGGATGCATCAAGGATGTCAAAGGAAGCTCACATACAAAGTTTCAAAGAAATCAAGAAAGTCCATGGTAGCGGTCAAAGCTGGTCAAAGCTGGTCAAAGTTGGGAAATTAGGGCAAAAATTTCATTGTCACCAAATTAGATGAAAATTCATATACTTGTAAAGATTGTCAAAGTCAGAGTCTATAGCCCAAATTTCAGTAGAAAATGGATTTTGTAGCACATTGATATGCTATGTTCATTTTGTAAAAATGTAATTTTTTCTAGTTTGACCCTACAAATTCTTGTATAGAAATTTATGTTAGCCATATGGTTTGGCATGTATAAAGATCATATGTGGCTACATATTTGTACAAATTTTCAAGGCTATCAGAGCTTCCTAGAGACCTTAATGCCACCTTGCAAGCTTCCAAATGTAGTCAAACTTGTACAAGGGAGATTCAGATGGGAGTTTTTTCTACATATTCGTGAAGGAGATCTTTGGAAACATAGTCCTACAAAGTTTCATCTTCATCAAAGCCTATTTGGAGGGTCAAAGAATACAAAGTCCAGTTTTCACGATCACCACAGTTTTCTAATTTAAGCAAATTGAAGGGTTGAAGGGCCACCACATGGCGAAAGCTGATTGAGCCATGTTGTACGATCAAGATGACCTCATATTCAAGGGTGGAGATGCACTTATGCTTAAAGCAAGGAGGATCCACGAGTTTTTCCATAAAAGAAGATTTTTTTTGACAATCAAAGATCAATAATGCAGCTTTTCTCCAAAAATAGTGGCTTATCTTATCCAAACTGATGTCAGCATTGATCCGACGGTCCAGATCATCCCCAGATCCAATGGTGGAGAATGAAGGCGCCTAAATTTCACTCCTTTACACTAGATTTGATAGAAAGAACAATTCCAAGCCATTGATTTGAGTAATCAAATGGTTGTAATCGAAAGTAGTGATCCTAGAGTTGAGAGTTGATTTCTCTAGATCCAAGGGCCCAAATTCATTCAAAAAACTATATAAACCCCCCTCCAAAATCCTAGAGCATGATTGTTAGGCATCCATAGGGCTCATGCTAGCTTACGGTTTCCTTGAGACGATCACCCTCGGTTGAGCGAGTGAGGATCCAAGGTGAGCTAGTATGAGTATAGTACCTAGTTTCAAATTTAAGTTAGAACTCCAATCTAGGATAGGCTCTTGAAACCAGCATCTCTATCTCGACTCACCCTCCGTGGAGCGTGTGAGTGAGTTAGAGCTGATTTTAATGAGTCTTAGACTTCTTTAGTTAGACGTTACGAGCATAGACATACATAGGGTCACTGGAGTGGAACTCACCTTCTTACGTGTGACATTCGGTTGAACTGTCATGGTTTGAGGGTCGGAACCACCTTTGATCAGTAGACTGCCTAGCTTGACGTACCACGACGATCTTATACATGTATTTTAATTCAAATCCTTTTAATTCATGTCACTTGTCACTTGTCTCTTGTCTCCTCTCTCAGTCTCTTAAGTATTTTTACATGTCTTCTATTTCTTCTATGTGTGAGAAAGCTCCGCAATATTGCGTTGAACTAGTGAGGATGTTTCTTTGAGCTTGTGAGTAAACTCTATCATCATAATTCACTTGCATGCATATAATCCATACATACCCATACATATTGATTAGTTTCTGAAAGTGTATAAGAAGCTCCAATATTGGACCATTCTTCCTTTCGAAACTGGTTTATGTGTAAGGATTCCATCTATTCACGTCATGCATACATATCATCCAAAGAAGACTATGCATATGGATTAGAATTAGGAAGTGTTTAAGAAGCTCCTTCAATGGACCATTCTTCCTTCCAAATTTGATTCGTGTGTATGGTTCTCTTTCATTCTTATCATTCATGTTCATAAATCTATCTTGCACTCCTACTTTCCCATTCCCATAATCATTTCAACATCTCTCTCTTCTCCATACTCAACATTAATTTCACTTTCATGTCCTTAAACCATCCAACATTCATTAGCTTCATACACCCTGTGTGTGCCACGACCAGACCCGATCCACCCGGATTGCGATCACCTCCACATTTGAACCCAACGTGAAACGCTTCGTGGCATTTGCTTCTGATCTTGTTGGGAGGCTGTGATCAATATCCTTTGTTTCATATTTTTCATCCTCATCATATCATCATCATCAGTCTTGAGTGTTGCACTGGATTTCTCATAGTATCGTGCACATCTTCGTCGTGAAGTAAACACATTTGTGAGAGATCTAGAGCATCGTGCATCACTTGCTTATTCACATAAGATGGAGGAAGGATTCAAATCCCTTATTGTTGAGAAACAAGGCCAAAGAATAGTCTCTTCTATGTTGAGAGAGAAGGGAAAATTCAATGGCATCAACATCACAGGCTACTTAGATTTGTTTGAAGAACAAGCTATGACTTTTGGTCTTCCTGAAGATCTTTTGATATCATTCTTTGAACAAATTGTTGATAGCTCTATCATAAACCGTGTCACTCAATATGATACTCTTCCTTGGAGTGATTTTAGAAAGAAGGTGCTCAAAGAATTCTATCTTGAAGATTATAGCCAACATAATCGAGATGGATTCTTACGATGGGTCAATTCCCCAAAGCCTAGTAGCTCTATTACTCACTTACAAAATGAGTATATTAGACACTATGAACAACTTCCTAATGAGGATAAGATAACTTTGGAACCTGATCTTGTGATCAATTTTCTTAAGCTTCTTCATCCTAAAACTCGTAGGGAAGTTGAACGGCGATTAGAAGAGCCGGATAAGCGCTATGGTCTTACTGACAATTGGCAAAAAGTGTGTAAAGTAGTAGAGGCTGTAGCCCATAGACGTCAAAGACAATCCATGCTTTATGAGCAAACTAGTCTTCCTCAAGCTAGCCTTCCACAAACTAAGGAACAAGTTAGAGAACAATCCCATGCTATGCTTTTTGACTCTACTCCTATTTCTCAAATGATGGAGCCTACTCAAGGTTTTAAAGTAGAGCCAAATAAAAGTGTAGTTGAACAATCTCAAGTGGAAATTCTCACTAAGCAAATGGAAAGTCTTATTGCTACACAATTCAATTTGGCCAAGATAATAGAGGCTTTATAATCTAATTACACCAAAACTTTCCAAAATCAAATGAGCCCAATGTCTTTTCAAGAGCCTAATCAACATGTTATAGCTACCAATCAAAATCCACAAGTAGCTCCTACTCAAGCATATCAAGTTCCTCCAATGCAAAATCCTCATCCTCATGTGCAAAATCCTCAAATGTATCAAAACATGTATCCTCAAGCTTCACAAATAGCTTTTCAAAATCCTCAAAATCAAAATTTTCAAAATCATCAACCGTATAATATGGAAGCTCCTCTTGCACCTCAAGTACCACATGTTGCTCCCCAAGCTCCTCAAATACATCAATTGCCTTTTCAAAATCCTAATTATCATGTTCAAGCAATACCTTATCAACAAAATCCTCAATTTCAAAATTTCCCACCACAAGTTAATCAAAATCCTCAAAATCAAAATGCTTTTGTGCATGGCCCTCGTAGGTGTCCTTGGTGTGATTCGTTAGAGCACTTTTTGAGAGATTGTGAATTATTGAAGGCTGCTAAGGAGCAACGACTAGTAATAGACATAGACAAGAAAATCTGTGACTATCGATCTAAGCTACCTTTGCAAGGAAATTATGGTAAGGGAGGAATGAAAAAACACTATGAAAATATAACTATAACGGATGTAGGAACTAGAGGAGTGAAACTAGAAGCTCTTGATGAACAACAAGTAGAATCAAGTAAACCCACAAAGGAAGTTGACTTTTCCATAGAGGCTTTAGTAAGAGCACGAGATGAGATTAGGAGAATAACGGCTTGGGAGTCACCGATAGAAGATCAATCTCTTATTTCTCACATATCCAATGTAGAAGAAAAACGAAAAAGAGATGAATTTGAGCCTAGTGAAAGAAGAGTGACTCGAAAACAAACCTCAGAGGGAATAGAAACAATCATAGAGCAAGGAGAAACATCACAATCTAAAGATAAAAAACAAGAATCAGAACCCAATGAACAAAAACAAGAGGAGAAACAAAAAGGGAAGAAGACAAAGCAAAGAAAAACAGAACCAAAGCCTTTAGATAAACCAGAACAATCAAAACAAACTGAAGACCAAACACGAGAACATGAACAAAAACAAGATCCTGAGCAAAAACAAAAGAAACCAAAGAGAAAACCTAAAGCCATCTTGATTTCAGAAATTGAGAGAAAAATAGATCCTATGGAGATTTTAGATGACATTTTGCTTAAGAGTCAAGTGACTATGTCTTTAGAACAAGTTTTCTCTATTGCAAAGCCTGTTTTTAAAGATAACTTTATCGGCCTAATTAAAAGGAAGAGGTTTCCACTTAATCTAGATACTGAGATGCAAGTTTCTCTAGATCAAGATCAAGCTATGAATGAAGCCTTAAACTTTGATGAATCTGATGAAGAGGACTTTGATGATGATGAAGTAAATATTAATAAAAATTTCTTAGGACCTATTCAACCTGACCATGAAAATCATGAAAACAATCCTGAAAGCCACTTTAAAAGAACATTTTGGTCTAGAGGTACATCAGAGATGCATGTTAAAATAGGAAATGATAAGAACACTATAACTGTAAATGCATTAGTAGATTCCGGCTCTGAAATCAATGTGATTTCAAGAGAAGTCTATGATAAGTTTCGATAGCCCATAGATAAAGATTGTGGATGGCGTATGAGAACTGCAGATAATGGTGTAGGTACCCTGTATGGAGCTTGTGCTAGTGTGCCCATATCCATAGGAGGAATCACAGAAGAGTTTCACTTTTTTATTCAAGATAATTGCTCCTATGAAGTTCTCTTAGGTCAACCCTTTATTTGTGAGAGTCGTATGGAAACTAAAGCCATGGATGATGGGTCTACCTATGCTAGATTTAAGTCTAAGGATGGAATGCAATCACTTCAAGTCATGACGGTAGGAGTGAATCATCCTAGGAATCGATTGTCAATTAGAAAGAAACCTATTGTTACTCAGGGTCATGAGCATGCTTGTAGTGATTGTGCACCTCGATTCATGTTTGGAGCTACATATGATCAAAATTTTGGATAGAATCCATTGTTGAGCGGGACAACAGTGGATATTGGTTTGACATCTCGCATCCAACCAACATGTACAATAGTTTGTCACTTTGTTTTCCACATTCTAGATTAGATTTTCTTCATAAGAGTCAATTGTCCAAGTCTTTTATCCAAAAAACCCAAACAAATTATAAAAACAACAAAATCATGGAACATGATGAGAGCATTGAGCATGTGATTGAAACATCTCATTGTTTCTCTACTCTTGAGGAGTTAGAGTTATGTCTTCAACAAAATTCTAATTCCCATATTATTCTTCTTTCTTCCCTTGATGAGTATGCTCTAATCCAAGAGTATGCTCTCAATGTTGACAAGTGCTCAAAATTTATCCAAACACATGATGCCTTAGTTGAAACAAAGTACAAAAATGTAGACAAAAAAATCAAACCCATAGCTCAACCATTACCTCAAGGAAGTAATGAAAAACTTATTGATGTGAAAAATGATCCAATTCTTCGGGATAAGAAAAACATAGGACAAAATTCACGGATGAGACAATCAAACATGTGAAAATTGGTAGAGATGATGGCTTTCTTTTGCCAGCAGAGAGAGATAAATTTGAGAGAGTTATACGGAGCCATGGAAAAGCCTTTACTATGTATCCTCATGAGATTGGTTGTGTAGATCCTAAGCTAGTTTCACCCATGATAATCTTTACTATTCCACATATTCTATGGAATCTTCGCCCTATACCAGTTCCAAAGGCTCACTTACCTGAGCTAATGAAACTACTTAAGGAGAAGATAAACATGAGAATTTTAGAGCCATCTTTTGCACCTTACTCAAATAGATGGTTCACTGTGCCTAAAAAGAATGGGAAACTACGTTTTATTCAAGATCTCCAACCCGTCAATAAAGTCACCATAAGGAAATGTAGGAATAGGACCCATTGTAGATGAGTTTGCTGAATCATTTTCAGGACATTCTATCTATTCAATGGGTGATTTATATTCTGGATATGACCAATTCGAGTTAGCAATTGACAGTCGTGACATAACCACAATGAAAACTCCTTTAGGCTTAGTGGGAATGTGTACTTTACCTCAAGGAGCGACTAATTATGTGGCTCATATGATGAATGCTATGAATATGGTCTTACATGATTTTATCCCTCATATAACTATGCCATTCATTGATGATATTCCAATTAAAGGGAGTGAGGAATGTGTAAAGGACATTACTTTAGATTCATCTGGATGTCGTAAATTTGTTCTTGACCATATCTCTGATTGTGAAAGAATATTTCAACGATTTGAAGAGGTAGGTCTCACATTTTCCATAGAAAAATCTGTTTTTGGTGTCAACGAGGTTCTTATCGTTGGACATTTATGTGGCCATTATGGTCGAAAGCCATACCCACAAAAAGTTGATGCCATTAGCAAGATTTCTGAAACATGTAATAACGTGAGTGAGGTACATAGATTTCTTGGTGCTTGCATCTTTTATGTTATTTGGATCCCACACTTTGCTCATGTTGCTGATTGTCTCTATGACTTGTTGAGGAAGAAACGAAAATTTATTTGGACTGATAAACACACTCAAGCTATGCGTAAATTGAAGAAATTATTGCTTGAAGCTCCCATCCTTAAGCGTGTAGACTATTCTTCTAACAAACCTATTATATTGACTGTTGATACTAGTCCTATTGGTATAGGTTGGCTTATAAGTCAAGATGATAGTGAAGGGAATAGATATGCAATTAGGTTTGGTGCCAAAATTTTACATGAAACACAACGAAAATATCCACAGATCAAACGAGAACTATGGGGTATGGTAACAACTTTGAAAACAGACAAAGAATATTTCATTGGTGCAAATGTCAAAGTTGAGACTGATTGTTTGCCTCTCATTGGAATGATAACCAATTTCATCTCCTGATATAGCCATGCTTAGATGGATCTCATATATTAAGTTCATAAATCCTGAGTTAGTTCATATTTCAGGTAAGTCAAACTCAGTTGTTGATATGTTATCGAGAGCTAGATTTGATGATGATCTTGAAAGTGATCTAATAAAGAATGTGAACTTAATTGACTATGTTCCACATATATATGAGTATGAGCAATTTCATGAGTCTGAGTACGAAAATGAATGGAGAGACATAGGAAAGTATCTAAGTACACTACAACCATTACCTAACTGGACTACGAATAGATTCCGTAACATTAGGAAACAAGCTTATAACTTTTTCCTATGTAATGGTTATCTTTGGAGACATGCTAAGGGTAAGGTTAAGAATCCACAACGAGTCCTAGGAAAACGAGGTCTTCAATTGCAAGTAATGTAGGAAATGCATGAGACATTATGGGCCGGTCATAAAGGATTTTTTGGAACATATGAAAAAATTAGAAGTACCTATTATTGGCCTAGGATGTATGTTGACATTAGTAGCTATGTTTCTACATGTTCTACTTGTCAAATTCATTTATCAGTCAAACATAGAGATCCGTTGCATCCTACTTATCCACCTTGTATTCACTACAAGTGGGTAGTAGATCTTGTAACTATGCCTAAAGGTATTGACAAAATGCGTTACATTGTACTTGCAGGCGAAGATTTAACTAATCATGTAGAGGGACGTGCACTACAATCTAAGACCACTTACAATGTTTGCAAATTCTTGCTTAAAGATGTCATAAGTCGCTTTGGGTACATAGAGAAAGTAGTTGCCGATCGTGGAGAGTTAAATGCGAGAGAAGCTAAAGAGTTCTTTGATCGTCACGGTATTCGTTTGTCTCTCACTACTGCATATAACCCAGAGGCCAATGGTAAAATAGAGAGAGGGCATCCACCTATTGTGAAAGCCATATCTAAAGCATGTAATGGTGACATCAAACAATGGCCTAAATTCTTACCTTTTGCACTTTGGGCAGATAGAATGACATGCACACGTACTACTGGATATATGCCTGCTGAACTCATGTACTGTCAAAAACCATTGTTTCCAATTCAGTCTCATATTACTGCATGGTCAAATTTGCCTTGGTCTGAAAACATGTCTACTGATGATTTTTTGAGTTTGCACATTAAGCAGTTAGAACAAGGCAAATTAAGACTTGATGATGCCGTTGAAAAATTAAGAGAATCTAGAATGAAGAACAAGCATTATTTTGATAAAACTCATCGATTGCGTCCTAAGCCAATTGAAGTAGGAGATTGGGTGCTCATTTATGATAGTACATTTGACTCTCAATATGATGCACGCAAAAAGCTCACTCAACGGTGGTTTGGGCCATACATTGTATCAAAAGTCAATAACAATGGTACGTATGCTCTTTGTGAATTAAATGGTGTTGCACTAAAAACTTTGATTGCAGGTAAAAGGATAAAGTTATTCAAGAAGCGTGATAATGACGAGTACATTTTGGATGAAGACATTGAAGAAGATGACAACAATGAGGCCGATTCATAAACAGGAGTATCCATGTTATAAAAATAAAAATAAAAAAATAAAAAAGTAATAAAGAAAAAAAATATAAAAAACATATAAAAACATCATTAATTTTTCAAGTTCATATTGCTTTGTTTTTTTTCAAGTTCATTCTACTTTTTTCCATTCTTGTTTCATGCATGTTTGTTTTCAATTTTTGCATTGCATTGCATATCCACATCACTTGAGTAAAAAGAAAGGCGAATGATGATTTCTCTACTTGTGTAAAATTGTATCTTAAGTAGTAACTTGTCTACTAAGAAATTGATTATAATCTCGGATTATGGAAAGATAGGACATGTAGATTTAGAGGTTTATTTTGGTGATATGAATTTCATATATAAACATGTATATGTATCTTGTATCGAAAGCATAATTGTTGAAATCCTAGCTCCTACTACTGCATGTTTTTACATCCTTGTATCGGAGTTTAAACGATTGTTCTCCGTCATAAAAAATGGTTGTATCTTGTATCGGTGTTTAATTTTTCCCCGTCATCAAAAAAAAAAAATTGCTACATGTTACCAGGAAGTTTACACTTTCTTCCACCCCAAAAAAGTGATCATAACCATAAAGTTGCCGAATCATCATCATCATCAAAAAAAAAAAAAAAGCAAACCAAAGGCGGATAAAGAGGCATAGTAGAATAAATCACGTGCTGTATAGGCAGATTTATGCATTAGTGGAGTTTAGTTAGATTTCCTTGCATGTTATTAGAGAAAGGGCATATTCATATTTATGTAGGAAAGGAGTTGATCTAAAATAAGCTAAAGATGAAAGATGTCTCTTGAAAATCCTAAATCTTTGTTTATAATCGTATTTAAGGTAGATTGCTTTATGAAAAAGGTACAAATTTTTCTTCAAGATGAGAGGAACTGATGCTTAAAAACGAGTCAATACATCCACTTCCGCTTCATATTGATGCTTGTTTTTTTTCTTTCTTGTTGCCAATGTTGCTTGTTCATTTGCATATATGTTGCCTATTTGTTCATGCATATTCATGTTGCCTGTTTCAATTCTTTCTTTCATGCAAATTTTGCTTCATGTCACATTACCTACTTATTCATGCATATAATCAATTTTCCTTCCATGTTTCTTATGTTGCCTATAAAAGAATTTGATGTCTGGAACATTTTGTTTTTCACAGATGCTAGAGTGGCGCTTCCGGAGGAATCGCAAGTTTAATGGGGGAAAATGTCGTCGAGATTTTCTCTCCTCTCTCACTTGTGAAGGCCTACAAAAAACATATTTGGTGAAGGTAGGCAGAATTACTCGAGAAGTCCAGGATGCATCAAGGATGTCAAAGGAAGCTGACATACAAAGTTTCAAAGAAATCAAGAAAGTCCATGGTAGCGGTCAAAGCTGGTCAAAGTTGGGAAATTAGGGCAAAAATTTCATTGTCACCAAATCAGATGAAAATTCATATACTTGTAAATATTGTCAAAGGCAGTCTATAGCCCAAATTTCAGTAGAAAATGGATTTTGTAGCACATTGATATGCTATGTTCATTTTGTAAAAATGTAATTTTTCTAGTTTTATCCTATAAATTATTGTATAGAAATTTATGTTAGCCATATAGTTTGGCATGTATAAAGATCATATGTGGCTACATATTTGTACAAATTTTCAAGGCTATCAGAGCTTCCTAGAGACCTTAATGCCATCTTGCAAGCTTCCAAATGTAGTCAAACTTGTACAAGGGAGATTCAGATGGGAGTTTTTTCTGCATATTCGTGAAGGAGATCTTTGGAAACATAGTCCTACAAAGTTTCATCTTCATCAAAGCCTATTTGGAGGGTCAAAGAGTACAAAGTCCAGTTTTCACAATCATCGCAGTTTTCTAATTTAAGCAAATTGAAGGGTTGAAGGGCCACCACATGGCGAAAGCTGATTGAGCCATGTTGTACGATCAAGATGAGCTCATATTCAAGGGTGGAGATGCACTTATGCTTAAAGCAAGGAGGATCCACGAGTTTTTCCATAAAAGAAGATTTTTTTTGACAATCAAAGATCAATAATGCAGCTTTTCTCCAAAAATAGTGGCTTATCTTATCCAAACTGATGTTAGCATTGATCCGACGGTCCAGATCATCCCCAAATCCAATGGTGGAGAATGAAGGTGCCTAAATTTCACTCCTTTACACTAGATTTGATAGAAAGAACAATTCCAAGCCATTGATTTGATTAATCAAATGGTTGTAATCGAAAGTAGTGATCCTAGAGTTGAGAGTTGATTTCTCTAGATCCAAGGGCCCAAATTCATTCAAAAAACTATATAAACCCCCCTCCAAACTCCTAGAGCATGATTGTTAGGCATCCATAGGGCTCATGCTAGCTTACGGTTTCCTTGAGACGATCACCCTCGGTTGAGCGAGTGAGGATCCAAGGTGAGCTAGTATGAGTATAGTACCTAGTTTCAAATTTAAGTTAGAACTCCAATCTAAGATAGGCTCTTGAAACCAACATCTCTATCTCGACTCACCCTCGGTGGAGCGTGTGAGTGAGTTAGAGCTGATTTTAATGAGTCTTAGACTTCTTTAGTTAGACGTTACAAGCCTAGACATACATAGGGTCACTGGAGTGGAACTCACCTTCTTACGTGTGACATTCAGTTGAACTGTCATGGTTTGAGGGTCGGAACCACCTTTGATCAGTAGAGTGCCTAGCTTGACGTACCACGATGATCTTATGCATGTATCTGAATTCAAATCCTTTTAATTCATGTCACTTGTCACTTGTCTCTTGTCTCCTCTCTCAGTCTCTTAAGTATTTTTACATGTCTTCTATTTCTTCTATGTGTCAGAAGGCTCCGCAATATTGCGTTGAACCAGTGAGGATGTTTCTTTGAGCTTGTGAGTAAACTCTATCATCATAATTCACTTGCATGCATATAATCCATACATACCTATACATATTGATTACTTTCTGAAAGTGTATAAGAAGCTCCAATATTGGACCATTCTTCCTTTCGAAATTGGTTTATGTGTAAGGATTCCATCTATTCACGTCATGCATACATATCATCCAAAGAAGACTATGCATATGGATTAGAATTAGGAAGTGTTTAAGAAGCTCCTTCAATGGACCATTCTTCCTTCCAAATTTGATTCGTGTGTATGGTTCTCTTTCATTCTTACCATTCATGTTCATAAATCTAACTTGCACTCCTACTTTCCCATTCCCATAATCATTTCAACATCTCTCTCTTCTCCATACTCAACATTAATTTCACTTTCATGTCCTTAAACCATCCAACATTCATTAGCTTCATACACCCTGTGTGTGCCACGATCGGACCCGATCCACCCGGATTGCGATCACCTCCACAGCGGAACTAAAAAAGTAAAACTCAGCAAGCTTACTTATTAATAGAAAATGCAGTTCGATCATTTAGATTAATCTTGAAAGAGTAATAACTCTGCACGCCTCCAGCAAAAAAAATATGACAAAAAACTAATACTCCTTTCTGTTTCATGGAACATGGAAGTTTTCTATTAAAAACAAAAACTGTCAGTACTCTGTGCTAAACATATGACGAAAGTAATCGGTAGACTTGGATTACAATTATAAGCTTGGAATACATAAATTTACATACTTCACTCTCACTCTTCATCATTATCGCAAAAATCTTGTATTTTATCTTCTTTTGAATATAGGTCTTTCAATCTTGCATATTTGAGAGGATCACTTTTGTATAACCTCCTCATGGAAGCTTCTGATAAATGAGGTCTTACTTGCAACTCTGAATGGTGTGGTGGAAGATCATCAATGTCAAACATAGGGATCTACACACATGAATAAAAATAATTAGTATTCCATAAATGAATGAAAAGTAACTTTAAACATAAATTTAAATATGTAAGTTAATTTAAAAAGAGTTTCAATCAATTAGAAAGTTTTCATTGCTCTCTATCTAAAAGGTGCTCTTGGAGGTCTATGTCATCCATAATTCACTAATAATTCATTACCAAAATGTAATGAAGTAATAGCATTGACAACTATGTATCTTGCTACATTTCTACTCATCTATGGTGATTCGTGAATATTTTCACGCTCCTCAAATGTGCAATTAGTCATTGAAGTATTATATCCTCGAATATTGTTTATTAAACCCACTATATTTCCATGCATGTAAGGTCTTCCATCAATGTATAATCTTTCATTTTTGGCATGTGTAATCCCTCTATTAGCAAGAGAAGTTGCACTCAGGCATAATCCATAAGTAGGCATGCTTTGAACATAACGTGTAAGTCGATGCCAATCTCCCCATCCATATATAGGAACACAAAATGACATAAGAGTGAGTCTAGAGTTCAGAGGCATATACAAATCCTCTAGAATAAAGAGACCACAACCAACACTAGTAATAGTGGAGAGAGCAATCATATAACGATTACCCCAAAAGTTTAAGACCTCTCCATCTAAAGGAAGTGATCCTCTATTCCATTTTTCATATCTTCTTCTATCACATGTTTGTATTAGAGGACGATCACGAGTTGGCAATGGATAATCTTCGAATGTTTCATTCTATAAACCAAGAGGTAGAGGATTTTGAGAAACCTCTACTTGTAATTGATAAACGACAAGTCCGCGACATGTACGAGGTGTATTAGCATTATTAGTAGAAGAATCATCATCATCATCATCAAGTAAATATTCCTGTATATTAAGTATAATTGGATTTTGTATATGATTTTCCATTAAAATAATGACATAAATTTATAGAATCAATACATACCCAAGCTCTATCACATTGATCAAGAGGTGGTGCACATTAGAAACTATTGTACCCTGCCTCATGTTCAATACATTCCAATCGTAGTCTTCCATACGTACCATAGTAAATATTACACCAACATATAATATGCTATTGGTAGTAAAAATCATCATAATTCCTAGTAGAGGACACATGTGAAGATATCGTTGCATGGATAGAAGGTGGTTGAGTACCCTCTGATTGATCAGAATCTAATTATAATATAATAATAAAAAACATATATCAGTCATGTATGTATCTATCAAATATTAGAATTAAAAGTTTGATATACTTACATTAAGTAATCCTTGCATGATTAGGAGACGGTGGTGAAGTTCCCTCTGATTGATCAGAATCTGATTGTGTAGCAAATAAAGGTACTAGATATTAATAATATGATTATTATACATACATACATATTCACATACACACATTTACACATACACACATATTCACATATACACAAGTACACATTCTGACATATCAATACACATACAAAACTATACATGTATGACGTGTGTAGGTATGTATGTATTTATATGTGGATGTATGTGTGTGTATGTGTATGTGTATGTGTGCATGTATGTTTGTATGTGTATGCATATGCATGTATGTGTGTGTGTATGTGTATGTGTGGATATGTATGTATGTGTAAGTGTATGTGTATGTGTATGTATAAATATGTATATGTGTGTATATATATATATATATATATATATATATATATATATATATATATATATATATATATATATATATATATATATATATATATATATATATATATATATGTATGTATTTGTATGCATGTATGTGTGTGTATATGTGTATGTGTGGGTATGTATGTATGTGTAAGTGTATGCATGTGTCTATGTGTATGCATGTATGCATGTGTATGTATATGTAAGTGTATGTATGTATGTGTAAGTGTATGTACATGTGTATGTGTATGCATGTATGTGTGTGTATATATGTATGTGTGTGCATATATGTATGTGTGTGGGTATGTATTTACTATGTATGTGTATGTATGTATATGTGTATGTGTATGCATGTATGTGTGTGTATATATATGTAAGTGTATTATGTATGTGTAAGTGTATGTATATGTGTATGGGTATGCATGTATGTGTGTGTATATATATGTATGTGTGTGGGTATGTATTTACTATGTATGTGTATGTATGTATATGTGTATGTGTATTCATGTATGTGTGTATATGTGTATGTATGGGTATGTATGTATGTGTAAGTGTATGCATATGTGTATGTGTATGCATGTGTGTGTGTGTATGTATATGTAAGTGTATGTATGTATGTGTAAGTGTATGTATATGTGCATGTGTATGCATGCATGTGTGTGTGTATATATGTATGTGTGTGGGTATGTATTTACTATGTATGTGTATGTGTATGCATGTATGTGTGTGTATATGTGTATGTATGGGTATGTATGTATGTGTAAGTCTATGCATATGTGCTATGTGTATGCATGCATGTGTGTGCGTGTATATGTAAGTGTATGTATGTATGTGTAAGTGTATGTATATGTGTATGTGTATGCATGCATGTGTGTGTATATATATGTGTGTATGGGTATGCATATACTATGTATGTGTATGTATATGTGTATGTGTGTGTATATGTGTATGTATGTATGTGTAAGTGTATGCATATGTGTATGTGTATGCATGTATGTGTGTGTATGTATATGTAAGTGTATGTATGTATGTGTAAGTGTATGTATATGTGTATGTGTATGCATGCATGTGTCTATGTATATATGTATGTGTGTGGGTATGTATTTAATATGTATGTGTATGTGTCTCTATATGCATGTTTTTAAATTTAATTTTTTTTTATATTGTGATTCTTTTTTTTGGTTGAGATTTAAATAATACGAGCTATTGTATGGTATAACAAAATAACAGAAGACCTAACATACCACCTAAGATGTGGTAGTATTTTTGCAAATAGCTATGTCTTGAGGAGTCATTTCCTTAGCAGAAGGTATAGAAATTAATAGTTTAATTCTCATATGTTTTATATTTAATATATGTTTTTTTGTTTCATTAAATAAATGCAGGCGGTTGGAAAGAAGAGAGTTGAGTTCGGTCATACACCACACTTAAGCCAAATGGGCCATCATGGTTTTGTATCTACATTTGTAAGTATATGTTTTATTGAAACTATATGTTTTATTTTAGTTAAGAAACTAATCATTAGTCTTTTTACTTTTTTCAATGCAGAGAATAGATTATGGTTGATATCCTTAAAAAAGGAAATTGATTTTGCTACACATTGTGGATATCAATTTCTTAGTGAGTACATGCAAGATCATCGAAATGCTTTTGTGAGTATTAGTAAATTTCATATAATTATTTTATTTTTATTGATGTTTTATAGGATTTATTTATTTATGTTTATTATATGTGTTGAGCCCATAAAAGTCATATTGGTCAAAGTCAACCATAATCAAAGTCAATGATAGTCAAAGTCAAAGATCAAAGTCAAAGCAATCAAAGTCAACAAGGTCAAAGTCAAAGTCAACATGCAAAAAGTCAAAGTGTTCGAAGTGCAGGTGTCAAGGTGCATAAGTAGTGCAAAATTAATTGTCCACAAAGGGTAAATTGGAGAAAGTTGGTTGCAGGTTGCAGAGGTATTTCTCTAATTTCCCTAAGGTTCAAAGTTTTTTTAAAGTGTTTTGGAAGGTTCAGGTGAACCCTCTCTTAGGTGCACAAGTGAAGAATTAAAAGGCAAAATGTGAAGGTATGTGAGGCGGCAGCGTATGTAGAAGTGAAAGTATGGCCCCCCATTAAAAATTTTTGTTTTAGTCTAAAGTCACTATAGGACAAAACAGGGATTCGTTGGCTTCCCACTTTTGGAGAAAATCTTGGGACATCAAAGTGAGCACCAAGATACTCTTGCAGTTAGGAGCGTACATGAATCGACACTCAAATCAAAGCAATGACTATTTTTGGACTAGCAAGTGTAAGCAAGACTAAGCAAGGTGGAGGTCTCGTGCAGAGAAGGCCGGTAGCAACAAGACCCTTGGGTATTTGGTTTTTTGTGATTGATCACTTTGTGGGATTTTGCACAGAAACATTGGATTGTATTTGGCATCACCATTGTATTTGTCTTCTTATAATCAAATCGACAGAGGCTTCCAGTGTGTATCTTTCTTCTTGTCTTTCCCTTTTCTCCTACAAACACTCAAATCCCTTCTTGTCCAAGAATCCCCCAACAATATGTAATATAGGAGTATTATGGAGAGGTAGATATGGATGAGGTGGAGATACAGACATAGGTGGGAGGATCTCGATCATCACAGAGTGCTCACACCTCTACCCATGATGCCACTACAGATACATTAGATCATCCAGATGATCATGATGATGAGGATGATCATCATGATCAAGACTTACAGGATGATGTGGATGAGGATGATCATGATGACTGATATGAACTTGGATATATATTTTACATTGATATACTTACTTTTATTATATCTATATATTTTTTCATTTCAATTATGTTTTGAATTGTGTCTATGGTACTAATCAATGAAAAGTCTTGTTTTAATGATTTTTATTGTTGTTTATAATATTTAACATGTGACTTACTACTTTAATTATATAATTCATTCATATTATATGTGTGGTTGTGTGTATATATAAATGCATGTGCATGTAGTTTTGTGTGTATAAAATGTATGTATGCACATCTAGGTATATATCGATATTTATGTAAGTGTGTCTATATGCATGTATATGTGTGTATCTGTGTGTGTATATATGTGCATATAGATATGTTTTACGCATATGCATGTGTATGTGTATGTGTATGTGAATGTGTATGTATGTATATGTGTATGTGTAAGTGTATGTGCATATGTGTGTGTGCATATGTATATGTATATGTATATGTGTGTATGCGCATGTATATGTGTATAAGTGTATCGTGTAAGGATGTGTATGTGCCTGTGTAGGTATATATGCATGTGTATATGTGTATATATGTGTGTATTTGTATGTATATGAGTGTGTATATGTATGTATGTGCATGTGTATGTGTAAGTGTATATGCATATATGTGTGTATGTGCATGTGTATATGTATGTGTATGTATGTATGTGCATGTGTATGTGTATGTGTAAGTGTGTGTGCATATGTGTATGTATTTGTGTATGTGTGTGCATATGTATGTGTAAATGTATGTGCATATGCATGTGTATGTATGTGCGTATGTATATATGTGTGTGTATGTGTGTGCATGTCTATGTATGTGTATGTGTATGTGTATTTGTATGTGTAAGTGTATGTGCATGTATGTGTGTCTATGTGCATGTGCATGTGTATGTGTGTGTGCATGTGCATATGTATGTGTGTGTATAAGTGTGAATGTGCATGTTCATGTATATGTGTTTACGTGCATATAAACGAGTAAGTGTGAGTATGTGTATGTCTAAGTATATATGCATGTGTATATGTGTGTATGTGTATATATATGAGTGTGTATATGTATGTATGTGCATGTGTATGTGTAAGTGTATATGTGTATGTGTGTGTATGTGCATGTGTATGTGTATGTGTGTGTATATGTATGTATGTGCATGTGTATGTGTAAGTATATATGCATATATGTATGTATGAGTGTATGTGTGTGTATATGTATGTATGTGCATATGTATGTGTAAGTGTGTGTATGTGTATGTATGTGCATGTGTATGTGTGTGCATGTGTATGTATGTGCATGTGTATGTATGCATGTGTATGTATGCATGTGTATGTATATGCATGTGTATATGTATGGGCATGCATGTGCATGTGCATGCATCTTCATTTGCATTCATGCGTATGTGCATGCATGTGAATGTGCATATGCATGTGTATAATTAGTATGTGTTAATGTGTGTATGTGTATATGCAATAATGCATGCATGTATATGTGTTTGTAGATATGTTTGTGCATATGCATGTGTATGTGTGCATGTATGTGTGTGTATGTGCATGTGCATGTTTATGTGTGTATATGTGCATATGTATATGTGTGTATAAGTGTGAGCATGCATGTTCATGTATATGTGTATATATGCATATGAATGAGTAAGTGTGAGTATGCTAATTTCATTAAAATAATTTAAACGATATAAAAACAATGAAACTTTTACTTACAATAATTAGCCATATTTTATGCTTGGTGAACTTCTTGAATAACCTGCAATAGAGAGAGAGAGAGAGAGAGAGATCAAAAGAGAAGAAATGAGAGAGAGAGAGAGAGAGAGATAATATGACAGAGAGATTCAAAAAGAGATTGCTGGAGCTCATAAGCGTAGCATAGATCTAAATGTTGGAGAGCTTTTTGATCAGTTGCACGTAAAATGACAATAGAAGAGTGATCCGATATTTTGTTTTACTTTTATCAAACTTTATCGTCGCATAAGTGACATAGAAGCATCATGTATACGATCATGCAATTCGTTGAACATCGACGCCTAGGTACATCATATTAGCGATGCAAGTTAGCATCACATATGTGACATTGCCTTCTTAATCGCATAACCGATGCTCTTGTAGAAACATTCTTGTGAACATCACTCGAAACGTCACGAATAGCATCATTTAAACGATGGTGTGCACTCAATGCTTCGTTCAGCAAAATTCATGATCACGTAGTGATGAAAATGTGTCAAGTTAATTGTCACTATGCCCCTGTATTCCTTCTAGTGCATAAACTAGGCATTGTTTTTCTTCGGTCGATTTCATAGAGAATGTTAGGTGGTGGTTAAACAGTTGTCCAAAGGGAAAGTCCCGCATACTAGGTTACATCATATCTTCTCCTTGATCCTTTTGGACCCTCCTTCTAAAATTCCAGCATCCATCACCCTCGTCCCTCCCTCCTCTACAGTTTCATCTCCTATGGAAGAAGAAAAAGCCAAAGATTCAGTGTTGCTATGTTTCCCTCACAAACAAAGACCCCTCACCATTGTGTTAAATACTACTTCTAGCTCCTCTTCTGCCTAAGCCAACACTGGAATTGTCATCACATCAAAAGAGGCCATGGTTGCATCTATCAAGGCTGAAGTCCTTTCTCCTCTTGTTGCTGATGGTGAAGTTCGGCTTACTGATGGTGTTACATAGTCTAAGAGTTTGACACCGATCGACATTAACAACTCGTCGGTGATCAATAAAATTCATCCTCTATAGACGGTAATTTTATCCTTTCTCAATGATATTATCACTCGGATTGTCGAGCTACAAGTTCTTGTGAGTGCCAAAGAGATCTCATTGATCAAAGACCCCTCTATCCTCCTTCAACCTGTTATCCCCACTGTTCCTTTTGGTCCTATTGTATCCTCGGAAGCCGACCCTATTCATGATGAAGCCTTTGAAATCACGCCACTAGAATCCCCTACATGTTCACCTCCTCCTATCACTTTCAGTGAATTCACCCTCTCCACACTGACATCGAACCCCATTCCTGCTGGTTCATTTCTACACTTGGAGATTGGCCCCAATTTTGCATTGGAAGATATTGCCAAGGTTGGGTAGTGTCTTGTATAGGGTGCCAGTCAGATACAAACATGCATTGAAGCAAAAGAAACGCATCTATAGAAAATTTTTCAAGAGAAATTAGATATGGCCAAAGATGAGCTTGCATCTTTATAGGAAGAACTACTGCAATTTTGAGCACAAGAACTCCCGTTGCAGCAGTAGTTATCCAAGAAAAATGCAAAATTGGAAGCTCTATGCCGGGAATCAGCCGCAAAGAACAAAGTTCTAGCCAAAGTCAGCTTAGTGCTGAAAGACAATACAAATAAAGTTGTTGTGTTGGAGCAGGCTTGCATAGATATTATGGCTAAAGCTCTTCAGTGGGAGACCGAATCGGATGAAACCAAGGAGGAACTTTTTTTTAAAGCACAGGCTTTGACTATTGAAGTCAGTGTAACCATCAAGTTAAAGAAAGAATTAGATGTGGCCCAGAAGGAGAGGTAGTCATACTTCCAAACTACTAAGTTTTAAGCATAGAAAATTCAAAGAATGGAGAATCTATTGAACAATCAGAATGAGAAGATGAAGAGAGTTGAAGCTGATGCCCGATAGAGTAGAGTTAGATGCAAAGCTGCCCTTAAGAATGATTTTTATTTGCAAGAATCTCTTTTGGTAGCATAGAGCTAGCAGATGATTGATCAAGTGGCTCTGGCTAGTTCATCAAATTTTGATGCTCAAGTACTCGATGTCAATATTGTACAAAAGCTGCTCGAAGCATTACAAAAATCAAAAGAAGTTTTGAAGAGGCCCAAATGATTATTGTAGGGAAGTCCTTTCATGACTTATCATTATTGAAGAAGAAGTTGAGTGAGACATTTGATATAAAGGATTCATAGAATGCCAAACATATTCTTGGCATGCACATTATTTGTGATAAGAGTAAAAGATGCATATCTCAAAATGAATACACACTGATTTATCATTTTTGAGAGTTTCATGGACAATTGAAGTAGTTTCTTTACCTAGTCCAATAATGTGAGTTACATTGAAGTAATATGAAAAAAGTGCCTCAAAATTTCACGAAACCAGAACTTCTTTTTGCAGCCCTTTGTAAATTCAGGCCATAAGATTCACCAAAGTCATTGTGAAGAACAACTACACCTCCTAAAGCAGCTGCTAAAGGCTGCAGTACAGGCACTCTTACAGGACATGTTCATGCACATAGGATATCCAACACAACATCTTGCCGTCGTGCCTCTTGACCAAGATATTTCATCTGCTTGATGGCTTTCTTCTCCAAATAGAGGTAATTAGGGTGATTCTGAAAATGAGGAATTGAGCCTTGGCCTAAGGTTTCGTGACCTCCTGCACATACAAGTATTCAACTACAACCACCTATTCTTTTTACCATGCTTCTTGACATCTCCATAGAAGGACCTTGAATCAAAGATAAAGCAATCTCTACAACTGCACCCATGCAGTGATCCCTCACAACTTCAGGAAGATCCCCCTATATGGACGCAATGATGATATGATGGCATGAGCAATTGGCAAGCAGACATGCAAAGGTGCGAGATAAACCCCTGTCCCATAAAGTAAGTTTTCTGCAATTCATGGTTAGGTAAACCACTATCTAGGAAACATCAGCAGCTGATACACCAACTTGAGAGAAACCATACACTAACACTATCCTACCATAAGTTATTAACCCAATCCGAGCTACAAGGGGTAGCGAATCAAGTAAGCTATGCAAAGAACTTCGTAAATGTTGTAAGTGAACCTCATTTAGGCTCTCATCGATAAGAATTAACAATGGTGCTGCCAATTTTGTCTCTCAAATAGGTACAAATCTTGGATGGCAAGTGCTAACCTCCACATAATCCACCACAGAGGTTACAAGTTATGGCTAATTCTAAAGGTCTTCTTTGCTTGCTGCTTTGTATCTTCTGGAACTGCTAGTAGAGGGCAATCACGAATGAGATGATCTCCCTGACAACGATAGCATGGCCCTCTAGGAAATGGAGGTCTCATCAGCCTAGGTTGGGATCTCGAGTTGGGGTTGGCATACATGACGTTTGCGTATTTTGGCTCCCCACTAGATTCATTCGGTTCTTCATAATAATATGACTCACTATGCTCCGGTGATTGCATGTAGTAGGCCTGGGGGCTCTCAACATGGGTGGAGTCAAAACTATGATCACTTGGATCACTTTCTGAAAGCGAGGATGTCACTGACACTAAAGCTCTATTTAGATTTTCTTCTGCCGCTGCATACTTTACTGGAATCACATTGGTGGGGGTAGGAGGTTGCTGCGCTAGGACTGGTTGCGGTCTTTGTTGCCCTTGATAGGGTGGTTGATAGATTTGCTGGGGCCTAGCATACTGTTGTTGTGGGTACTGATTAGGGTACTTTCCTTGTTGTGGATATGGCTGAGAATAATTTTGTCTAACAGCTTGTTTGTTATATGGACAATCTTGTGCTGTGTGATTGGTGTACCTCCTTTCTATGGTGCAGTACTGGTTGTTAGGGTTCACTTGGGGTTGAGCCATGATGGGGCACACATTAGCCATATGGTCTCCTCCACAGGTATAGCATCGTTTTTCGGGGGCAAATCTAGGAATCTGCTTGCTAGAGACACCTAATTTCAGAGCTACCTTTTCTGCTAGATCCTCAATTGATGTGGGTTGTGAGGAAATGAGGCTACTAGAACTATCTGAATCTTATAGATTTTTGAGAGCTCTAATTCCTCCCCTAGATTATCCTCAATGTCTATGCACATGCGTACACATTCTTCTATGGATCTAGGGTCCTTCAAGTACACATATGATTTTAGTTTGGTGCTTAACAATCCATCTAAAAATAAGGCCACTTGCTTTTCTGGAGTGGGTAACTCTGGGGCCGGGCATCTCTCTAGATATTGCCTAAATCTTCTGCCTGCGAGTCTCACTGTCTCTTGAGATGTTTGTTTGAAGCTGTATATCAGGGAGGATGTGTTATGTCTTATGCCACTTTTAGAGAATTCGATAATGAATGCCTCTAGAAGTTGATCTATGCTCCTAAACTGCCTCTCGTGTAGTGGTTGAAACCATGTCAAGGCGGTGTTCCTAAGGGTTAGACCAAAGGCATTGTATTGCGTGAACAGATCTTCAACTTGTTCAGCTCTCAAGACTTGCCTAAACTCAGCTACATGATCGTAGGGGTCTCCAGTGCCATCGAAGTAGTTTTTCATGGACTTAACTAGCTGGGTCGGTCTCAAGGTTCTCGTGTGCTCTCTCGGTCTTGGCAAAGGGAAGTCATCGGCATTTCTTCGGTTCCGTGGGGCTCTATGTCTCTCAGGTTCCACTCTATTTGTTTCTGTTCTCGTTCTTTCCCTTCCCCAAGAATTGGCAAAGCTTACATCAGGTCTCTCTCTACTCCTTCTCTTTGTCCCATGAGCTTGAGATGTTCCAGCTCCTTTGTGACCATAAGACACATTGGATCAAGGTTGGGGAAAAACAAATTCTCCCTTCCAAGTGTATGCGTGTCTTCCATGCTCAGAGACCACAAAGATTCTCTCAGAAGCATCATCTAAGGAGGTCACCTTGCCTGGGCTATCATGATCTTTGAATTCATAGATGGCAAGAGATCCCACTTCATTAGACTTTTCAAGCTTGTACCTCCAAAAAGCCTCATCCGTTTCTTGGTTCTAGAGCAATTCTATGCTCCTATTATCCTAGGGAACTAACTCTGGAGTGATTATCCTTGTTAGGACCGATTTACCTCGAGGGGTTTTCGGCTCCTTTCCTAAGTTCCCTTGCTCTATGTCACCTAATTCCGGTTCAGAGATTATGTTGCCAAACTCATCTGTCCTTTCAGGTTGGCTGGTGACCACATACATTGTTCCTTCTTTATCTATGTATGAACCATTTTCAAACTTGACTACAGGGTGTTCTAGTCCAATGGGCTGATTCAGATTTTTAATTAGGAGAACAGATCTTCGCAGACCATCCTCATAGATGCGTGCACCTAGGCGGTTGGTCTGGATGTATTCCAATTGAGTCTTGTAAGGACCTTCAGGTCTTTCTAGGTATGCCATTCCTGAGCTACCTACAGGTCTTTCCATGCTATACGACATGTCAGAGTCACTAGTTTCTGAGTCTAGAGCGTAGGGGTAATCACTCAATTGTTGGGCCCAAGATCTGGCTGTATGGTTGATGCTAGCCTCGGATGATCTAACACTTTGACGGTCTCTCCCTAGGTGTCTACCCGATCTCAGGTTCATATGCCCTTTGTACGTTGCTGATTCTTTGGTACCAATCACTTGTTCCTTTTAAGTTCCTTTGGATGTGTTTTCTTGTTTTTAATTAAGCTTCATCAGGAGCACTTTAGTGTGTCATACTTGATGTTCTGTGTCCACTTAGTTTAAGTTCTTTTCCTTTAAGTTATCCCTTGACTGCAATTTAGCCTATCCTTGCACTTGAGAAATTAAAGGCTCTTCTAACTTGAGTGTTCCTATCGTACCCCTAGTCAATCAGGACAACTACTCGCACTTAGCCTATGCTAAGAATGGACTGAGGGGGTTAAGAGATGTTCCAACCTCAAGTAGCTCCTCCTGGTGATGCTCGTCTACCTAGGAAGCACGTTCCCAAGCTTGTTCGCCCTGGCACTTACTTTGCTTTCTCCAAAAGCTCTCGATGATCCTGTAAGAACCCCAAGTTTAGCTTCAATTTGATCCTTCAATTGACAGACAATTTATTTCAGACACTTTTTAATGACCCTTGTTCCCCCCTTTTGTATTGCAAAAAAAAAAAAAAAAAAAAAATTCCTCTAGAGCTCCCTTGGTGTACCTACCCCTCAATGTGTCAACTTCAAAATATCATATCTGAAAATCAACGCATTATCTGAAAATCAACTTCAAAATATCATATCTGAAAATCAAAGTATATGCCACGAGCTTTCCGACAAGCCCTAGAGCTCAAAAAATGGATTTTGTATGAAAAAGTTATGACCGTTCGGGGTTTAGGGGGTTAAACAGACAAACAGAACCTTTCAGGAGTTTTAATGCATTTCTTCTAAGGCCTTTGTAAGTGTATGAGTATTTGAGTATGCAAATATGCCCAAAATTTAGCCTAAATTTCCAAAAAAATTACCCCTTATTTTTTTGCCGAAAATGTTTGTTTATCGCGATAGATGGTGTCTGTCGCGATAGACGATGTCTGTCGCGATAGATGGATCTGTCGCGATAGACGGTGTCTATCACGATAGACGGTGTCTGTCGCGATAGATGGGTCTGTCACGATAGACGGTGTCTGTCACGATAGATGGGTCTGTCGCGATAGACGGTGTCTGTTGCAATAGACGGTGTCTGTCGCGATAGACGGTGTCTATTGTCTGTCGTGGTTTTGGTCTGTCGCGATAGATGGTGTCTGTCGCGATAGATGGGGTCTGTCGTGGAATTTGGTCTCTCGCGATAGACGATGTCTGTCACGATAGACGGTGTCTGTCGTGATAGACGGTGTCTGTCGCGATAGACGGTGTCTGTCGCGATAGAGGGTGTCTATCGTCTGTCATGGTTTTGGTCTGTCGCGATAGACAGTGTCTGTCGCGATAGACGGGGTCTATCATGGAATTTGGTCTGTCGTGATAGACAGTGTCTATCGCGATAGACGGGATCTGTCGTGGAATTTGGTGTGTCGCGATAGACGGGTGTCTGTCGCGGGTCTCTGTGTGTCGCGATAGACGGTGTCTGTCGCGATAGACAGTGTCTGTCGCGATAGATTGAAAAAATGCAAATTTTTGAGAAACTTCTAGTGATTTGGAGTGCTCTAATGGTGTAGGTTACCGTGCCAAACACGCATTCACAAAATATCAAGTTTTTCTGTCTGTCGCGACAGACAGAAGTCGTCGTCTTGGGACCTGTGCAGAGTCTGTCGTACTTGTGCAAACTGCTGGAGAAGGTGGTACAGCTAGTTCCTGCAACAGAAGCTCAAAAAACACACAAAAATAGATCGCATGCAAGCTCTCTCTCGCTCTCTCTCACAACGGAATGAGGAAAATGAGGTGGGGAGTGGAATATGACCAAAAAACTAAAATTTTTGTGGAGATGGAGATGGAGGTGGGAGATGGTGGGGATGATGATGGTGATGATGGTGATGCAAAAATAAGACAAAATGAAGAAAAATAAGGAAAAGAAAGGATATTACCTATAACTCCAATGTCTCAACTCGACGTCTTACCATCACACGCTCGTCCTCGAAGCTCTCTCTCGGGCAACGGCGCCAAATTTGGTGTCACTCTAGCACAATGGTGAGTACCAACGTGAGAAGATTCACCTCATAATTGTCAATCCGTGGAGACATGAGGACTAGTATGAAGACTATGAGCAAGTGAAGATACAAGTGCGTGAGTGAGAAGCACACAAACATGCACACACATACACACACGCGCACACAAGGCAAGAACAAGGAAAGGAACAATGGAGTTCTTTGCATTAGTCAAAAAGTCTCTTACATAGGCTCAATTCATAAACAATCTAACCCCCAAAATGAGCTCTCTAGCTCTTTTTACAGTTTTCTCACTAGCTTTGGCCTTGTCCAGACCTAGTGTCCGGCCTAGTTAAAAATTAGGTTCTAGAGCCTATTTGAGGGCTCAAACGGAGTCTAAAAATTATGAAAACTGGTATATAGCTAATTCTAATACTCCTCAAGCTCAAGGATATGCCGAACAAGTATTTTTCTTTTCGTAAGGTCCGGAATGCAAAGCGTTTCTTAAACTATCAACTGAGTCTAAATAAGATGGTAAGATTACTTCCTCACTAACTATTTTATCTTTCTGTATTTAGAGTTTTATAAACATCAATTGGTCTAGGAAATTTTAATTCAAATGTAGATGGAGGTAAAAATGAAATGAAAATAGATTAATGATTGATTTCCTATACAAAGCTATAAGATAATGTTTATAACTGATATCATATACAAACTAAACAATAGATTTTCAGCTAAGTAAATTCTTACAACACTTCAAATCTTCAGTTCGTCTTCAACAAGGCTGCATTTCATCTGAAAATTCACGTGAGAAATATAAGTATACTTTTATTAAAGATTAACACTCATTTAAAATTAACATATTTAAAAAACTTAGTTTATTATAAGATAATTAACTTTTCTAAAACAAATTTATATAAGTACATTCATTTATTTAAACATACACATTGCAATAAAATAATTCATTTATACATTACATCATATAATTCACATAGCTTAATACACTTATACATATTCATACATTTTACATATGCTAACATGCATCACATGCATACTAACATACATGCATGACATAACATACTCTAATATAAATGAACATGCATACATGCACACCAACATACATGCATGACATAACATACTCTAACATAAATGAACATACATACATGCACACTAACAGATATGCATGACATAACATACTCTACCATAAATGAACATGCATACATGCACACTAACATACATGCATGACATAACATACTCTAACATAAATGAACATGCATACATGCATGCATAAACATACATAACTCACATGCATACATGCACATGCATAAATAAACATGCATACATGACATACACACATGCATAGATAACTTACACTAACTCACATATACATAAACATACATAAACATGCATACATTACTTATACTAACACACATATAAACCATTCCTATCATGAACTTTTATATACTAGCATACATATATGAGCAAGCATGCACTAACATACATATGCATGAACATACATACACATGCATACATGCACATGCATAAATGAACATGCATACATGCACTAACATAACTCTCATGCATACATGCACATGCATAAATGAACATGCATATATGCACTAACATAACTCTCATGCATACATGCACATGCATAAATGAACATGCATACATGCACATGCACTAGCAACCATGCATGAACATACATGCACTAACATGCAACGAGCAAACATGCATGACATATATACGTACATGCAAACACTATCATACATGCATAACATAAATCAACATGCATGCATACATGAAATACACATAACATCTAATATGCATACATTAATTGACATGCATTAACTAACATGCATAAACTTCTAACATACATTAACACATAATTATCTAAAATCTAATTTGCATTAACATCTAACTATCTAATAACTAATTTGCATTAACATTCCTAACCTTAACATACCCTTCCTAACATTTTCATGCATTACCTAACTTCTACTAACATGCATTAGCATAACTTCTAACATCTAACATGCATTACTTATCATCTAACATGCATTAAATTAACTAACATGCCAACATTTACTAACATCTCTAACATTCAACAAGGGTACATGTACTAACACCTAACATGGGTACATGCTCTTACTACATGCATTTCTAATAAATTTCTATCAAGCTAAGGGTTGAAGAAGTTTGGCTAAAGGGTAAGGAAAGAAAAGGATAAGTTAATGGAAAAGGAGAAGGTAAGATATAATAATGGAATCTTTGAGAAAGGTAAGGTTAAAAGCTAAATGAACCCTCCTTCTGGTAACCTGAAACTCATAAAAGAAGTTTAGGAATTCAAATCATATATATCAAATCAATTTAGTTAATTAAACATACATGCATACCCTTTCATATCCTCCATTTCATATATAATAAAGTCATTAACCATTGCATGTCATTCATTTCAACAAACATAATTAATGCATATGCATGACATAATAATATTAAGATATAATGTACCTAAGCTAAAACACTTTCACACACACATACACATACATAAATACATAAAATATACATAGAAAGCATAAAAATATATTAAGTCATCCACATACAATTATAAATACATAAACATATACCTTTATATATACATTTCATTTTTAGTATTTATTTAATAAATATACTTAAACATATTAAACATAATATAATATTAAAATATATAAACATAAAATATTTAATATATCTAAACTATAAAGTGAATACATATATAAACATAATAATTTAACAAAAGAAAAAAATAGTAACTAAATATCTAATAAATATAAAATAAAAAAGAAAAGAAAAAATAAATAAATAAAACTTTCACTTTTACTCTCTCTCTCTCTCTCTCTCTACTGTGCCGTCTGCGCCCGCCGACTGGTTGCAGGGAGAGGGATGGAGGGAGAAAAAAGATACCAAAGTAAATAAAAAAGAAAAAGAAAAAAATAAAGAAAAAAACAAAATATAAAAAAACTCTCACTTCACTCTCTCACTCTCTCTCTCTCTCTCTCTCTCTCTCTCTCTCGCTCTCTCTCTCTCTCTCTTTGCTGCGCGCGCAGTGCTGCTGCGCCGCCGGCAGAGAAGAGAGGGAGAGTGAGAAGAGAGGGAAAAAGAGAAGGGAGCATTAAAGTATCATTAAAGATAGGAGAGGAGAAAGAAAAAGGAAAAAAGAAAATTGAAGAAAAGGGAGCAATAAATTGGAAGAGGAAAAAAAACAAACGCCCCCCCTTGACTCTGCGTCGACCATTTTCCAAAGCAATTTTTTTTTTCTCTACAATGAATGAAGGACAGAAGCAAGAGAGATGGCCTTCTCTCGCCTCCTGCCAGAGGACAATCATGGAAATGTGTGCACAAATGACTATAGTCTAGAGCAAAAGAAAAATAGGGTACCTGAAAATTCACATGAGCTTGTGAGTACGTACTCCCCTCTTTATATAGATGAAAGTAGCCCACCATAGCCCACATTTGCCCTAAGATAACTCATCCATGCAGCCTACATTACTCCTCTTCAACTCAACATATCCCAACAAGAATTTAGGCGTGGGTTTTTCTCCTAGTTCTTTTCCCAAAAATACACACAATCACTTAAATTAAATATTCTCTTGGCCTTAGACTTTAGATTTAAATACAACCTTTCAATTCCTTTTTATCTATTTAATTACTTTAGAATAAATTCAAACCTTTAGAATAAATTAAATTAAATCCATCAATAAATTTAATTGTTACCATAACCTTAGTGAAAATAATGACAATTAATAATTAACATATTTTTATTTGAAATATTTTGCTTAGGTTCCATTTATTATAATTACCCTATTTATTAACTCATTTATAGACTAAAACCTACTTAATTATTCTATTAACCATAGGTTTATCCTAAAACTAACCTTAAACCATGTTTTTTAATCCCAACTAACCCATGAACTAATTTTCTAACCTTCCATAACCCTCTAGATTTATTAATTAACCCTTAATTAACCTTGAATTTAAGCTTGAACCCTATAAAACAAGTTCAAAACCTACATTTAACCCTTAAATATCCTTGAATTATCTTTCAAAACATAAATAAATCCTTAACTAACCCTTGCTTTTTCATCTATACCCATAACTTCATTAGAAGGCACCTTGGTAAATACTTCATATCTTTGTATTCGTCATCAACCTTCTTGTCCTGCAAAAATTAAAATCAAACATTAGTAAAAAATTTCATAAATTATTCAAACATGTAACAATCAATTAATCTTTTAATTTTTGTAATATTTTAAGAGTAATAAATTCTTTTCGACAACGCAGGGGCCATATACACGGGAGGTACCTGAGAGATGAACTCTAATAGCTACTCCTTTATCATGGAATGTGGAGTGACTGGAGGTCTGTCTCCCATCGTGCTCTATAACAAAAGAACTCAAATAATTAGCATATGATTATAAAGGTAATATAGAGAAATGGTAGTGTACAAAAAAAACCTATAAAAAAAATAAACAAAAATTAGTACGTACAAGTGTTTGATTCAAAACTCCTCTATTCTAGCATCCTCTTCGAGATCTGATGCACCGAGAATATCTATCTCTATATTGAAGACTTCTAAATCACTTGCTATGCTAGTTTCTTCATGATCATCATCTATTGCTTCATCCTGTATTTAGTCTTCTTCAATGACCTCTTGTTCTCGAACAATGATCTCTTCCTCCTCGACTATGGAATGAATCTCTGAGTCCACTACATATGGACTTTCTTCTACATCTATGTTCTCACAATTTTTTCTACTACAGGATGACTTGTAAAACAAATAGCCACTCTAGTTCTTTTGAATCTCGTATAAAAACAACTTGTTCACAGTGTTTGTGTTAACATGACCTTTAGTGCATGCACACATAGAGGCAGAAAGAAGACAAAATAGGAATAAAAAATAGAGAAACAATCGACGCGATATTGGGTGTAATCTCCCCCCGTGTACTCTGATATACGAGTCTCTCAGAGTACACATATTTGTAGGTTTATTTCTCTTACGTCTTGAAAATACAAGTTACATGAGGGCCGTTGATTTTAGAAGCATCTTTTATGAAAAACTACTTTAATTACAAAAGGCCTCGCTTTTTAAAGCGAACCTCTACTTTTACAACATGATAAACCTAAATATAAGTATTCTAGAAGTCTTCAATTTAGTCTTCAAATTTATTTATTTACGCGCATCCACTTGTATCCACACCCTCATGCTTCTTCACCTGCTAGATCAAACATAACCACATTAAAACCTTCTGGACATTTAAAACATTAAAAATCCATTTAACCTTCCATGATTCCATAATATACAACATGCCTCCCAGTTGACAAGCAACTGACCTTAGTTGATAAATATAAAAATAGACATGGATGATCAGTTGCATGTCCCATCACTGAACAATATTAAACATGAACCATGTAAAACACATGCATGGAATTGGAAACCTGAAAGTTTAATGTAATTGGGAATGATATGCAGAAATTAAATGATCATAGTGAGGTGATAATTGTGTTTTAAACAAGTCAATATTCTAATTCATTTTCAAAAGTATATCTAAAGTATGATCCTACTTACTAAATTCTATGTGTAAATGCATTACATATAATCAACAAAAATTAGACTAGCAAAAAGATTGTTGTTATTGATGTGGCTGCCGCAAACGGATCCTCTCGATAATCAATTGGCACTCATTCTCCGCATCATGAGCAAAGGCAATAGATTCATGAAGCAATGTAGGCTGGCATGAGTGAAGCTTTGCTTTAACCTCCTTATCTATCCAATCATCATACTTCTTCTTCAGACTATCATTGGAAACATCTTCAAGCAAGCGACGAGTTACCAAGAATTGGTAGCACTGGTGCGTATAGGTTGTAAATGTATCATCTTCTATCCATGTAAATTTAGCCCACAATTGTCAAACATGTAGGTTGAGCTATAAGGGTAGAAAAGAATCCTTAAACTGTTCTTGAAAGGCCTTCCATGTGCTTGGACAATCTGCACTATGACAAAGATAATTCCACCAAAGCTGAGCTTTTCCTACCAAATATTTGGTAGCAAACTTGACTTTCTCATCGAAGTAGAAATCGTTGAATTGAGAGAGCCATGACAGGACAAATTGGCCATCCTTTTGTCCATCGAATCTGAAGAATTGGAAGTTCTTAGCACCTATCTTGGAGCTTGCACCTTCTTCTTGTGTACTAATAATCATTTTCACTACTCTGATTAAGCTACGATCATCACTTTGTACTTGCTAGAGCATAGCATTGCATTCTTGTACAGGTTGTTGAGTTGCTTAAAGTTCTTGTCGCATAATCTCTAATTGTTGCTCGAGTGAGACCCTAGGTAAAGGTGAATTTCCAAAATCCTCCATTGTTGTAGGGTCCATATCTAGAAAATATAATCCCTCTTTCAAACTATGTTGAATCCTCATCCTAATAGATTAATTAAAGAGCTTGTTCCGAGAGCTTTCCAACGATATATTATATGCTAAAATCCAAGTTATATAGTGAAAGTTATGCCCCTTTTGTGTTGCACTCTCCTAGGAAAATCGACGGGCACTTTTACATGTGTGAGCTCAACTTGGGAATTGTAAAAGGAAGAGGGAGGTGAAAGTTGATGTAAATATCACAAAAGGGAGATAGAGTGATAACTCAAAGAGATGGAGTAGTTGTTGATATATTTAGGTAGTGATATGTGTGAACACTCTAGGACCGCCGGGGCACTTTTTTCCCTCTTTAGGAGGTTTTTTTCCCCCGGCTTGTATATATGCCTATTGCCCTAATGGGCTACTTATCTTTGTACATTCTCTAGTAATACATTCAGTATTGTGTGTTTGTGCTCCAAGCTTCTTCTTCTTCCTTGTGCTGTTCGCGTGCTTCCGCAGACGTCTATCTCCAACAATTGGTATCAGAGTAGGTCGTCGCTTCTTTTAGGGTGCCGTCGACACTCCTCCGTTTGCAATCTCAGATTCACACGAAATTTGGTGAGCATACTCAAGGTGTTTCCAAGATCAAAACTGCTTCGCTCTGTCGTGCCGAAATCGCGATCTGAGCTCGTTTCGGCCTCCGAACGCACTATCGCATTGCTTGTGCAGGCTATTTTGTCCTTTTGTGCCAAAGGTATATAACAATTTCTATTCGCCAGTTTAAGCGTCTTAAAGTCTCCTACAGGTCTAGCAGAACTCGTCTGGGCAGTTCCGTTCAACTTTTTGAGAAACACTCAATTTTCTGCATCAAGGTATTTTAGTCACCAGCCATGGCTGAAAGCAGTGATGTATTCCGTATGTTGGCTGTTGAGGATAAGTTGGATGGTACCAACTACCGATTATGGGCTTATATGATGCAACATGTATTGGTTGCAAAAGGATTGTGGAACATTGTGCAGGGTGTTGAAAGACGTCCTGTTACACCTGTAATGACAGGTACTGCAAATACAGGTGTTGGAGCTGATGAAGATGGTGTCGAAGATGATATTCCGCAGATTCATGTTCGTGCTATTGTTTCTGTTGGACCTACTGCAGAGCACATTCGTTGGGATGGCAGAGATGCCCAGGCACATGCATTGATAGCTTTGTCTGTCAAACGTGCCATTATTCCTCACATTTGCTCTTGCAGAACAGCAAAGGATGCTTGGGATACACTTACCACTTTGTACCAGGCTAGGAATGAGGCTCGTGGTTCTTACCTCCGAAAACAGTTGGAGAGTGAGCACATGAATGAAGGTGATTCTATGGACAGTTTTCTTACAAAGATCAAAGACCTGAAGGAACAATTGATTTCTGCTGATAAGGTTATACCAGATAGCTCACTTGTGCAGACCGTTCTGAATGGTCTTCCTGATTCATATCAGAGTTTTGCCTCTACTCTTTGGTTGATGATGAAAGGCAATCCGAATGCCTTGTCATTTGAGGAATTAGTCTCTATTCTTTTGCAGGAAGATCAGTCGAGGCAGAACAGGTCCATTATGCCTGTTGCACGTCAAGCTTTCCTGGCTAGTCAGAAGGGCAACGGAAAATGGAGCTCTTCTACTAGTAAGCAGAAATCTGCAAATGTTGCACAATCGAAGAACCAGGATAAAGATGAGAAGAAATCAGAAAAGCAAAAATTGTTCTGCAAGTACTGTAAAGGAAATGATCATATTATAAAGAACTATCCAAAACTGGCTGCTAAAGAGGCAAAGAAGAAAGAGGCTGGAATGGTTGTTGCAGAGGCCTCTACACAAAAAACAGAGTCTGCAAATCTTGGGCAGGAAGAAGAATGGGTGTTTACTACTGTCTACAGTTTTGACCCATCTTCTCATGATCAGTGCATGTCTGCAGTAGACTCAGATGTTTGGTACTTTGACAGTGGGGCGACCAAACATATTACCTTGCAGCGTAGTTTCTTCTCTTCACTCGAGCTTGCCCCTATAGGGAATACTGTCACATGCGCCAATAACTCCTCTTATCCTGTTATGGGAGTTGGTAAGATCATTCTGACTACTGCTGATGGTAGTTCTTTCACTTTTTCAGATGCTTTATTTGTGCCAGGAATAAAAAAGAACCTGTTATCAGTTTCTGCATTAGCCAAGATTGGCTTGGTTGTGAAATTCGTTGATGACAGGTGTACAGTCCATGATCTCTCAAATGGCGATGTGATTATTGCTTCTGGCATTTTGTGTCGTGGGCTGTATAAGCTCATAGACTATGAAAGATCTGTGAATGATTCGGCATGTGCAGTTCATGATTCTCAGGCTATGTCAGATGCAAAGCTTTGGCATGCACGCTTTGGTCATCTGAATTTTGCTAGTTTTTTACGCCTGCAGAAATCTGAAATGGTGTCCTCTTTGCCCAAACTTGAGGCACCTGGAAAACATGTTTGTGAAGGCTGTAGTTTGGGCAAAATGCAGCGTTCTTCCTTTCCAAAAGATGGTTCAGTTCGGGCTACGCAGAAATTGCAGCTTGTACATAGTGATGTCTGTGGTCCTATGCAGACACCCTCTTTTGGAAATTACCTTTACTTCGTGACTTTCATTGATGATTTTTCTAGGCATGCATGGGTATATCCACTCAAAGCAAAGTCCGAAGTGTTCATGTGCTTCAAACAGTTTTTGGTTTTGGCTGAAAATATGTCAGCATGTAAAATGGGCACCCTCCGTTCTGATCGAGGGGGGGAATATATGTCTTCAAATTTTAATGCATTTCTGGCTAAACGTGGGATAAAACACCATTGTACAGTGCCGTATACACCTCAACAGAATGGAGTTGCTGAACGAAAGAACAGGTCACTCATGGAGATGGCGAGGTGAATGGTCAAAAGTCACGCTTTACCACATAGTTTCTGGGTTGAGGCTGTCATGTGTGCAACATATGTACTGAATAGGTGTCCCACTAAAGCGTTGCAGTCTATCACTCCATATGAGGCTTTGCATGACCGCAAGCCATCTGTTGCTCATCTACGTGTTTTTGGTTGTTTGGCATATGCATTAGTGCCTGAACAACATTGCAAAAAATTGGATGATAAGGTAGTAAAATGTATTTTTGTTGGGTACAGTTCTGAAAGTAAAGGCTATCATCTGTATCATCCACAGACTAAACGCATTCTGGTTAGCCGTGATGTTGTCTTTGTGGAAGATGCTATTCAGCCATTGCTTTCATGTACTAAGGAGACATCTGTTAGCTCCAAATACATGTATGATACTTTGATGCCTCTTTTTACAGGTGGACAGGCTAGTGCTGGTCCTAATGAGGCAACTTCTCAGCCTTTGCAGGTTTCATATGATGATGCAGATCATTCCATTTCTGATGCAGATTTACATGATGCATTTGTTGATGAGAGAGCTGATATTGAGCAGACAAAAACTATGGCAAAATGGCTGGTGTAGACTTTGCGTGACAGGAAATTAGATGCACCTTTGTCATATTATACTCGTTCAGGCTCTCATAGTGCCTCCTTTGCATCAGATTGCTATGCTATGGCTGCATCTAGTCTCTGTGATGAGAATGAGCCTGTTTCTTTTGATGAAGCACAAAATTCAAAAAATTGGATGGCTGCTATGCAATCTGAATATGATGCTATAATGAAGAATGGTGCATGGTCTTTATGTGACTTGCCTCCTGGCAAGAAGGCCATTGGCACTAAGTGGGTATACAACCTGAAGCGTAAACCTGATGGTACAGTTGACAGGTATAAGGCTAGGCTTGTTGCAAAGGGTTATGCACAGGAAAGAGGCATTGATTTTGATGAGACCTTTGCACCTACATGCCAAATGAATACTGTTCGGAGCATTTGTGCACTTGCAGCCCATTACCTGAGCTAATGAGACTGTTAAAGGAGAAGATTTTCATGAGAATCTTGGAACCATCCTCAGCACCTTATTCCAATAGGTGGTTCACGGTACCGAAAAAGAATGGGAAGCTACGCTTTATTCAAGATCTGCAACCTGTGAATAAAGTCACTATTAGGAATGTAGGAACAGGTCCTATTGTAGATGAGTTTGCCGAGGCATTTGCCGGTCACTCCATCTATTCAATGGGAGACCTGTATTGAGGGTATGATCAGATTCAATTAGCCATCGAAAGTCGAGATGTGACCACAATGAAAACTCCTTTGGGTTTAGTATGCATGTGTACTTTACCACAAGGAGCGACAAATTCTGTGGCACACATGATGAATGCAATGAATCACTTCTGATATGTATTGCGGGCTATATGAGGAGGAGGTTTGCTACAGAAGAATTAGTTAGATGTATCTTATGGTAGACCACTAAGAAATAGAAGATAGAATACTTATATAAATTAAATCTTACTTATGAACAGGGCTAAGGGAATGGTAAGTACCACGACTGTCTAAATGACTATTATAGGATTTTTTAAGTTTGTCTTTTAACTGTATGCATTGAACGAAATGATTTCGTATTCACATTTACATAATTTTATGAGTTTTCTTTATTATCAAAAACTTATTTTGAATTTAGAAGCATTTTTTATCATCAAATTTAGAGTTATTTATTAAAATTTTTCCAAATAATTTGATACTTCTTTCCATTGAACTACAGGTTGGCCCATTGAGGACGATGTGCAGGTTTGGTGGGGGCAGATGTCGGAGGGATTTCTGCTGGTGCAAGACAACCATCAATTGATGTTTTGCACAAAAGGATTCAAGTCAAAAGATGAAGAAACAGTCAATTCATAAAGGGTGAAGATAGAGCATAATCAGAAAGTGAAGGCTTGTATATACATGTACATTAGACATGCTTATACTTTTGTAGTAGTCATGAGCATGTACATATATGCCTATATATACAAGTAGAATTTCGGCGCAAGTATGAGAGAGCATGAGATGTGATGAATTAGAAGTTGTAAGAGTCATTAGACACTTGAGAAGTGTAGAAGATCTCTCTCATCATTCAGATGTAAACTTTTTCAAAGAAGAAGAAAAATTGTGCCCGATCTTTTGCTAAGTACTCCTTTTGTGTTTAATCTTTTGTGAAATTCTTTTGTACAATTCTAAGTATATAGTTGACTGACCTTTGTAAAGTTTCTCAGATCCTAATCGTGATCAGGCTGAGAGAATTGAGAGTAGGAACATTTACATGTGTAAATGTAAAGAAGTGAAGTTTGCAACAGGTGTAAATTCGATGCTAATGTTTTGGTCAGTTCTCCTTCCACAATCTAAAGGTTTGAGCAACCAAGCACTCATTCTTTAAGTTGGAAGGTAAGCTACCTATGTCTAAAATCATTTGAATAAACGGGTTGCAATTTGAGAGAACTATGCATTAAAAGTTATAGGTGTCAAAGTCAACTATAGAGAAGTAGCGTTTTAGACATAGGTGAATTTTTTGGATCATTTCTCAAGATCTATTGAATCTTTTGAGATGATTTAACTTGGAGACAGTTCACAATCTTTATTCGACAACTTGTGCAAATTTTCATAAAAAACTTTACACATTTGGTCAGTCAATGAGTGAGTTATGTGCAGCAGACTTTTTTGAGTAATGACTCTCTTCATAGTTAGTGAAAACTTTGATAGTTTGACATTGGTCTTGCAAAATTGATCAAGGTGTTGAGTTACTCTTGATACAGAAGTGTTCTAACATCAATGATAACTTGTTCTTTTGGAGATTAACACTCTCCATCAGTGGTATCAGAGTAGGAATCATGAGGACCCCAACTGCTGCAGTCATATAGAAATCAACATTTGAAGGTTCAAAAGGTGAAATCTTAAAGGGAAAGCTTGAGAAGGAGGCCTGAAGCTATCAAGGAGATCAAAATAAACTTCATTTGAAGTAAAGGTACACTTATTCCTCATAAATCTTGAAGAACTTAATACACACGTGAAGAAAGGATGGGAGACTCTCTTCAGATAGAGAAATTGGATAGAGAAAACTATCTAGCTTGGTCGATGAGGATGGAAGCTCATCTCGTGAGCAAAGACTTCATATGTTACATCACAAGTGAAGAAGAAAAACCAGAATTCAGAGATCTTGAAGATTTGGATGAAGAAGGATGCTCAAGCAAGGAGCATTATCTACATGGGAGTCAATGACTACTTGCTACCTCATATTAGAGGACTTGAAAGTGCAAGCGACATATGGAATGCTTTGGAGGAGCATTTCCAAGATACTACAAATTCAAGGAAGGCTTCCTTATGGGCAGAGTTCACTATATTTAAAAACAAAGCTTATCAATCCATTTCTGATTATGTAACAAGGATGAAGGACATTGCAAATGCTTTAGGAGCAGTTGATGAAGATATTGAGGAGGATAAATTGGTAAGGAAAATCCTCACAGGTTTGAGAGGAGATGAGAAATGGAAGCCATTCATTTTGTCTATTGAATTGTCACTAGATGATTTCACTCCTGATTTAAATCAGTTGCTAGGACACATGCTAACTTTTGAGCAGGATCTCAAAGGTGATGGTGATAAGAGTGTAGGTCAAGCAATGTATTCAAAGGATAAGAAGAAGAATAGCAAAGGCAAGCAACAATTAAATGAAGAAGAAGGTACAACTAGTCAGTCCAACTTCCTAAGAGGAAGAGGAGGTGGCAAAGGTATAGGAAGAGCAGAAGCAATAAAGATGGAGCCAAAGCTTGCTAGATTTGTGGTAAGACAAATCATTTAGCTCATGATTGTTGGCATAATAATCATAATAATGGAGGATATATTCAGAACTTTAATTCAAGAGAAAGAGGTGGTAGAAACCAAAGAGGTAATTTCAAAGGTAGAGGTAGTAGAGGTTACTTTGGAAGAAATGCATGTAGAGACTTCCAAACTCAATCCTACAACAATACCTACTACAATTATGCTTCAGATTAAAAAAAGATTCAACCTTAATCATGAATGCAACTTGTGAAAGACAAAGTGAAGACCAAAGAGTCTTCTACATGGACTCAGGGTGTAGCAATCACCTAAGTGGTAATATAGCCTTGATGATTGATTTGGAAAATAAGGTAACTAATCATGTAGTTCAAATAGGTGATAATACAAAGCACAATGTGAAGTCAATTGGATAAGTGAAGGCCAAGATTGGAAGTACTCTTTTGAGTAAGGTCTTGTATGTTCCAACAATTCCAAAGAATCTCATAAATGTAGGGCAAATTGTTGAAAAAGGTTATGAAGTAAGGTTCAATAATGATGGAGTTTTTGTGGAAGACCCTAGCAATGGGTATAAACAAATTGTTTCAGGGAAGAAAGAAGGAAGACTCTTCACATTGAAGATTCGAGGTAATGTTGGTCATGCTTTGTTTAATTATGAAGGACATAAGATCTCTGAGTTAGATCTTTCACATAAAAGGCTTGGGGGTTAAGTGCTTGGATTGCCTAATGTTGTAGGTCAACATATGACATACAGATGTGAGGCATGTTAATTAGGTAAGGCTCATAAGCAATCATATTCTGAGCATGGATTTATGTATTCAGAGAAGCTCGAATTGGTACACACAAATGTGTGGGGACCATCAGAGGATTTCAGTATTTTTCATGAACTCCCTTATTGGAGTGAATTATTGATCAATCATTTGGTAGACCCAATGCATATTTTTAAGAATGTGGGAGAGATTCTTTGGAAGACTTTGATTGGAAAGAAAGAAAGCAAAGCACAAAGGGAGGACTTAGAAGAGTGAGGTTGTATGCGAGAGTTGTGGGCAATTACTAAGTCCAACAAAACAGTGTCTTTACCAAGAGCTCCTTGGGTGCTTCGCAAGATGGAAGAGACAAGAAGTGAAGAAAACAATTTCAGAGTTTCGGACACCTACTGGATCCATGAGGTGTCTAAAGACTGCTTTCACATGAAATGACGATCTTGGAGGGCTCAAGTCTCATGATTGGCACAAGTTTTTATAGTTTGTGCTCCATGTAGCCTTAAAAGGTTGTGTTTCGGAGGATGTATGAAGAACCATTTATAAAATTAGTTCTTTAGTATGGTGGATCTCTTCTAAAGAGATCAATAGAGATAGCATAGAGAGTGTGAAACTCAATGCTATCGAGGCTATTTGTATGGTAGAGAAATACTTTCCCACAAGTATTCTCACTATTCAGCTTCATTTACTGGTTCCTATGGTAGATGAAGTTGCAATAGCAGGAACTCTCCATAGTCAATGGATGTTCTTCTTAGAGCACTTTATGAAGACATTAAAAGGGTTTGCTCGACAAAGAGCATGTCCAGAGGATAGCATGGCAGAAGGATGGCTCGTACAAGATTCTCTTGTATTCATAACTGAGTTTCTATGTATGTCAGATCCAAAAATGCCTCGCTTATGGAGCGATGATGAAGATATTCGTCTCGTAGGCAATGAACCACAAGATAAAGGATTGCAAAAAAAAATAGATGAAACTTTTAGAGAGAAGGAAATGAAGTTTTGCGTAGTTAACTCTGAGCCTATGCAGAAGTGGTTAGAAAAGTATGAGCTTGCCAAGGAGACCAATGCAAAGGAAAGAGCTCAGATTCGAAGGAATCGTTCCACTCGATTTTCGGCTCTTCAAAAAATTCTTCGACCTCTTCCACCTTTTCCAACAAGCAGATGGCTAGATACAGGGTTTCACAAGCAAAGGTAGTGGGTGAAGATATCTCTGAAGAAGAAGAAGAACTTGCAAAGGGATGTGATTGGGAGTATACTAAATACGGTGCACTATGGTCTCATGGACGACACTTTCGGATCGCATGAATCGATAAAAATAGTTCTACTTTTGATAGTGGGGTGATGGTGAACTTTTTGCAAAAAAGTAGAGTGAGTGCAAGAGATGATAATGCTCAAGAAGGCCAGCCAGATTATTGTGGAGTGATTCAAGATATCTTGAAACTATCTTTTAGCAAGTTTGATTACTTTGTTTTTTATATGAAATGGTTCAAAATAGTCACCTCTGGAAGAAACGCAACAGTGAGGTGGGATAAAAGCGGTTCGCTTCAAGACGACTCTACAAAATTATGGACGGATTAAAGAGATACATTTGTACTTCCCGAACTATTGTATATTATGCAATCATGGAAGGTTAAATGGATTTTTAATGTTTTAAATGTCCAGAAGGTTTTAATGTGGTTGTATTTGATCTAGCAAGTGAAGAAGCATGAGGGCCTGGATACAAGTGGATGCGTGTAAATAAATAAATTCGAAGACTAAATCGAAGACTTCTAGAATACTTATATTTAGGTTTGTCTTGTTATAAAAGTAGTGGTTTGCTTTAGAAAGTTTCATCTTTTGTAAATAAAGTAGTTTTTTCTAAAAGAGGCTTCTAAAAGAAACAGCCCTCATGTAACTTCATTTTCAAGACGTAATAGAAATAAACCTATAAATAGGTGTACTCTGAGAGACTCATCCATCAGAGCACACAGGGGGGAGATTGCACCCAATATCACGTCGATTGTTTCTCTATTTTTTATTCCTGTTTCGTCTTCTTTCTACCTTCGTGTGTGCTTGCGCTAAAGGTCCTATTAATGTTGGAGTTAGACGTCTACGGAAGCACGCGAACAGCACAAGGAAGAAGAAGAAGCTTGGAGCACAAACACACAATACTGAATGTATTACTAGAGAATGTACAAAGGTAAGTAGCCCATTAGGGCAATAGGCGTATATACAAGCCGCGGAAAAAACCTCCTAAAGAGGGAAAAAAGTGCCCCGCTGGTCCTAGAGTGTTCACACACATCACTACCTAAATATATCAACAAATCTCCCCTAGGAGTGTTGCGGTGAACAAGTAGCTAGCACTCATGTATAAGGAAGTGCCAAGCTATGTGGAAATCACTCCACAAAAGGAAGTAAGCCCAAAGCTTTGCGGAAAGCTTCAAACTTCTCCCTAGGCAGAGCCTTCGTGAAAAGGTCTGCAATGCTCTCCTGCGTGGGCACATATGCGAAGCCGATCTCCCCAGTAGAGAACCTCTCCCTGACATAGTGATAATGCACCTCAATGTGCTTAGTGCGAGCATGGAACAAAGGGTTCCTCGCAACTGCCAATGCGCTCTGACTGTCAGTGAAGATAGTGGTGGCAGAAGACTGGCCAACTCCCAAATCAGCCATAAGGCGTCTGAGCCACACACACTCAATAGTCGCTGTGAAAGCTGCCCTATACTCAGCCTCACAACTGGAACTGGTCATAGTAGGCTGCATCTTGCTCAACCAAGATATACATGAGCTACCAAGCATGAAGCAAAAACCACTGGTGGACACACGAGTGTCATAGCAACCAACCCAATCTGAGTCAAAAAAAGCATGCAAATGTGGTAGTAGTGATCCCCCCTTGGGATAAAACAACCCAAGGAGCCGAGTACGACTCAAGTAGCGAAAGATGCGCTTAACTGCCTTCCAATGCGTGACTCTTCGGCAATTCATAAACATGCTCATCTATGAGACAACAAACTGAATATCTGGCCGAGTAATGCATAATTAAATCAAGCATCCAATAGCCTGCTGATAGAGAACATCATCAAATGCATCTCCAGCATCATGAAGACTCAATCGTAAACCTGTCTCCATAGGAGTGTCAATAGGCTTATAGTATTCAAGGCCAAAATGCTGCAATAATGTGTCAATATATTTTGTTTGACACAAAGCCATTCCACCATCAACTTGCATAAACTGAATGCCCAAATAGTGATGCAAATGCCCCAAATCAGACATCTCAAATGAGGCATGCAAATCAGCCTTGAAATCAGCAATATGCTTCTCAATAGGACCAGTGAGCAACATGTCATCAACATAGACAACAATGATCAAAAGCACATCATTAGCATGCTTAACATATAAGGTGCTTTCAGTTGGACTGTTCTCAAAACCATGTGCAACCAGATAGGCATGTATCTTCTCATACCAAGCACGTGGTGCTTGCTTTAAACCATATAATGCCTTCTTTAACCTGCACACTTGGTTTTCATGCCCTTTCTGCGCAAAGCCACGGGGCTAAAAAACATGCACTTCTTCATGCAAGTCACCATTCAGAAATGTTGTTTTAATGTCCAACTGATGTACATTCCAACCATGATGGGCTACAAGTGCACAAATGCTCCGAACAGTAGTCATACGGCATGTAGGTGCAAAGGTCTCATCAAAATCAATGCCTCTTTCGTGTGCATAACCCTTTGCAACAAGCCTAGCCTTATACCTGACAACTGTACCATCAGGTTTATGCTTTAGCTTGTATACCCACTTAGTGAGAATGGCCTTCTTGCCAGGAGGCAAGTCATAGAAAGACCATGTACCATTCTTCATTATAGCATCATATTCAGATTGCATAGCAGCTATCCAATTTTCTGAATTATGTGCTTCATCCAAAGAAACAAGCTCATTCTCATCACAGAGTCTAGACGCAGCCATAGCATACCAATCTGATGCAAAGAAGGCACTATGAGAGCCTAAACGAGTACGATATGACAAAGGTGCATCTAATTTGCTGTCACACAAAGTCTCCACCAGCCATTCTGTTGAGCTGTATACGGCACTGTACACTGGTGTTTTATCCCACGTTGAGCCAAAAATGCATTAAAATCAGAAGACATATATTCCCCCCCTCGATCAAAACACAAGGTGCCCATTTTACATGATGACAGATTTTCAGCCAAAACCAAAAACTGTTTAAAGCACATGAACACTTCGGACTTTGCTTTGTGTGGATATACCCATGCATGCCTGGAAAAATCATCAATGAAAGTCACGAAGTAAAGGTAATTTCCAAAAGAGGTTTTCTGCATAGGACCACAGACATCACTATGTACAAGCTGCAATTTCTGTGTAGCCCCGAACTGAACCATCTTTTGGAAAGGAGGAACGCTGCATTTTGCCCAAAATACAGCCTTCACAAACATGTTTTCCAGGTGCCTCAAGTTTGCGCAAAGAGGACACCATTTTAGATTTCTGTAGGTGTAGCAAACGAGCAAAATTCAGATGACCAAAGCGTGCATGCCAGAGCTTTGCATCTGATATAGCCTGAGAATCATTTATAGCACATGCCAAATCATTTTCAAATCTTTCATAGTCTATGAGCTAATACAGCCCACGACATAAAATGCCAGAAGCAATAATCACATCGCCATTTGACAGATAATGAACTGTACACCCCTCATCAACAAATTTCACAAACAAGCCAATCTTGGCTAATGCAGAAACTGATAACAGGTTCTTCTTGATCCTTGGCACAAATAAAGCATCTGACAAAGTGAAAGAAGTACCATCAGCAGTAATCAAAATGATTTTACCAACTCCCATAACTGGATAAGAGGAGTTTTTGGCGCATGTAACAGTATTCCCTGTAGAGGCAGGCTCGAGTGAAGAGAAGAAACTGTGCTGCGAGATAATATGTTTGGTTGCCCCATTGTCAAAATACTTGCAAACATCTGAGTCTACTGAAGACATGCACTGATCATGAGAAGATGGGTCAAAAATGCAGACAGTAGTAAACACAAATTCTTCTTCCTGCACAAGATTTGCAGACTCTGTTTTTGGTGTAGAGGCCTCTGCAACAACCATTCCAGCCTCTTTTTTCTTTGCCTCTTTAGCATCCAGTTTCAGACAGTTCTTTATGATATGATCATTCCCTTTACAGTACTTACAAAACAATTTCTGCCTGTCTGATTTTTTCTCATCTTTGTCTTGGTTCTTCGAATGTGCAGCACTTGCAGATTTCTACTTACTAGTAGAAGAGCTCCATTTTCCTTTACTCTTCTGACTAGCCAGGAAAGCTTGATCTGCAATATGCATAATGGACCTGTTCTGCCTAGACTGATCTTCTTGCAACAGAACAGAGACTAACTCCTCAAATGACAAGGCATTTGGATTGCCTTTCATCATCAACCAAAGAGTAGAAGCAAAACTCTGATATGAATCAAGAAGACCATTCAGAACAGTTTGCAAAAGTGAGCTATCTGGCATAACCTCATTAGCAGAAATCAAATATTCCTTCAAGTCTTTGATCTTTGTTAGAAAACTGTCCATAGAATCACCTTCATTCATGTGCTCACTCTCCAACTGTTTTCGGAGGTAAGCAACATGAGCCTCATTCCTAGCTTTGGTACAATGTGGTAAGTGTATCCCAAGCATCCTTAGCTGTTTTGCAAGAGTGAATATGAGGAATAATGGCATGTTTGACAGACAAAGCTATCAATGCATGTGTCTGGGCATCTCTGCCATCCCAATGAATCTGCTCTTCAGTAGGTGCAGCAGAAACACCAGCACGAATAGGAATCTGCACAATATCATCTTCGACACATCTTCATCGGCTCCAGCACCTATATTTGTAGTACCTATTAGTACAGGTGTAGCAAGATGTCTTTCAACACCCTCCACAATGTTCCACAATCCTTTTGCAACCAATACATGTCGCATCATATAAGCCCATCATGGATAGTTGGTACCATCCAACTTATTCTTAACAGCCAACATTTGAAATACATCACTGCTTTCAGCCATGGCCGGTGACTAAAATACCTTGATGCAGAAAATTGACTGTAACTCAAAAAGTTGAACATAACTTCACTGACGAGTTCTGCTAAACCTGTAGCAGACTTCGAGACGCTTATAGTGGAGAACAGAAACTAGTATATACCTTTGGCACAAAAAGATGAAATAGCCTGTAGAAGCACTCCGATAGTGCGTTTAGAGGCCGAAACGAGCTGAGATCGCGATTTCAGCACCACAAAACGAAGTGGTTTTGATCTAGGAAACACGCTGAGTATGCTCACCGAAATTCATGGGATTCTGAGACTGCAGGAGTGTCGACGATGCCCTAGATGAAGCGATGACCTGCTTTGATACCATTTGTTGGAGTTAGACATCTGCGGAAGCACACCAACAGCACAAGGAAGAAGAAGAAGCTTGGAGCACAAGCACACAATACTGAATGTATTACTAGTGAATGTACAAGGATAAGTAGCAATACTGAATGTATTACTAAAGAATGTACAAGGATAAGTAGCAATACTGAATGTATTACTAGAGAATGTACAAAGGTAAGTAGCCCATTAGGGCAATAGGCGTATAAACAAGCTGGGGGAAAAAAACTCCTAAAGAGGGAAAAAAGTGCCGACGGTCCTAGAGTGTTCACACACATCACTACCTAAATATATCAACAATTAACAGTGGTATTAGAGCCTGGAACGTATCACTCCGGAGGAGATTGTTTGTCAAGGGGATTGTTTGCATTCATTGTTCACGATCCGTGTCCGCTCTGAGTGTGTTCTCCATTCGTGATCCGAATCCGAATCCGTGTCCGCGTCTGTGTCTGCTTCTGCTTCTGTCTGTGTCTCTATTTCAGTTTGTGTTCCAATTCGAGTTCCAGAAACAGAACCTACATTTACACCTATGTTTACTCCTTCAGCTTACTCCAAGGCATCAACTAAGGCAACGAACTTAGGCAATACATTGGCAGCATTGGCACCCAAGGCTCCCTTGGCGACCGTTGGCTACGTGCGAGGCAATTTTTATTTTGAGTGGCAATAGAGAGTTTTAGATTCCCTAAGATAGGAGGATTTGAACCCACACCCTCCTACTTACAAGGGAAGTACTTTAACCACTACTGTTGGAGATAGACGTCTGCGGAAGCACGCCAACAGCACAAGGAAGAAGAAGAAGCTTGGAGCACAAACACACAATATTGAATGTATTACTAGAGAATGTACAAAGGTAAGTAGCCCATTAGGGCAATAGGCGTATATACAAGCCGGGGGAAAAAAACCTCCTAAAGAGGGAAAAAAGTGCCCCGGCGGTCCTAGAGGGTTCACACACATCACTACCTAAATATATCAACAAATCCCCCCTAGGAGTGATGCGGTGAACACGGAGCTGGCACTCATGTATAAGGAAGTGCCAAGCTATGTGGAAATCACTCCACAAAAGGAAGTAAGCCCAAAGCTTTGTGGAAAGCTTCAAACTTCTCCCTAGGCAGAGCCTTCGTGAAAAGGTCTGCAATGTTCTCCAGCGTGGGCACATATCACCAGAGCTACAAGCTTTGGGTCTGCACATTTATTTCATGTGGAAATAAAGAAAACCCTTTACCATGACGAACGATCATCTTTATAAATTGATCTTTTTCTATCTCTCAAAGAAATTCATCGCCAACTTTAAAATATATTTCTTAGTTTCCTCTGTAAACCTATGATCTATCTTAGATCAGTCTCTAAGAATAGGGTCTTCAGATACTCTTCGAAATATATCATGAATATCCTTAGGTAAGGGTTGAGCTACATGCTTTATTTTCTTTTTTACTATCTTGTATTTAGTTTCTATATTAACTTCGTGTTCTAGGACGAATTCACTAATAAACTCATATTCTTGAATAGAGTTAAGAATAATTAGATTTGATTCTAAATTTTCTTGGGAAGCACATTCTAGTTCTTCTTGTAAGGTAGTACTTATGGAAAGTTCAATTATACACTCAATTTTTTCATCAGGTAAAATTAATCCCAATTTTCTAAAATATTTCTCATTTTGTTTTCTAAATGTTTTTGTAAGATTTTCTTTCGTAATATAATATAAGCTAGTAGTAGGAGTACAAACTAAATAATTTTGAAACTTATATACATTGTTAGGTGAGACATCAAAACAATGTCCACTATTGTCCCACTCAATAGTGGAGTCTCACAGAAATTTTGATCATAATGTGCCCCATATTCTCTCATAGCCAGTGAATCATCACATACATGACTGATAGAGTCAATGGGATTTCTTCTTAAGTTCTTTCTATTTCTTGTATGATTTGGGTAGACTGTCATGAGTTGCAAAGAATCCATCCCTAATTTGGATCGGCTTCTTGCATACGCTGACCCATCGTTCATTGCTTTTGTTTCCATTCTCATCTCCGCTATAAATGGCTACCCTAGAATTACTTCATACGAACAATTATCTTGAACAAAGAAGTGAAATTCTTCCCGAACACCACCTATCATTATAGGCACATTTGCAGATGCACCTAATAAAATCCCAAAGCCATTGTCAGCTGCTCTCATCCTCTAGCCGTGCTCTTTGTCAATTGGCCATCTAAACTTGTCAAAAAATTTCTTTGAGATAACGTTTATCTCTGACCCCGAGTCAATGAGAGGTAGAGCTAAACAGGAATCTTTTTCATCTCCAATTCGAATTTTCACTTCTAGTGTTCCTCGTGCCCAGGAGGTAGTGTTGAATTTACTTTCACTTTTTAACATCTTGTCATCAGGTTGAATCGGTCCCAAAAAATTTCTATTCACACTCCCAGTCGTAAACTTTTCTTCTTCTTCATAATCACTCTCACTTAATGTTACTGCATCATTCATAGCTAGAGTTTCTTCCGCCAAATCTTGCATATCTTCATCTTATGGCAATGGAGAATTTCTCCTTCTAATTAGTCGAATAAAACTATCCTTAAACTCAAGTTTTGCTATTGAAAACACTTGTTCAAGAGACATTGTTACTTGAGTTTTTAGAAGTATATCATTCAAGATTTCCCTAGCATCGTTCTTCTTTTTGAGCTCCGAAATCATTATTGCAAGTGGAGCTCTTCTTCCCTTCTTTTTCCCTTTCTCTTCACTTTGTTTTTGTTCATCTTTTTGTTCAGTTTTAGTTTTTTCATTTTCAAATTTCTTTTGTTCATCCTTGCTTAGAGTATTCTAATCTTGCTGTGATTGCATATTTTCAGATGTTGGCTTTTTCCCTTCTTTAATTATCCTTCTTTTCTCCTCCTGAGATAAGTTTGTATCTTCAAATTGTACCTTTTTGTTATTTTTCTGGTTCATTCTCTCTCATTTGTCTTTTGGTCACCCTCCTATCTCCTTCTTTTATATCATCCTGCATATCATCTCGTCTCCGTTTTTCCTCAACATTGGCAATGTGAGAATAAATAGAGGCTTGATCAACAGGAGACCACCATGCTATTTTACACATTATTTCATCTCTAGCTCTCACCAACACCTCAATCGAATAAGGATTTTGGCTCGACGTAGAAAGAGACCTGTCATCTGCTGGCTCTAATCTAGTAGCCAAGATACCGACAATTGCATTAGAGATCGTTAAATTTTCATACAAATTTTTCATACCTCCTTTGCCCCAATTGACGGCTAAAGGAAGTCATGACCTAAAGTCACACAATTTCCTACCAATCTCTACTTCTAATTGATTTTCTATTGCACTCTTTAATTTGTCACAAGCATAAGTTGCATGTTCCTGGCCACCACACCACACACCGTTTTTTGCCTGTCCCTTTTCTTTCAGTGTTCCTTGGAAAGGCTCGCTGAGCAACGAACTGAGTAGATGGAGCTGGCTAAAAAATTGGCTGAGGATGAATGTACTATGGCATAACCGACTGTATGGGTGGTGCTTGCCCTATACCACTATTGATATCTCCATGCTCATTGAAACTCATGGAATATACTTTATTATTCAATTAGGCAACCTCTTTGGAAAGAGATTCCTGCATATTCATAACATTCTCCATTTGTTTACAAAAAACGTCTAGTTGAAATTCGATTGGAGCTTTAGGGGCATCTGTATTGTTAGTCGTAGCTGCAGTCCCTTGCATTATATGTCTGTTTGCCCTACAGTAGGTATCTCCCTACGCCTAGAAGCATTAGGTTTAACATACAAAACTGATTGTCTTTGCTTCATTTGGGCGACAGCCTCTATTTCCCTTTTCACTTTTTCCCAATCCTCGGTAAGGCCATATCTTTTGCCTGGCTCTTCTATTCGTCTCTGAACCTCAGCTCTATCCTCAAGACTTAATATCTTGAGGAAATGTATAATCAGATCCAGATTTAATGCGTTTCTATCCTCTTTAGGGAGTTGAGCTAATCGTCTCATGAACTCACCATGAAGGTGGGTTGAAGACTCATTGCTCTTTAAAGCGTTTACCCATCGCAAAAATCCTTCATGACTATGCTAGCTAAAGTCCTCAAGATAAAACATCTTGTGTAGTTCTTTCCTAAACTCCTCCCAAGGTTTATTAGCATGAACTTGAATACTTTCTAGGATAGAGCTAGAAACTACACGACCAAAGTATTTTACTAAAACGTCATTAGGCAAACCTTGGATTTGCACTTGCTCTTCAAATGCATCTAGGTACTCTGTAATGTTTAAGCCAGTAAATTTTCCTTTTTCTCTTAGAATTGCTTGTATTGTGCGTGTTCCTTGTTTCTCTATCATCACGTTCTTGAACAACTCCTCCATTTTGCGTTCTTGATAACGTTTCGAATGGAGTAGTAAATCTCTAATGGCGGGTTCTAATCTTTCTCTAAACTATCTAAATCTGTCCCTAGATGATAAAGCCAGGAATATTGGCTTTACCAAATCCTAGGCTTTACTAATAATACTTTCTTTTCTCAAATATATTTTTTATTTTTTTACTTTAATCTAAGCTTGAACTTTATATATATCTTGAGTTGATATTTTGGTTTGATAATTTGATTTCTCTTTATCTTTGTAAGTCTTTTACTTTCAAAATTTACTTTTAATTTTCAAACCTTTGAATTTTTAATTCCAATGGTTACTCTAATAAAGTTTATATGTTTAGATGATTTTTATAAGTTTTAACTATGTTTTCTCAATTTGAATGTTTTGAATTTTTAATGTAATAGGTAAAACAAGAATTACTACTAATTTCTTGAATAATATTTTCTTAAGTTCATTTTGGATTTTAATAAAGTAGAAAAGAAATAAAAGCAACTGCTTTAAATCAAAAGAACTTAAACCTAAAAATCTTTTTGTGCTATAAAATAAAATCTTTTTGTGCAATAAAATAAATGTGAAGCAAACAAACAATCTTTCTGTTTAAAATAAAACTTTTCTTTTTGTGCAATAAAATAAATCTTTTCAAGTATTTAATAAAACTATCCTCAGATCTAATATGAAGTTGCTTGCAATACTAAAAGAAACTAATCTTTCCTAATGCAAGAATGCTTTAGTGCTTTTCAAATGCAAGTGTAATGTGACTAATTTCTAATGAAAATGAAAACAAACCTTCTTTTTTAGTGATGTAATTGTACTAAAATAAAGGACCTTGAAAAACCAACTTACCTGTAGTGGCTTGATGCAGAGGTTCTAATGTGCATCGATATATTTTTTTACAAACTTTTTTAGTAAATCAAACCTAAGTACAAAGCTAAAAGTGATTGTGTATTCTTGATCTTCTTGTATGTGGATGGGTGGGGATGAAGTGACGAAGCTCCTCCATCTAGATAACCCTTCTTCCCATGGAGGCACTCAGGTCATAAGACCAGCCCTCAACACCCAGGGAAAAGAGTAAGTAGCAGCAGAATCTTCACTTTTCTTTGCAGCTTCTTCCATTCACTTTCTTGCATACAAGAAGAAAATAAAGGTCAATTGTTTTAAATAAAAACCAAATACAGCCAAAATGCTAAGCACACTAGCATCATGTTTCACGTCGAGTTCACCAAAGCTGTCGAGGGGTGTGAAAGGAGGTAGCCGCTCATTAGAACCTCACTGTGTGACTACACACTGGGTGTTTTTTTGTGTGCTTTTAGAAACTAGGTTGTGTTTTCAGTGTGTGGGAGTTGATAGCTAAGAGATTATAATCTATTTAAGTTTAGTCTAAAAAAAATAAGGTTCGTATGGAAGTGCATCACCAAATCTAGAATTAGCATCTTGATATGCTTTCAAGATTAGTTCTTCCTCAGTAATACGATTAGAAACTACCTCAGTAATACGATTTTTAATAAGGTCAACTTCGTTGTTTTCAGATTGAGTTTTTCTTTTATGGTCTTCTTCAAAATGATCTTCAAAAGACATTAGATTAAAACATAAGTATATCTTCATAAAATATAAAACACTCATTTATTCTTATACATTCATTTATGCATTCATACTTCATTCATAAATGTCATTTACTTATGTACTAAAATTATACTCACTCTAATTTACATTTATAAATCTAACACTCAAAACTTAACATAATTTAAACCTATGCTATTTCATAGTAATTAACTCTTTTATGTTTAACATGCTAATACACTTCTTATATATACCAATGCACTTTACATGCATGCTCTCATCATATCATAAATGCTCATGCATACTATTCATTCACACATTAACACACATGTTCATAAATGCTAATATGCATCTTCTCTAATATGCACATACATTCATTAGACAGATACTCATACACTCATGAATACAACTTATTCATATGCATATGCACTAACTCTAATATGCACATGCACTCTCATACAACTCATGCATGCAACTTATATGCATATGCACTCATGCATACATACACATGCATTCATTCATATGCATTCATCACACACATGCATCTTACACTATTATGCACATGCATTCATGCATACATATAAATGCATTTCATGCACATGCTCATCACATATACACATATGCATCTTACACTATTATGCACATGCATTCATGCATACATATACATGCACATCATGCACATGCTACTCACACATAGACATGCACTGCATGCACATGCTTATCATACGCACACATGCATACATGTACATCATACATACACATGCATACATGCAACATACATATATTCATATGCACTAATCATAATATACATGCATACATGCATCAATTCACATTCATACATGCATCATAATTCACATGCATACATGCAACATACATATACATGCATACATGCCAAATATACATGCATACATGCATCATTATACATACACGTGCATACATGCATAGACACTCATCACACATATGCATCTTACACTATTATGCACATGCATTCATGCATAAATATACATGCACATCATGCACATGCTACTCACACATAGACATGCACTACATGCACATGCTTATCATACCTACACATGCATACATGCACATCATACATATAGATGCATACATGCATACTCACATGTATGCATGCACACTCACACACGCATGCATTTGTGCATTTATCACTATGTATGCATTCATATTTATCTCTCTCCATCTCTCTCTCTCCATCTGTCTCTCTCTCTCTCTCTATCTATCTCCGTGCATATTCTTCAGTGCCCGTCTGTTAGTTGCAAGCCGCCTCTTTCTCTCTCCTCTGTTCTTTCAGAGACTCCATCAATTAGCACAATGAATTTCTCTCTCCCTGCCACCCGCTAAAGTTGCAGTATTAGAGTGCATAGCTACATCATATGCAAGTAATTCTTGAAAAGTACCACTTTCACAGTGCATAAGAACCTGAGGAGAAAGCATGCGCAGAGATAAATCAAAAGATGACTGCAAAAAGATAATTCGTAATACGATTCTCTCATCTTCATGACCAATGATATTTCCTAGCAAATGACCTCGTCTTAAGTGGAACAAAATATCCCCTGATTTTAACAGCTCTGTAGGAAAAGAATCTAACTTGCTCTTGTTTGGTGTCTTGCCAAGCTTCATCCCAATATTTTTTGCCCTCTCATCGAGAGACGATCGCATGTCAAGAGCATCCGCTACTATCTTTGCAAATGCCACAATGCGTTTATCGATCAAGACAGCAACCACCTCATCATCAATGCTTCATAAATATGATGTTATACTCTCCGTTGTCCCCAATCTTATAGTAATGACACAAGTGACAATCATCAAGTGTGCATTTATATACTGAACAACATACTGAGAATAGACATTTTCTGATTTGATATCTTTATTCAACTCAAAGCTCATAACAAAGCTCTAACATTCCTCCAATGTTGGAACTTCCATACACACAGATTTATCATTTCTGATAGTTTCATGGACAACTGAAGTAGTTTCTTTACCTAATCCAATAATGTGAGTTGCATTGAAGTAATCTGACCTGTCTAGACCTAGTATATGGCCTTGTTAAAAATTAGGTTCTAGGGTGTTGATATATTTAGGTAGTGATGTGTGTGAACACACTAGGACCGCCGGGGCACTTTTTTCCCTCTTTAGGAGGTTTTTTTTCCCTCGGCTTGTATATACGCCTATTGCCCTAATGGGCCACTAATCTTTGTACATTCTCTAGTAATACATTCAGTATTGTGTGTTGTGCTCCAAGCTTCTTCTTCTTCCTTGTTCTGTTCGCGTGCTTCCGCAGAAGTCTAACTCCAACAATTGGTATCAGAGTAGGTCATCGCTTCATCTAGGGTGCCGTCAACACTCCTCCGTTTGCAGTCTCAGAATCGTATGAATTTTGGTGAGCATACTCAAGGTGTTTCCCAAATAAAAACTGCTTCGCTCTGTGGTGCCGAAATCACGATTTGAGCTCGTTTCGGCCTCGGAACACACTATCACAGTGCTTGTGTAGGCTATTTTTTCTTTTTGTGCCAAAGGTATATACCAGTTTTTGTTCGCCAGTTTAAGCGTCTCGAAGTCTGCTACAGGTCTAGCAGAACTCGTATGGGCAGTTCTGTTCAACTTTTTGAGATACAGTCAATTTTCTGCATCAAGGTATTTTAGTCACCCGCCATGGCTGAAAGTAGTGATGTATTCTGTATGTTGGCTGTTTAGGATAAGTTGGATGGTACCAACTACCCATTATGGGCTTATATGATGCGACATGTATTGGTTGCAAAAGGATTGTGGAAGATTGTGCAGGGTGTTGAAAGACGTCGTGTTACACCTGTAACAACAAGTACTACAAATACAGGTGTTGGAGCTGATAAAGATGGTGTCGAAGATGATATTGTGCACATTCCTGTTCGTGCTGCTGTTTCTACTGCACCTACTGCAGAGTAGATTCGTTGGGATGGTAGAGATGCCCAGGCACATGCATTGATAGCTTTGTTTGTCAAACGTGCCATTATTCCTCACATTCTCTCTTGCAGAACAGCTAGGGATGCTTGGGATACACTTACCACATTGTACCAAGCTAGGAATGAGGCTCGTGTTGCTTACCTTCGAAAACAGTTGCAGAGTGAGCACATGAATGAAGGTGATTCTATGGACAGTTTCCTAACGAAGATCAAAGATTTGAAGGAACAGTTGATTTCTGCTGATGAGGTTATACTAGATAGCTCACTTGTGCAGACCGTTCTGAATGGTCTTCCTGATTCATATCAGAGTTTTGCTTCTACTCTTTGGTTGATGATGAAAGGCAATCCAAATGCCTTATCATTTGAGGAGTTAGTTTCTATTTTGTTGCAGGAAAATCAGTCCAGACAGAACAGGTTCATTATGCGTGTTGCAGATCAAGCTTTCTTGGCTAGTAAGAAAGGCAAAGGAAAATGGAGCTCTTCTACTAGTAAGCAGAAATCTGCAAATGCTGCACATTCGAAGAACCAGGATAAAGATGAGAAGAAATTAGAAAAGCAGAAATTCTTTTGCAAGTATTGTAAAGGGAATGATCATATCAGAAAGAATTGTCCAAAACTGGCTGCAAAAGAGGCAAAGAAAAAGGAGGCTGGAATGGTTGTTGCAGAAGCCTCTACACCAGAAACAGAGTCTCCTAATCTTGTGCAGGAAGAAGAATGGGTGTTTACTACTGTTTGCAGTTTTGACCCATCTTCTCATGAGCAGTGCATGTCTGTAGTGGACTCAGATGTTTGGTACTTTGACAGTGGGGCGACCAAACATATTACCTTGCAGCGCAGTTTCTTCTCTTCACTCGAGCCTGCCCCTACAGGGAATACTGTAACATGCGCCAACAACTCCTCTTATCTTGTTATGGGAGTTGGTAAGATCATTCTGACTACTGTTGATGGTAGTTCTTTCACCTTGTCAGATGCTTTATTTGTGCTAGGGATCAAGAAGAATCTGTTATCAGTTTCTGCATTAGCCAAGATTGGCTTGGTTGTGAAATTTGTTGGTGACAGATGTACAATTCATGATCTGTCAAATGGCGATGTTATTATTGCTTCTTGCATTTTATGTCGTGGGCTCTATAAGCTCATAGACTATGAAAGATCTATGAATGATTTGGCATGTGCAGTTCATGATTCTCAGGCTATGTCAGATGCAAAGCTTTGGCATGCACGCTTTGGTCATCTAAATTTTGCTCGTTTGCTATGCCTGCAGAAATCTGATATGATGTCTTCTTTGCCCAAACTTGAGGCACCTGGAAAATATGTTTGTGAAGGCTGTATTTTGGGCAAAATGCAGCATTCCTCCTTTCCAAAAGATGGTTCAATTCGGGCTACGCAGAAATTGCTGCTTGTACATAGTGATGTCTGTGGTCCTATGCAGACACCTTCTTTTGGAAACTATCTTTACTTCGTGACTTTCATTGATGATTTTTCCAGGCATGCATGGGTATATCCATTGAAGGCAAAGTATGAAGTGTTTTTGTGCTTCAAACAGGTTTTGGTTTTGGTAGAAAATCTATCAGCATGTAAAAATGGGCACCCTCCGTTCTGATCGAGGGGGGGAACATATGTCTTCTGATTTTAATGCATTTCTGGCTGAACGTGGGATAAAACACCAGTGTACAGTGTTGTATACACCTCAATAGAATGGAGTTGCTGAACGGAAGAACAAGTCACTCATGGAGATGGCGAGGTGTATGGTCAAGAGTTAGGCTTTACCACATAGTTTCTGGCTTGAGGCTGTCATGTGTGCATCATATGTACTTAATAGGTGTCCCACTAAAGCGTTGTAGTCTATCACTCCATATGAGGCTTGGCATGACCGCAAGCCATATGTTGCTCATCTGCGTTGTCGAGGAGTTCATGGAAAGGAGGGAACAACTCATTCGGAGATCACTTCATGCTTGTCTTTAAAGCACTGCTTATACTTCCTTATATATACTCATAATCCTCTCCATGGCATGAATGAAGATAAGCAAGATGCCAATTCTTATAAACACTTCCACGTTCACATGCTCACATTCAAGCATATATCTACATTAGCAAGGGCATAAATCGGTCATGTACCGAGGTGCAAACACAATCAAGATTAGAGGACATTTCATTACATTTAATCGGATTTGAGCTTGAGCTTTATAATTAGAACATAACGTGCTTACACACATACATTTCTTGTATAATTTGATGCATGATCCTAAGCAATGTGTTCTTTTCTTGATTTAAATGCTTTGTTACAAGCTATACATGCAACCTCTATGCAACTAAATGGGTTTTTGTTCATTTAATGCAGATATAGCACATGCTTACAATGGACGTTACTAACAATGGTTTAAAACTATAGAGGTTAAAGTAACAATCACAGTACGGCGCTAATCCCAAATCAATCCACATTTATCCATTATTTAATATTTTAGCCATCACATCCAGTGCTTTACATTTTCCAATGGCATGCGAAAATTATTCACATTCCCATCAAGTACGAAATCCTACGCATTCACTGTGAAAGGAATATGTGTGGGACAATTGCATTTGGCCATCGAAATATCATAGAGCTCTTTTCATGAAGTAGTTCTTTATGGTAGAGGACTTGAATGCATAAAGCATAGGCATACGTTCAAGAATTATGAATATGCTCCTAAGCAGAACCTTTACATTCAATGCTCAACCCAAAGAAATAACAGAAAAGGTGAATGTTTCTGAAGGTGCTTAAAAACGTTAGATTATGAAAAGATCAAATCCGCAACTTTTTCATGTAAATAACAGCATAATAAGAGCTCTAAAATAGATGATACAACCGTATTTTAGAATTCTTCCTTTCTGCTAGCATCATCCCGATAGAACCTGAAATTCTTCGGAGAAGTATCAACCACTCAGTATTCAATTTTTCTCTCTATCCAACCAGTTTCTACCATCGCCCTTAGTAAGCAAAGACTTGTCATATAACAGCCTCTGTAGTTTATTTTGGGTATAACTGCAAGCCTCTAATCCTCAGTTCCGCATGGAAAACATATCATTGTCCATGTTAGTTCAAGTGCAGTGCATAGGAACAGACTAGAAGTTCCGTCTCTTGATTTGTAGATAGCTTGCTTGCTTCACATTGACTCTCCTTATCTCTCATTCAAATTCTCTTGTGAAATTCCACCATTAATTTCCTTAGTTGAAGATAATGCAGCTATGCACACACATGAAAATACAGAAAAAAAACTAACTGCTGGTGTAATTTCAAGTTCACGAGATAATCCAACACGTGTAGACGTGAAAATTGAACAAACAAAACTATTGACAGTTTTATGTGCAAAATGTTTTGATCCTGGGAGTTGTGGAAAGGTAATCAAAAGAATCGTATGAAGAAAAACTTGCCAACCCAATGGATGAAGATCATCAAATCAAAGTACTTGTTCACCTGTGTGCATGCATGCGCTCAATACCCTTGTCTTCAACATGTGAATGGATCCATTGGCCGAATTGCATTCTTGAATCTTCGAAGCACAAACATTTGAAGGTGCAAAGTAGTTCTTATGCTCATCTTGTGTTATAGCGTAAACCCATGACTTTCAAGAGCAACGGCGGTGACATGCAGCAAGCGAGGATCATCCTCAATGAACATAGCTTTTCATACATTAAAATTGAACAACAACACGTTTTCCTCTCTGATGGTGAATGTCCGATAGAAAGACTCTCCCCTCTGTGTCCTCAAATTTCTACCTAGACTTTCACAGATCTCTTTTCCTTATCTTCAGCATGCAACTCGAACAGCGCGAGAAGTAATGGCTGAAAGGATTTTGATTGACATGCTTAGTGTAAAACCCCTTGCAGACTACGATCCTTCTTCCACCTGAGATTCAAGGCTTTGTTTTCGGGAGATTTCGATTTTCCCGAGAGATTCCTCTTCAGCAATAAGTATGGAGGTAGCACTGCAGCTTGGCATGAGAGGCCTCACCTATTTTTAATGAGCCCTCACCTATTTTTAATCCTCAAAGAAGAGTCCATCCATCTGCTATCGCTGCCCTTCGTCCTCCCTCTTTTTTCCAGCAGGACACGGGATGATCTTCTGATGTTCGAGAGCTGAGTCAATCTCTCTTGAAAAAAACTCCCCCGCTGCTCCACGTAATGTTATGCTAAAAATAGACAAAAAAGGGAAAAAAATCCTCCCCCGTTTTCTTCTTTGCCAAAAATCCTTCTTGATTTAATAAAGGCCTTAATCAATGCTAATTTCTTTCTTCAGACATAAAAAAAACTGAATGAACACGAACAAGATCCTTTGCTATAACCACAGAATGAGCTTCGAGATCATCTCATTGAATTGCCACCTCAAGATTCGAATCTCTACCACATCCACCCCCTCTGAACCTGTGCATCCTCCGGATGCACCACCATCGATTTTGATATCAGCAAATCATTGTGAAAATTTAAGTGCATGGGTCAAAACAAATGTGCCTATGCACGGCCATGTAATGAGCCCTACATATGCATACTCTAAGTGCATAAAAAACAGCATGGTGCAAATAGGGGAGGTATTAGGAATTCGGTGTTGAGGATTTACACTCAATTTTTATCATGGATATACAATTCAATACAAGTGTAATCACTCGTGCAACTATGGGTTTTAAACAAAATATTACTCGTGCTCTTTACATTTCATTTATGCATGTGTTAGGTGCATGAAGGGAAACAAAAATGGTGCAAAAAATCAAGGTTTTATGGTATCTAAGCAATGCTCACATCACTCACAACTCCACTCTCTTACAGATGCAATCACTCTCCCTTACTCAGAACTATTCTCTCTTATCACCCAAAACTTGCTTTATTATTTTTCAATGATATTTACCTATCTAATTGTGCAGATGGACGTGCTTCTACGGAATTTCAAAGACGTGGTTTCTATATATTTTTACATGCATATTTGGCATGCAATGCATCTCAAAGATGGTGCAAAGAAAAGATCAGGGTTAAAGCACGATAGCTAATGAAAAAGATTTTCACGACTTTGTTCTTTAGTCATCATCTCCGTTGGCTTCGCTTGATCATTCCTGCACTTATAGAAACTAAACAAATCATGAGAAACATCACATCAAAATGACATTATATACATATGCAGTCCATGAAAGAACTTCAAAAACCATTTGCAATAAAACATAAGCATGCAACTCGAAAGTGTTTGCCTCTATACAATCTCTCAAAACTCTAGATCTACGATCAACTCCATATCAACACCTGCTCTCAAAACTGCATAAGAGAAATTAGTAGCATCATATTCAAGAATCGCGTATTAAAAAACTTCATTCATTTGAACATTAAAAATATCTATTTGAATTATTTTGACTTCAAACCACTCATCCAACATGCATTCATTACCATAGGTGTTCCCACTTTAATTTCTTGCATTTTTAGTTTTATTTGGTTTCTTCTATCTATCTTAAGATTAAAGCAAAAAAAAAAACACAAGATATATACATTTTTATTTACAAATTTCCTTTTGGTATTATTAATTCTCATTTATTAGGGTTTTTCCCTTCAGACCCATCTCCCTTGATATATGGTCACCAAAGAAACTATGCTTGTAAAGAATCCACCTTTGGATCGCATCAACCCGTGAATCATTTTTAAAAAGATTAGATATGTGGACAAGCCATTTCATTTGCTCGTCCATTCCTTGTAGGCTCGACTGGCATACATAGCTCTTAGAAAATTCAAACATCCATGTTTCAATTGTTTGGGCATAGTCTCCTTTATTCATGATCCTCTCATGTGAGGTTACTCTTGATGAGTCAAACACACATGAATATAGAGTGTTGATTTTTAATATGCTTAAATCATCTTTAAAAATTCCGTGCAAGCATGGATTTTGATTCATTTCATGCTTGGGATCATTTGAGGAAATATCTTCAATTGCATCATTTCGAATATGTTCTTCATCTTCATCGAAAGAAACGTATTGATTAGATTCATTCAATTCCTTCATCAAGTAGAAGTGAGCATCATGCTCAGATGATATTACATAATCATTTTTATCTTCCAATCTATCATGATTCCTTTCTACTTGAGTCCCATTAATTATGGTATCTGCTTCTTGTTCTAGTCTTTCCAGGAACTCTTCATCATTGTCTTTGTTATGTTCCCAAAATATTTCTCCCTCAATGTGAATGGAATCCATATCCTCATAATCAAGAAAATCTTGATCTTCAATTTCTTTATCCAAAATGTCATCACAGGATTCTACATCCATCTCCATCGATTCTTGCTCGTTCTCTTTTGAGGATGTACTTAGTCCACCTTCTTCAAGCATTGATTCTTCAATCACTGATTCTTGCTCAAGAATCTCATCATGTATGAGAATCTCAACATATGCATCCAAATCAGCTCGAGCTTTATCAATGCAATTGTTTGACTTAATAGTTTTATATTGAATATCCTTCGATGCAATACACACATCAGATTTATCATATGTCACAATAAACATTTCATCTGCCACTTTTTGCTCAATTTCTTCAACGTGTGGACTCAACTCAACATGATTATTTTTGACATACATATGAGTATTTAGAGGAATGATCAATGGTATTTTCTCATCCCCCTCATGTTCATTCATATTTCTCTCTTCATGGAATGTGGCATCATTTACATACATATCATTATTTTGAACTCCATCCAACTTATCCTCTTTTTTATGTGTAGGATCTTTGTCCAATGTGATATCACTCAAAAGAATATCAGTATCTTGATCTTGACCTAGACTATCGATGGGATTAGGATCATGCTTATCACCATCGCCATACATATCACTATCTAGAGGACTTATCATTTGTACATCCTCTAGATTAGCATCATACTCATCTTCGTCATCACACATTTCAATCTCTAGAGGACTCATTATTTGCATGTCCTCCTTCATATAAGTAAGTTCATTTTCTTGCATCTCTGTATGCATGTATAATGTGGATTCCTGCATATCCATTTTCTTACCCATCGGATCTTTTATTGACAGGTCCTTAGATTCAACATCATGTTCCATGGGAGTTTCTTCATGTAATTCAGTCATTAGATCAGAAGTTCTATCCGAATCTTGTTTTAGAAGGGGATCATCACCATCAAGTGACATCCAATCATACTCCACATCTTGCCCGATGTCATCACGTAAGGATGCATCTCGAGCTCGATCTTCAGACATATTTATTAGGTTCTCTATTTGTATCTCATCTTTTATCTCCATTTGGTCACCTATGAGCCTTCTAGATATCTCTATCTCTTTGTTTGCATCTTGATATGTTTCTTGATTTGTTTGATTATCTTTTATTCGATGTGAGGAGTTTATCAGAGTAGAGGAAGCTTCATCTTGTTTACTTGTTGGGTTTTGTTGGTTTTTGTTTTGTTTTATGTTTGTTGTTTGTTTGGTTTGATGTTGGTTTAGTTTGGTTTGATTTTGATTAGCTTCCACTTGCTCCTTTGATCCTCCCATCTTCGGGCTTTGTCCACTTATGGAACCTAAAGATGTAATCATTCTAAAGAAGTCTAGGGGCTCTTGGCACCTCGTAACCTTTGAGGTTATATCGATCGCACTTTTAGAAGTTTCTTCATATTTCCCATCATCACTATGGATATCAAGCCCATGCATATCTACTTCATGCCCAAATGGGGTCTCTACAACCTCATGGACTTGAACATTATCCACGATTGGTAAAATGCTTGGAACATGGTTATACTTTCATCTATTTGAAGATCTGTTCTCCAATCATTTAGAAATTTCTCAATTGTTTGTTGTTTCTTTACGTATTTCATCACAGCTTCATGGACAAGCGTCCAATCCTCTGTGAGTCCTGAGTCGGAGTCTATATCTTGTAGAAGTGGAATTAACTCCTCTCTGGCTTTAACGTCGATTGTTCGAAGAAACAACGACACCCTTTCATGACTTATGCACCTCTTATCGTGCTCAGAAAGATCATCATATTGTCGCCCAAACTCTTCTTTGATCTCAAGAATTGGTTGGTCTTTGGGCATATGAACCCACCTTAGGAAAGATCTACGAGTTACTTTATCAAGATCCTCTAGCATAAACTGCTTGAGGAGTGTCGCTTTGTATTGGGACCATGTCGTTTGATTTATTCGCATTATTTGGTCTCGCACGTCGTAATCCGACACATAGATAAAGTTTTCACATAATTCTTTTTCCGTCATCGGACTTAATCCGACACCTAGATATTTGGCCTCGAGTTCATATTCTTTGCAGAACTTTGAGACATTCTTTCCATTGAAAAAGCCACACTGATTGACTAGACGTTCATGAAGTGATTGGATGGCTTTTTGACGCCTATCTTCTTCTTGAAATCGTAGGAATTGAGCTAGGATTTCTTCCATTTTGATTATGCTAATCTTTGTGGCTCTATAACTCACTCACCCCCTCCTTTCACGTCGGGTTCACCAGGTATGTCGAGGAGTTCATGGAAAGGAGGAAACAACTCATTCGGAGATCACTTCATGCTTGTCTTTAAAGCACTGCTTATACTTCCTTATATATACTCATAATCCTCTCCATGGCATGAATGAAGATAAGCAAGATGCCAATTCTTATAAACACTTCCAGGTTCACATGCTCACATTCAAGCATATATCTACATTAGCAAGGGCATCAATCGGTCATGTACCGAGGTGCAAACACAATCAAGATTAGAGGACATTTCATTACATTTAATCGGATTTGAGCTTGAGCTTTATAATTAGAACATAACGTGCTTACACACATACATTTCCTGTATAATTTGATGCATGATCCTAAGCAATGTGTTCTTTTCTTGATTTAAATGCTTTGTAACAAGCTATACATGCAACCTCTATGCAACTAAATGGGTTTTTGTTCATTTAATGCAGATATAGCACATGCTTACAATGGACGTTACTAACAATGGTTTAAAACTATAGAGGTTAAAGTAACAATCACAGTAGTGTGCTAATCCCAAATCAATCCACATTTATCCATTATTTAATATTTTAGCCATCACATTCAGTGCTTTACATTTTCCAATGGCATGCGAAAATTATTCACATTCCCATCAAGTACGAAATCCTACGCATTCACTCTGAAAGGAATATGTGTGGGACAATTGCATTTGGCCATCGAAATATCATAGAGCTCTTTTCATGAAAGTAGTTCTTTATGGTAGAGGACTTGAATGCATAAAGCATAGGCATACGTTCAAGAATTATGAATATGCTCCTAAGCAGAACCTTTACGTTCAATGCTCAACCCAAAGAAATAACAGAAAAGGTGAATGTTTCTGAAGGTGCTTAAAAACGTTAGATTATGAAAAGATCAAATCCGCAACTTTTTCATGTAAATAACAGCATAATAAGATTTCTAAAATAGATGATACAACCATATTTTAGAATTCTTCCTTTCTGCTAGCATCATCCCGACAGAACCTGAAATTCTTCGGAGAAGTATCAACCACTCAGTATTCAATTTTTCTCTCTATCCAACCAGTTTCTACCATCGCCCTTAGTAAGCAAAGACTTGTCATATAACAGCCTCTGTAGTTTATTTTGGGTATAACTGCAAGCCTCTAATCCTCAGTTCCGCATGGAAAACATATCATTGTCCATGTTAGTTCAAGTGCTGTGCATAGGAACAGACTAGAAGTTCCGTCTCTTGATTTGTAGATAGCTTGCTTGCTTCACATTGACTCTCCTTATCTCTCATTCAAATTCTCTTGTGAAATTCCACCATTAATTTCCTTAGTTGAAGATAACGCAGCTATGCACACACATGAAAATACAGAAAAAAAACTAACTGCTGGTGTAATTTCAAGTTCACGAGATAATCCAACACGTGTAGACATGAAAATTGAACAAACAAAACTATTGACAGTTTTATGTGCAAAATGTTTTGATCCTGGGAGCTGTGGAAAGGTAATCAAAAGAATCGTATGAAGAAAAACTTGCCAACCCAATGGATGAAGATCATCAAATCAAAGTACTTGTTCACCTGTGTGCATGCATGCGCTCAATACCCTTGTCTTCAACATGTGAATGGATCCATTGGCCGAATTGCATTCTTGAATCTTCGAAGCACAAACATTTGAAGGTGCAAAGTAGTTCTTATGCTCATCTTGTGTTATAGTGTAAACCCATGACTTTCAAGAGCAACGGCGGTGACATGCAGCAAGCGAGGATCATCCTCAATGAACATAGCTTTTCATACATTAAAATTGAACAGCAACACATTTTCCTCTCTGATGGTGAATGTCCAATAGAAAGACTCTCCCCTCCGTGTCCTCAAATTTCTACCTAGACTTTCGCAGATCTCTTTTCCTTATCTTCAGCATGCAGCTCGAACAGCGCGGGAAGTAATGGCTGAAAGGATTTTGATTGACATGCTTAGTGTAAAACCCCTTGCAGACTACGATCCTTCTTCCACCTGAGATTCAAGGCTTTGTTTTCGGGAGATTTCGATTTTCCCGAGAGATTCCTCTTCAGCAATCAGTATGGAGGTAGCGTTGCAGCTTGGCATGAGAGGCCTCACCTATTTTTAATGAGCCCTCATCTATTTTTAATCCTCAAAGAAGAGTCCATCCATCTGCTATCGCTGCCCTTCGTCCTCCCCCTTTTTTCCAGCAGGACACGGGATGATCTTCTGATGTCCGAGAGCTGAGTCAATCTCTCTTGATAAAGACTCCCCCGCTGCTCCACGTAATGTTATGCTAAAAATAGACAAAAAAGGGAAAGAAATCCTCCCCCGTTTTCTTCTTTGCCAAAAATCCTTCTTGATTTAATAAAGGCCTTAATGAATGCTAATTTCTTTCTTCAGACATAAAAAAAACTGAATGAACACGAACAAGATCCTTTGCTATAACCACAGAATGAGCTTCGAGATCATCTCATTGAATTGCCACCTCAAGATTCGAATCTCTACCACAGCGTGTTTTTGGTTGTTTGGCATATGCATTAGTGCCTGAACAACATCGCAGAAAATTGGATGATAAGGCAGTTAAATGTATTTTTGTTGGGTACAGTTCTGAAAGTAAAGGCTATCGTTTGTATCATCCACAAACTAAACGCATTCTGGTTAGCCATGATGTTGTCTTTGTGGAAGATGTTATTCAGCCATTGCTTTCATGTACTAAGGAGACATCTGTTAGCTCCAAAGACATGTATGATACTTTGATGCCTCTTTTTACAGGTGGAGAGTCTAGTGCTGATCCTAATGAGGCAACTTCTCAGCCTTTGCAGGTTTCATATGATGATGCAGATCATTCCATTTCTGATGCAGATTTACATGATGCACTTGTTGATGAGAGAGCTCATATTGAGGAGGCAAAAACTATGCCAAAATGGCTAGTGCAGACTTTGCGTGAGAGCAAATTAGATGCACCTTTGTCATATCGTACTCGTTCAGGCCCTCATAGTGCCTCCTTTGCATCAGATTGCTATGCTATGGCTGCGTCTAGTCTCTGTGATGAGAATGAGCCTGTTTCTTTTGATGAAGCACAAAATTCAGAAAATTGGATGGCTGCTATGCAATCTGAATATGATGCTATAATGAAGAATGGTACATGGTCTTTATGTGACTTGCCTCCTACCAAGAAGGCGATTGGCACTAAGTGGGTATAGAAGCTGAAGCGTAAACCTGATGGTACAGTTGACAGGTATAAGGCTAGGCTTGTTGCAAAGGGTTATGCGCAAGAAAGAGGCATTGATTTTGATGAAACCTTTGCACCTACATGCTGTATGACTACTGTTCGGAGCATTTGTGCACTTGCAGCCCATCATGGTTGGAATGTACATTAGTTGGACATTAAAACAGGATTTTTGAATGGTGACTTGCATGAAGAAGTGTATGTTTTCAGCCCCGTGGCTTTGTGCAGAAAGGGCATGAAAACCAGGTGTGCAGGTTAAAGAAGGCATTATATGGTTTAAAGCAAGCACCACGTGCTTGGTATGAGAAGATACATGCCTATCTGATTGCACATGGTTTTGAGAACAGTCCAACTGAAAGCACCTTATATGTTAAGCGTGCTAATGATGTGCTTGTGATCATTCTTGTCTATGTTGACGACATGCTGCTCACTGGTCCTATTGAGAAGCATATTGCTGATGCCAAGGCTGATTTGCATGCCTCATTGGAGATGTCTGATTTGGGGCATTTGCATCACTATTTGGGCATTCAGTTTATGCAAGTTGATGGTGGGATGGCTTTGTGTCAAACGAAATATATTGACACATTATTGCAACGTGTTGGCCTTGAAGACTGTAAGCCTATTGCTACTCCTATGGAGACAGGTTTACGATTGAGTCTTCATGATGCTGGAGATGCATTTGATGCTGTTCTCTATCAGCAGGTTGTTGGATGCTTGATTTATTTATGCATTACTCGGCTAGATATTCAATTTGCTGTCTCACAGATGAGCAGGTTTATGCATTGCCCAGGAGTCACGCATTGGAAGGTGGTTAAACGCATCTTTCGCTACTTGAATATTACTCAGCTACTTGGGTTGTTTTATCCCAAGGGGGGATCACTACCACCAGATTTGCATGCTTTTTTACACTCAGATTGGGCTGGTTGCTATGACACTCGTATGTCCACCAGTGGTTTTTGCTTCATGCTTGGTAGCTCATGTATATCTTGGTTGAGCAAGAAGCAGCGTACTGTGGCCACATCCAGTTGTGAGGCTGAGTATAGAGAAGCTTTCACAGCGACTGTTGAGTGTGTGTGGCTCAGATGCCTTATGGATGATTTGGGTGTTGGCCAGGAACCCTGTGTTCCATGCTCGCACTAAGCACATTGAGGTGCATTATCACTATGTCAGGGAGAGGTTCTCTGCTGGGGAGATCAACTTTGCATATGTGCCCATGCAGGAGAACATAGTAGACCTTTTCACGAAGGCTCTGCCTAGGGAGAAGTTTGAAGCTTTCCGCAAAGCTTTGGGCTTACTTCCTTTTGTGGAGTGATTTCCACATAGATTGGAACTTCGTTATACATGAGTGCCAGCTCCTTGTTCACCACATCACTCCCAAGGGGGATTTGTTGATATATTTAGGTAGTGATGTGTGTGAACACACTAGGACCGCCGGGGCACTTTTTCCCTCTTTAGGAGGTTTTTTTCCCTCGGCTTGTATATACGGCTATTGCCCTAATGGGCTACTAATCTTTTTACATTCTCTAGTAATACATTCAGTATTGTGTGTTGTGCTCCAAACTTCTTCTTCTTCCTTGTGCTGTTCGCGTGCTTCCGTAGAAGTCTAACTCCAACATAGGGTTTCTTTGAGGGCTCAAATAGGCCTAGAGTCCTTCATTCTCAGCTTCCAAAGATGTGACTCTTGCTTGTAATCTTTGTGATTCTACCTGGAAGGCAGCATTTCGATCTTGCAATCTTTGGTAGACATGTTGTAGTTGTGATACACATTGAAGTATTGTATTGAATGTATGATGTACAATATGAGATGCAAAGGAGATAGGGTGGAATGCAGGAGAAATTGGAATGGGAATGGGAATGGGAATGGGAATGTTGGATGTTGTGTCGGACAAAGAGGTAGGTGCAGGTGAAGTTGGTGGTAGGGGGATAGGGGATGATGGAATCATGGAGGGAGGGGGAGGTGCGATGCATGGTGAAATATCCATAGGATTAGACAGTGCAGTACATGCGGGAGCTACCATATAAGTGGGGATGGTAGGTGAAGTGATCATGGTGTGTGTGTGTGTGTACAGTGAAGTGGAAGTGAGTGTTTGTGAGCCTAACATGTATGGAGTGGGAAGACAAATAAAAATTTCCATGAACGACACGTAATGGGGTGGGGCTATGGTCGCAATTGAGGTGTAGGGAAAGATGGAGGAGGCAAATGGGAAGTAAGGATCATGGGGAAGAGGCATGCGTGAATGGGTAAATGTGGGGATACCTAAACTACCTTTGGTGGGTCTTGGGTGTCCTTCTATGCTAGGTATAACACGGTGTCCAATGATAGGCTCTACAAAAAAAAATGGGGAGGTAAAAAGAGGGTAATAGAAGAAAACAGTGTGGCTTGAGAGGTTGGTTCACAAAAGAAAAAGGATATTGATGAGGTTGGGGTTTGGGGAATGGTTGTTATTACTACAACAACTTCCTTAGTGGTCCATGGCAGAGGTGGGGGTGATGGAGGAGATGGAGGGTGTTGGGGTGAGATTGGTGATGTTTGTACAAATGTTTCTTCGATAAGATTGATGGTGGTTGTTGGGGTGGTTGTTGATTCTATGGTTGCTTCTAGTTTGGATATGGGTATCCATATGTTTTTGCCTTCCCAAGGCCTTGTTTTTATTCTATGTTTATCGTATCAAATTGATTTTTGGACTGTTGTATGCACAACCTCTTGAACTCCCATCGACTTTGTTAACAATTTGAGTGTATTCATGAAGTGAGGATCCATCACTTCCTTAAGGAGCATCTATTCTATCAAGGCTTGGCTTGATGCAAATGAAACTATATGCCTCTCTTGCACCACCTTGATTGTGTCATATGACCTTTGTAACTGGGTTGTGTATGTCAAAGCACTACATGTTCACGCACTTCTTGTAGCTCCTCTTGATATCTTCTCTTGTGGTCCTCATTGCCTCCTTTTAAATCCTCATTCTCATCATCATCTTCTTCATCCTCATCAACTATGGTAAATAGGTACTTGAGAGTGTTAAAAATAAAGAAGTAAGCTCGTATATATTTTTGGAAAAAGGCTTTTCTTCAAGTAGAAGGAAAATACAAAAATGAAAAATGGAAGCATTTACTTCAGCAAGTAGTGGAGGCCAAAAGAGAATCAATCAAAAGAGAATCAAATCCAAAAACTAAACTGTAAGAGGAGTGGCTGTCCAAAGTAGTGGAGAAATGATGGAGAAAAGCTCTCAAACTCATCATGAGAGATTTTGGTCACTTGGCTATAAAAGAGGCAAGGGAGGACACTCAAGTAGAGAGGAAGAAGGCGTGGAAGTCCCCTTGTAGCTAGTTCATTTGGTTTGAATAATTTCGTTCAATTCACTCATAGAGTATGTCCAGTCGCACACCCATTTTTGGGTAGTCTACTTGTGAGAGTCATATCTCTAAATATATGTATCCAATTTTAGTGTTTAAATATTCGTTGGAAAGATTATCTTGAGTACTTCCTCTATCGAGAATAATTTTATGAAATTTGTTATGCTCTCGGAGTTATTTAGTTTTTAGTGAAGTCTAGTTTCAGCCTAATCAAATCCAAAAACTGAACTGTAAGAGGAGTGGCTGTCCAAAGTAGTGGAGAAATGGTGGAGAAGAGCTCTCAAACTCATCATGAGAGATTTTGGTCACTTGGCTATAAAAGAGGCAAGAGAGGACACTCAAGTAGAGAGGAAGAAGGCATGGAAGTCCCCTTGTAGCTAGTTCATTTGGTTTGAATCATTTCGTTCAGTTCACTCTCATAGAGTATGTCCAGCCGCACACCCATTTTTGGGTAGTCTACTTGTGAGAGTCATATCTCTCAATATATGTATTCACTTTTAGTGTTTAAACATTCGTTGGAAAGCTTATCTCGATTAATTCCTCTATCTAGAACAATTTTATGAAATTCATTATGCTCTATGAGCTATTTAGTTTTTAGTGAAGTCTAGTTTGAACCTAACTGAGTGGATAGGTAGCCTATTTTGTATCAAAGAGTTGCCAACCCAAATCTACTCCAAATTGAGTGTTTGAAAGCTATAGGTGTCTAGTTTGAGTGACCAAAGTTTTAAGTTCATTGCATTTTTCAGTTAGTACCAGGTTTCATTTGAATGTTCTGCTATTGGCAAAAGTCTTGATCCTCAGAAGGTCTTCTACACTTTCCGCTGCGAATAGGAGAGGAATTCTCCAACAGAGAGGTGGTTGCTTGTGGTTGAGAGCTTTCCACTTATTGTTCTTCATCCAACTCAAGATTCACTTCTCTTAAAATCTGCTCTGAGTCCTCATTTGTGAGCTCTTCCAAATCTACCCCTCCAGGGAACTCAAGGTCTATGGGGATTGGCAGAAATATCAAGTTGGGACCTGTTACCGTTAGTGTCCATGTGAAAGGCCAAATGGCCACCGGACACTTCTTTGTATATGTCCTTTAATAAAACATATAGTGGCCTGGTCAGTCATAGACTGAAAGTTCGACCGCATTTGTAAGACCTAAGAAGTCTGTGTTCGTACTCCCTGTGTACTGCGTTTTCTGCGTATTCTACAACATCTGTGCGGAGTACTGTGTGTGGCGATAGGAGCTCGGTTTTCTACTTTGAGCATATCGTCGTGGAGCTCTCAAGAAGGAGAGTCCAGTGTGGTGCACGCCATCGAAATACTTCACTTTTCTCCAAGGCTTACGACTAAGGCGGCGACCAAGGCATAGACCTTGGCATACCTTGTCATCCGAGTCACCGAAGTCACCGTTGGCGCCGTTGGCTGTGCGCGAGGGAGGACCTCAACGATCAAGGAATATAGAGGTTCCCGGTACTTCCCGGGAGGTCACCCATCCCAGTACTGTTCCCCCCAGAGCTCGCTTAACTGCGGCAATCTCTTGCCACTAAGCTACACTCTTGTGGTGTTTGAAGAAGGGGAAAGACTAAGGTTGGCATTACCTTGAACAAGTTTTGGTCCCTCAAAGCTTCATTTTTGCTTTTAAAGCCTATTTCTGAAGCAATTTTGGGGTGTTTTTTGGAGCCATTTTGGAGTACTTTCGCACGTAGTTCTCTTCACACAGGTCCAAGAACATCAAAAAGAGTGTTCCTTGTACTTCTTAGACAATAAATATCAACCTTTGGGGCTGTATTTTCAGCCACACTCATAAAACTACAGGTTTCTCGAGGGGTTTTTAGTTGTGGTGGGAGCAGTCGCTGAAAATTTATGCAGGTTTTTAAAGCCTAAAACATCAGAGTTGACAAACACTTGCAGGTGTTATTGGCTAGTTTTTTGGGCTGTGTATTCAGCCTTTCAGTGTCATTTTACTGCATATATTGAGCACATACACACCATGTACGCTTCTGTGGATACCGCTTATGTACGTCCATGTGGGCATTGATATAGCGGTTACGTTCTTTGCATAAAGCCTTTTACGTTTGATAAAGAGGGTCGTGGTGAGGTTTTCTTAACTGGGAGACACCCAGATGTCGGGGTCTCTTCGGTGATGCAGGTGGAAGACTTACCCAGCCTCGCCATAGGAGATGTATGATAGTTGTTCATAGGTGCTCGATAAGCCTAGTTGGCTTCTATTGGGTAACTGATTATATGCAGTGGAGTCAGTGATTCACTATGCAGGTAGACATGTTAGTACTTGCAGTTTTATGATACTTTGACACTGGTCATATGCTAATTTTGCAGAGGATACTCTGGCAAAATTTTTCCAGATTTCTGGTTTAGTCAACTATATAGTGGTCGATTTACTCCTTGATACACTTATTTGTTGGTGTTTGGACTCTTCTAGCTCCATTATCATTCTATTCAGTTCTCTACGATCATGGCATCAGAGGTCTCAGGCACATCCGGTGGATCAGGGTCTAGTGCTAGCGTTCCGAGGAGGAGCTATAACTTGCAGGGCAAAGACCATTTTGAGATCCGAAAATTTGATGGCACAAACTTTGCTCTATGGAAGAATCAGATTAAAGATGTGCTGATTCAAAGAAGGCAATGGAAGCCAGTAAATGGGATTTCAAAGAAGCCTGCTGACATGGATGAAGATGATTGGGATGAGTTAGATGAAATGGCCAGGTCTACCATTCGCTTGCACCTAGCAGATAATGTTTACTTTACAGTATTAGACTGTGAAAGTGCAGAGGAGCTTTGGAAGAAGTTATGCAATACATATGAAAAAGAGACGGCATCAAATAAAGTATATCTGATGAGAAAATTATACGACCTTCGTATGAAGGACACAGATAGTGTTGCTGCTCATCTAAATGAGTTTGATGCCATATTCTCCCAGTTACAGGCTCAGAAAATGGATATGGACAATGAAATGAAAGCAGTATTGCTGTTATGCACCCTGCCATCATCATGGGATACATTTTGCACAGCTATTAGCAATAGTGCACCAGGTGGTAAACTCGTCTATGATGACATATGTGGAGCACTCTTGAGTGAGGAGATTCGTAGAAAATCTATGGTTGGCACTCAGAGTGGAGATGCATATAATGTTCGTGATTCTTACCAAGGAAAGAATCAACAACGTGGCAGGAGCAAGAACAAGGAAAAGAATGGTCAACGGAATAAGAGCAGAAGTAAATCAAGGAAGAGGGATATTGAATGCCATTATTGTCATAAGAAAGGACACATGAAGAAAGACTGTTATGCATTAAAGAATGCTAAAGGTAAAGGACAGAATGTTGATGGGCATGTTAAACAGTTACCTGCACCATCTACTTCGACTGTGAAGATTGAAGAAATTAATGCTATTTCTGATGATGCTGATGTGTTGACACTTGATAGTACTGTGCCATCTGAGGCACTTATGGCTGATTCTCTTTCCCACACCTGGCTGCTAGATTCTGGTGCTTCTTTCCATGTGACACCACATAGAGAATGGTTCTCTAATTATGCAGCAAAGTCTCTTGGTACCGTGAGACTTGGTGACTCTTACCAGTGTGATGTTGTGGGGATTGGAGATGTGGTTGTGCAGTTCATTGACGGTTCAAAATTTACTATGCATAATGTACGCCATGTACCTCAGTTATCACGCAGTTTGATGTCAGTTGGTCAACTTGATGACCTTGGTTACAAGGTGGTCTTCTATGCTCAGTCCTTTCGTATATCAAAGGGCAATATGGTTATTGCAAAAGGAAGGAAAGTTGGCTCACTTTACCCTTTATTTGTATCACAGAAAGAACACTTGTTAGCTGTTACTGAACAGCCTATGGCTTGTATTTGGCATGGTCGTTTGGGCCATATATCTCGTAGTGGAATGGAAAATCTTTCTCGTTCTGGCTACTTACCTGTGTTATCTTTCTCTGATTTTTCATTTTGTGAGCATTGTCAATATGGAAAGCAAACCAGAAATGTGCATAAAACGCACATTGACTCTTCAATTCAGCCTTTAGATCTTGTTCATACAGATGTGTGTGGTCCTATGCCCACTAGGTCCTTAGGTGGTTCTCTTTACTTTGTTACTTTCATAGATGATGCTACTAGAAAAGTCTGGGTATATCCTATCAAATCGAAGGATGATGTATTCCCTACTTTCAGAAAATGGCTTGCTTCAGTTGAGACTGAAAAAGGAACTAAGCTTAAGGCTTTACGTTCAGATAATGGGGGTGAGTATACCTCACATGAATTCAGCCTTTTCTGTCAGTGTAGAGGGATTCGTAGAGAGTTTACAGCTCCTTATACCCCAGTACAGAATGGTGTAGCTGAGAGGATGAATAGAACTATTCAAGATAGAGTAGTCTCTATGTTGCATCATGCAAACCTCTCACAAGGTTTTTGGGCAGAAGCAGTATTGACTGCAGTTCATGTGATTAACCTTTCACCTAGTACTGCCAAAGGTCTGAAAGTGGCACAAGAGTTATGGACAGGGAAACCACCATATTATGATCATCTTCGAGTTTTTGGGTGTGAAGCATATGTTCATATACCCAAGAATCTTAGACAGAAGTTGGACCATAAGTCAAAGAAATGCATTTTTCTTGGATATGGTCGAGAAGGACAATTTGGATATCGCTTATGGGATCCTGAAACACGGTCAGTGATCAGAAGTAGTGATGTCATTTTTAATGAGTCTAAGATGCATAAACAGCCGATTAAGGAGGTTGAAGTGAGAAGAGTGGTGTTTGAGGATACTAGTCCTCTAGTTAGCATGCATAAAAATGCTGCACATAGGGATGTTCAAGAGAATGTCCATTCAGATCAGTCTGCACATGTTCCTGTTCAGCAACCATTGAGACGTTCTGCACGTGTCTCATATCCACCTGATAGATATGTTCCAGGTTTAGATTTTGTTATGCTAACAGATGCCGGTGAGCCCTCTTGCTACAAAGAGGCTATGTAGACAGAGGATCATGTCAAGTGGGAGCGTGCCATGAAGAGTGAGTTGGATTCTATTCACAAGAATGGTACTTGGGACTTAGTACCTTTGCCAAAGGGAAGGAAAGCTTTACCATGTAAATGGGTATATAAGCTGAAATTCACATCAGATAGTGCTTCTCCAAAATATAAAGCACGACTTGTTGCAAAGGGTTTTAAGCAACAACATGGTGTTGATTTTGAGGAAATCTTCTCCCCAGTGGTCAAGATGACTACTTTGCGCATGTTGCTTGGATTCGTTGCAATGGAGGACTTAGAGCTAGTCCAAATGGATGTGAAAACAGCTTTCTTGCATGGAGATCTTACAGATGAGATCTATATGGAACAACCAGAGGGTTATGTAGTTCCTGGCAAGGAAAGTCTAGTTTGTAAGCTCAAGAAGAGCTTGTATGGACTTAAACAGTCTCCTAGACAATGGTACCAAAAGTTTGATGCTTTTATGAAGTCCCAAGGCTATTCTCGGAGCAATGAGGATCATTGTCTCTACACAAAGAGATGTTCTGATGGCAGCTTGATATGCTTGATACTTTACGTCGATGATATGTTGATTGCTGGGAAGTCCTCTTATGATTTGTCAATTCTCAAAAAGAAGTTGAGTCAGACATTTGATATGAAGGATTTGGGGGATGCCAAACATATTCTTGGCATGCGCATTACTCGTGATAGGAGTAAAAGATGCATATACTTGTCTCAAAGTGAGTACATATCCAAAGTACTTCATCGATTCAATATGCAGGGTGGAAAGGCATTGAGTACACCTTTACCCACATATGTGAAATTGAGCAAGGATGACTGCCCCAAATCAGATGAGGAAAAGGAATTCATGACCAAAATTCCCTATCAGTCTGCTGTTGGTAGTCTCATGTATGCTATGGTAGCTACGAGACCAGACATTGCATTTGCAGTGGGAGTTGTGAGCAGATATATGTCTAATCCTGGCAAGAAACATTGGGAAGCGGTCAAAATGATTTTGAGATATCTGAGTGGCACTAAGGACAAGTGTCTATGCTTAGGTAGAGGGAAAGCATCCATTATTGGTTACACAGATTCTGACTATGCTGGTTGTGTAGACAATCGTAAGTCTACATCAGGGTACATTTTTCATTTTGCTGGAGGTGCTATCTCTTGGAGATCTCGTCTTCAAGAATGTACAGCTGTTTCCACCACAGAAGCAGAGTATGTTGCAGCAAGTGAGGCATGTAAGGAAGCATTGTGGCTTTCTCGTCTTGCTTGTGATATGGGTTTGCCTCAGCATGTACCTCACTTGCTCAGTGATAGTCAGAGTGCCATTGCTTTGGCTAAGAATCCGGTCTATCATGCAAAGACCAAGCACATTGAGGTGAGGTATCACTTCATTAGAGATTGCTTAGCCACTGAGAGCATTATTCTTGAGAAGGTTCACACTCGAGATAATGCTGCAGATGCTTTGACTAAAGCTCTACCACAGGATAGCTTTCGACACTGTTGTCACTTGATGGGGGTTACTTGATTCTTGATCTTACGCAGTCACTTGTATACTGTGTAACATGCCCATCAGGTGGGAGGTATAGTTTGTATACTTACACTCAGGTATTCTTTATCATTCTTTCTTTTTTCTCCCATAGTTACTCTGGCCATATTGGCCTTTAGTGGGAGATTGTTACCGTTAGTGTCCATGTGAAAGGCCAAATGGCCACCGGACACTTCTTTGTATATGTCCTTTAATAAAACATATAGTGGCCTGGTCAGTCATAGACTGAAAGTTCGACCGCATTTGTAAGACCTAAGAAGTCTGTGTTCGTACTCCCTGTGTACTGCGTTTTCAGCGTATTCTACAACATCTGTGCGGAGTACTGTGTGTGGCGATAGGAGCTCGGTTTTCTACTTTGAGCATATCGTCGTGGAGCTCTCAAGAAGGAGAGTCCAGTGTGGTGCACGCCATCGAAATACTTCAGGACCTTCAGTGCTACATCTTGGGAGGCGTAGTGTAAATGGGCATACACAGCGAGGTGGGAGAGTAACTCCTCATGGTTGAGCACATGGTACATCGGGTTGTTATAAGCCAAACACCTATAAATGATCCTAGTCAATGCACAACTCCCATACAAGACAAACTTGCATGGCCATCGCTTGCGTGCCAAGTGTATCTGATCAATGATCCAGTGAGATAGGTTAATGGTTAGGTTCTGCATCTCTACAAGGTACAAATTGGACCAAATCTTCTTAGGTGGCACATTCTTAGGTGAACTACAATACTAGGCATCATAGCCACCATATCTTTGGGTTTATTAAGGTTTCAAATATTCATGCTATCAGGTACTAGAACCTCCTTCTCAATGGGTATGTGCATTCCTTTCATATCTAGAGCCTTCCACACTAAGTTATTGGTTAACTTAAACCGCTTCAGTTCGTTACCTCTCGTTAGCGATGGGAGCACAAATGTGCTTGAAGCTTGGGGATGCTTGCTAGGAGTTAGGGTGTTGATAAGATAATAGCACCGCATGAAGTCAGTTTTGGGAAGCTCAGCACTGAAATATGCATCCAATCCTGCTTTCTACCACACTAGACTTTATGTTTCCGTATTTTGTAACTTTTCAAACTCCCATGTGAAGAAATGGTACTTGCCCCATTTTCCATTGAATTCTAGCTCTACCTCCCAAAGGTACGAGCCCTTGTCCAATGGCCCAACTACTTCACTAAAACAATGCAGGGATTTGCCTACAGGCATCATATGGGTGCTCAGAGATCTTGTATTTGGTATGATTTGTATGGCATGCAACTCCTCCAGTTTTTCATTCATCTCAGGCATGATGGGCAAGCTCTCCATATCAACCACCTGCTGACTTGTTCCTAAATGAGAGCTGGTTCCTATTACTTCAGCCATGAAATTGCTCAAAGTGCATGATGCTTATCTGCTCGAAGAAGAAAATCATATTAGCATTGCGTAGGAAACATGATAATACCATGTTCCCTCTATAATACCAACATGGTATTTGAAGTATTTAGGGAGTTAGTATGTGAGGGTTTCCTTGGATCTGTGAGTTTTGGTTAGTAGGTTAGTGATTCATTCCTAGATGCATACTCTAGACGTGCATTGTAATCAGAATGCATCTAGTCTGGAGAGAATGGATTTACAAAATCAGGTCAGGTGGTTTTAGACAAGGTTTTATTCTCCAAATTTTTAACATAGGATTACATGTTTTGACTAAGATGACCTTGACATGTTGCTAGGGTATATCATCATAGATTTGAGAATTTTGGGTACCCATTTCCAGATAATCCTAGGTGTGATCAAAGACATGGAAGTATTGAGTGCACATGTTTGCCCTGAGAATTGTGATGTGAGTGGCAAATTGAGCTTGTGTACTTACATGAAGCTACTTGAGCATGTAAGCAAGTCTTGGGCACCCAAATTTGTCTAGCATGGGGGTCAGCCCTCATCAATTGCTTTGGGACCCAAATAAAAATGGTCCATTTTGGAAGATCCCTGGAATGCTCTTTCTTTGTAGTCCTTGCTCGAGTAGTTGGTTTGGTGCATAGATTGGATATAGTCTCTTGAGCAAAGGGTTGTTCACCCTTTTGTATCCAAATCTGCTTCACAATTTGAGTCATCTAGCTTCATGCTCTCCTTTGACTATGAGCATAGATCGTCTGCTTCCTCTGCTTCTTGTACTCCTTGGTTCGTTTTGTCTCAGTCACTTTTGGAAAAGATTGGAGTTCCGTCAGATCCCTTACTTCTTTGTTGAGAAAATCATCCTTCTGCATCAGTGCATTCGCACAAGAACAATATCTTTATCTTCATGTGTACTCCTGGAAGGACGAGGAGTTGGTGCCTTTCCTAGTTCCTTGAGTGCCTAATTTTCTAGCTCAATTATGATGCAGTTTTGATCCACACAGACCAAGAGAAGTCCACTTCTTAGCTTCAGGTTGAGTGCATGCTCATAGATCTATTCTTGACCCAAGATAAGAGGTTCTGTGAGATCCTCATCTTCACATACTAGCACCTTCACTATCATAAGAGCATCTTGAATATAGAGGGGAAGCTCCACCTCACCCAGGCAAGGGGTTTCCACACCTCCCAATCCTATGATATATGGTCCTATAGGATTGATACTTAATTTCAACTCTTGATAATAAGAAAGTCTAAGTGCACTAGTGGATGCTCCTGAGTCAATCAAAGCTTTTATAGTCCTTGCACTCTCTCGTTGTCCTACCTCTAGGGTCACAAAGGATCGTCGGTTAACTATTCTATGGGAATGTACACCTTATGCTTCACACATGGCCATGTGATATCTTGGAGCTTCATAAGCATCTGACCTAGGCTGATCTCTACTGTGTCTCCTCAATTTCATTCATCGGATGTGTTCTAAGGCTTTTGCATGTGCTTCTTCTCGAACTTGTTTTTCCTCTTCCTTACGTTTCTTGGCAATGTTGAATCGTTTTAGCATTTCCTCCATGAGGGGTTCTTGATATAATTTAATTCTGCATCCACTAATGAAACTAGGTAGGATGTCACCTTCTAGAGTGGCTAATTGGACAACTCCAATTGTTGATATTCTATTGATGATCATAGGTCCATAGCCTTGCTCCTCCAACTTATGTGCATGTTGTTTCAATGTGTATACCAAGAATAAGTCTCCCCTTTTCAAGTCTTTATCTTTCACATGGGCATCAGAGTATGCCTTTTGACTTTTCTTAGCTGCATAAATCCCTACTACTACCCTCAATCTTGTTTCACCTAAGCATTCTAGATAAAAGATTTTAGCTGAGAGCTCATGGCCAATCCAATGATGCTCTTGTGCTACTCTGAGTGTGGGTATCAACAAATCTAATGGTAGCACTGCATTTTGGTCAAATACCATCTGAAAGGGTGTGGCTTGGAGTACCATTTTATAGGCAACTCGATAGGCCCAAATAGCATGATGTAGCTATTTATTCCAATTAGAGTGTTTATTATTCACCAACTTTTTCAACACATTATATAGGATCTTATTTGTGCTCTCAGCCTGGCCATTGGCTTGTGGATGATACGAAGCTCACTTCTTGTGAACCACCGTGAATTCTTGTAACAAGTGTTCAATGCCCTCATTCAAGAAGTGGGTGTGATGATCACTCACCAACTCTATTGGAAAACCATATCATGTAAATACATTCTCAAATAGGAATTTGGTTGTGGTTAATGCATCATTTTTTCTTGTTGCCTTAACTTTCACCCATTTAGTTCAATAACCAGTGGCCACAATTATGTATTCATCATGTGAACTCTTAGCTAGGGGTTAATAGGGCCAACAAATTCTATTCCCCAATTTGAGAATGCACATCCACCCATCATAGATTTTAGTGGCATCTCATCTTTACATATCAGGTATTGAGTTTGCTGATAAATATCGCACCTCTTAATGTAGGTATGTGCATCCATGTGAAGGGTTGGCCACCAAAGACCTGCGAATAGTATAGCTTTAATCACATGGTCTGGTCCAAAATGTCCTCTTACTACACCTTGGTGAGCAGTCTCTAAGATCTTGAGGTATTCACTCTCATGGACACACAATATAAGATAGTCATCTCTTTCGTGCTTGTACAAATTATCTCCAATGAGTGAATAATCTAGTGCTTCCTGTTCTAAGCTCTTTCGTCTAGCCAATGTCATCTCTTGAGGAAATGTCTTCGTCCTCAAGAACTCTACCAAAGGTTTGCTCCACTTTGGCACTAAAGACACTTGGTAGAGAGTGGCATGTTCTGTTGGTGGTCTAGTACTACAAAGTGGGCATTCCTTGCACATCCTATGAACATCTGCTTCCATGTTTGGCCAATATACCCTTAACCTTTGCAGTGTTTGTGGCTCGATGTTGGGAGTGATGTTACTGTAATGCACCTACATGTGCTATTTGCAACCACTTTTCATGCTCATCTTCTTCTACACAGCAAGCTAGTATACCTTGATTCGTATGCTTATACATACAACTTGCCAGTATGTGGTATTTTTGAGACCTCACTACTTCTTTATCTTTGGCTTTCAATACATGATGTTTAGGTCCAAAGGTGAGAATAGGCACTATAATTTTAGACCCTCTCATCTGCCCTAAGGTGAGTCCTACCTTTCCTAACCACAACTTCGAAGTCAAATTCTATTAGTAAGAGGAACCATCTTACTAGTCTGCTATATTGCACGGTTTGTTCACTAGATATCATAGTGCTTGATGGTCTATAAAAAATTTTAAACTTACCTACAAGCAAATAATGTCTTAACTTTTTCACCACATACACCATGCCTAATCCTTCTCTTACCATAGTGATATGATTTTTCTCAGCATAAACAATCAGAAGATCCATATTACCTTTACTAGTGGGTTGTGCTAATACACACCCATAGCATAAACATTCAATTGTCTACTAGCATAAACAATCAGAAGATCCATATTACCTTTACTAGTAGGTTGTGCTAATACACACCCAATAGCATAATTGGATGTGTCCACATGAACATGGAATGGCTTGTTCCAATCCGGGGTAGTCAAGATTGGTGTTGAACATAATCATCACTTAAGCTCATTACAAGAGTTTTCACATTCGTTGGTTCACTCAAAGTTAGTCAAAAGGGACTATAGAGGCTTTCAATAATTGCATACATAAGAATAAAACGTGGATAATAATCACAATGCCCCATGAAAGCTTATACGTCCTTGACATTCTTTGGCCTAGGTGGCTCTGCAATTGCTCTAACTTTCTCCTCACCCATGGATATGCCATTCTTTGACACTATGTGTCCTATAATCTTGCCTTGGCTAACCATAAAAACACACTTTTTAGGGTTCAAGCAGACTTGATATTCTCTACATTTGTCAAAAATTGTCTTAGCTCATGTATGTGTGTTTTTCTAATGTTCGAATGAGCACATAGATCATCAACATAGACTTCCAAGTTTTTATACAAGAATTCTTTAAACACATGACACATCAGCTATTGGAAGGTAGTTGGTGCATCGGTAAGACCAAATGGCATTACTCGAAAAGCAAATATGCCCCACTCTGTGGCAAAAGTCATCTTATGTTGGTCTTCTAGGGAAATGGCCACTTGATTGTAGCCCGAGAACCCATCAAGGAAGTTGTATACTTCCTTTCCTGCTTCTCTTTCCAATAGATGCTCAGTGATAGGAAGTGGATAACTATCTCTAATGGTGGCTGTGTTAACCTTCTTCAAGTTAATGAAAACACGTAACTTTCATCTCTTCCTTGATCTTGGTTGCATAATTGTCATTATATGTGTATTGCTTCTGCTTAGAGGGTTTGGATTCTCATGTCATGGGAATCATACGTGAGCATATGTGAGGATCTACTCCTTTCCATGTGAACACATCTTTGTATTCTCTTAGCAAGGCTATCAACTCTTGCTCCTTGCCCTCTCTCAAATCACGTCCTATGTATGTAGATTTCTCTTCTATGTCCACAATGATTTTCTTAGTTTTCTCTTTGTTATCATAGGCCTCTCTTGCTAGTGCTTCACGTTTAGGCATCCTTATCATGAATCTTCTATCCTCTATCCCATATTTCTTAAATTTTTCAGGGACCTCAAACAAGGATTCTTCCTCTTCCATTGGGAGTTCTCTCTTCTTTTGTTTCTTGCCTTCACTCTTAGTGGTTACTTGTGTGTCAATCTCATGTCGTTCATAAGCTCTTCTTGTCATTGAGGGTGAGCTTCTACTTTGCATAGGTATTCTTCTTTTGATGCCCAAAACAAATCCATAATAATTGATTCTAGATCTAAGTCACTTGCTTCTCCAAGTACATGAGTGCTAGGCTCACATTTCTTGATAACTGAATCACACATAATTGGTTCTATGGTAAAAACTGAAATGGCATATCCATCTTCATCACAGTGTGGTGTCCATTGTTCTTCATTCATTGCTACATCCATTGTTGCTAGGATTTTTGCCCAACCATGAGGTTCAAACTCTTCATCTAGAAATACTAAAGGTGCATAGGCTCCTATGTGACCATCAGCCATCTGCAATTTCATTCTCGTTGGCATGAGTGCTGATTTGCCCCAACTCTTCCATAGGGAATTGTTAGAAATTGCAACTTATGCACCTGAGTCCAAGATAGCCTTGGTTGTGTAACCCTCTTGAGTGATAGGGAGATAGGTGTTTCCTTCTTCTCCTTCACTCATGTCTCCTATCTTGTCCAAGGGTATCTTTGGCACTGTTCTATGTGATCAGACCTAGGGAATGGATTTTGGACACTTCAAGTACATGATTAGCTACATGTTTCCAGAATTGTGGCTTAACCTTGAGTAGCTCCTCTAAAGCGAGATTGCACTACACTTTAGTGTTCTTTACTACTTTTGTATTCCAATGTATGATTGAGTCTCCGTTCCTTATCATGACCATGGGTGCTCTCATGCAGGTAGACTTTGCCTCCTGTGGACCTCTGAAATGTGGTAGTTCTTGTAAGGAATTAGACTCAAAGTCTAATCGCTCACTAGACTGGATGTCCTCCTATTCTCCATAAATAGAAGGAATATCTTGTGGAAATTGATCGTGTAAGTCATCTACAAGCTCAATGGGAGGAGGATTTTCACTTTCCTTTGCTCATTTCTCTTCTTAAATTTCTCTTAGAAATTCTTGTGACTATTGATTCATAGAAGCCGAGGTTCCTGACTCGGTGGAGTTGGGAACATAAGCATCCTTGGGAGGAAGGCTTATCCTTTCACTTTTGATGTTACTCACATGTGATGTAGCTTGCTTTCTTGACTCAGTGATCATTCTTTCTAGTCTTTCTAACAATCCATCAAAGTGTAATTGAGTTTTGGTTGAACTAGAGCAATTAAAGAGGCAACTCTGTTCTCTAGGTCTAGGCAAGGGAAACTCATGGAGGCCTCTTTGATGTCTAGGATTTCTATGTCTTTCCTGATCGGTTCTTTCCACCTCTAGTCTTGATCGCTCTCTTCTTGGGGCAATTGCAAAGCTCACTTCTCATCTCTCTCTAACTCATTCTCTTTGGGATTCATGAGATCTGGAGGATCATGCTCCTTGGAGGCCATGGGAAACATTAGACTTTGGTGGAGGGAAAATTAACTCGCCCTTCCATGAGTATGCATGCTTACCATGCTCTATCACCAAGAACATTCTCTCCGACGTGTTATCTAGTATACAACTTTGCCTACAATCTTTGGATCTTTGAACTCATAAATAGTGACTCCACCTATTTCACTAATTTGATCTAACTTGAATCTCAAAAAGGCTTCCTTTGTTTCTCTATTTAAGAAGAGTTCTATACTTTTGTTGTCTTGGTGAACCCACTTTGGAGTAATCACTCTCATCAAGATAGACTTGCCTCAAGGAGTCTTGGGTTCTCATCCTAGGTCTCGTTGCTCTAATTCTCCAATATCATTCTCAAAAATAATATTTCCAAACTCATCCATCCTATCTAGTAGGCTAGTAACCACATACATGGTCCCTTGCTTATCAATATATGAACCTTCTTCAAACTTAACCATTCTATGTTCAAGTCTGAAGGGTTGATCGAGATTTTTGAGTTGGACCACTAATCACCTCATGCCATCCTCATAGATGTGTGCACTTAATCTATTGCTCCTAATATACCCCAATTGTGTCTTATAAGGACCTTTTGGTGTCTTTAAATAGGTTGTGTTTGCACCACCTATCAATTTTTCCATGTTGTAGGACATCTCTAAATCACTCATTTCAATACTAAGTATATAGGGATAATCGCTAAGTTGTTGGGTCTAAGACCTAGTTGTGTGGTTGATGCTAGCCTCCGATGATCTAATACTTTGACAATCTCTTCCTAGGTGTCTTCCTAATCTAAGGTTCATATGCCCAACTCATCAGGCCAATGACCCTTGTACAATCACACTACTGATTCCTTGATATCAATTACTTGTTCCTTTTAATTTCTTTACAATGTGTTTCCTTGTATTTAAAGATGCATTGTTAGGAGCACTTAGGTTTGTCATAATTGATGTTCTTTGTCCAATCAAATTAACTTCTTTGTCCTTAAGTTGTCCCTTGATTGCAATTAATCTATTCTTGAACTTGAGAATTTAAAGCATCTTAGAACTTGAATGTTCTTGATCGTGCCTCTAATCAACCAAAACCACTATTCACACTTGGCCTATGCTAGGAATTGATTGAGGGGATTGAGAGATCTTCCAATCTCAAGTCGCTTTCCTTGGTAGCCTTGATATGTCCAAGAAGCGTGTTCCCAAGCTTGCAGTATGCACTTGCTCTGGATGCCCTTTGATGCTCTCAATGGACCTGTAAAAGTCCCACAGTTAGATCAAGATTTAAACTTGATTGAATTAATAGACCATTTTGATTCATGTAATTCAATGACCGAATTTTCACTTGTCTTTATGAAAGACTACCTTAGAGATCCTTTAGTTTCTTCACCCCTCTAGTAGGTCAACTTCAAAATACCATATCTAAAATTCCATGTAGGATTTTAAACAAGCTTTCCAACAAACGCAAGATCACTCAAAACGGATTTTGTATGAAGAAGCTATTTCAGTTCAGGCTTTCGGGGGTTAAAACAGGCAAATAGGATTTCTCGAATTGTTTTCTTGGGGGCCTCATTATGCTCCAATCATGTGAAATTTGTGACCCAAAATTGATAAATTTATGTGGAGAATCATACAGGTAGATCACTAAAGAAGCTCAGATCTGATGGAGGGGGAGAATACTTCTCCAAAGAGTTTGATGAGTTCTTGCAGGACAAAGGTATCAAAAGGGAAGTGACTACCAGGTACTCTCCTCAACTAAATGGAATTGCAGAGAGGAGAAACAAGACATTGGTTGGATCATCCCGAACAATGCTTGAAGAGAAGAAGTTGCCACATTATCTATGGGCAGAAGCTATTTCAACTGCTGTGTACCTTGTCAATAGACCACCATCCAAATCACTTCAAGGTATGACTCCTTATGAAGCATGGCATGGAAGAAACACTAGTCTTGGACATTGCAATTGGTTGTTTAGCTTATGTTCATGTACCATCACAAATAAGAGGTAAGCTAGATGAAAGGGCAACAAAGGCAGTGTTTATTGGATATGATTCAACTCAGATGGGTTACAGGTTCTTCAATCCTTCAACCAAGCAATTTACTACAAGTAGAGATGTTGTGTTTGAAGAACACAGGTCTTGGTATGATGAAGACAAACAAAAGGTAACACTACCATATGATCTTGATTCTGACTCTCATCAATTAGGAAGCAAGCATGATACACAGGTCCAGGATCCAAGAAGTGATACAGACGATGACCAAGATGAAAGAGAAAGGGATTACAAGCTATGGAAGTCAAGAGGCAAAGCAAAGATGCAAGAGGTTGGAGAATGCTTCAAACAAGCACCTAGAAGATGAAGAAGACAGAAGAAACAACCAGAAAGGTATGGATATGATTCCACAATTGTTACGAAACATTCAATATACTTGGCAAAAGACTCTATTTCAGAGGAAATCTCAACCTATGAAGAGGCAAAGGGAAAGCCTAATTGGGAAAAGGCCATGAACGAAGAGATAGATGCATTAAAGGAGATGGACACTTGGGATTTAGTTCCAATGTCGCCAAATCAAAAGGTAATTGGTTGCAGATGGGTATATAAAGTTAAAAGAAATTCAGATGGATTAGTTTGTAGGTACAAGGCAAGATTAGTTGCCAAAGGATGCTCACAAACTCATGATATAGACTATGAGGAAACATTCTCACCAGTTGCAATGATGACTACAATCAGGACATTGATAAGTGTAGGTGCTGCAAGGAATTGGAGACTCCTCCAACTTGATCTGAAAAATGCATTCTTAAATGGTTGGATAAGTGAAGAGGTATACATGTCACAACCACCAGGTTTTGAAGACCCTAATCATGCATCTTATGTTTGCAGACTTAAGAAAGCAGTGTATGGATTGAAACAAGCTCCAAAAGCTTGGAATTACAGGTTGGTTACATATCTTCAAGATCAAGGCTTCAAAGCTAGCAGCTCAGATCCTTTTCTTTTCATCAAAAGGGATCACAATGAGGTTATCTATTTATGTGTATATGTAGATGATATTATTGTGACAGGTGATGATCTAAATGGCATTCAAAGGATCAAGAGACACATGCAAGAGGAGTTCAAAATCAATGACCTAGGTGAGCTCACATATTTCCTAGGTATGCACGTGATATATACAGATGAAGGAATGTATTTGACTCAAAGAAGATACATTCAGGATCTTTCTCAAGTTCAAAATGGAGAACACTAAACCTGCAGGTACACCTTTGGAGATGAATCATAAACTAAGTGTTTATGAAGGTGAGAAAATTGAAGATATTAAAGAGTATCAAAGCTTGGTAGGTAGCTTGATATATGCTACTCATACAAGGGTAGACATCTCATATAGTGTGGGAGTGCTTAGTCAGTTCATGCACTCACCAAGAAGACCACACATGGATGCGGCTAAGAGAGTACTTAAGTATCTCAAAGGTACAATCAACGAAGGTATATTCTATCCTTACTCTTCAGATTTGGATATCAAAATCTATTCAGATGCAAATTGGGCAGGAGCTAAGGATGATAGAAAAAGTACATCTGATTACTTAGCATTTGTAGGTTCAAAGCTAGTGTCATGGAGTTCCAAGAAGCAAACAACAATTGATTTATCTTCAATTGAAGCAGAGTACAGAGGCTTGACCATAGCAACTCAAGAGGCAATATGGTTAAAAGCATTGTATACAGATTTGGGACTTGTGAGTTCCAAACCTCACATATTTGGAGATAATGTAAGTTCCATGAATCTAGCGGCAAATCCTATTTTCCATGCGAGAACCAAGCACATAGAAGTCCATTACCACTTCATCAGGGAGAAGCTCATGGCAAAGGAGATTGACATTTCTTTTGTTCCTACTGAAAAGCAAGTAGTAGATATGATGATGAAGGCACTTGATGGAATAAAGCTTTGTAGATTCAAAGATATGGCAGGTATTCAACCTATCAGAGAATGAAGACTCAAGAATACTTTAGCTTGAGGGGGAGCTGTTGGAACATCAAGATTACACTATGCTTGAGGTGGATTTGATCTACATGAAAGGCTATCGTGTTGAAAGAATACCCGTTGGAGAGTTCTTTTTCATATGCTCATTTATTGTATTTTTTTGAGAGATTTTTGATGGTTCATTTACTGTTGTAAAAGCCTTGAGCTTTACACATGTAAAGGTAGAAAGAGAGAGCCCAAATCCCACGAATTTGTGGTGGTTGAAGTTGCATTCAATCAAGCAATCAATCACCTAAAAGTAGATCAAACTAGATCTTCACTTTTCCTAGATTGTAGGAAAGTGAATTTATTCCCTCCAACAACCATTCCCACCTTCATTTGAATTCAAATTCAACTTTTAAAAGTTTTGGAACACTCCTAGAGTCTATATAAAGACTTGGAATCACTTGTAAAATACATGGAAGCAATATACATACACTTGTGACCATGATTGTCTTGCTCTTTCAATTCTCTGCATCATCTTCTTCACTAACAGTAATCTTGCAGAGGCTACTGCTCTCTCTTCAGAGCTCCAAATTCACTGCAACATGACTCATTGGAAATTTATAAAAGTCTAGTTTATGCCCATAAATTTGCATAGCATTGGGTTCAGCAGATTGGGAGAAATCTGAGTTTTTCTATCTCGGGGTCAATCTCTGTGTATTCCTGAGAAATAGGAAGTACCACCGGTGAATGTCGCATTCATTCCTATAGCATATTTTGCTTATCCCTTATACTTTTGTGCATTCCATACACTCAACCCTATGTGTATCACTCCCATAAAAGGAGTTTTTCTAATTTTAATCACGTTGGTGGCTATGGGCATTTGAAGTTCATTGTCTCTTCCATAGATAGTAAGTTTTTTGAGCTAGTCGACCCGCGAACCTATGTGTTTTGTATCGACTCATTCTCCTTGATGCTCCAAAGTACATAGTGTGTTTCTTTGCACTTATTACATGCTTCTAAGGTCTATTTGAGTCTCCATAAGCTCAAGGGCTGGTCTTGTGCCGGTTGGTTTGACCAAACTTCGTCGCCTCGAAACACACTTTTCTACCTTCGATAAGCTTCTCCAAGTTCTTTCACTAACTTCTTCCCAAGTGAGTGCTTAACTTTGTTATAAAGAGTAGTCACGAATGTTTCATAAGACCTAGGAAGCTTGTTAAGCAATCTAGCTCTTCTCTGAGTCGTGCCATGAAGCTGGTTAGGGGGAATGAATCCGATCGCACTCTCTCTCTCTATCTCTCTTGCTCGATCTTTTTTTGCTTCATGTGACGTAGCTGATATCCGAATTAGTCGCGATGCATCTGCCTCGTGTAGGGAGAACAAAGACGCTTCATAGAAGCCCTCTGATCCATCCTTGCTACTATAGCAATCATATGAAGATCAACTCAACAAAGCCAAGGACCCTCTTTGTCTCTCTTTAGTCTCTCTCTCTCTCTCTCTCTCTATATATATATATATATATATATATATATATATATATATATATATATATATATATATATATATATATATATATATATATATATATATATATATATATATATATATATATATATATATATATATATATATATATATATATATATATATATATATATATATATATATATATATATATATATATATATATATATAGGTGTGTGTGTGTGAGAGAGAGAGAGAAAGAGAGATCTTGGCAAGAGACATCGTCAATGTTTTCAGAGGAATAGGTAGCTATGCTTATATGAGTGTTGTGCCTTAAAGTATAGATGATGACTCTAGCTTGCTAATGAGACCCTTGGTACTTCTGCAGAGTGGAAGACGGACCTCTATCGCCTTCTATAAGTCATGAAGAATGCAACTAGTAGCTTGAGAGAAGCTGTAGCAGAGAGTGTCGATCTTGAGTGAGTCAGATATTGCTTTGCCTAGTGCCAGATATGTACTCATTCCCCTCCTTAGATTGGTGTATTATGCTTAGATGTGTAGCCTCTTCTTTGGATTGATGAACCCTTCTTAGCACCTCTTCTTCAAGGAGAAAGGTCAGTCAATACCTGAAACAAACAACCAATTCTGGAGCATCCTTTGTCAAAATGAGCAGAAAATACATCAAATGCAAGGCTAGGAGGATGAGCAAATGGGGGTAAAATGTGAAAAATTTGATGAAGAAAAGGTTGGGAGGGTGGGAAAATGGGAAAAATGAAGCCCAAACGAGTGTAATTTGATGGCAAAAATCTTCTCCAAATGGGTGGAGAACCACACCACCAAACTCAAGCACCACCACCACCACCAAAACGACCACCAAATGCACCACCAAGACCTCCACCTAGTGTTCTGATACCATGTAGAGAGTACATGCATGGAAGCAAAATGAAAAGAAGAGTGTACTCACAAAAGAAAGAGTGTGAGAGACTCAAAGTGAGTAGACCAAGAAATGGGTAAACTCACATGGATTAAAAATGAGATTTCCAAGAGCATGGAGTAGGCTCCTCAAGCTTCTAGCCAAGTACAAATGGGGGGAGATGACGTCCTTATATAGATTTGGGAGGGGCTCTCCAAATTACATCTCATGTCGGATAATTCCCCTCAAAATAGAATGAATACAATGGTAGAAGCAAATGGCAAGGTACCTAAATAAAAGGATATAATATAAAAGGGAAATGGAATAGAAATAGAATAGAAATAGAGTGAATCCAAGATACAAAAGGGAGATGCACTCTCATATTCTCAACACAGAGGTCATATCCACCAAAAGTTGATGCCATAAACACGATTTCTAAAGTTTGCAGCACTATCAAAGAAGTGAAAGATTTTTTAAATCGTACATTTTCTATTACATCTATATCCCTCCCTTTGCTCATATTGCAAACTCTCTTTATGATCTGCTCTGAAAGAGAATAAAATTCATTTGAATTGATGAGCACTCAAAAGTAATGTGTAAGCTAAAAGAGCCATGAAATCAAATACCCTATTTTGAAATATATAGACTATTTTGCAAATAGGCCTATCATTATGACTATTGATACTAGTCTTATTGGGATGGATTGGGCCATAGGTCACCATGAAGATGAGAGGAAAAGATATGTAGTACATTTTGGTGTAAAAATATTACATGAAACAGAGAAAATATCCTCAAATTAAGCAAGATATATGGGGCTTGGTCACAGCTTTGAAGCCATAACATTTTATTGGAGCGAATGTGGTTGTTGAAAAAGATTGTCTTCCACTGATTGGAATGACTACAAATTGTTCATCCCTTGATATTGCAATGCTCAAGTGGATTTCATACATCAAGTCTATAAATCGAACTTTTGTACATATTGTAGGAAAATCCAATACTATTACTGACGTGCTCTGTAGAGAAAAATATGATGATGATTTGGACAATGCAACAAAAAGGAATATAAATTTAATTCACTATGATCCATATGTTTATGAATATGAATAGTTTAAGGATGAAGAATATGAATGCCAATGGAAAGAAATAGGAAAATATATGAGTACATTAATTCTTCCTCCAATTGGTAAACAAAAAAATCATACAACGTTTTCCTAAAAGACTTATTTATTTCTAGAAACTCTAGAGGAAAGCTTAAATCTCCACAAAGTGTTCTAGGTAAACAAAGTCTTCAATTGCAAGTAATGAAGGACATGCATGATACTTTATCGACATGTGAGAAGGTCTAGTGGTTAACATAGTGATCAACCACACGTTCAATTTTGCTTAAACTAGGATGACATTTACGGATTAAATACATTACTTAGTGGGCTATTGTCTCTTTTGAGGATTCTCTAGAGAACTGCAGACTTGGAGATTAGGTCATTTTGCTTCGATAAGAGATCAAATTTGCATTATATTTGTTTTGAAATTTTTTTAATCTTAGTAAAATGAGTGTGATTTTTTTTTTGGGAAATGGAGTTCACCTCGTAGGCCTAATGATTAATCCAATTCTGAATTTCATAATTCGAAAAATGTTTTTGTTATGAATTATGGAATATGTTGAACAAGGCATTGTCATTGTCAGAGTGTTAATTTATTAATGTATTAATGTGTTTTGGTGTTTTGATATAGCAGCTAAAGGTTCATGAGGAGCATGCAAGGTGTGAAAGGGCAGACATCAATAATCCGAATTATAATTTATTTAGTTTGTAAATAAACCCGTGTAGAAGGTTCTATTGTTGGAAAAGCAGTGGTTAGAATAAGGGTCATTATAGACCGCAATTTCTGATATTGAAAGCAGTGGCTTTCTACAAAAGTTACCAACTTTTAGTTTCACGCATGCTTTTTGAAGCCGCTCTCATGTAACCACTATTTTCGACTTAATCAAAAAATCCTATAAATACATGCACTTTGTGGACTGTCGAAAAAGAGTGCATGGGGGGAGATTCACCCAATACTGCATTCTATCTTGTCTCTTTTCATGTCTATTTTTTGTGTGTTTTCTACATCTGTAACCTCTCTGTGCACATGAGATAAAATCCTCACAATAGTGGTATCAGAGAGCTATGCACGTTAATACAGAGGGGTCTATTTTGCTATTCTCTATTCACGATTCCGATTCTGATTTTGATTTCTATTTTCGTTTCGATTTTCGGTTTTCGGTTTCGGTTCTAGTTCTAGAACCAGAACCTATGTTTACAACTACATTTGATCCTATGTTTACTCCAAGGCATAGACTAAGGCATAGAACTTAGGCATAACTTAAGGCCTAACTAAGGCATTACTTTTGCATCTTTGGCACCCAAGGCTCCCTTGGTGACCGTTGGCTACACATGAACCAATTTTAATGTATGAGTGACAGTAAGGATGTTTAGGTTCACCAAGGTGGGAGGATTTGAAACCACAACCTCACTCACACAAAGGGAAGTGCTTTACCACTACACTCTCTCTTGGTGTTGTCACTCAAGCTCTCTCCTCTTATACTTAACATAACTTGCAGCTCTTTCTTACTTTTTCAAGAAAGCTTGGGCAAGGCAGCACGATGCGGTGCGACATGACATGTCTTAGGGTACATCCAGATAGGGTACATCCTATCAGGGTACATGGCACTAGGATCCATCTAGGGTACATCATGCTAGGGTACATTTCCCCAGTGTACATCCCGAGAGGGAAGCACTAGATTGAGGGACCAAGACAACTTCTTGGAGTGAGAACTAGGTTCAAGAAACTGAGGTTGAAAGAATGGAAAGTCCATAGCAAGAGGGTTTTGTTCTCTTCATACCCATGGACCCTAGACTATGTCAGCACCACATAGATAGTCTTAATAATTTACCACCTCCATGAACATTTCCATGCATGTGTTTTTACATGGAACATGCTTATTTTTTTTCATCAATGATGAAACATGTGACTGGCCATCCATGTTTATTATTATTTTATCAACTGAGGTTAGTTGCTTTTTCAACTGAGGGGCATGTTATGAATTATGGAATATGTTGAACAATGCATTGTCATTGTTGGAGTCTTAATTTATTAATGTATTAATGTGTTTTGGTGTTTTGATATAGCAGATGAAGGTTCGTGAGGAGCATGCAAGGCGTGAAAGGGCGGACATCAAAAATCCGAATTATAATTTATTTAGTTTGTAAATAAACCTGCATAGAAGGTTCTATTGTTAGAAACAGTTAGAAAAGTAGTGGTTAGAATAAGGATCATTGTAGACTGCAATTTCTGATATTGAAAGCAATGTCTTTCTACAAAAGTTACCAACTTTTAGTTTCACACATGCTTTTCGAAGTCGCTCTCATTTAACCACTATTTTCGACTTAATAAAAAAAATCTTATAAATACATGCACTCTATGGACTGTCAAAATAGAGTGCATGGGGGGAGATTGCACCCAATACTACATTCTGTCTCATCTCTTGTTGTTTCTATTTTTTTCTGTGTTTTTTGCATCCGTAATCTCTGTGTGCACATGAGATAAGATCCTGACAAGTGTTTTATGTGTCCTTGTAGCAGATAAAAAAATTAGTTGTGAACAGTTGAAAAAGTGAATTATTAAGCCTATTTGTTTGTTTCTTTTTCTTTTCTAAGTAGAAGAAATCCTAAAGAATTTAAGAATTCATCTTTATGAGTTTGTCTTCATATAATTGTAAAAACTAAATATAATAATTATTAATTATTTAATTATAACATTTACATTAAAATAACTTAATAGTTATTTTATTGGTATAAAAACTAAAAATAATAACTATTAGTTATTTAATTATAACGTTTACATTAAAATAACTTAATAGTTATTTTATTGGTAAATAACTTAATAATATAATGAAAGTATGTTTTTATGAAAATATTTTATTATTAAATTATAAAATAAATAATGAAAGATTAAAATACTAGCTAACCTTTACGTGTGCATAAGTGAAGTTATGTGTGTTAATTAACTAAGTGTGTGCACTAGTTAACTAGTGAATGCATGGTGCAAGTGTGATGTGTATTAGTTTAGTAGGTATATGTTTTAGTTATGTAGTTGAGTGCATGCGCATGTAGGTTCCTATGTATGTATATATATGTATTAAGGAAGGTGTTCTTCTTTTTTAATGTCTTCATCAGGTAGGGATTTAATGAGAGTGAGAGAGAGAGAGAGACAAACGGGGAGGGAGGGAGAGAGAGAGAGAGAGAGAGAGAGAGAGAGAGAGAGAGAGAGAGAGAGAGAGAGAGAGAGAGAGAGAGAGAGAGAGAGAGAGAGAGAGAGAGAGAGAGAGAGAGAGAGAGAGAGAGAGAGAGAGAGAGAGAGAGAGAGAGAGAGAGAGAGAGAGAGAGAGCGAGAGAGAGCGAGAGAGAGAGCGAGAGAGAGAGAGAGAGAGAGAGAGAGAGAGAGAGAGAGAGAGGGAGAGAGAGAGGGAGGAAGTGGTGAGTCGAAGGGGAGAGGTTGGCTTCTCCATCCCACCAACAACATTTTTTGAAGTCCCCATGTCACAACCTAATAATCGGTCTTTGATCTTGATGAAGGGGGTTGAGTTGCACTATGGCATCTTAGGAGACTCAACAAATTGGTCGGCTGCTTCTTCTTTCGTACTTTTCACAGCTCATACGATTTTGAAGGAAAGAAAGGCATGTAATATCCCAAGTCTAAGGTTTGGTGCAATAATCTATTCTAGGAGAGAGGTAATTCCCAGTCCTCCTACTATCAGGAAATGTCCTTCTCGATGTCAAGTTTGCGATGCATTTTCCAATCTTTGTTGCAACATTGCACCTAGTACGGGTGAGTGGAAATGTACTTTCTGTGACAAAATGAACAGCAGTTCCAAAACATACAAACCAACAAGCAAAGAAGACCTTGATAATTATCCAGAACTTGTAATCTCGGTGAGGATTATGTGGAGGTTAGCACTGGTCGTCTGAGATTTGTACCTATTTGAGAAACAATATTGGAAGCACCATTGTTATTTCTTATCAATGAGAGCCTAAATGATGTTCATTTACAACATTTACAAAGTTCTTTGGATAGCTTACTTGATTCCCTACCCCTTGTAGCTCAGATTGGGTTAATAACTTATGGGAGCACACTGTTAATGTATGACTTCTCTCAAGTTGGTGTATCAGCTATTGATGTTTTCCTAGGTAGTGGTTTACCTAACCGTGAATTGCAAAAAACTTTACTTTACAGGACAGGGGTTTATCTAGCACCTTTACATGTCTGCTTGCCAGTTGCTCATGCCATCATATCATCATTGCATCCATATAGGGGGGATCTTCCTAAAGTTGCGAGGGATCGTTGCATGGGTGTAGTTGTAGAGATTGCTTTATCTCTGATTCAAGGTCCTTCTATGGAGATGTCAAGAAGCACGGTAAAAAGAACAGGTGGGTGTAGTTGAATACTTGTATCTGCAGGAGGTCTTGAAACCTTAGGCCAAGGCTCAGTTCCTCATTTTCAGAATCACCCTTATTACCTCTATTTGGAGAAGAAAGTCATCAAGCAGATGAAATATCTTGGCCAAGAGGCATGACGGCAAGATGCTGTGGTGGATATCCTACGTGCAAGAACATGTCCTATAAGAGTGCCTATACTGCATCCTTTATCAACTGCTTGTTGAGGTATAGTTGTTCTTCACAATGACTTTGGTGAATCTTATGGCCTTAATTTACAGAGGGCTGCAAAAAGAAGTTATGGTTTCGTGAAATTTTGAGGCACGTCATAGTCAATAACTATAAAAAGAGCTAGAGAGCTCATTTTTGGGGTGAGCTAGTTAGTGATTGAAGATAGTTTTGAGCTTTGTATACTTTCTTGGAGCTTGCTAATATAAGATTCCATTGTTCCACTCTTTTTCTTTCCTTGTGTGCATGTGTGTGTATGTGTGTGCATCTTAGTGTGCTTCTCACTCATGCACGTGTGCCATCACTTGCTCATGGTCATCATATGAGTCCTCATGTCTCCATGGATTGACATTTATGAGGTGGATCTCCTCATGTTGGTACTTGTTATTGTGCTAGAGTGTGACCTACACATGAAAAAGTGATAAACTTCATTGAGGAATATGCAAAAATTGATGAAGGAGATGATGGAGGTAAGTGATTACTACACATAAAGTAAGATTTCTAATTGGTTTGGGTAGTATGCATTGTTTTCTATCTTTAAAATTGGTAGAGACTTTAGCGATGCCCTTAAATATGTAGATATCAAGATATGTTATTATCGAGCATACCATTGATAGAGCTCCCTTCTCCAACACAACATTTACATAATCATTTTCTTTTTAATTTATTTTCTATTTTATTGTTATGCTTATTCTACATCATGCATATGTAATGATTTGCATATGCGTCTCTTACATATGTATGATTTGTATTCATGTTATTTCCTTTTATGTTTTTTAATGAGCATATACATATTTGAATCACAAAAGTGTTTCTTTCTTGTATCCTTTGATGAATTAAATTTAAAACAAAAAAACTATTGTGATTGTTTGGCTTGCTACATCCATTCTTATCACAATATTATAGTACTATGAGCAAGAGATATGTTGAGATTGTTTGAAGGGCTTCCTTGATTCATATTGTCTCAATAGTATAGGGAACGTACATGCACTATTGTGATTGTTTGCTTCTTTGAATCTTACTCTCATGATACTCAGATGGATTTAATTGAGCATAATTATACATATTATAGGGTCATGAGTGTATAAAAACTATTGTGATTGTCTGATTCTTTGACTCTTACGTTCATAGTTGTTATATACATTCATGTGTGAAAGAACTTGGAGAAGCTTGTAGGGGGTAGAAAAGTGGGTTATGAAGTGACAAAGTTTAGTCCAGCCAACTAGCATAGGACCAACCTTTGAGCTTATGGAGACTCAAATAGACCTTATAAGAATTTGATAAGTGAAAATAAAATCCACTATGTACTTTGGAGCATCAAGGAGAAAGATTTGATACAAAATGGAGAGGTTTGCACATTGACTAGATGCACAAACTTGTTATATTTGGATAAAAAATCAACTTCAAATGCTCATAGCAGCCAAGATGATTAAAATTGAATGGAATGAACTTGATACTCAACAGTGGTACCTCCTATTTTGTAGGGCTATGTAGAGATAGAGTGTGAGACAGAAAGAGTGCGACTTCACAAAATTTACCAAACTAAATTCTTTGAAAACTTGTACACATAATCTAGACACTAATACCTTTCCAGTGCATGGTCCCATTTGGAGCTCTGTATAGAGAGCAGCAGCCTCTGTAGGTTTCTTGTTGTTGAAGAAGATGATGTAGAGAAATGAAGGAGCAAGACAATGATGGCGAAAAGTATATGTATATTGCATCCATGTAATGTATAAGTGAATTGAACTCTTTATATAGACTCTTGAACTGTTCCACAACTTTTACAAGTGGATTTTGAATTCATATGAAGGCAAGATTAGTTTTTGAAGAGAATCAATTCACTTTCCTACAATCTAGGAAAAGTGAAGATATAATTTAATCTACTTTTAGGCGATTGATTGATTCATGGATTGTCAAGCACAAACACCTCAAATTCGTGGAATTTGACTTCCAATTTTCTCCTTTTAAATGTGTAAAGCTTTAGGCTTTTAATTGGTAAATCATCCATAAAAAAACTTTAAAAGAATACTAAAAGAACACTTCATTGGATATCTTGACATAATCCAAACAATAGCTTTTTGATGCAGATCAAATCTACCTCAAGCATAGAGTAAGCTTGATGTTCCAATAGCTCCCCCTCAAGATAAAGTATGCTTGAGTCTTGATTCCCTAATAGGTTGGATACCTCCCATTGATTTAAATATGCAAAGCTTTATTCCATCAAGTGCCTTAGTCATCATATCTGCTACTTGCTTTTCAGTTGGAACAAAATAAATGTCAATCTCCGTTGCCATTCTCTTCTCCCTCATGAAGTGGAAATGAACCTCTATGTGTTTGATTCTTGAATGGAAAATAGGGTTTGCTGCTAGATGCATGGAACTTAAATATGTGAGGTTTGGAACTCAGAAGTCCCAAATCTGTATACAATGCTTTTAACCATATTGCCTCTTGACTTGCTATGGTCAAACCTCTATAGTCTGCTTTAGCTGAGGATAAAGCAAATGTTGGTTGCTTCTTCGAACTCCATGACAGTAGCTTTGAACATGTAAATGATAAGAAACTTGAGGTATTTCTTCTATCATCCTTAGCTCCTTCCCAATCTGCATCCAAATAGATTTTGATCTCCAATATGAAGAGTAAGGATAGAATATACCTTCATTGATTGTATCTTTAAGGTACTCTACTATTCTCTTAGCTTCATCCATTTGGTGAGTGCATGAATTGGCTTAGCACTCCTACACTATATGAGATGTGTGACCTTGTATGAGAAACATATATCAAGCTACTTACCAAGCTTTGAAACTATTCAATATCTTCAATTTTCTCACCTTTATAAACACTAAGTTTATGATTCATCTCGGAAGGTGTACCTGTAGGTTTAGTGTTCTCCATTTTGAACTTAAGAAGTAGATCCTGAATGTATCTCCTCTGAGTCAAATACATTCCTTCATATGTGTATATGACCTGCATACCTAGGAAGAATGTGACCTCACCTAAATCACTGATTTTGAACTCCTCTTGCATGTGTCTCTTGATCCTTTGAATGCCATTCAGATTACCACCTATCAAAATTATGTAATCTACATATACACATAGATAGATAATCTCATTGTGATCCCTTTTGATGAATAGAGAAGGATCTAAGTTGCTAGGTCTGAACGCTTGATCTTGAAGGTATGTAACCGACATGTAATTCCAAGCTCTAGGATCTTGTTTCAATCCATACAATTCTTTCTAAGGTCTAAACATAAGATGCATGATTAGGGTTTTCAAAACCTAGAGGTTGTGACATGTATACCTCTTCACTTATCCAACAATTTAAAAATGCATTTTTTACATGAAGTTGGAGGAGTCTCCAATTTCTTGCAACAACTACACTTATCAATGTTCTGATTGTAGTCATCTTTGCAACTGGTGAGCATGTTTCCTCATAGTGCATACCATGAGTTTTTGAGCATCCTTTGGCAGCAAATCTTTCCTTATACTTGCAATTGATCCCTCTAAATTTCTTTTGAGTTTATATACCCATCTACAACCAATTACCTTTTGTTTGGGTGACATTGGAACCAAATCCCAAGTTTCCATCTCCTTCAATGCATCAATTTCTTCTTTCATGGCCTTTTCCCAATCAAGCTTTTCATTTTCCTCCTCATAGGTTGAGGGTTCTTTTGAAATTGAGTCTTTTGCCAAGTAGATTGAATGCTTTGTAAAAAATTTGGAATCATATCCATACCTTTATGGTTGTTGCTTCTCTCTTTTTGATCTTCTAAGGACTTGATTGGAGTATTCTCCACAATCCTACATCTTTGCTTTGCCTTTTGACTTCCATAGTTTGTAATCATTCTTCCTTTCATCTTGGTGATCATCTCTATCACTTCTTGGATCCTAAACCTCTGTATAGCTTGCTTCTTAATTGATGAGAATCAGAATCACGATCATATGCTAGAGTTACCTTTTGTTTGTCTTCATCATACCAAGACCTATGTTCTTCAAACACAACATCCCTACTTGTAGTGAATTACTTGGCTAAAGAATTATAGAACCTATAACCCATCTGAGTTGAGTCATACCCAATAAACATTACCTCTGTTCCTCTTTCATCTACCTTACCTCTTATTTATGATGGTACATGAACATAAGCTAAACAACCAAACACCTTGCAATGTCCAAGACTAGGTTTTCTTTCATGTCATGCTTCATAAGGACTCATACCTTGAAGTCATTTGGATAGTAGTCTATTGACAAGGTACACATCAATTGAAATAGCCTCTGGCCATAGATAATGTGGCAACCTCTTCTCTTCAAGCATTGTTCTTGTTGATCCAACCAATGTCTTGTTTCTCCTCTCTACAATTCCATTCAATTAGGAGAGTACCTGGTAGTCACTTTCCCTTTTGATACACTTATCTTGCAAGAACTCATCAAACTCTTTGGAGAAGTATTCTCCCCCTCCATCAGATCTGAGCTTCTCAAGTGATCTACCTATATGATTCTCCACATGTGCTAGATACGTTTTGAAGCAATCGAACACTTCAGTCTTACTTTTGATAAAGTACAAAATAGTCCATCTACTATGGTGATCAATAAATGAGACGTAATACCTTGATCCTGCCAATGAGGGTTCTTGACTTGGCCCCCATTCATCTGCATGTACTAAGTCCAATAAGTTATTGTGGATGTAGCCTTTGTAGTTGAGTGGTTTTCTTTGTGCCTTCCCAATCTGAAATGCATCATGTCTATTGATCATGTGTTGCTTTGCTATCTTTTGTAGCCCTAGAACACTTTGATCCATGTACATATCCTTCAAGGTTCTTTCATTCACATGAGCAAGTCTTGTATGCCACAGTTCAAGCTCACTTAGGGTTTGAGACCCAAAGTTAAATAGAGCTATGTTCCTGGTTTCTCTGACTTTAAAAGTAAAGAGTCTAC